>OX465299.1:139519707-140128331 GCA_949987735.1 Leucophora obtusa
ATCTTTTTACATCGCGAGAAGAAGCAAAGAATTAGTTCGACAGAAGGGCATATTGGCGACTCCCACCAAGAAATTTGGCTCAAGGACCCTCAGCGAAGCAACGGTGAAATTGATTTAAGATTTTTACTGCAATGATGACAACAGCCGCGCCTGCCCAGGTACACGTGACTATGTTATCACACGTGAAGATGGAGAAAAAGTACACAAGCAGCGCAGATTATTATTATGTAATCTATCCGAAGCATACCATCAGTTCAAAGAGAAATACCCAGCAGAAAAAGTGGGATTTTCTAAGTTTGCCATCCTACGACCAAAAGAATGCGTGCTGGCATTAGACAGGCACGGAACGCATTCAGTTTCTTCATAAATGTATTTTTAACTGTAAAATAATTTTTAAAATGTATTTTTAATAATAAAATCAAACAATGTTAAATAATTACAAATAATTCAATTATAAAAAATACAAAAACAATGAGAACAAGGTGGTCTCTTAAATGCTCCTCTCCTGTCCAAACAAGGAGTCGGGGCCCATTTTTTTATTGCTGATTCTTAAAGCAAAAATTATGAGGAATCCAAAAAAAAAAATTAGCCGGAAAATTTAGGAGCTTCTGTGGAAAATCGGAAAATTTAATTTTCATGAGAAAATTTAATTTTCATGGGAAAAAAGGTAAATTTCTGAGAAAAATTAGGAAAATTTTATTTTTCAATTAAAGCCTGATTCAATACCTTTCCAACGAGCTATTACTCGTTGCGATCGCTTTAGTAGTTTTTTTTAAAACAACTTTCAATGAGGTCCCTTATGAAGAATTCTTCAATTTTGTCACATGACAGTGGTGTACACCACCACTAAACCAGTCACTATAAAAAAAAAAAAAATATGTAGGTACATTATTTTTTGCTGGGCAATCGATTGAGACTATTTATTTTAAAATCGGAGAGGGGTCGTCCAAAAATTTGCCAATTTTGATCGTTTTCATATGGAATTGCTCTATATCAGCATATCTCGAAAAATCTTTATGTATTTTAACTTTTTAAGGGAGATCTCGAAGGATGTCTATTTTTTTTGAAAGAAATCAAATATTTATAGGGCGTTTTATCCCAATGAGCATTTTTCAAAATTTTTTAGAAATCTTATAATTTACAATTTTTTCATTGAGATTAAGTATAAAAAACTATTTCTGAATTGCCAGTTTACGTCACATTAAAATATCACAGGAAAGTCTTCTGTTCCAAAGAATCAGTTGTAGAATAGCTACTTTTCCTTTACAACCCTTTCTACAGTCAATTCAAAGATGATTTCTGTTTGAAATTATACCAAAAGCAACCACTTGTGTTGCTAAAAAAAGTGGAACCGGTTGGCCTGGAATCAGTTCTGGAAATAGTTCTAGAACTGATACTTCCTAATTCACACCTTCCATATAAGGTATTGCAGTGGAACCAGTTGCAGTATTATTGTAAAACAATTTCCTGGGATATTATGTTTTTTGAACAAAAAGTAGTTTTTAATGTTAAACGTGAGTAAAAATTTACTTCAATATTCCCGGGAAATCCTCGAGAATGTTTAGAAAAAAATCCCGGTTTCCAGGAATTATAAAAAGGTCGGCAAATTGAAAACCTTAGGTTCAACTGAAAATTTTATTATCACAACGATTAGGTTCGTGCCAAATTTAGCTGCAACCACAAATATTTTTCAGGGTATTGTGTTCGATAAAGTACACTCAAAAAAAAAGTCAGTAAAGTCAGCAAAAAATGTTGCTGTGTCAGCAAATTTTTAGTCAGGAGCGTGCTTGCAAAAAAGTTGGTAATTTCAGCAAAAGGTTTGCTGAAAATCAGAGAGCTGATTTTTACCAAAAAAATAGTAATCTTCAGCAAAAGTTTTGCTAACATTTAGTCGACTGCAAATGAAAAAAATCCTTGCTAAAATCACTAAACTTTTTGCTGAATATTAGTAGACTGAAAAAAACTCCAAAAACTTGTAGCGAAATTTTACTTTAGTTAATTTATTTGCTGATGATTTAAATATGTATAGAATATGTGTAGAGTTGTTTTTCTTTTTTTGTCATTTCCGTTTCCAGACAAGCTGCGACATCTACATCTTGTCTATCTGGTTGTCGTCCACGCTATGCATGCGGTTATCAGCACAATTTTTGTAGCAAAATAAATTAGTAAAACATTAGTTCAAAATTAGTTTAGTGCTAAAAAAATATAACTAAAATTTTTGCTGAAAACGGAATTTCAGCAAAAAAATTGCTGAAAACTAGTACACTTGATATACAAGACGTTTTACTAATTTTTCTACTAACTTATTTTTTTGAGTGTAGTGTAAAATGGAAAATATCAAAAGGATTGAATTACCTTCTACATAGCTTCAAGAAGTTTAGGCACTTAAAGCTGAATTCAGAGTGGATTTTGCTCCTTTCGTTTTCGATCTTACATATTTTTTTATCATACCCTCTGTATTTTAGCACAATTCACTCTGCAGCAAGGAGTACTCCAACAATGTGGATCCAGCTTAGTGCTTCATTCCATAATTAAAAGACGTGGTCATGTGGTAAACATTGCACTTTAACCTCATGCCCAGTACATCAACACCATTTAAATCCACGCTACCCTCAAAAAACACTAACAAAGATAACGGCAATGCTAGCCCCCACTAAGAGACCGCCCATATGTAGGAACAAAAGGAGTCATCAAGAGTCTGCCTCAACCTTTAAATAACTTGGCATATGTCCAGAATTACGTCACACAAAGCTTTCTGAAGAAACTTGCGGTAAGGTTAAACCATGAGCCGACACCGAAAGCAATAAGTTTTAATAAAAGTGGGCTGTGTTGCATGCAATTGAACGTCTTTTAAATAGCCAGAGCAACTAACCTTATTTTTACCCAGGCGATTAATCTAAATACTTCACTGTTCCGAGCAGACTGCTGTTAGAAGAAGTACTCACGATCGTTAAGGAATCTATTGGACTCCCAATAGTTAATTAGATTACTGTTAAATATAGACACTACAAACAAACTACATTCTTGCACGTTTGTTTAATGTCTTGAATTAGGTGAAATACTCGTATGATTTAAGGTATTAAAACTAACTGTTCCAAACAAAAACGTAACATAACTCGTGAAATGGAAAGAATGCGGAAACGATTAAGTGATCTGAATTGCTCATTTTATACTTGCTATTTGGGTGAATTGAGAAAGATTTAATCGGTTAAATGGTAGCATACTCCAAAACAATTAGATAGGAGACCATATATCACACTGCGAATCATCTTAGTTGTTCCAACATTAACATGAAAACAACAACCGCTCCATCAGCCCTCGACATTTGTAGAGTAGATGCTCTACTGTATCCTGAATTCGAATGCGAGTTCTCTAATTATCGAGAAAATCGTGGGTAACACAGTTTCTCTGTAAAGAATATACTCTTTAACAATAGGTCTACGATCGGCCATACCAACCTTTCATTATAAGAACTATAGAGAATTTTATATTAAAAATTATAGAATCTAAGGCGACAATCGCTTGTTTTATAAACTAAAATAATATTGAAAATGGTGTAGTTATAGTATATAAAATAATGTGGTTTTCATTTTAAATCATATTAAAATATTAAGCCAGCCAGTATATTGTGCCATATATTCTGCGTCGTTGTCGTCGTAATCGACACTATCCTCCATTTGGAACGAATTTTCTCAACAGTAAAATAATAAAAATTAACACACACAAAAAACGAAAAACAATCCTTTTATGCCACACAATTAAATTTAATCCATTTTAACAGTTTTTATTTTTTCTTAATGTTGTTTTTTTAATTTTTCCTCTTACTTATGCATACTATAGAGTTTAACATGTTATAATTTTTTTTCTCTTTTCTCTTCCATACATGTTGTGTATCCTTGCATATCCTTTGGCGCTTTAAATATCCGAAAAAAATAATAATAAAAAACATACCACCTCCCTTTAAAATGATATTCATATGCATACATTATAATATTCATCAACAATTATATATTTTGGACTTAAATTGGCGGAAATTCATATAAAAAAAATTGAAAAACAACTGGAAAATAATTTAAAAACTGAAACAAATACATATTCGAAATTTATTCAATACTTTTCATCATTACTACATGCAATCCGTATGCTGCTGCTTGCCTTTTTATGCATATATCAAAAATATTATTGCATTTGTTAACATCAATAATATAAATTTTATTTATTCTACTCTGCTGTATTGTATTTTTCAATATTTCCTACTCTTCTTCTTTTGAAATATTGCAAAAACCAAAAATATGAATTGCATCAAAACTATAAAAAATCATAAACTTTATAAAAAAAAAAACAAAATGCATTCTTAAATTTTAAAAATAAATTTAAAAATCAAAATTCAACAATCAAAAAACGCGTCTTGTGTTGTCTCATCATTTCCAGGATTCACAATTTGTAAGTATACAGAAAGGTTCTAAAGAATCGATCGCACTGCAATTACTGCTTCAATTGTGTTTTTTTATATATTTTGGCTAACTACTGTCTAGTTTTACTACTACTGTCTAGTCTAGTCCTATCTTTAATATCTATTTTTCTCTAAATACATAATTATTGATTTTTTTTGGCGAAATTTTCTTTGCTTTAGTGTTGAATATTGACTGTAATGATAAACAAAATAATTAAATAATTAAGCAAATTAAATAAAACATAAATCAGATTGTAATTGTAATTGTGTCGTTTTCTCTATAACTTTCTGTATATTTTTTTATACCCTACACCACTCTGGTACACATGGTAAATTGACTTTGTGCAGATGTCTGTCACTACCAAAAATATTAGACCCATCTAATAGTTTACCGATCGACTTCAAAATAATATTCTAAGTAAATTTAGTGATGTCCGTCCGTCCATCCGTCTGCCTATGTATGCTTCTAATCATACTAGAGGCCGCAATTCTGAAGATAAATCGACGAAATTTGGTACACGAATTTGCCTTGTTTTAACATTGTCGCAATAGAAAGACCGCAGCTTAAATGTCCGGTAGCAAATGGTCGAACTAATTTTACAAAGTGCTGCACTCAAAAAGTTTGACAGTTACTACACTACATAAGTTTGTGTAGTAATCAGTAGTTGTTGTTTTAACTGTAATTAACAGTTGTTTTTCTATGGAACAATTCAAAACAACTGTTACGACAGTTATTTAAGAAAACAACTAACGAAAAGTACCAGAATTTCGTAACAGTTGTTTAAAACAGTTATTTTTAATACCATAATTAACAACTATTAAAACAGTTTTTTTTTATGTAGTAAGAAGTTATTTTTGTTAGTTATTTATAAAATAAGAAATTGCGTTTTTTTAATTCTTGTTTAGTTTATATTTGTTATTATTATGATATATTCTTAGTTTGTAAATAAAAGTTAGAAAATGCTCTGGGCAACGGATTGTAATTTAAATTTCAAATACGATGAAGTAATTACATATTTTTTTTTATAATCGAAAGGAAAATATTGTTTTTTTAATAACATGAAAAAATCAACTGTAGAAATCAGTAGTTTTTAGGTATTTTGTCAGTTGTTTTAAAATGTTTGTAGTAAAAATTTGTCAGTTAATTTTAATTTTGTAAATAGAAAATAGAATTATCTCAATAAGAAGAAACTATCGGTCCAATCTACGTTTCAAAAAATGTTTATTTTTATCTATATCTCTCTACTTTTCGTCCTTAAATTGTAATATTCAAACGAGTTATACAACTAGTTCCAAAGGCGGGATTTGGGGGACAATAGGTCCCATCCCTATGATTAAATTTTACAGTTGGTAGTGTAGAGAGTCGGTAGAACTCGTACTAGTAACCTGGTTCTATAAACTAGTACGTAACCGGGTCTGAACTAATATTTCTTGCTACTGGGTGGTATTACCAATCCAAAGCGATTTTTTGGACGGAACCTATACAATTTTAACCATCAGTCAGATAGTGCCGTCCAGGCAGAAAACGCCGGCCAATTATGGCTCAGTCCCCCCATAATTTTACAACGCTTTCAATTCCGAAATATTTGAAAATGTTATTGCAGTCTTTTCATTCTTTGGTATAAACTTGTTGAAAGAATCGCAACAAGTTAGAGAAAAGAACTCGAGGCCTAAGTGTTGTACCAACTTTTGGACGCCTGATCTGGCTAGGAATCTAAAAGTTTGACGTGTAAAATTTCAAGATCCGAAAAGCCGTACCAATTCTGACCTAATAGACTGGATATATTCCGGAATTCCGATCCGTTCAAATATCGGAGAAATCGAGATTTAAAATTTTAAAATGTGTCTTTATAGAATTATATCCCACACTATGTGGTATAGGTTATAACGACTTTGGGCTGAAGTTTGTTAGATGGGCGTGGTAGGCGTGGTTAAACAAAGACAAATTTCATAATTGTTCTATACGATTTTTCTAGTACACATTTTATTAGCATATAGTGCAAGACTAATTGTAACTGTGGTATCGGTGACATCTGAGCCTTCTTAAAAATTTCATTGGATATTTTAAAGGCATTTTCGGTGGGATTTTTCCTAATGCACAAGTTCAAGGACATTCAAGGAGGTTCATCGACCCATTTTGAAAATAAAGTCACTTATACAAAAAAAAGAATAATTTTTACCGACCACGAGCAAAATAAGAAAAATAATTATTTATTAATATTCTTTAGAATACGTTACTAAAACAAATTATCAAAAATAACGGTGATTTTAACCGCACAAAAGCTTCAGAATACTTCATTGTCGAATTGTATACCTACTTTTGACTCTTGAAATATACAGTATTTTTAGTTTTTGTTGTCTAATTCTTGTTGCTGTAAGATTATTGTTGTTGTTGTTTTATAAATTAAGAAAGGAGAAATTATATTATTCAAAATGCATAATATGTTGAATAAAGTAGAATTGCAAAATACTGAAATATAAATGAACACATGACGAACTTACATGTACCTATACTTACTTTTGACGCTCATAATATATTTCACTATAATTATTGCACCGTTAATTAGGATTCCCTCCTCGGAATATGACCCAAATCGTATTGTGGTGTTGGGTATCATATAGTCGGCATGCCCGACTATAATTGTTGTAACTTAATTTCTTAACTAAAAATATATTAGGGGGTTTCATTTAACATCGTATCTTCCTTGTATATAGTGAATACTATGTGTTTATGCGCATTTATTTCACATTTGCTAATTGTCAAATATATAATTTATTTTCTTTTGTTTTGTTTGAAAATATAAAAACAATTTAATTAAATATTTAATGTTTGGCGTAAACCTATACAATTACTATTCGTGTAAAAAAGCACTGTTAAATGAATACCACTATTATATAAGTATGTATCTGTACTTACATTACACTGACCGACAAAGTTCAGCATTTGATTGAAATCATGAAAAAATCCTATATATTCTGAAAAATAGCTCAAATTAAATTTCTTCTTTTCGATCAATTCGTTTAACACTTAAAGAGTGAGTTAATATTGAGCACTTCAAAGCTTTGCAAAAATATATTAAAAATCAGTTTTATGGTCAGGACTAAGAATACATTTTTTCTTAAACTTTAATAAAGTCAGAAATTTTCAAATTAAATTTCTATCTTAAGAAATATTTAAGACAAAAATCTTTCTAAGTTCTGAATATAAAAGTGGTCCTAAGACAAATACATTAACAAAACATAAGTTCGCGGTTTAAACGATTAAATAAATTGATCTAGAAAAAGTGAAAGGGTATTCTATTTTTGCCCTTTGCTTTCAGAGTATATTGGATTGGCTCATGGGTGCAAACTTGTGTCGGACGGTTTTGTTGAATGCATTTCTTCTGTATTTACTAACATCTGTAATAAACTAATACCATAGCCCATTCACACTATTACTAAAAAAAACTAATAAATGGTATTATAAACGCATTAGGTTAGTTCCAGTTCAGTTGGTCATTGGTGATTCTACGAACTGTTTTTCTGCCAATATTGGAGAATCTCATTTGGATTGTTATATTCTTTTCTCTTCGCCTCCATTACATTTTCTCCAACTTTGTTTAGAAGCGTGTTTAAGCATATAATAAATAAATAATAAAGTTAACCGTTACAGCTCCACTTAAAATGCGACAGCCAGGTATTCAGAGTGACAGCAAAAGTTTGGCCACGTAATCCTACCAATTTTGTTTGTCGTAAGTTCTCTACACTGTTTAATTGCATTCACAATACTCATGAAATCTTGCACCATTTTATAGTGTTGGTTTTGTGGCACTCGTCCTACTCGCCCCAAATTTCACAAGTTCGTCTGCTTTCTCGTTTCCTTCAATAAATTTGTGTCCCGATTGTCATTTAAACAGCAGTCAAATGCAAATTTAGTATGGACTATAATATTACAATATTAATAGAAAAAAGTCTTTAAAAATAATTGTTACATTTGCTCAAAATTAGTTCAAAAGGGACCTGCAGTAAAAAACTGCTAAAATCAGAAAATCATTTTGCTAAATATTAGTACGATGAAAACAGCAAGAACAATCTGTTGAATTTACAAAATGTTTGTTATATTTTAGCGGATTTCAAATAATAATTTACCCTGCTAAAATCTTGAAAGAAAATTGTGTTACCCCCATCCCACAATCAAAGTTAGTCGCTTTTGATGTTTAAGCACCTTAAGTTGTTTTTCACGTGAACAAATTTCAATCGAACTTAAAAGTTAATTTAAATATTGAAAATGAATAATTTTTAATTTTATTAGAAAGACACAATCAATAAACTTGTTCGTTTACTTACTACAACTTACTACTTTTACTACAGCTGGAAAAATTCAATACAAAAAGGAAATCAAAAATTATTACTACTTTTATTGGAAAGTTTTGTTTACTTTTTGTATTGATTTTTTCCAGCTGTAGTAAAAGTAGTAACTTGTGGGCGCTGTGGTGTAATGGTTACCGCGTTGGACTGTTACATGTGAGATTGCGGGTTCGAGCCCCAACCAAGGCAACATCAATTTATGAAAAATAGTAATATGTATGAGTTTTTTCTATCCCTCATACATATCGCAGCGTCCTCCTTCGGTGTTCCCATAGCACTTAACCCCACCGAAGTAAAATAATATAACAGGGCTATGAACTAAAAAGCTTCAACAAAGTTCGCTAACTCACTATCAGATGGAGCGCAACAACTGTTCTAAAATTCAACATCTCGCGCACTTACAGTGTTGCCATATTTGAAGCCCTTCATATTTCACCACCTTTCACTTCTTCTCTATCCCCTTTCCAAAGGAAGCAACACGTTAATTTATAGGAAGAATTTCCTGAGTGTTGCTTCTCTTTTAAAGAAATAAAAAAAAGTAAACGAACACGCTTAAAATGTCACTTTTCACAAGAAAAATAACAGTCTTAAATTTGGTTGGAAACAAAGTTTACAAACTTTTCACGTGAAACTCATTATTGTGAAAAATAATTTTTGTTGTATATAGTATAACAGTTTTTTACGTTAAATTTAAACAATTTACTGTGCTTTACGTATTACCGAAATACGCACGAAACAACAATCAAAACAAAAGAAAACGATAGATTTCTATTCCTGTTAGCTATACTTTAGTTGCAGCCAACTTCAGTCTAGAACGTTATGCCATTTTATAAATTCTACGTCCGACCAGATTTTTTTTTTTTTTGATAGAACGTCAAGCTTTGTAATTTGATTTAAAGAGATACTTTATGTTTTAGTAGACTAAAAACATCAGAAAAAAGTATTATATTTCCAGTTTTTTTCAGATTTTTTTGCGTAAATAACAATTTAGCCTTCTAAAATAAGCACCCGTCTTTTTTTTATCGAATATGTTTGTTGATTTTAGCAGGATAATTCTTACTTGCATTCAACTAAATTTAACTTAAATATAACCACATCCAGAAAACAGTCTCAGTTGTGGCCACCGGTCTCCTGGTATTGATCTCGGCCATTCAGGTCACTCTCTTACCCACTGCACCACAACTACTTTTAATTTTCTTAGCCATATTTACTGGTTATACATACCCAGGAAAATTTTTTACAATCGGTAGCCAACCCCACCCATTCTACAACTGGTTCCACTGCAACCGATTCCATGGAACTGGTTCCGGAACCAGTTCCTGGGATCCTATATGGAAGGTGTGGGTGACGTAGAATCAGTTCCAGAACTAGTTCCAGAACTGATTCTAGAGCAACCGGTTTCACTTTGGAGCCATAGAAGGGGTTGCTTTTGGGACAATTTCAAACAAAAAGAATCGGTGTTAGAATCGACAGTAGAAGGAGTTGTGAATGAAAAGTAGCTATTGTACAACCGATTCTTTGGAACAGAAAATTTTCCTGGGTATGAATATTTTATTTTTATTAAGAAAAAACATCTAAATTTTTGTCTTTTCCGGGATTCGAACCCGGAAATCCGGCGTACTAGGCCAACTCCTCACCCACTACACCACAAACACTTATTAATCTTAATGTCTAATTTTGGATGTATATGTTTTATTTGGAAAACAAATACTGTATAAAATTCGTTTACCAATACCAATTAATACCCAGGAAAATTTTTTACAATCGGTAGCCAACCACACCCATTCTACAACTGGTTCCACTGCAACCGATTCCATGGAACTGGTTTCGGAAACAGTTCCTGGGATCCTATATGGAAGGTGTAGGTGACGTACAATCAATTCCAGAACTAGTTCCGGAACTGATTCTAGAGCAACCGGTTCCACTTTGGAGCTATAGAAGGGGTTGCTTTTGGGACAATTTCAAACAAAAAGAATCGGTGTTAGAATCGACAGTAGAAGGGGTTTTTTTAATGCTTTTCCCGTAATATAATCACCACTATCAAACGTTTGAGCCCAATTTTGTCTAAAAAATCGAGAGAAAATTAAAAAAAAATACACTTTGAAGGCCAACGTCAGACGCGGGTAGCAAACTATAAATAACATACTATCAAAAAATTTTGTGTGGCATTTTCCCCATAATCAGCTCGTTAATACGCATGGTTTAAGTGCTATTACGTAAGATTTTTAAATTTCGGGACACCCTAATGATCAAGTAACCTGAAGGAGCCCCGTGTATGTCGCATACACTAGAGAAGACCTCACAGCTTACTCCACAGCTCATCTTTGAGCCATCGATGTATACCCTAATGCCGAAACCCTGCGTTGGATCCCTTCTATCCCATTGCCCCTTAGAAGGGAAAGTGACCTCAAACTATTTACAGAAGCGATAATTTTTAACTACGACTATTTATATTTTGAGCCTAACAATGAAAAAACAGAAATTTGGTATTGAAAATAACACATCTTTAATGGTTTTTTAAGTATTCCCCTTTATGTTGCATACTCGCATGAGTTACTTATTTTCACTTTTCGAGCGAATAGATTGACTGCTTGGATTGTACCTTAAACAGCTACCCAGCAAAAAATTTTCAAAATAGGGAATCGAGTTGGGAATCAGGTATTTTTGGTAGAACGCCTTCCCAATTGGATTACCAACTTGTTTCTTTTAACAAGGCGTGAGACTAAATGCAATCGATTCTTTGGAATCGCAATGGTAGGTAGTTACTATTTTTCTTACAGAACACCTTTGATTTTTAGTAAAAGAAGGTGTTCTAATAATAAAAAGAATAAGCGAGTTTCTAAAAATAGATATTCTCAAAATAGAATTTACGAATTAAATTTTAAAATAAATAAAAAAAACTTACACATGTGTTTCGTTGGGATTTGATCCCTGGCTTCCTGCGTGTCAGGCGGATACTCTTCCACTGAGCCACCGTCTTGCATGATAATTTATAGCTTAAATCAGATTTTATTTTTTTATAATTACTTTATACTTTTTAGCACAAGCTTGTTTTTTTGAGAAAAGAGGTAGTTCTTTAGAATTTATATATAAGGCCTTACAATACACCTTGCAAATTACAGAAAAGGGAAGCGAATATTAAAATCGCTTTATGGTTATGGTTAAACTAATAGAATTCGACTTATACTAAATTAGACAAATACTAAATAGCATATCAGGTTTAGTGTATATTTATTATATTAGCTGTACTTCCACTCTTACTTATCAACATTAAATAAATAAAATATAATAAAATAAATCAAATAAATTAAACTAAATAAAATGAAATAAATTAAATAAATAAAATAAACAAATAAATTAAATAAATCAAATAAAATAAATAAATTAAATAAATTTTAATGAATTAAATAAATTAAATAAATCAAATAAATTCAATAAATTAAATAAATTAGATAAATTAAATAAATTAAATGAAAAAATTAAATTAAATAAATTAAATAAATAAAATAAATTAAATAAATTAAATGAATTATATAAATTAAATAAATTAAATAAATAAAATAAATCAAATAAATTAAATAAATTAAACAAATTAAATAAATTAAATAAGTTAATAAATTAAATAAAATAAATAATTATTATTAAATAATTTATTAAATAAATTATTATATAAATTATTAAATAATTTATTAAATAAATTATTAAATAAATTATTGAATAAATTAAATACATTAAATAAATAGATTAAATAAATTAATAAATTAAATAAATAAATTAAAAAATTTCAATTGTCCTTACAACAATATCTGAATGTTTTTATGTGGAAATTTCGAAAGGAAAAGTTCCCAGAATCAGAGGGTTTTTCGATAGAAAAGGTTCCCAAAACCTCAAAATTGTATATAAACCATTTTTAATGGAAAAAGTAGTCAGAATGTGAACGTTTTTCTATGGCAGAAATAAATCAGATATTAGCAAAGAGAAAACATATTACACTCACCAACGTTTGTCGGTAGAATCTACTGAAAATGTCAGTTAAAACAAAGATATATGCAGTTAAAAAGGCGACAAAGGTATTTACATTTAAAATAACTAAAAATTGTGTTTTTTTTACCTCCTGAAAAATAACTAACAAATGCATTAAAAATAACTACTAATGTCGTAAAATTAACTGAGAAATTTTTACTAAAAAAATTTCAAAACAACTGACGAAATCGGTAAAAACTGCTGTTTTTTATAGTCAAATGTTTTTGTTTATAAAAGTTATATTTTAATAAAAAGACTATTTTTTTTCTTTCGATTACAAAAATATCACAAAAAAATATTACAAAAACTCGAAGTAAAAATTCCAAACCGTTCTCCAGTTTTTATGCTTTATGCATTGGAGATACAATACAAGTTTCTGATTTTTATTTGCAAACTAGAAATATATCAATAATAACAAATATAAACTAAACAAGAATTTTTAAATAAAAAAAATCCACGACATTTTTTATTTTTTAATTAACTACCAAAAATAACTGTTTGCTGTAAAATTACTGTTTTGGTAGTTGTTTATTATGATATTAAAAATAACTGCTTTAAACAACTGTTACAAAATTACAGTACTTTTCGTTAGTTGTTATCTTAAATAACCGTCATAAAAGTTGTTTTGAATTTTTCTGTAGAAAAACAACTGTAATTTCCGTTAAATATAGCAACTACTGATTACTATACAAACAACTGTCAAACTTTTTTGAGTGTAGCCAATGGATTGGTTCGGTGTACTAGTGGAATATTTCGTTTGTATCTATCAGAAAATTAGTTTTTAGAATGTAATTTCCCTACGGGAAATTTTAACAAACTGTCACCGAACTGGCCCCTTTATATGGAATAGACTGGTCACTTTTACATGGCGTTGTCATAGGACCCCTTGTGACATGTCACAAGACAAATCCCAGGACAGGTCCCTGAACTTTGTTTTTTATGAGAGTTCAGTAACCTGTCCTAGGATTTGTCTAGTGACATGTCACAAGGGGTCAATTTCCCCCTCCTATGACAACGCCATGTAAAAGTGACCAGTCTATTTCATATAAAGGGGCCAGTTCGGTGACAGTTTGTTAAAATTTCCAATAGGGTTATTTCCGAGAACGGAAATTCGCTGTCCTAAACAAAAATTCGGTAGTATTATCCGAAAAAATTTGTTGCAGCAACTGAACCATTACATTGGCATTATAATTGTTTTTTTTTGGTTATATTTTAAAAAATTTGTACTGATTTCAAGTCAGAAAAAAATGGTATGTATCAAATGAAAAAATATGGGGTTTTGTTGGCCTTTTTAAACTACTTTTCCAAAAGATTTGTTTTGGACGTTTTGCAAAATACAAAGCAATAAATTAAAATTAATCGATTAACTGACAAAATTGCAAAAGACAATAGATTTTCCTTTTATTTTAATTCTCAATATAATAACTTAAAAGAAATTTTAGTAATTTTTTATATTTTGTTTTGAATAACTGCTAAGAAAAATTAAAAAATATATTTCTTTGTAATGTTACTATTTATTTAATCGAAAACAACTTTTCTGGTTTACTTTTTTAATAACCATTGAACATTTATTTACTCTTCATGCAGTGATTGTGTATATCAAAAATAATATTTGTGATAAAGCGCAAATTTATTGGGAAGAAATGGGAAATAGTCCTTTAAATATTAAAATGCCGTATTAGCACAAAATTTTTAAAATAATTTTTTCACTGTTATGTTTAAAACTAAATAACTTCTCTTTTCAAAATGTGGAACTACTTCTTAATTTGTTGTTTTACTACCAAAATGTAAACGGTTACTTTCTAAGATCAAATAATTTAAAAAGTAAATTATTAATTTTTGAAAACTTTTGTTAGTAAATAATTATATTTGAATGACTTTCATGCCTTGTTTGTTTTGATTTTTAGAATTGATTACAATACCTCTTGCTTTTTTTACGATCTTGTTAGAATGTGTTTGGTAATGCAGTAAAGAAATTTGGCAATGAGATTTGTAAGCGGTTATATGGCAATGCCTTGTTAATGTAATGGGTAATTTTTTCCTGGGTATTTTCCGAAAAGAGTTCTCTATGCAGAAGTCTATTATTGCATCATGCGGTTATGGACCTGATGGAATTTCTATCACAATCCAATTCCGTGCCAAATTGCTTCAATTTCATATTTTAGCCGAATCTCAATAGGTCGTATAGAAAAAATTGTCTCAAATGACCTAAAATTGCACTTTACCGCTCCATACGTCAAGCAGATTCTAACTATGCTTGTGTAGACCCATTAACATATGTTTGGTTTCTTCTTTTTTGAAGAGATGAAACATGTAAAGCGTGAGTGAAATTTACATTCCTCATATGAGTTGAGAGAAAAGTGTGTGTCTGATACGTGCGTAAGTTAATTTTTTCATTTTTCTATAGAAAAAATCTGAGAACTTAATGAAAAGCAAAGGAAACCAGAGGAAGTTTTCCTATAAAATACTATCGTCTAAGATCCCTAGATTATAAAGACTTTGTCTTCAGTTTTTCATAGAAAATTTAGCGAGTGAGTTTGATTATTACATGAGCGTAAGTGCAATTTAAAGAACTCAAGAAGTGTTACCATAAATTTAAAACCCGTAGATCGTCAAATAAAATATGATAAAATAGACTACAGTCTAAAGAAATGCAAATTCCAGCATGTGCGGGTAAATCGGGCATAAGTAAAAACGAATTGTCCGTGCATGTTTTCACTCAGAAAATCCTTCCTATTAATTAATGTGTTGCTTTCTTTGGAAAGGGGATAAAAAAGATGAAAGGTGGTGAAAGATAAAGGGCTTGAAATTTGGTAGCACTGCAATTGCGCTAGATGATAAATTTTAAAACAGTTATTGCATGCCATCTGATGGAGAGTTTGCAGACTTGTTAAATCCTTTTAGTTCATATCCCTTTTATGTTATTTTACTTCGGTGGGGTAAAGTGCTATAAAAAGACCGAAAGAGAGCGTTGCAATGTGTACGAACCCCCAACAATCTGTGTAATACTAAAAAAAGCTAACCACCACAAGTCCCACAAATTCGATTGGCTTTAAAGACTGATTATTTATATATGAAAGGCCCATTTAGGCAAGACAGAAAAAACTGTGAGAGATAGAGGAAAAAATCTTTCTGTTGAGGATGATTGCAGCTAATCAGAAGTATTTTAGTCTGTATCTCTACATAGGAGAAAAATGTTCTTGTTGACAACCGAATTCATTGCCAATTGAATGATTTCTTAGTGGAAACCAAATTCTTTAGTTGTGACAACATAAAATCAATTAAGATCTCTGAAATTGGACCGTGAAAATAAAATTTCGGCTGTTTGAACCAAAATTTGGCATTCCTAACCGAAAAATCTGGATCTTACAACTTAGCCATTCGATTGGCAACAAATTTGGTTGGCAGCACAAATTTGTTTTCTGGGTTTATCAAATTTTCCCTTCAGTATCAGTTGTTCCACAACCATCTATTTGAAATCAACAATTTAGCTGGGCATATGTTCTAATATTTTCATATTATTAATTGGTAATGGAAATTTTGAAAAGGGAGCTAAGATCAAGATCTTCAAACTTCAAGTCAAATACTAGCTGCAACTTCACTTCTCATTTGTAACTGAAAGAACTAAAACCTAAATATATTAGGAGATAATGTTAATACCATTCACCCTCTGCCATCTTGTACTTAATAGCAGTTGTAAAGGGTATATAGAAATTCGTTCCATTACACTATAAATCTCTTTTAAGTACTAACCTAAGGACCAACATTGCTTAAACTAGCAGTCATTTAAGATGAAATCTAAGAAAATATTAACCCTCTCTTAACCTTAATTACATTTATATATAACTAGTAGGGTGGGTCGATTTAGCAATCGATATTGCGTACTCGATTTTTCGAAAGCTTTTAGCATGGGGAAAAAAAGTTCCACTACGACATATCAAAAAAATCATTTTCGAGGCTCCCAAATTTAAATTTTTTGCAATTTTCTAATAAATGCTAGATTAGCGCCATCTTGAGGTGGCTTTTAAAAACAATTAATAAAGTTGTAAACAATATAACATTACAACCTTTCCAGAAAGGTATTACTTATGGAAATCGGATAAAAAATGTGGCAACTAGAGGTAAAAGTATATAAGTAAAATTATTTTCTGAAAAATGATGATAATGATGTTGATGACAACAAGGAGAAAATAATTTTACTTATATACTTTTACCTCTAGTTGCCACATTTTTTATCCGATTTTCATAAGTAATACCTTTCTGGAAAGGTTGTAATGTTATATTGTTTACAACTTTATTAGTTGTTTCAAAAAGCTACCTCAAGATGGCGCTAATCTAGATTTATTAGAAAATTGCAAAAAAATTAAATTTGGGAGCCTCGAAAATGATTTTTTTGATATGTCGTAGTGGAACTTTTTTTCCCCATGCTAAAAGCTTTCGAAAAATCGAGTACGCAATATCAAAAAATTTTTATCTATACAATTTGACCCGCCCTAATAACTAGTAAAGAAAACTAACATCCATTTCAGTAGAAAGATATGTACAGCAGCAATACTTTGACACAATATTGACACCATCACGCACGCACACACACAAACACCAGTTTTTTTTTTTTTGATTGCTCCTTTTTTATTATTTCTTGTAGAATTTGTTACACATGCTAAAACAAAAGCACAGATAAACGATAGAGGAAGATATTCCTTTATTGCTTACAAAATATTGAGTCAATTGTAATACTAATATTGAATTTTCTTCTTTTTTTGTTTTTTTACAATTTAAATTTATTTCCTAACAGGGCAAAGGTACTGGATCCGGTCACAGAACTTTACTCTATGGTAATGCTATATTATTGCGTCACAACAACAGTGATATGGTAAGATCATCTACAACATAACAAATCTACACCATTTCCAAATTGAGTTTTTTATATTAATAAAATTGATTATAAATTTTAAATTTCAAAAGTTTCAAAATTTTGCACCCCCCGACAAAGTTGAACTTTTGATTGCACATATAAACAAATCCAATATGTTCTGAAAAAAGGCTAAATATAAAAGACCCATAGGTTCCATCTTTTTTAGATCAATTTGCTATTGGTGAAAACAACGATAACATCTGAGGATATCCCTTGATACCTTATCCAAGATATAATCCGTTTTATGAAAAAAAAACTAAAATTAAAAAAATTCTAAAACTTCCAATTTTCGAAGTACAATGAAGTCCAATTTACACTACAACCAAAAAGCAGTAGTTTTAAAAAACTTGTAGATTATGATTAAAAATTTGTGTGGAACACGTCACGTTATATATTGCACAATATATAGTGCAACATATTACAATATCCAATTATATATAGACGTGTATATAGTTACATATGCCTCATATAATTATGTATAATTGTATCGAATTATATACCATTACATCTAGTTGGATATGATTATATTATATTTGGTACATTTGGATGAGGACAAAATCCGGATAAAATTGTATCAAATTATTCCATCAAATTAGATCTAATTGTGTCAAATTAGATCTAATATGATCATAATTGATCTAATTTGATACAATTAGATGTTCTCATTTTTCGGATATAATTATATATAATATCAAAAGTCATATAACTTTTTTAGTAAAAATAAAGGCAACGAGAATAAAATTATAAAAATTTTTAGTGTGCTTATTATATTGAACATCACTGTATGTAGCGTTTGCTGTTCAGTTTTAATCGAAACCGAAACCGCGGTTTTTCAAGCCTCAAAACCCAAACCCGACAAAAATAAGTCGGTTTTTAATAAATACTTTAACCAATTAAAATAATTAACTAAATTGTATCGTAGTGTACAATTAGAATCCGAAAACAGTGATAAGAGCCCTAAGACCTTCTGAAATTATAGCTACATGACGGTGTATTTCTTCACCTATGAAGCCCCTTTCCGAGCGCACTGTCATAACTCACAAAAGACTTCGAAATATGGGCATTATTGGAAAGTTTAGAATTTTCTGAGCCAATATGAGTCATTTATGATTTATTTTTGAAGCAATTGTGAGTATTAGAGCGTACCACCTTACAGGCAAAAAAAAAAATAAGTGCACCCTCCAATATGAAGTATTTTTGCAAGGTTTCAAAAAAAATTTTTTTATTTTTTTTGCCGAAAGTAGAGGTCGCCGTTTTAGATTTTTCGTTATATTGCTGGTATTTACAGTCGGATCTTAAAGTATGATACATCGATGTTTTTCTCGCGAGGAGACCAGTGTTTTGCTCTAAGGACATTTTGACCTCAAGTATCCCGTTCTAGTAGTTACCCACCAGATCTCAGTTGCTACCACCCTAATGCCAGAAAATTAAAGCTCGCAAAAAATCATTAAACTTTTGCTAAGGAAGTTTTTCGATAAACGCAGTAGAAATTTTGTTTATATATTGGTTGCCGAACGTAGGGGTCGCCTTTTTAAATTTTTTTTAATTGGATTTTTACTATATAGCAAAACACTGGTCTCCTCGAGGCAAAAAAATTGATATATCACTGGTTAGTCTATATGGATCAGCCTCTAGTAATATAAACTTGACAAAATAGCGAATATAAGATAAAAAACACGCGAATGTTTAATTTTTTTTTCTTAATTTCTTCTTTTATCAAAACATGAAAACAAATGCTTTTTTCATCAATTATAATTAGACATTTAGGCATTAAACAATTCCAATTGGAAAAAAATTTCATTGGCATTGATCAATTGTAATGCCAAAAAATTTCATTGGCATTGGTCAATTGTAATGCCAATTAAATCATCAATTAATTGGTCAATTCAATTACTTGTCCCAAGTATGATTGTGACCAATAAAATTTTTTTTTTAATTTTGGATACGCTCATAATACGAGTCATTTATGACTCCAAAATTTGATCAGTCTGAAAATGATCATATTTAGTCTTTTAGGAGTCAAAATTTCTGAGCTCTCAGAAAAATGTTGGCTGGGATATTATTGAATTTCGAAAAGGGCTCAGCTCCTATTTAACAAAATTTCGTATTTAAATAAAGTGAACATTATATTAAATATTACTTGAAAGAATTTTTTTGTTTTTGGTAATACGGATAACATAAACTGAGACTTATAATTTTAGAAAAAAAATGCACCAAGAAATTATATATTCAGTTGAGATTTTCACGCGTATTATTAAAAAGTCGTATTTCGAAGTCCGCGAAATTTATAAAATTTTAACTTTATATTGTTTTAAACAAATTACTAAAATTTAAAATTAAAATCTTGAAAATACAGCTATAGTTGACTGCAAAAAAAATAAAAAAATGTAATTTATAACGAGCTTCCGCGTTTTTTTTTCTTCTCCCACAAAGGCCTCGAAACGCGGTTATTGCCTTTATTCGAGTGAGTAATTCAAACGAATTTTAATAAATATCTTGAACGTGTTAAAATACTTTTTTTGCTCACAAAAAAATATTTTTTCTCTTAACTATGAACTTTTTTAAAAAGAAATGTTGTTTTTATAAGGTTTTTACTTTTGCTGTTTTTTTGCTTTTTTTACAACATGTTTTTGCTTTAAACACATCGAATTTTGCTTTTTTTTGTCTTCTCTGGTCATAAGCGGTTGTTATTAAATTAATTAGCTCTTATGACTTTTATTCAGCTGGTTTTTTTCAGATTTTTTTTTTGCTATTTTTACAATTTTTTCTTTTGAATATTTTGACAACTTTTGTAAGTTTGGAATAAAACAAAAAATAAATAATTTAATTATATCTTGTGATACATATTTTCTACATTTTTTAAATTGCTCAAGTATTTTCAAGATACAGGGCCTGTTCGAAAATGAATCACTGCAACTATCAGATGTTCGAAAATGCATCATCAAAACAGATTATGGGCAAATTAATGTAAAACACGCATCAAATAAGTGTCTGATGCAAAAGCATAAGCTGATGTTCATCGGCATCGCAAACTAATCACAAATGCGCATCAGATGCAGAGCAGTGATGCATTTCCGAACAGGCACATAGGCAGTCCCTGTTAAATTTTGCTGAAATTTTGAAAAATCTTCATTTTCGGTAAAACTGTTACGATATCTTAAAAAAAGTTTGCGATTTAATTTTTTTTTTTATTCATATTCAGCAAACTAAATTTTATTCGAAAAATTGTGTCACCAGATATAAAACATTTTTTTTTTATTTCAAATTCATAAGATCCGATTAATTGCTAGTTTACCTTTCTAAAGTACAAATTTTTGGAACACTTAGGATTTTTTAACATATCAGTTTTCTAAATATTTTCTAAATAAATTGTCTCAGTAAATAAGGAAAACATAAATATAATGTAAATGTTTCATTATTACTTTGGCCAGAAAACGAAATAGGTATTCCATATTACCCATACTTTGAACTAAAAAATATTGAAACTAAAAAAAAACAAAAATATTTCCTTTAAAATCGAAAATGGTGTATTTATACATAATTTAGAACTAAACTAAATAATCCAAGACAATTGAATTTGATACCTTATCTTTCTTGGTCGTTTGTTTTTCTGTCTTTTTTCGTATTTTCTTTACCCTTTTTTTCAACTGCTAACTATTTTGCAATAACATCGTCAATAGTATTTAGCCTGCCTTTCAACATCGTCTTCCAATGACAAATTATCCTTTGATGTTGGTCTACAAGAACATAGTCAAGGCGAGGCTTGTTGGTGGACTGTACACCCAGCCAGTAAGCAACGTTCTGAGGGTGAGAAAGTGCGTGTTGGTGATGATTTGATTTTAGTTTCAGTTGCAACTGAACGTTATTTGGTGAGTATTCATGTGGGTTTGAAGGAATAAAAAAAAGTTGTTTATTTATTCGTTGTTTTTCTTATTGAACACCTAAAATTTATTTGTTTTTTGCGGATTACAGCATACAACCAAGGAAAATGAACAGTCAATTGTGAATGCCAGTTTTCATGTGACTCACTGGTCAGTGCAACCTTATGGTACTGGTATATCACGTATGAAGTATGTTGGTTATGTATTTGGTGGTGATGTTTTACGTTTCTTTCATGGCGGAGATGAATGTCTTACTATACCGAGTACCTGGGGACGTGAATCTGGACAAAAGTAAGTAGATTAATTAAAGGGAAACAGAAAATTCTAACAGAGCGCCCAAAAGTCATGGAACGATACAATTGCAAAACCCAGAAATGTGACAATAACTTGACTCAACTATAGGTTTGTTTTTTTTCGAATTTTATATCTATATCTATAACTACCCGAGTAAAAAAAAGTTAGATGTTATAAAATTCAAACGTATCTTTTTTTGGTATAGCCTAAACTCCAATTTGATCCGAAAAGTGGTGGATCGTACTGCACTAAGAGAATTATCATCACGTAATGAATTTCTTCATAGAATCTATGAAACAGGTTTCATTAAAGTCAATTTTTATGAAAAGTTCATAAAGTTAATGAAACTCTTCATTAATTAATAGGCCACTCGTCCAATAAATAAATCATTCTGCCAATGAAGAGCTTCATAAAATCTATGAAGCAATTTCATTTACTATTATTTATTATAGTTGTTTGTTGTCGTTGGTAAGCTGCAGTGGATAAATAAAAAGTACTTAGCAAATGCAAAAGGCGTTATAAAATCGTAGCATATTTTACGGATGTACAAAATATATCTAAAGAAAGAATTCATTAAATAAAAAAGATTTAGAAAAAATTAATATGATTTATAAAAAAATTTCATAGTCCAAAATTAATAATAAAAAATTAATTTAAAAAAAAAAAAAAAATTATAAAAGATTATTCTCTCAGGAAATGACGATATTTTATAAAAAACTTAAAAAAAAGTAAGTACTATTGAATAATTTCATATATATAAAGAACATTTTCATTAAATTTATGTAGATTTAATTTATGAAATTCAATGAATTTTTTTAATGAAATTATGAAATTTTATGAAAGCAAAGTTATGAAAATTTTCATAATATTAATTAAATATTATATACATAACGAAATTCTTCATTGGTTCTACGAAAAAAATTCTATGAAATTATATCATTAATATCATGAAGGATAATTCTCTTAGTGTGTATTAATTTAGATACACCTTGGATATAATATGATGAAATACGATCCGAAAAATGGGTTTATCTTACTATGTGTAATTAGATTTAGTACAATAAAGTTAAATTTTATTTGATACAATTAGACAAAAATACTTCATTTAAAGTTCGCTCATATTGCATTAAATCGTCCATTCTATTGAAATTAGTTTTTGATTGTCATTATGTCACATCCAATTCTATATGATTAGATTAACCCATTTTCGGATCGTATTTCATCATATTAGATCGACTGTGTATATAAATGAATACAGTATGATCCACCATTTTTCGGATCTAATTTTGTTTTGCGCAACATCAGAGAAAGATATGATAGCATGTTGTATCGCATTAATTTCTTTAATAGGGTACTTGTAAAAAACGACTATCCGTACTTACCTGAATTTTCTTTTATTTGTGTAAACAAATATTGTAAAACTTAAAAATATGGAGTTGCCTTTGTACAAAAGCTGTTTTCGTACAAAGACTTCGTTGGAACTCGAAATGGAGCAATTATCTTGTGTGCCCTGCTCTACATTTACTAACAAGCGCATAATTCATTTTCTAGCATGTGTTGTTTTTCATATTTTATGAAATAAAAAATACTAAAATTTCAAATATTTTTATGAAAAATATTTTTGTTTACATTTGAAAGAGAAAGCCAAGAATTTTTAAAACTTGCTCGCATTTCTATAACTACTTAATTTTTAAGAAGCTAAATTTATAACTACCCGAGTAAAAAAAATTATATATAATCATATGTGGCATATATTACAATATATATTTTTCCTTATATTATGCCATATATAATTTCATCTAATTAGATACCGGCCTTTATAATATTGGATATGGTATATATGATTATATATTACATAGCATGGCTGATCTTATTGCATATATATTTGTATATAGAGCAATATCTTAATATATATGGTGGCATTTTAGCAATATATAATTATATATGGTATTATTTAAACAATATATAACTATATATGGTGCCAGTTAAACTAGATATTATCATATGTGGTGGCATTTAAACAATATATGGTCATATATGGTACCTCATGATCAAAATTTTTAATACAGTTCCAGATATGATAATATATGATACTATATATAGTGCCACATATATTTATATATGGTGTTATTTAAGCAATATATTACCAAATATGGTGCCACTTAAACCATATATTATCATATATGGTGCCATTTCAACAATATATGTTCATATATGGGACCTCATGAACAACATTTTTAATACGGTCCCGGATATGATAATATATGCTACTATATATAGTGCAATATATATTGATATATGATATCATTTAAACAATATATTACCATATATGGTGACATTTAAACCATATACAGCTATGGACATATAAATGGCACATTTTACCATGAATTCTTTCTTATGCTACTATATTGCAAATACTATTAACAACCAACAAGTTTTTGTTTTTTCCAAATGTTTCTTATGCACATTTAATATTGCTATAAACTTTAATTGAAATTCATTAATGTAAATAAAAAATTATCATTATGAAAAGAAAACTCATTGAAATGAGTTGGACACATAAATGGCACATTCTTAAAAAAGAGAAGAAATGGTTTTAATATTGCATTTGTTGAATTTTTTGTATGTACAAATATTTTACAGTTAATATTTAGTGATGTGGCCTTTGTTTCTGTTGACAGCTTCGCACCTGCGACCCATACTCTCCACTAGTTTTTGGCATTTTGTTTTGGGGATGGCGTACCAATCTTCCTATGCGGCCGACCACAGTTCGTCCATATTTTTGTAATTTTTCTTGGCGATTTCAACCTTGACTTCATTCCACAGGTTCTCTATTGGATTTAAGTCAGGGCTCTGGGCTGGCCAATCCAAAACATAAATCTTCTCCGCACAAAACCATTTTTTTACTAGTTTGGAGGAGTGGTTGGGGTCATTATCTTGCATGAATTTCCATTTTATTGGCATGGAGTTGAAGGCATATGGCTCCATATGGTTTTTTAAAATATCTAAATACAGTAGACACTCGCAAATTAGAGCTTTCAGTAATTCGAACGTCCAGAAATTAGAATCAATGTTTGTAATACATTAAACGCTCTGAAATTCGAATTTAAAATTCTAATTTCTGAGCGTTATTTTTTTTTTTGGTTATTTGAATACACAGGAAATCCCCAATTTATTTTTATTCTGTTTGAATAAAGTAAAACTAAAAAGGGGAATCACCAAATTATATATGTTTTTCCCTATTTTGTTTTTTTTTTTTTTGTCGCATTTATGTACATTTTTGGCTAGTTTATTTGTGAAATTTGATACGCGTGTACATATTATTTGGCAGTCTCTATTAAATAGTGAAAGTGTATCATTTAAAATGTTAAATAAACGTAAAAAAACACTTTATCATTGGAAACGAAACGAAAAAAAACGTCCAGAAATTAGAATAATTCAGAAATTAGAATTGCCTCAAAAACAAAGCGGTTCTAATTTGCGAGCGTCTACTGTACTGAAACTTGTCCATTTTTCCATTGATTTTTATAAGCGGACCTACACCATGCCAAGAAAATGCACCCCAAACCATAATACTGCCACCTCCATGTTTTACCGTCTTCTGAGTGAACCGAGGATTAAACTCTTGGCCTTTAGGACGACGAACAAAGATTCTGCCATCTGGTCCTATCCTGTTTCGTCACTCCATAACACGTTTTTCCAAAAATTAATGGGATTTTCCTTATGGGTTCTGGCGAAGATTAGTCGTTTTGAAATATTTTTTTTGGGATAAGTGACTTTTTTCTGGAAATACGCCAAAACAAATTTGCCTCGTTTAGTCTTCTTCTGACAAGTCTGCTTGAGATTTCCATGTTAAAATTTTCATTAATATCCGATGCTATCTGTCTTGATGACTTGAATGGATCAATTTTCACCATTCGTACTATAGCTGCATTGTTTTTTGTGGCCTTGGCTATCGAATTTTACCCCTAGTCAATATATCGGGATCCTCAACACAAGAATTAATCGCATTGTAGACTTTTTTGCGAGAAATTTGCATTATGTCAGCAATTTCCTCTACTTTTTTTCATTTTCATACATTTTCCATATGATCCGTCTTTCCTCACCTGTGGTATGTTTTCCTGATCCCATTTTCTTTTGTTTTTAGTAAGTTAAAGTTAAACCTACAGTATGAGACCCACCGTAAGCGTATATTTACCAGGGCTCGTAAACTAGTTTTGACATTTATCGAGTAAACTTACAACATATACACAGTATACGAGGCGTAAATACTTTAAATGAATTCCTTTATTATGTATTGTTTTGTTTGTTTTTTTTAGTTTCTGTTTTATTTGTTTTTAAATTATACTTATTATCTGTGTTTAATTTATGAAAAGATCAAAAAAGTGGCTAAATGCAAAAGTGAAATGTGAATAGTTTTAAAAGGTGCGTTCATTCACATAAACACGTAAACTTACAAATATACGCGATTAGAAAAGTACACGGTTTACAAGGGCTTAAATGCAGTTAGATGAATCCCAGCAAAAAATACCGCATACCTAGAAGCAGTTTTGGAAGGCATTATTTAATAACCGTGCGCTTCCTATACTAATTCCAGAAGACATGATTTTTGTTTGTGATGTCACACTTGGTATGTCTCTTTTCAGCAGGTGAAAAGCGCTTCTTCCATGGCAATTAAGAAGCTATAAAATCAGGCCTTCATAAGCAATGAAGTGCGCCTTTTCTTCGGCTTGGAGATGCACTAAAATAATGTGTATTTAATAAAATAATGCGCTAGTAAAAATAAAGGACCCCTTCTGGAATTGAAAAAGAAATTTTTCTTTCTGATTCTAAAGGGGTCACGTACTTTTTTTTTTTGAGGAGCTCCCGACAAAGTCCATTCTGGTAACACTTTGTCGTAAAATCGATAATAAAGTCTCTGGTTTCTTTCCTGCTTATAAAAGAAGCAGTTTAGAAGGCAGAGTAAAAAAATGTGTGCTCGTAACAGATCGTAAGTCACTGTACTGTTCGTAACACATCGTATAAACAACAAGAGAAATCTCTGCATTCGTTACTGCTTTAAAAGTATGCAGTTAAGAAGGCAAAGCAAATTAAAATAGATTTGATTTTCTGCCTTCTTTAATTGATTTCTTAAACGCATGAAGTTTAAGCGCTATTTTGGAAGCATACAAATGTAGTTATTGCTTACCAAATCGAGGTTATTTTTTGCTGGGATACCACTATTATTGACATTTCTAAAAGCAAAGATAGTCGGCATAAACTACATAAATTTTCAGTACATTTAGATCATAGCTTGACTGGGTTTAAGACTTTTAAAACTTTTATGAATGAAAAAGATTTTACTTTTAAAAATAATTATGTTTAAAATTTACCAATACCCAAAGAAATTGACACAAAAAGTTAAAATATTTTCAGATATTGACGAGTGAACTATGCCGAACCTGTATGTCGATATTGTCAAAGTAATTTTGTCAAGTTTTGATTTTTTTCTTTTATTTTCATTATAAGAAAAATTAAACAAAAAATAATTTTATTTAATTTTAAGTTGATATAAATTTTAAGAAATTCAAAACTGTGATATTAAATAAAAAATTAATTATATAATTTGTACAT
Organism: Leucophora obtusa; assembly: GCA_949987735.1. NCBI lineage: Eukaryota > Metazoa > Arthropoda > Insecta > Diptera > Anthomyiidae > Leucophora > Leucophora obtusa. Next base: position 139,547,234 of record OX465299.1, read on the forward strand.
GCATACAAAAGAGTTCGTCATAAAAATTTGATTTTCGGATATAATCACTTTTTTAAAGTTTTTGCTTAGAAAAAATGATTGGTGTTTTTTTTTCTTTTTTATTTCAACTCCTTCCACTGGCGCAAGTCGGCCAAAAACGCTGATTTTAAGACCATTTTCCTACCAATGTGCTCAGGGAATACATTTTTATTGTGTGTAATAAAAAAGTAAATTTTTTTTTAAATTTTTGAAAAAAGTGGATTTTTAGACTACCCCAATGACTATCTGCTGTATTTTTTTTTTTATAAAGAGAAGGAACACTCAGGAAATTCTTCCTATTAATTAACGTGTTGCTTCCTTTGGAAAGAGGGTAGGGAAGAAGTGAAAGGCGGTACAAGATGAAGGGCTCCAAATATGGCAACTCTGTAATTGCGCGAGATGATGAATCTTAGAAAAGTTGTTGCGCGCCATCTGACGGAGAGTTGGCGAACTTTGTTGAAGATTTTTAGTGCATAGCCTTGTTATATTATTTTACTTCGGTGGGGTTAAGTGCTATGGGAACACCGAAGGAGGACGCTGCGATGTGTATGAGGGATATAAAAAACTCATACATATTATTATTCATAAATTGATGTTACCTTGGCTGGGGCTCGAACCCGCAACCTTACATGTAACAGTCCTAACAGCGCTAACCATTACACCACAGCACCTGTATGCTGTATTCAGAACACGCAAAAAATGTTTTTTATATTAACTTTTGCTGTAGAATCGAATGGTAAAGTCAGATTTCCCAGAAATGCAGCCGGTGTTGCTTTGCAGAAAATGGGTCTCCAAATCAGCATTTTTGGCTGACTTGCGCCAGAGGAAGGAGTTGAAATAAAAAATAAAAAAACGCCATTTTTTTTTTTGATGCAAAAACTTGAAAAAAACAATGTGGAAGTAATTCCTTTATAAGTTTGGAGTATTGTTTATATATACATTAGATTGGTCCAAATAAACATGAAAGTTGGAATTCGCGATCTGCACAATGTTACCCCTATTCCTTAATGTCTAAAAACTCTCTGTGCCAAGTTTCAGCTAAATCGGCTTTAGAGTAGTTTATACAAAAAGTAGGGTTGAGTTTAAATTTAATTATTTCTTAACCTGTACGCTATTATTTAACAATTTATTTTAAATCTGGTCTTAATTAATGTGAACAAAAGGAATTTGAAATCAAAACTTGAAAAAATAAGTATACTTTTAAGTAATTCGCGATTTTTTTAAAAATTATACAAAAAAATCCATACCTATGATAATGTTTTTGGTTATAACTCAGAAACGAATCGAGATACCACCTTAAAATTTTCATACAAATGTAGAAGAGAGTTCAACAATTATCATATATTTTTTTAAGAATTTAAAAAAATGCGAATTTCGAGCAATGGGAATTTGAACTCAAGTCCCCAAGAAATGACCTTTGACCCTCCCATGAAAAAAATGTATACCATTTTAAAGGGTACATTCTTACCCAATAAATAATACCAAAACGAATTTTATACCTTGAATCGTTTTGAAGTTATTGTCGATTGTGTAATCATACTTTAGTCAAATTTTACCGTTTTTTCTAATTTTCTTGACGTTATATTTCGGAAACCAAAGAAGTCTTGGCCCTGAAATTTATGCTTTAATGAGCTGTTATCATGTACGATAGTTGTGGTAAATTTCATTGAAATCGGAGATGGTCAATCGGAAAATGCCACTTTTTTGTGTTGAATTGAGATGTTTTCACCCAGAAGCTAAATGACATCATACAGCATACGTGTATTGAATATAAAAAAATTTAAAAGACGCAGTGTCAGATTTTGGGCGATCTCTCATGGAATGGACGAAATATATTTTTCGGAGTCTACTTCAGTTTGCGAGTTATCATCCTTGGAAACAAATTGTCTTTTTTATTACTTTTTGGAGACATGAATTTTTAACAGGAAAGCTCTTAAAAATAATACGTGAAAAAATTAAAAGATTAAATTCTATAAGAACCAGGAATTATTTTCGCGAGAAGGATATACATCAAAAACCAACATTATTTGAATTCAAATAAAGTTCCAGTGGAGGTATACATTTCAAACAGGCTTTTGTTTATTTTAATCTTAAATTTATTCTTACTTGTTTCCTTAACATTCAGCATATCAATATCAAATTTTGGCACAATCCCCATGTCCTATTTACACAAACATAATAGTTCGACAATGACATCATTTGTAATTTTAGTATTTTCGTAGATAAATCCATCATCAGTAAAGTGGTTACATAAGAGTTTCAACAAATGAGGGGCATCAGAAAAACGGAAAATTTGACATGTGGAGTCATTTGAATGCGAAAAATAGAGTTTCTCGTCGGTAACTCCCATATATTTCCACATCACTTGATTACCTACATCCAAATCACATATAGTTGCGACCACCGTGTAGCCAATTTCATATAATTTCGTGATTATCTTATTAAGAATTTGTTCAGACATATTTTCATCAAACCCATAATAAACAGGTTGTTTCCAGAAACCTTTTAAACTTCTTACCATAACGACCTGAACATGCGACTTTGGTGCTACAATTTCATAATTTTTTCGGTCATAAACCCACTCCTCGCCAATTTTCATTTCATCGAAACTTATAACCAGAATTGTTTCCTCTACTGGAACCTCGGATACACTCATAATTTGAAGCACGTCATATAAAATACCCGGTTCCACGGATAGCTTTCTAGACCATTTTCTTAATGTTGAGGGTGCGGGAAGTGGAAAACCACTTTTTTGGAGAATTCTATAACATTTTGGACCAGATGTATAAAGGCTATTTGATTTGGAATAGTATTGCGTTGTATATTTAGGGTGTGCTGATGGATATTGTAGATTGTCAACTTGGTGTTCACTAAAAAATTTTGAAACTGAACTACGAAGTTCTACCAAACTCTTCTCAACTTCTGATTTTTGTACTTCCAGTTGCTTGACTTTAAGCTCTAATTTATTAATGTCCTTTAAATATGGCATTTTCGTGGATAAAAAACAACTGTTAAAAAATAAACTATTTATATAAAAATAGTTAAGCATAAAGACGCTTAACGTTGGTTTAAATGACTTTGCATCATATTAAGATATGAACAGTAGAATTGATCATGGACATTGAAGGAATTTTGACCGCTGTAGGAGTAGAAAAGTTGTGGATAGAACACAATATTTTTTTGTTTTAGTTTTAGACAAATCGGAATTATTTTTCAAATTTCATTCTCTATCTGAAATTATAAAATTTACAAGCAAAGTTAATTTTTTGGAAATCGAAAATTTTTTCGCTAAAAATATTTCTTCATCTCTCTTGCTGCACTAGAAATACGATTACATTGATTAAAACAAATTTAAAGACTCCACGGCGGATTTAAAAGTCAAACTGTAGCATTTTAGGTTTCCTTTTGTAAAAAAAATAGGCAGCAATTCCTTATGTCGGTCTTGCAATTAATGTTTTGCCACAATTTTATATTTTATCACAAAAAACGAGTAAATTTATTTTTAACTTTATTGTAAAATTTAACCGCGTTTTTCATTCTAACAGTGGGTCTCATACTGCAGGTTTAAGCTCTAACTAATAGTTAACCCAAAATATTGTTGTTGCATAAAATTTTTTGGCATTTTTCTTTTGTTTAATAGTTAAGTTAAAGTTTAAACTACAGTATGAGACCCACCGTAAATGGTTAACTTTAACCTAACTATTAAACAAAAGAAAATGTCAAAAAATTATATATAAAAGAACAACAAATTTTTGGGTTAAACCATCAGTATGAAATCCAACGCAAATGTTAAGATTAAAACCGTAATCTAAATCCATCCACCCTAATACCCAAGATGTGTAAGGTTCATTTACAATGACAGAGTGTTCAGTACTCCAGAGTGGAATGTGCTAAAATAGATATGGCATGATACCAAAGGAGAAGGTAAAAAAATTCACTCTGCAGGACAGCTTTCCAGTATTGTGAATGGGGGTTTAAGGATCTTTTATAATGCTGAAGTTATCTGCGCTACAGATTGGACTCAATAAAAAAAAATATAATGCTGATTAACATTGGAAGTGCGAAACAGAGAGAGACAAATTCATGTCTGTAGCATGGATGACTCCAGCATTGTAAATGATCCGTTGTTCAAAAATACTGAAATTACTTCGACAGTTATTTTCTAATTGTTCTGGTTTCACCTGGCTCTTGAATTTATTTTCATTCATGTCTAATGTTTTTTTTTTCATTTTTATTTTCTGCCAATTTACCTCCACTTTTTCTCATTTTTCGATCGACTGTCAGACAACGCCATAATGTTCTGTGTAAAGCCCGGTACGATATGCGATCCGATAGCGATTGCATCTCCTAGTTTATATACTTCTTGGATATACCACAGAGAAGAAAACCTCAAAGACATGCCGAAGACTGCTAAGCAAAATACCCTTTTTTCAGCGAAGCCAACTTCGTATAAGCACATATGTGACTATTTTGGTTATTGCGGGTGGAATGGTGGAATATTACGATTACAAGATTCCTAACACATCGGCTGAAAAGTCCGTAGGATAACACAGAGGTGGCGCCACTAATAAAAAATTCATATGACTTTTTCGAACTACCAACCTTCAGATTATACCTGTCAAAATTTAATGAGAATTCGATCATTAGTGAAAAAGTTACAGCTGTTTTAGTGAGGCTTCTTTTGCGATTTTTAAAACAATTCAAAGCAATTTCGGCTGAAAAGTCCGTAGGATAACCAATAAAGCAACAATTTTTTTGCAAAATTCGACTTTATTCATCAATATAGTCTCAAGAGCGATACAATAACTCCAACGCCTTGGCTTGATCGGTGTTTTTTCCCCATTAAAAATCAATTATAAATCAACACACGAAATTCACTGTTTTCAAAATCGCAAAAGTAGCCTAACTAATACAGCTTTAACTTGTTCACTAATGCACGAATTGTCATTAAATTTTGACAGGTATCATCTGAAGGTTGGTAGTTCCATTAGTGGCACCACTAGGGTTGCCAGATTGCCTGGAATGGCCTGGATTGTCCAGTTGTTTTGGATCTTGTCCAGTTACCAGCTAAAATACAATTTATCCAGTTAAAAAAGAATTTCTTTAATTTTGAAAAATGATTATTTTATTAATTATATTTTTTATTAATTAAATTAAAATTCAGCAGTACAAGCTCTAGAAAGTCAGTCCTGTCCTATTATAGAACTGCACAGTATAATGAGTATTATGTTGACTTGCCTAAAAGATCGGTTAAAAGATGAGTTTTATGGAAGCAAAGTTGCAACTATTTAAAAAAAATTCCTATCACGAAACAAAAACTTTCAAATTAAGCGCAAATCAGTTTTTTAGAAATTATGTTACTTACTTGGAGCAACGACATGATTTCGGAGATGAATCACTTTACAACAAAATGTCTGTTTTAAATTTAAAACAGTCTTTTTTATCGTGGGATAAATTATCACATCTTTCAAAACTTTTAGGAATATCAAATTTAATTGACAACGACATGTTGTACACTAGGTTCTGCTGCCTGCGAGAAACCTTTGATAATTTGCCGAAAGATATACCAATTGATAAGATATGATCCATTTTTTCAAAAATGCGATAAAAACAACGTACAAATTCTAAATAAATTGATCTCGTTTGTTTCTTCCATAACAATAAGCAATGCTTTTTGTGAAAGAACTTTTAGTGTTGTAAATAATCTATACTCACAAGAAAGGGATAGAATGCCTTTCGACCTAATAAAGACTGAAATTTTGATACGAATAAGTTTTGAAGGAAGTTGCAAAAATTTTCAAACATTTTTAATTACAACTAAAGCAAAAGAGTTATTGTACTTGATCAACAAGAGGGTATTAACTCAAAATTTTTAAAATTTCACTTTTTGCAAGAAATCAACTAACAACATCAATATCTATCTACTGTAAAAATTTCAACGTATTCCGATTACTCTTTCATTTCGAAAACCACATTTGAGACCATTTTCGTGATATATCAACAAAAAGTATCAGAAAAATGGTATTAACTCAAAAAATAGAGTTGTTTGCAATAATTGCAAAAATTTTAAACAAACAATGTAAATATATTTTCAAATGGAATTTGCTTACTATGATGTATTCGGATTTTCAAATGCTCTTGAAATGTAATCACAAATAGTTTTTCACCTCTACTGAAAATTTTAAAATTTTGAGTTAATACCCTCTTGTTGATCAATTAATAATTGTTACATTTCCTTGTTTTTTAAATTATTATTATTTTTTATTTTTAACATATGTTTGTTTAATTTTTAATTTTAAATTTAAAAATAAAAATAGTTTTTTCGACCTTTAATTCTACAATGAAAAAATTTATTTATTCCTATTCGAGGCCAATTATTTCCTTATTATGAAATAATATAATAAATACTTTTTCCAAAAACTGCCATTTTTCTTCATCAGGATATTCTCCTAACAAATATTTCATAGAGTTTTTTCTTTCAAAATATTCTACACCTTTGAAAAAAAAATTTTAAATAAAATTTAACTTTTTTGAACTATAAGTGCATTATTAAATTGTCCAGTTATTTTTTTAAAATCCAGGTGAAATTTTTCCATTGTCCAGTTATTTGACTGTTGGTATCTGGCAATCCTAGGCGCCAACTATGTGTCATCCTACGGACTTTTCAACCGATGTGTTGCAACGAATATTAAATATCTCTCCAACATGTCCGTTTGATGATCAGTCATAACTTGACGTCTATACGATACATAAAATTAACGAACAATACAAATGGGAAAATCTACGAAACAGGTCGATTTCAGATATTAAAAATGAAAAATTTCAAATTAGTGGCACACATTTTTTCTAGATTAACTTATTACTTATTACATTTAAAAGAAGTAATCTGTTCGCGTGAATAAATTTTTTTGAGTGCTGAAAAAGTTATAAACAAAAAACCACACACATTTTCGCTAATAAATATTTTTAAATTTTGGATTTTCCGGGCATGCGACCACACATTTTCAAGTAACTTTTCCGTGCTGAGTCCGAATTTGGTTTCCAAATTTTTCCAGCACATCTGGTTTTTGAGAAAATTGAGGTCAAATTTACCAAAAACCTTTTTTTTGGCTTTTTTTGAGTTGTTTTTACACACTTTTACCTCGATTTAATGAAAAAATATGACACAAATTTTTCAATCATCACGGTAATTTTATTCGAAAATGCATAGTCGTGCTTAGAGTTTACTAAAAACCGAAAAATTTGAAAACCGCGGTTTCGGTTTTCTAAAGTTATAAAAACCGCGGTTTCGGTTATATTTCGGTTTTCTTGTGATATTAATACAATTGTTTTAAATTAATTAAATATATAGGGTCCGCCAAATAACTTTTTTTTTTTTGAAAATGCTATAAAAAAAACTACTGAATATTTTCTCAAATTTCTTTTTTTATTTTAAAGTACAATCCTTCCGGTTAATAATGGAAAATTATAATTTTTAAGCACATTATCGATTGTGTGCAGCTGTATTTCACCAATGGCTTCACGAATATTGTCCTTTAAAGCGTCAATTGTCTCTGGGTTGTCGGCGTAACACTTATCTTTGACGGCACCCCACAAATAATAGTCCAACGGTGTCAAATCGCAGCTCCGAGGTGGCCAAACGACATCAGCTCTGCGGCTGATAATGCGATCTTCAAAAACAGGGCGCAAAACATCGAGTGTAGCTTCGGCTGTGTGGCACATAGCGCCGTCCTGTTGAAACCAAATGTTGCCAATATCCTCCTCTTCAATTTTTGTGAACAAAAATTCGTTCAACATGGCCCGATAACGATCGCCATTGACTTCGCAAACATTCTGCAACATTACCATGATTTTCAAAGTAATGTCGCAATATTTCCCAGCGTTGTTCAAGCGTATACACAACCATAATCGTTCAGCGGAAGGATAAAACTAATTATCTGTAAAATCAGACATGAGCTAAGTGTTACCATTCACGAAATAAGCACTAGTTGAAAAAAAAAAACGTTAGATGGCGGACCCTATATATGTATAAGAATTAAATATTTTAACACGTTCAAAATATTTATTGAAATTCGATTGATTTTCTCACTCGAATATAGACAATTACTCCATTTCTAGACCTTTTCGAGAGAAGAAAAAAACACGGAAAACCGTTATAAATAAATTTGTTTATTCTTATGTCGGCAACTAAAGCTGTCTTTTCAAGAGTTTAAATTTTTGCAAATTGTTTAAAACAATATAAAGTTAAAAAAAATCTTTAAACTAAGCCCCTGTTTATGCAGTACGAAAATGGTCTAAACGAAAGCAAAGTAACGAAAATTTGTTTTTGTTTCCCATATATTTTTGACGAAATTAATTGTCAATTGCTATCGTTTTGAGTATTTTCGTAATAGATAAACAGGCCCTAATATTTAATGGAGAAAATGTTCATTACAATTAAATACAAAATTTTGTAAAATAGGAGCTGAGCCCTTTTCGAAATGTATGATTCAATAATATCGCAGCCAACATTTTTCTGAGCGCTCAGAAATTATGACTCGTAAAAGACTCTAAAATATGATCATTTTCAGAGTGCTGAAATTTTCGAGTCATAAATGAAACATAATGGACTCGTATTTATGAGTGTATTCGACATTTTCTTTTGAAATTTTTTCATTACTTCTAAATAACTTAAAAATGAATCTTAAATGAATCATAATAGCTCAGAAAATTATAAATTTTTCAATAATGCTCATAATTCAGGGTCTTTTATGAGTCGTAAAAGTGCGCTCGGAAAGATTCTTCATCGGTGAAAAAATACTTCCTCATATAGCTATAATTTTAGAAGGCCTTATGGCTCTTTTATGAGTCTTTTCGGATTCTAATTTGATACTGGAATGCAATCTAGTTAATTATTTTAATTGGTTAAAGTCATTGTTAAAAACCGACTTATTTTTGTCGGTTTTCGGTTTCGGTTTTGAGGCTTAAAAAACCGCGGTTTCGGTTTCGATTAAAACCGAAGAGCAAACTCTAGTCGTGCTATATTTCCATTATTGATTATAAATAATGTTTTTTTTTTAATTTTTCCGTCCGTCTGTCTGTCTCTCCATGTATCCTTGTGCGCACGCTACAGGTCGCAAATATTAAGATTTTTTGATAAAATTTGGTAGACCGATTTATATCGGTCCAAGGACGAAGTCTATTGATTTTGTTTTAAATCGGTCTATGTTTGGACTTGTGCCCATATAAATTTCCCTCAAAACTGCAGCACAAAATTGAATGGCACATCCACGGTTTAAAGAATTATGGGATCAAATATGTCTTGAATGGTACATATCTTCATTACTATTATTATCTGAAAGTGCTAAACGGAACGGACGAATTTCGTATTCTGTACAACATATCTTTCTCCAAATTTCGCTAAAAGGTTAAATTCAAATTGAAGACACATCCACAGTTTTAAGAATTATGGAGTCCAATCTATCTGGAACGGTACACTTAAATAAAAAAGTTTGTAAAAAAATTTGTAAACAGTTTCCAATCGCACTATACTATTTATACCCTACACCACTATGTGGTCAGGGTATTATAAGTTTGTGCTGATGTTTGTAACACCAAAAAATATTGGTCGAAGACCCACCTTATAGTATACCGATAGGTTCAGAATTTTTTTTTATTTCGATTTAACGATGTCCCTCCGTCCGTCCGTCCGTCCGTCTGTCTGTCTGTCCATGCAATCTTGTGCGCACTCTACAGGTCACAAATATTAAGATATTTTGATGACATTTGGTACGCAGACCTATGTTAGCCCAATAACGCAGCCTATTGATTTTGGTGAATATCGGTCCATGTTTAGACCTAGTGCCCATATAAGGGTCCTACCAAAATTATACTGTTTATACGCTGCAGGTCGTAAATATTAAGATATTTTGATGAAATTTGGTACACAGACCTATATTGGCCCAATAACGCAGCCTATTGATTTTGGTGAACATCGGTCCATGTTTAGACCTAGTGCCCATATAAGGGTCCTACCAAAATTATACTGTTTATACGCTGCAGGTCGTAAATATTAAGATATTTTGATGAAATTTGGTACACAGACCTGTATTGGCCCAATAACGCAGCCTATTGATTTTGGTGAACATCGGTCCATGTTTAGACCTAGTGCCCATATAAGGGTCCTACCAAAATTATACTGTTCATAAGCTGCAGGTCGCAAATATTAAGATATTTTGATGAAATTTGGTACACAGACCTATGTTGGCCCAATAACGCAGCCTATTGATTTTAGTGAACATCGGTCCATGTTTAGACCTAGTGCCCATATAAGGGTCCCACCAAAATTATATTGTTTATACGCTGCAGGTCGCAAATATTAAGATATTTTGATGAAATTTGGTACGTAGACCTATGTTGGGCCAAGGACGAAGCCTATTGATTTTGGTGAACATCGGTCCATGTTTAGAACTAGTGCCCATATAAGGGTCCCCCCAAAATTGGCTTGGTTACAAACTGCAGGTCGCAAATATTAAGATATTTTAATGAAATTTGGTGCGCTGACTCACATTATAGAAAATTTTGACACAAGCCCCATTTTAACCTATTGGAATTTCGGATCCAAACAATACACCAGACTGGTGTAGGGTATTGTATAGTCGGCATGCCCGACTTTAACCTTTTTACTCGTTTTATACTAATTATTAGTACAATTTTTATTTTTAGTAATCATTTTTGATATTCTCTTATTACAAATTACGGAATTTTTTACTAATTTTCGCTGCTGATTTCATAAAAACATTTTACTAATTTTTCAAAACAGAGTGCTAAATTTAGCAGAAAAATATACTAATTTAAAAATATTTTTTTTTTTTTGATTTTTTACAATTCTTGTTTAGTTTATATTTGTTTCTATTGATATATTCTTAGTTTAGAAATAACACCCAGAAAATTGTATTGCATCTCCAATGCATAAAACGGCAATAACTGGAGAACCGTTTGCAATTTTGACTCCAAATTTCAAGTACGATGAAGTACTTGAAGATGAAGCTTGTTACAATCGAAAGAAAAAAAAAATTTTTTTTTAGATTTTACAGTTTTTTTTATTTTTTAGTACAATTTTTTGCTAATTTCAGCAGATTGATTTTAAATTACAGTTTACAGCAATTTCCTGAAATTTAGTAGCTGCAACTAATTATTTATACTAATTTCATTGTACTAAAATTATGATATTTAGTAAGTTTTTTAACTGATTTTAGCAAATCGATTTTGAATTGCAGTTTACATAAATTTTACTAAAATTTTGTAGCGGCTACTAATTTTTTCTACTAATTTTATTGTATTACAGATCAGCAGATATGTGTTGCTAAAATTAGCAAAAAATACCGCTGGCCTCAAAACAGTTAAATTTCCCGTAATAACAGCAAAATTTTCAGTAGCCATTACAGACTTTTTTGGTTGAGTGTAGATCTTATCATAGCTGTCATTATATGAAAGTGCTAAACAGATCAGATTTTTTAGTTAAGTGTTTGTAACCGTCGCATAGGACAATCGTAATTAATATTAGAATTAATTACTAAAGAATTTTTTTTCTAGAGTTGATTTATAGGAAGACGAAGAAGAAGAAACCATTTTTATTGAAAAATTTAACAGACACAAGGGAATCACCAGACTGCCGCAGTTTCGTCTCACCCAAAGACTCGTCAGTGGTTAGTTTATGTGTCAACTGATCAAAGTAATTTTTAATTGTTAATTTGTCTCTATATGAAAAATTATTTGTGTATTGCCATGACCGGGGATTGAACCGGCAGCCCTCTGCACAGGCTATGACTCGTAGCATCACCTCTTAACAAGTTACACCACGGTCGGCATAGCGCTGAGTGTGGCTAATTGATGTTTTTTCAATCACAGCCTATATAATGTATGTTTTGTAATCAGAAGAGCCAGAATTAACTAATACTTGAGCAATTTATTTTTCAATTAGAATGTTTCCTCTCTTAATCCTATTGTTTTTTCACCTTTTTCACAAGTAATTATCACATTATGATGCGCTTATTTCACATTCAATAGTTGGATACCGAGTGTTGATTGGAGAAGTGTGTTGCTGCTGTGCAAATTTTTTATTTTTAGGCTTTACATCAATTTTCGCTGTACAATACGCTAAGAATCCAACTTTAAATTGACTAGCACATCCACAGATAAAATAATTAATGGCTGAAATCTGGCTTATATGATATATATCGTAATTAATATTGTTGTAAGTGCTAAAACGATCGGATTATCCGTTTGGTTTCTACATCACTTTTAGCTCCAAAAATCTATGAAAAGCTACAAAATTTATCCTAAAATGGGTCTGGACACCAAACTAATAGTACGATCCATTTAGCACTTACACACAATAATAGTATCACCGATATATACCGATCACGCCGGACTGCAACTAATTATTTCTCAAACTGCGGATGTGCGCTTCAAAAAATATCAAATTTCAAGTTGTTCACGCATAGAGGTGAAGAGATTATTATTGTCATATTTTCTTTATTTTTGAAGGCACGCTTATTAATTTGGTCTCAATTTTTTTGTTTACTTGTCAGTTATGTCAGTATCAAAAAATTTTCAATTGCATTGAGGTAATCTATGGCATTGAGGCTGAAAGCGCAAAAATTAAAAATGTGTCTGAAATTACTCTTTATTCAAAAAACAGAGTTACAGATTTCAAAGAACTACCATTTGTTCCTAATTAAAGGCACCTATTTTTTTCAACAAGTGGAGATTTTCTAACATCATAATTATTATCCACCAAAGGTTTTGGGCGATTTCCTATTATGCTGAAAAAGTTATAACCAAAAGAGTTGAAAAACTTTTGAAAGTTACAAGCAAAATTAGGATAAATTAGGGTAGTTTTTAATTGAGTAGAGCACATTAGCAGTATAAATATTAAAATTAAAATGTTCGCCTGAATAAATTCGTTACCTCGAAAATGCTGATACCATCAAAAATATAATATATTGTTATTAAAATGGTTTAAATCCTGAGTAACATGGAATCGCCCGGTTTTTTAGATTTGCCCATATACAACAATAAAACACATGTATTTTCCGTGTCTCTGGATGACTATGGAAAATATTAGTGTCCGACCGAAACTGGGTTTTTTGTAAATACCGAAACCAAACATTCGGTTTGGAAAGCTTTATTCGGCCAAAACCGAAAAAATGTTTTTAAATTTTTGTTATAAATTTTCTTAATATATTTGCTGAGAATTATGTTGAATTAAAAAAATATATTTCATAAATCGTAATTAGATCAGTTAATTTTTTATGGATTTCAAATTAAAAAAAAGTGTTAAGCCATATCTACGCAAGATGTGCATTAACTAGGGATGCCAATCGGGATTGATATTTGAAAATCCCGGGACTACGGGACCCGGGATTTTTCGGGATTTAAATTTTTCTTTATTTGTAAAAATTTTTATGTTATGTAACTAATTTTTTTTATAAAATAAAGCGTTTTATAATTATTTAATAGTTGTTAATAATGTGGTACATTTTATGAATATTGAAACATTTCAGTCAGAAATTGACAGTGGTACAAAAAATCAACTACCTGCATACGACTGGGTAACCGCGATGTTAAAACTAAATGACTGGCAGAACACTCATTTGGGACGCTTTGTCAGCGTTTGCAAAAATCGTTTTGCTCGTATTTGTTTTACAAAACATCACGGCAGGGCCAAAGAAAGATACATATGAACTTTTTTTAAATTTTATTTTGGAAAATACAATTCCAAACCACGTATTTATTGGTTTTGGCAGCGTTTTGCCAAAGTTAAAAATTTTGTTTCTTCAGTGCTTTTCCGGCGCTTTTTGAACTGCCCGTCCTTTTGTCTATTGACGTTATCAAATTGGAAATGGGAAAGCAATTTTTGTCAGTACTTGTACCACTTGTTAAAATACCTTGCCATCGCTTTCCCGTTTGTATTTTTCTGGCTGGGATAATATATGAAGGCCTGTCATTAAGTACACTTGCGCCCAGTATTTTGTAAGCAGATTTTAAAACAGATTCGTTGCGATAACCTTGCCCACTAAATCGTGTAATTACAGCAACAAAGTATTTTGCTTATCGTTATCAAATGTTTTCATGGAAGAATTCAAACTTACAGTCCCAGCCAAAATTAGGTTTCAGAAATCGAATTTCGCTTGGAAGAATAAATCAGTAAAATAACAAACATACTTGATTTTTCGCATGTATTACTCAAAAACTTAATATTGTTTACCGAAATTTCAAATTTTTCTGCAAAGTCTTTGCATAGTTTACTCGAATAATCGACTTAATTTATAATTTTACCAATATTTTGGCATCAATTTCTTGTCAATATGAGAATATTCAAGAAAAACGTAGGTAATTTAAAATGTCTCACTTTGATTATTTGCGTTTATATTAATATTAAAAAATAAGAAAATCCCGAGATTTTTGAGAAATAATCCCGGAATTCGGGATTTCCCGTTTGGCATCCCTAGCCTTAACACATCTGAGTAGATCAAATTATTCATAACACAGCTATTTACACCACCTGTAGCATTTTTCTCTGCATAAATATATTTTTTCTATAGTAAGAAACTAAATTTGAAAAAGTTTCGGCAATTATTTGGTAAAAATTTTGCCGAATAGTTGCCGAATGTCGGGTTTTGCCGAAACTAAAACGGAATATTCAGTCGGACTCTAGAAAATATCTCTTTTATGACACCCATCTCGAGGGGAAAGCGCCTTCGCAATCTTCATTTTTTCGAAACAACAGACATTTTTACACTATAATTAAATTAAATGGTAAAAAGCTAAATTTTTATGATATCCTTTAATTATATATTCTAATTCCAGCATTGTTGTATACGAAGGTGGCTCGGTCATGTCGCAGGCTCGTTCATTGTGGCGTCTTGAGTTGGCTCGCACTAAGTGGACTGGCGGTTTTATAAATTGGTTCCATCCGATGCGAATTCGTCATATTACGACTGGGCGCTATTTAGGCGTCAACGATAATAACGAATTGATTTTGGTAAGTAAAACAAATTCAATTTCTCTACTATCCACCCTAACATTTTAATGTTATTTTGTATTCACAGGTTAAGAAGGAAGAAGCAGCAATTTCTACAACGACTTTCTGCCTTAGAGTAGAGAAGGACGACGAGAAAAAAGTACTCGAAGATAAAGATTTGGAAATTATTGGTTCACCCATCATTAAATATGGTGATACCACTGTTATTGTCCAGCACTGTGAAACAAGCCTGTGGCTCAGTTACAAGAGTTATGAAACAAAAAAGAAAGGTGTCGGCAAAGTTGAAGAGAAACAAGCCATTCTGCACGAGGAAGGCAAAATGGATGATTGTCTTGATTTTTCACGTTCTCAGGAGGAAGAATCAAAAACTGCACGTGTTATTCGTAAATGTAGCAGTTTATTTACCCAATTTATTAAGTATGTTGATATGAATGTAGAACCAAAAGACAGGGGCGTAGTAAAACAGATAGTGAGAAAAGGAAGGACTGGTTTTGATAGCAGTAACTGGTTTAGATAGCAGTAACTGGTTTAGATGCAGTAATCGAAGACGATTTAACCTGCACAAGTGATTTATTACTTTAACCCACCTTTTTCAAAAATTATATAGAACTGACTTTTCTATGCCTCTGATCGATCTTTCTAAATTTTTTATTTAAATACAATTTATGTTTTGTGATTACCATGCTCCTTATAGGAACCGAGGGAACATATATATATATATATATATTAGGGCGGGTCGTTTTAAAAATCGCCCCAGTGACAAGGAAAATCGTATTCTAGGGATCAAAATAAGAAACTTTGCCCGAGCAATCATACCTCTAAAACGAATTCTGATGTCCCAACTTTTTACCCGTAGGGTCAAATTTTGAAAAATCCCACTTTGACCCATTTAGAGTACCCCAATCGAGTCCAAATGTACGACCGACCCCCACTAACTTTGGAGGGCCGACCCACCCATGCCAGTGGTACACCCCCATACAAATATTTCAAAAAATCACAATTTTTCTCACTTTTGTACTTATTCAGAATTGGTGCTCAAATGTCCCACAAATCTGGATTTTAGGGAGAAACCATGGGAATATTCCATTTTAGGTATAGGATGTGTTCAGCGTATTTATGTTAAACACTACGCGGAATATTTTTGTGGAACATTTTAACCATCTAACTCTTCAACTTATGGGTGTTTTTTGTCCCTTTTTAAAAAGGGGCCAAAAAATTCCCTTTCATTGAAGAGTTAGAGGGTAAGAATGTTCCACCAAAATGTTCCTCGTAGTGTTTTACAAAAGTCCGCTCAACACATCCTATACCTAAAATGGAAGGTTCACAAAAAGAAAAACATAGTCATTTCGCTGAATTTTTCATATAAAGTGCCAAAAATGGTGATTTTTTGAAATGTCTGTATGGGGGTGTGCCACTGGCATGGGTGGATCGGTTCTCCAAAGTTAGTGGGGGTCGGTCATACATTTGGACTCGATTGGGGCACTCTAAATGGGTCAAAGTGGGATTTTTCAAAATTTGACCCTACGGGTAAAAAGTTGGGACATCAGAATTCGTTTTAGAGGTATGATTGCTCGGGAAAAGTTTCTTATTTTGATCCCTAGAATACGATTTTCCTTGTCACTAGAGCGATTTTTTTTGCCTCCCTACAAATCGACCCGCCCTAATATATATATATGGATTATTTGTGGATTCCTTTACACTTGTTTCAATTTTTCTATTGAGTTTTGTTTATTCTTTTTAAATTTAGTGCTTTG
The DNA here is from genome assembly GCA_949987735.1 of Leucophora obtusa. Taxonomy (NCBI): domain Eukaryota; kingdom Metazoa; phylum Arthropoda; class Insecta; order Diptera; family Anthomyiidae; genus Leucophora; species Leucophora obtusa. The sequence continues at coordinate 139,564,034 of OX465299.1, forward strand.
GAAACTCTGCAATCAAACCGTCGTCATTCGGTCTTCTTCCAAAAAGTGAATCTCAATGAAATGGTTATGTGTCTAGAAGATTTAATTAATTACTTTTCTCAACCACCAGATGATATGGGTAAATTTTGAAATAAACTTCTCCGGAAGTTAAAAATTTAAATTAAATAAATTTTTATTTAAACAGAACACGAGGAAAAGCAAAATCGTTTCCGCGCTTTACGTAATCGCCAAGATCTATTTCAAGAGGAGGGTGTATTAAATCTTATTTTAGAAGCCATCGATAAAATTAATATCATTACTTCTCAAGGCTTTTTGGCCAGCTTTTTGGCGGGTGATGAAACCGGTCAAAGTTGGGACTTAATTTCCACCTATCTATATCAACTATTGGCTGCCATCATAAAGGGCAATCACACCAATTGTGCTCAGTTTGCTAATAGCAACCGTTTGAATTGGTTATTTTCACGTTTGGGTTCCCAGGCTTCTAGTGAGGGTTCTGGCATGTTGGATGTACTGCACTGCGTATTGATTGATTCTCCCGAAGCTTTGAATATGATGCGCGATGAACATATTAAAGTTATTATCTCTCTGTTGGAAAAACACGGCCGAGATCCTAAAGTTTTAGATGTCTTATGTTCCCTATGTGTGGGTAACGGTGTTGCGGTACGTTCTTCACAAAATAATATTTGTGATTTTCTTTTGCCTGGCAAAAATCTACTGCTGCAAACTCAACTGGTTGATCATGTTGCAAGTATTAGACCCAATATTTTTGTGGGTCGTGTGGAGGGTTCCTCGATGTATCAAAAATGGTATTTTGAAGTAACAATGGATCATATTGAACAGACCACACATATGATGCCTCACTTACGTATTGGTTGGGCCAACACTTCCGGGTAAGTTCAAAATAAGGTATAAATATTAGAGGCCTGCACATTACTGAACAATTTGAATATCAAATGTATACGGGCGTATGCTCGGCAATATTTGGAAAAAAAATTATAAAGTGCTTACGCATAAAAATTTTAAAACCTTATAACACTTTTATAAAATAAATTTTGTATGAAAAATTTGTTTTATAAGCCATTTATAAAATTAAAAATTCTTTATGCATATGACCCTAAATGTTTTATTTATTTGGCTTTTTAGCTATGTACCTTATCCTGGTGGTGGCAAAAAATGGGGTGGTAATGGCGTGGGGGATGATTTATATTCATTTGGTTTTGATGGCGCTTACCTATGGACTGGAGGTCGTAAATCTTTGGCCATGGATGGCGCTCCCGGAGAACCTTTTATACGCAAAGGTGATGTAGTCGGTGTAGCTATTGATTTGGCCATACCTATCATAACATTTACCTTTAATGGTCTCAAAGTCAAAGGCTGCTTTCGTGACTTTAATTTGGATGGCATGTTTTTCCCGGTCATGAGTTGTTCCTCAAAGTTAAGGTAAGTTTATATTTGAATAATTTGAAGCTTTAAAATATTGTCCATTTATCAATTTTAGTTGCCGATTTTTGTTTGGTGGTGATCATGGTCGTTTGAAATTTAATCCTCCCCTTGGTTTTTCTCCTTTGGTTCAATGTTTAATGCCACACCAAATATTAAGTTTGGATCCTTGCTTTTATTTTGGCAATTTAAATAAAAATGTTTTAGCCGGCCCGTGGATGATAGAAGACGATAATGCGTTTGTGCCGAAACCAGTCGACACATCGGCGGTTTCTTTACCGTCATCTGTAGATCAAATTAAAGAAAAATTAGCTGAGAACATCCACGAAATGTGGGCTCTTAATAAAATTGAGGCTGGTTGGTCTTGGGGAGAACATCGGGATGATTATCATCGTATTCATCCATGTTTGACACAATTTGAAAAATTACCTGCTGCCGAAAAACGTTACGATAATCAACTGGCGGTACAAACTTTAAAGTAAGTATAGTTCAGATGTACTATTCTAAGGCAGTTCATAAAAGAATTTAATTTTCCAGAACCATCATTGCTCTGGGTTACTATATAACTATGGATAAACCTCCGGCCCGTATACGTCCTATACGTTTGCCAAACGAGATATTTATGCAAGCCAATGGTTATAAGCCAGCACCTTTGGATTTAAGTGCTGTTACTCTAACACCCAAACTAGAAGAACTTGTGGATCAATTAGCCGAAAATACCCATAATCTATGGGCACGTGAACGTATACAGCAAGGCTGGACTTATGGTCTAAATGAAGATTCCGAAAATATACGTAGTCCACATTTAGTTCCTTATTCCAAGGTCGATGAAGCCATTAAAAAGGCAAATCGTGATACAGCCTCAGAAACTGTACGGACTTTACTTGTATACGGTTATATTTTAGATCCTCCTACCGGTGAAGGTAATGAAGCATTATTGGCTGAGGCTTTGAGACTTAAGTTTGCTGCCTTCCGTACTTACCGTGTGGAGCGTAATTATGCTGTTACTTCGGGTAAATGGTATTTCGAATTCGAAGTTCTCACCTCGGGTCCTATGCGTGTAGGCTGGGCTAGAGCCGATTGTAATCCGGGCTCTATGTTGGGTAGTGAAGATACCAGTTGGGCTTTTGATGGCCATAATGTAAGTATAACTTTCTACGTTACTGCGACGTTATGGGACTTAAAACCATATTTTTTAATATAAAAGATTTTTGGTATAAAATTTAAAGTATTTCATTGGTGTTTTTAATGGTATGAAGGGATAATATATTTCAAAAAAGATTGAAGAGATGACAGATAACGAGATAGGTTTAATGGGAAGATTTTATGCATTTAAGTGAACATGTCACCAGCTCACCAGTTTTTTATTAAAATATTTTATTAAAAAATTTCCATAGGATTAGGAGAAATTACGCACACAACTGTGAGCGTGGTTTTCCATGCAATCACATACTGAATATTTATATTTAATATATTTAATATCGATTTAAGTGCAAAGCATTCATAAAGGGAGAACAAACTGCCTTTGATAGATTCTTATTGCAGAAGATAAAAAAAACTTATAAACTTCTTTGTTTCCTAAATTATATTTTTATCTGAAATCCATCGGCCTTGTTCGAGAAATCTCACAATATGTCAAAGCCATTCAACATTGATGTTGCCTTTCTATCAGATATGTCCCCAAATACACCAAAATTTCTGACCGAATTAGAGCCATTCGTCTTACACTCATCAGCAAATTTATGTTCCATTACCTTAATATGTCTCTGGATCCATGTCAGTATGAATTCGTGTAAGCTGATTCAACACAATACCTCACTCACTTCTATCTTATCGTATTGGACTATCCACGAGGATAATAATATGTATGTGTACTTTAGCGCGATTAAAGATATACTTTTGTGTTAACTGTCCTTCATCAATGGCAGACCGCGCCCCCTGGGAGGAAATTTTTAAAAAATAGGGGTTTTTAATTAAAATTCATAACTTGAATATAAAAAATCAGCTTCCTATCATTATTTAAAAAAACGGAATATATCCAACGTATAATGAAAATACCATGATGTTTACTTACAAAATAAACTCTGACTTGAATCCTAGTAAATGTGTTTATCATATTTTAAAGGTTTTTTGACCCCGGCGATGTTTTTCTTAAAATTTAATAAACATCCTTGTTTGCTCCTATTATACAACGTTCTAAGTAGGTTCGCCTGTGGTTGTGGATACAAGGATCCTTATCCACAAGCAAATTATAGTTTGCTTACTCAATTTTATTCCATTCCTTTAATTTGCCCAACTTAATATACTTTAACATTCTCCATAGATTGATATCAATTCATTCTTCAAGCTACTGAAATAAATATGAATAAAAGCATTTGAAGCGACTACGCGATAGTGCCGGACATTGGCAAGGATATTGTAAGGAGTCTTCCACCACTTATTAATCCCCACACTCGCGACGCAAGTGATCAGATGTCACCACTTTCCATCCCCAATAGAGGTCACCACTTTCCATCCCCAATAGGGTCCTCAAACAATTTTTCTTATCTTGTCTCCATAAGGCTTTTGTCTGTTTGCATCCTTGGTTTTCATCCCACTTTTTCTTCTTTCGGTCAGAAGAATGTTCGTTTATATCCCTATAGGTTTGGTTTAGCCCCGGGTATATGTCTTGTACTGCATTTTTCTTTGCATTTCTGCTCCTTTTCGCGCCAACTTATTCGCTTTTTCGCTTCCCGGAATATTTGCATGACCTGGTACCCAGCACAATTTCAATGAATATTGCTTCATGAGAACCTGTAACTCTCAACGACAACGGCTGATCACCATTGATCTTATATTCATATTCTCTTGCGCGTTAGAAGCTGCCTTTTCTGTGTCCTAAGCGTATACTATGTATCCAGTGAATTAGTTTCGGTTTAACTTCCCATGTTTTCCCATTTCTGGTATAAATAAAAGGCTGTATAAGCTTCACTCTCTCACGTAGGTTTTCGATCACATTTTGCTATGAAATACAATTCCCAACAATTTTGCCTTATTCGATACACTTAGACTGCATTCCCCAATTTTGGTGCTCTAAATGACGGAGAACTCCTATTTCTGACAACGAAAACGGTTTCCGTTTTCTGAGGATTGACACTCAGTCCACTTCTTTCATGATATCCGATAGTGTATGTTATGATTGCCGTGTACATTAGACCGTACCACCTTACAGGCAAAAAAAAATGTGCCGTACACCCTCTAATATGAAGTATTTTTCCAAGGCAGTTTCAAAAAAAAAAATTTTTTTGCTGAACGTAGGGGTCGCCATTTTACATTTTTCGTTATAGTTTCGGCATTTAAAGTCGGATTTTAAAGTGTGATACATATATCGATTTTTTGCCTCGAGGAGACCAGTTTTGCTATAAAAGAAAAATGCATTGAAAAAAATTTAAAAGGGCGACCCCCTACGTTCGGCAACCAAAAAAATAAAAAACATTTCTCCTGGGTTTATCGAAAAACTTCCTTACCCAGGTGAAAATGTTCATATATGGCCATATATGGCAACATATATGGGTTCATATGTGGGTTCGGATCCGAAATTTGAGGGTATATGGCCATATATGGAGATATATGAATGTTCATATAAATTTTTTTTTATTTTTTAAAAAAAATATTGCTTTTTTTATTCAAATTAAATGTAAATATTATAATTCTATTCATACGTTACTGATGAATTTGTACATTTGAATGAAATTGAGAAATTATAAAATTTTTAATGGACATAAACATTTTACTTCAAGTTTAGAAAATATTTTATGACTGATTTTTGATTATTTAATGAAAAAAGTGTTTAAAAATTTTAGTTAAAGCTACTAAAAATTAGTTCAAAATGAAATACTGCTGAATTTTCAGAGTAGTTTTGCTAAATATAAATAAGATAGGAACAGCAAAAATAAAACTGTTTAATATATTTACAAAATTTGAGTTAAAATTGAGCTAAATTTCAGTGGTTAGAAAATAAAATTAAATAGTAGTAGTAGACAAAACAACATCACATAAAATTTAAAATTTTCAAAGTTCCTTTTTCGTTTTTTGTTTTTAATGGAAATACAAATCTAGCCTTCTGAAATCAACAGTTTAATATTTTTAATAACTGCTATTTTGATTTTATAAACTGCTATTTGCATTGAACAAAATTTAACAAAAATTTTTTTAGATACAACAGTTTGATTTAGCCATTTTTAGTTTACTAATATTTTGCAAAACTTTCTGCAGATTTTCTAAATTTAGAAGTTTTATTTTTGCTGTTTTTATCTTACTGCAACATTTTCAATTGTATTTCAAAATTTATCATTTTATCAATTAGTTATCGATTGTTTTTCTGATTTATCAATTGTATTTCAGAAATAATCTATTGAATTTCAGTTTACTCAATTGTTTGTAGAAGTTATGAATTGTTTTTCAGATTTACCAATTGTATTTCAGAAATAATCAATTTATTTCCAGTTTTATAATTGCTTTTCAGAAATTATCAATTGATTTTCATATTTATCAATTGTATTGTATATCAATATTTTTTGAATCCGCTCACGTAATTACCCCCATGATAAAAAAAAAAACTTAAAACATTACCCATATATGGAATAATATATGAATTCATATATGAAGATATATGGAATATATGAACCAATATATGGGCCAATAAATGCAGTATATTATTATATATGGATTCATACATAACATATATGTTCATATATGATCATACATTAAACCATATATGCTCATACATGAAACCATATATGAAAATATATGAACATATATGAACATTTTCACCTGGTTAGCAAAGGTTTAATGATTTTTTGCGATCTTTAATTTTCTGATATTAGGGTTGTACATTTGGGTTGTAGCAACTAAGATCTGGTGGGTAAATACTAAAACGGGATACTTGAGGTCAATGGTCCTTGAAGCAAAACATTCAGAGAAAAACATCGATGTATCATACTTTAAAATCCGACTGTAAGTGCCAAAGATATAACAAAAATTGTAAAATGGTGACCCCAACGTTCGGCAAAACAAAAAAAAATTGTTTTGAAACCTTCTTGCAAAAATATATTAGATTGGATGGTATACGGCGAACGTTTTTTGAGGTACGGTCTAGTGTACATTAGAGGGCTGAATGAATGTCTTACAAGACATTCTCTTGCATGCGCTGATGAGAGATTTGACGATTTTTAATACTAAATATAACAAAAATGGACCATTTTACTTATTTGTAGTTATTTCCAAGATGTTAGAATTCAGATCATTAAAAAAAAAATAAATAAAACAGAAAACAAAAAAAAATATTTTGGTGTTGTATAAGAAAATGTTTTGTGAATGTCTTGCAAAACATTCATACTGGCCTCTAGTGTACATGTTATGGAAAATATACGGGTGTAAAATCTACTAGTAGCGAAAGAAAGTGATTTCCTTCCTCAAGTTCTTGGTTAGTTGTCGCATATATTTCCTCCTAAGTATAGTAGTATAGTATATTTCCTCCTTTGCCAACGAATAAATCCGAACATAATGTTTGCTCCGTTAATCTGATGAACGAATTACAGGACAAAACAATTTAGGAAAGGATATCAAAGAAATTGGTAGTTTTCACTATTTCTGTAAATTCATTATACTCTTCTTTAGGAGCTATAAATTGTTATTTCACAACTTTTCGTCGAAGTGGGAAACTAAGTTAACTCGGATTTTTTCTTTTTTACTACAGACCAACGCCCAAGGTGTGCGCCCTACTAATACAATGCATTGTTTTGATATCAGTAAAACAGTTTATGGGAAGGAGGAAATAGGAATAATAGAACAACTCTCATATTCCGACGATGCTCCAACAAGTGAATAGAGCTGAATACCATACTGTTATTAATGATTGCCAAAGCCCTCCTTTGTAAACGGTCCGAAGGCTTTAGAGGCTCTGCCCATATATGGGAGTTGTATAACATCTGCGGTCGGATATAGTAAAATAGTAAGGAGATTCGAAGAACCAAAGTTATTGTGAATGGGGGAATATTTAGTTGATCTCTTATTTTTAAGTAAATGAATGTTCTTTCAAAAAAAAAAAAAAAAAAAAAAAAAAAACAAGAACATTCATTTACTTAAAAATAAGAGATCAACTAAATATTCCCCCATTCATCTTAAAACACATTGACACGGTGCAAAAATATAATTTAAATAATATACATTTAAATTTAACGGTTCGTTGTAATTCAAAAATCTGTGGTTATCATACACAGAGTTGAATAGAATCAGCTGAGATATCTTAAGAATTAAGGTTCAAAGCAAAATAGAGTAATAATAACAAAGGATAAAAATAGCATTGTTAAATTTCTTTGATGTTAGTCTAAGTTGAGTTGTTGATACGAAATTCGATTTTCTTTCAGCGGTCACATAAGTAGACAACATTAAAATATTAGCCCACACAAGACGAAATACACTGATGATGGCTTTGTAGCGAAGGCCGAAAATACGTATTCTGTATTGCTGGTCTTATCGAATTCTTTCAAATATATTTTTATTCTTTGTAATTTACATGTAAAAATTGTATCATCTTTCTTTGATTTGAAAATAATTTAAACAGAAAGTGATATTAATTTATGATCTAGAGTCAAACTAAAAAAGAACATTCATTTACCAAAGTTATCCTTACGCCGATTAAGAAAGCCAAGACTCTTGAATGCGTCTTCGGCCAATTAAATAACTTGATCATTCTCATTCTCAGAACATCAGGAGCTTCAGATTCCTAAATATTGATACCACCCATTTATATAAATGGCATTAACTCGTGCATTGAAATCAACCCAATTCACGTTTTGCCCCCAACCCCCACAATACTTGACTCATGAAATATGAATGACAAATGTAGATGGGATTGGAAGTTTGACCAAAAACGTCATTTAGAAATACAAAAAAGAGAAAAGGAGAAAGAACGGAACCTTGCGGTACACCTGAATCCAACTAAAACTCATTGGATGGGACATCATGTATAACAACTTTTATAGTGCGTAATGTCGATATGAATCGATAAAAGTCAACACCAAAAGCCTTGACACAAGCGTATTATGCCACATACGATGAAATACCTTGGAAATATCTAAAGAAACCATTTTAGAGCAGTTTTTCAGCCCCTAGTTCGATTTTTTTATTTATATTTATTTTAATAAAAACATTGCGTGTGAGTTTTTAAAATTTTTAGATCCGTTTTTGCGTAGCTACTTTAACACCTGTCTGCTGAAGAAAAGCTTTTGTCTAATTCTAATCTCCTTTAGAAAGAGCTCACTCATTGTCTTTGATAAGTAAATATGAGATAGTTGAAATGTATATGTTTAAATAACGAATAAGTCCCAAAATATATTGTATTTTGCTCAGGCACTCTTTTATATTCTGCTCATCCCTAAAATGTTTTGCTTATGTTTTGGCAAAATATATGAAAATATGATCTATATATCCTACAATCTTAAAAAGCAGTTCTCGAAGAATTTTTCCACTCTGAACTGGGTATCTCAGAAACGTATATTTTGAACTGATTGATTTCTTCTCCAAGGGATTTAGAACACATTTTGCGCAACTTATTTTTGACAAATGGAAACAGATAAGAATCGTTGGGAGCCAAGTATGGAATTTATGGAGAATGAGTTATAATTTTAATATTTTCTTGGTTGAAATAATCAATTGTTAAGCAGCTTTATAAGCACTTGCATTCCCGTGATGTAGTACGATTCGACGATTTGGGTTTTTTGTTCTTATTTCGCCTATGCTTTCCGTCAAACAAATGATTATTTACCAATCTGCATTAATCATCGTCTGATTCTTTAAAGAAACGGTAGCAAAATGACCCGTTATACTGAAAAAAAACACATACCCTTTTTTACATCTAAATAAATATTAATGTAAGATTTCTTGTAATGCAATCTTCCCCAGAGATGCCTAGCTCAATCATAGACCACGCAGCATCAATGTTTTCTGAAACAACAGCTGTTTTTGGACAATCTTCACGAATTTCATCGCGGTTGGAAGATCGACTACTCTTGAATCCCGGAAACGAGTACTAAACATTTCCTAGAGACAGAGCATTGTGAACAAACGTAAAACAAAGTCGTTCAAATCACTCGTGCTGGCCTAAGCCAAATTTAAAAAATCATCCACCGAAAACTATTTCGAGTAAATTACATTTTTCTGTTTTGGTGCTTTGTTTAAAATTCAACACCAAAAAAAATTCATTTTGTAGACACAAATATGGATCAAAAATAACGTATACGATAAAAATTATTTTTTATTGTTAAATCCACAAATGGAAATGGCATTTTGCAAAAACTTACGTGGTGACCTTCATATTCCTTAAACATATAGGTCTCGAACCAATGTATGCAAGTTTTTTTTAATTTTTAACGAGTTCATAAAATATCCAATTTTCATAAAAACTAAAAATCTTTATAGATTTTGGTTTACTTTTGATTGTGATTCTTCTCGAAAGAAGTAATTCTTTATTTGGTGGTCCGCCGAAAAGGTTGAAACCATCTTATTTACCCCTGATGCATTAAACACATAGACGACTGCAGCTACACGACTACAGCCTGTCAAAAATAAAATACACACGTTTATATGAAAACGATTATTTTGACACCAACACAGCTACACAGCTAATTTCTATTTTTGTTGGCTACAAAACAAAAATAGTGTTGACAATATAACAAAATATGTAAAACAGGACAATTTTTCCCGCTAGAGGCGAGATAAAATCGCTAGTTCTGACTAGAAAATCACCGTTATGGGAACACTGAAGAAATAGCTGTTTATATTTTACAATTGTTTGAAGGTTTCATTAATTTATATTTGGAAATAATTTTATTGTGATGTTTTGTGAAAAAAATGGAACCTACAAAATTAACAAAATATTCCTCAGCCATTATTTTAGAAGCACAAACCAAAAAAGAATAATATTTATCAAAACGTCAAATTTTTGGATCAGGTGTTTACTATGTTGCTGTCGTTTTCAAAAAAATTAAGTAGCTGACTACACGACTACAATTGCAGCCAGCAGCATTTGTAGTCGTGTAGCCGCAGTCATCTATGTGTTTAATGCTTGAGTTAGTGCGTTGTATTGTTACACATAAGGTTGCGGGTTCGATCCCCAGCGACGGCAACATCATTTTAGAAAAATAATATGTATGAATTTTCTATTTCTCATACATATCGCAGCACACCCCTATGAACTCAAAAGTTTCAACGAAATTCGACAGCTTTTCATCAGATGGCGCACATCAACTGTTCTAAGTTTAAGAATCTCGCGCATTTACGCTGTTGCCATATTTTAAGCCCTTCATCTTTCACCGCTTTTCATTCCTTCTCTTTCCCCTTTGCAAAGAAAGCAACATGTTAATTAATAGGAAGAATTTTTTGAGTGTTGAAATACAGTTCAAATATCCCATATTATATAAACCCCCAGACCTGGCAACATTCAGAGCCTAATGCGTGCTTAGGGGCTATGAATCCCCTGAACTAAAAACATTGACATTTTGAAAAACTATATTGGATATTATTATACATTTTTTCTTAACTGTCTGACAAACTACAGGTGTACGAGCCTAAATTTAGAATATTACTTGGAAGTTATGTCGAACTGTCTGTCGAAATCTCTTCAAATCGAAATTTAGAATAATTATCCCTTCATTATGCGAAACAGATAGACAATTAATGCTCAAATAAATCTAGGTCACAAAATTGCATGCTGGATCGGTTGAACATTTTGGTGTTCACTATGAAGCTGGCGATGTAATCGGTTGTTTTATCGATGTCAAGGAGCAAACCATCAGTAAGGATACAAATCAAATTCAATCAAATATTAAAGCTGCGAGCGTTTCTTACTTTAATTTTTATTAAATTACAATACAACTGCGTTTGACTAATTATTTTTGATTTTTGGAAAAAATTTAACTGTGTTTTTCATTTGCGCGCGAAATTTTTTAAGCATTGTTATATATATGTATTTTACAGCAAACCTATTAGAGCTTTTTTTAATTAGCATTTATTTTATTATTTGTATTCTTTTCAATAATTTATACTCTATTATAAATCGTCATGTGTATATAAAACAACAACTACAACCACAACAAACAATATTATAAATTGTCGAAATAATGTAGGAAGAAAAAGTATTTGGCGGCGTAAGTGAATCTTTTGGTAAACAATGTGGTCCCGGCGATATAGTTGGTGTTTTCTTAGATCTCGCCGATCATACAATCAGTAAGGAATATTTCACTTTTTAATGCCTGAAACAGTATAGCTATCGTGTAATTTTTTTTATTATATCTCCTTACTGCTTTTGATATATGTATACTAAATTAAAATTTTCCCCAAAATTAAAATAATAAATTCCAATTTTTTATGATTTCATTTTTCACAGTTTAAGATAAGCAAAATATACCTTGGTTTTATGATTGAAAATTTGTTTTTCCATCATCCTTTCATGAACTGAATATATATACATATATTTTTACATACATATACAAAGCTTAATTAATAGAATTAAGACGATCCCAATGTTATCGGCTTTTGTCAAAACTAACTTTATTCAAAGAAATTTCAAACAGTTAAATACTACATACACATTATTTACATATACGAAAGTTGGATTCGGATTGAGCAGCTTGCAATCTACAAGATGAACCTGTTATTTGCATGGAAAAATTTATCAACTGTCCTTTAATATCAAGTCATTCAAATACATCACACCAATCGCAAATACTTACAATTAGTATGAACTGATTTAATGTTCAGAATTTAAATTCGCTATCTTCCAACATTCAATTTTATGGCAAAACAGCAGTTTATGGTGTTTCGGCAAAAAAAAAATATGACCCCCTCTGGAATTAAAAAAGAAAAAAATCGAAATTAATTTTGGGAGGGGCTCGGCCCCGGGAGGCCCGTGGGGGGCAAAACACGGGGGGACATAGTAACATGTAAGTGTGGGTACTCAAATTAAAGGAAATTGTCTCAAGATTCCAAAAATGTTATTTTTTAATATCCATAAAACGTAGCCCTAACTAGAGCCATTTTTCGACCAACAGGGGGGGTCAAAAAAGGTAAAATATTAATATGAACGAAAATGGTACTCAAATGAAAGGAAATTTTCCCACGATTTCAAAAATGAGGTTTTTGACTAATCCGTTGGACGTGAATCGAATAGAGGCATTTTGTTAAATTTTAGACCTTCGAAAAATTAAAAAAGTCTAAAATCACATTATTTTGGTTTTGGTAAAACCCTGTAAATGCTCATTTTTTGTTGTTTATTTTGAAAATTTGGAACACAAAAGGCAGTTTGAAGTGGAAATGACAAAAGGAGTCAACTTTTTATTGATGAGAAATTCAATTTAAGAATTAAATAAGATTTTTCCGAAAAAAATTTTATTTTCTTTTTTTTTAATGTTAGGTATACCCAAACTTTTTAGATGATATAAAAATGAAACTTTTTGATTGAATATGCAATTTCAGAAGTGATATACTGTTATAGCGCCGCAGGGAAAATTTTTTTTGTAAAAATCGCGCGATTTTACCAAAATTTTGTTTATGTAAGTGTCAAAATTTTTAATGCGTTTATCGATTATTGAAAAAAAAAATTGTTTTTGAAGTCGTGGGGGGACATTTCTATCATTTAAGTACCATTTTACCATACAAAAAAATTTCATCATTTTCAGTCCGCCCTCTTAAGGGACTATAATGGCTTTAGTTATGGCTACGTTTTATGGATTAAAAAAAATAAAATTTTTGAAATCGTGAGACAATTTCCTTTAATTTGAGTACCCACACATGCAGGTTACTATGTCCCCCGTTTTTTGCCCCCACGGGCTTCCCGGGGCCGAGCCCTTCTCAAAATTAATTTCATTTTTTCTCTTTTTTAATTCTATATTTTTTTATATTTTTCTGACGAAACCCCAAATTGCAGTTTAGCCAATTTTATTTAAATTTAATACCTTTTTGCTTTCGAGCATTACCATCCATGTTTATTAATTACTAGTGTCCGACCAAACAGTTCGGCCAAAAAGCTACATTTGTTCTGTTTTTCAGTATTTAGAGGCATTCTTGAGAATTCCTGATAGTGGGAAAATGTTTATTGAGCCGGTTTAATGCTACTTTGAATGTCACAATTAAGGAAACCCCCGTAGTTTAGTTGTAAAGTTAATTGTTCAGCCGCCGAATTTTTCCAATTTGGCCGAACAAATATTTTTGCATAAGCAAAATTTGTCCATAGTGCTTTAACATACCGAATATCGTGCAAATACATTTTGTGGCCGTACTGTTCAGTCGGACTCTATTAATTACTAGCAAACAACCAAAATTCGGAGAAATGTCTACACGCAGAAAAAAGACATTGTTGAAAATGTTTACAGGCAATTATATATACGTTTACAAATTAATACACTCGAAAAAAGTCAGTAAAGTCAGCAACAGAGTTTGCTGAGTCAAGAAAATTTAGTCAGAAGTGCTAGCAGAAAACTTACTTAAGTAAGCTTTTTTTGATTAATTTTTGGCTTGTTTGCTGGCTGGTATTTCAAATTTTTGAGTTTATTTAAGTCTCCCAGCCAGCAAACAAGTTCTTTTTTTATTCAAAACTGACTCAAAAAAAAGATTTAGAAAAATTCAAAAGGCTCAATAATTACTCAGTTTTTTGAGCCCTTTTTTGATTTGTTGACAAAATATTCAAATTTGTTTACATTTCTGAGTCATTTTTGAACCACCTTTTGGATTTAATAATTTGGCTCAAATTTTTGTGTCTTTTATGATTCATTTTAGAAGGCTCATATTTTCGTCCAAATATGAGCAATTTGTGACAAAAAATTTCAAAATAATGTTTTTTATTTGAGTACCCAGGAAAATTTTCTGTTCCAAATAATCGGTTCTAGAATAGCTACCCAGGAAAATATTTCATTTACAATCCCCTCCACTGTCGATTCTAACACCGATTATTTTTGTTTGAAATTGTCTCAAAAGTAACCACTTCAATAGCTCCAAAGTGGAACCGGTTGCCCTAGAATCAGTTCTGGAACTAGTTCTAGAACTGATTCTACTGCAGTCATACCTTCCATATGGGATCCCAGGAACTGGTTCCGGAACCAGTTCCATGTAATCAGTTGCAGTGGAACCAGTTGTAGAAGAGGTGTGGTTGGCTACCGATTGCAAAAAATTTTCCTGGGTAAGTTTTGACCCTCAAAAGAGTATCCAAATTTTGCTGGCTGGGATATATAAAAATAATTTTAGATTAAATATAAACAAAATTGTATCTCAATCACTTTTATGCTTATTGTTGGCATTGAGTATAAATGCTGTACACTCATAAAAAAAAGCCCGTACAAATAGTTGAAAATTGTGCTAAAATAACCGAAAATTATTTTATATTTGCGCCAGCAGAAATTTCAGTGATATTGAGAATCATCTGTTTAATTAAGGTGAGCTAAATTTTAGCTAATAAAGTTAGTTCAAATACAATAGTTTGGAAGAAGTGCTGTTTAATTGAAATGAAAATAACGCACATGTTTACTGCTAAATGCCAGTCGATTGAAAATAGGTAAAAAATTCAGTTAACATTCAAAAATTTAGAAGAATGTTCGTTTAATGGAAATGAAACTGGGTCAGTTGAAATCTGCAAACATGCTGCTGAAGTTCCAATCACTTTTTATTATTAACTGAATAAAAACATATTAATGTAAATATTGTTAATTTTATTTTCGAATAAATTACACAATCGAATTACACTATTTGCACTAAATATCACTTTTATTTTCTTGCCAAAATGTGTGCCAGCGGAAGTTGTATTGTTTGGTTACTTTTTTATTGTCTACCTATTGTCTATTTAGATGAAAATGTTGAAGGCTGAAATAAAAGAAAAACAATATTTAATATTATTCGCGTAAATAAATATAGTTTATATTGTATTATAAAACAAACCTCATTATTTTATTTCTTTAATAAAATTTTTAACTGCAAAATGTTAATGTACGAGTATACCTCCATTTTCTTTAGTGTTCCCTTGTTGACTAAAGAAACAAGAGAAAACATGTTCTAATTATATTATTTTATTTACTAGAAATTTATTAAAAAGCGCCATGTGGTTTTCATTTGTATTGGAAAAGATCAAGCGTCATCAATCGTTTAATTATAGAAACGCTCACACACATTAAAATGCACTAACGCCCCAAAACACCAACATTAAAAAAATTGCCAACAAATTTATCTAAACTAGCTGATTCATTGTCAAAATCATTTAAAAAAAAACTAACTAAATATCAGAGGGAAAAATTAGTTCAAGTTCAGCAGAAATATGTTTTTGTGGTAAAATCAGATAACTAACAACTTTAGCTAAACAACGGATTTAAAAGAAAACAACAGGAAAAATTAGTTCAACTGATTTAGAACGCGTTTAATAGACTTTTGTGCTAACTTTTTTATGACTGTAATATTATATATGAATGGATATATACAATACCTGGATATAATTTCATCTGAAAAATGGTTATATTTAACTGTATCAAATCGAATAAAATTGTATTTACAAGGATAAAAAATTATATCAAATTATCCACTTACATCCGAGTTTTGTCCCGATCAAATTGTATATAAGTTAATACAATACGATATGATACGACTAAATTTAAATGATTAAAAAAAACTTTGTATTGGAGGCCAGCAGAGATTGAACAATCTACGTACTGATTTCACGGCGCACACACTTGCATTGACCCACAGGCTACTGTTGATAATGAGTAACTATTAAAGACAGGAATGTACAAATCCGTTATTGTTGTATTCTTTAAAGGCTTCGAAAATTTTGTTTCAAACATGGAAATTTTTTTTTGGAATTGGAACTTTTTTTATACATTTAATTTTTTTTTATTTTAAAAGAATTTTTAATGGTTAGCCCGGGAATGCACTCCTTTTTTGTTCGTGGCTCATAGTTCCAGAGTTAGAGGGCTGTAAATGATGTCTTATTATATATAACAATATTCAATAGCTTATTTCTAAACTAAAAACTTATCGGACCAGAATAAAATATATGTCCTTGGAAAGGTACTTTAAATACCTTATCAATGGTATGCAGCATGCCTGAACTTATTAACCCACCAAGAGCAGGATCATGATTTTAAATGTTAATTTTGTTCAAATTAGATTTCTTAAATTTTGTAAAAAAAAATTTTAAGTAAAACATAGCTCAGAAAATAATAATTTAATGAAAAATTTTAGTAAAACACTCAAAGCAAAAATTGTTTTTGCCTTAATCGGACGAGCTGAGTTTCGAACTTTGGTCCACGGTTAACTAATATATTGTAAAAAAACATTAAATCGAAAATATTTTTCGTATCTATTTCTATAAAAGTTTTTAACCATGTTATCAATTATATACAATACAATAAGCAATTTACGATAAAGCAAATATTGATATATGATTTAATATGATTACATATGAGGGCACATATATTATTTTATATTATCATATATTTTAATATTAAAAAATATATCGTCGGCTTGCCTGCAAGTAGTGCTAAGTGTTTTTGAACAGGTTTTCAAGAGAGGAAAAAAACTGATTTATATTATCCTTTTAAGATATTTTATTTACATCATGTGCCTTAATGATTCACGACCTCATTTACTAAAATCATCATTAAGGCACATGATGTCAATAAAATATATTAAATATTATTATTATTTTTTGTTCTCCTGAAAACCTGTTGAAAAACACAAAGCACTACTTGAAATCAAAAAAGCCGTAAGTAACAAAAAAAATCGAAATTGACTTTTTGATTGACTATGATGCACCGTATTTAAATATACACTCCTGTAAAATTTTACATTCCTACCACTAAAAACGATGATTTTATAAACAAAATTCTAAAAGCCCTAAGTGCAAGCGCAGAAAACTAATCCTCAAAGGCGTAAGTTTCATACACACAGGAAAAAAAATTGCTAACCGAATTGCAAAGCCTATTTCATTGGCGTACCTAGCCCATTTTTCTGGGGTGGGCAAGCGACCCATTAATTTTCTGCTGTTTATTTGCCCATTCTCACACTCTTAATCCCAACAAACACTTTCGGCATTATGCTTACAATTTTTTCACACAAAAAAAACTTAAAAATGATTGCTTGCCTTCTAATCAAATGTTCATACATTTTCCTATCAAAATCGCCATATTTTTATACAAAACTCTGAAAAGTGCATCTATTTTTCTGAAGAAAAGCTCGTACAATGAATGTGTTCTAAGCTATATTTTCAGATTATTATGATAGAGAAAAGAAATCTAAGATCAACCTGTCAAAAAGAGTGAGATGTTCATCTTACAATTTTTTTTTCTACAAAATATTGAAATTTCATTAAAATAACATAGTAATGTTTAGTTTGAAGAAACTTCCTAGTTAGATATTAACTAATTATTCATTTAGAAAACTATGAAATCTAAGATATTTAACTCACCAAAAAAGATTATGCATTATAAGTATTTCTATTATTGAACAACTTTGCGATTCTAATAATTTTTCTTAAAGAAAAACTCTTATGGTCAATTTTATAATCAGAACTAAGATCGATTTGTTTCTTAAATAGTTTTTAGGTAAGAATTTTTCAAACAACTTTCTTATTTAAGAAATATTTAAAACAAAAATCGATCTTAGTTCTGACTATAGAACTGACCCTCAGATTGCAACAACTTAACTGCCTAGGAATCTAGTAGAGATTTTCCCAAACCAAAAACACACAAATAAAAAAAAGTTATATTGTGATACTTTTTGCCAACAAAATTATAGATAAAAGAATTGTAGGTAGATTTTTTTTAAATTCTGGGGTGGGCAAAAATCAGTCTAGGGTGGGCTTAGCCCACCCCAGACCGGCCTAAGTCCGCCAATGGCCTATTTTGGTTGCTACAACCAATAAATTCGGTTGGTGAAACCATATTGGAATGTGATTCCTAAATATTTTGGGTATTGCAACTAAAATTCAGTTGTATAAACCGAATTTTGTTGTGATAGCCAATATTCAGTTACACCAACCTATTTTAGTAGATGTAACCGAATTTCAGTTGGAAAATGGCACATTTTTTCTCTGTGTGTAGCTCTGTAAGTAATACAAAAATTGGGAATTCTTCTCAAATACTAATTCGATAACAAAAAATAAGTTAACCTAAAAAAATTTATGGAAAATTTGGTTTATTTATTTTTTATTTTAGGAAGTTTTTTGCTTCTCCTGTAAAATTTTTTAAATGTAACTTACGGCTTTTTTGATTTCATATGACGTTATACTCTTTTTTACTCAGGTTGTTTCTGTATAATCAGATCTAATATATTTTACACGGGACTTAAATTTCCAAAAATTTTAAATTAGTTTAGGTAACGTTAGAAGATGCAGGCTCCAATATGGCCAGCTCACCTGGGTCCTGCAAAAACGTGATCTCATTGTGATAACTATTGCAGCGTTATTCGGCCACATAAGAGTCCAAACCAAACCAGTCAGACTCCCTGATAAACAAACTGCCAATATCTATGTCGGACAGGCCCGTTAGGTCATTCACAAACAGATGATGGAAGAGAGCAGCCCTTCGGTTTTCTTTCTCATCATGACAGCTGCTGCAGAAGTCATTATTAGGAAGCCCCATCCTCTGCGCATGTACACCAAAAGCACTATGTCCCACCACAGTTACTGCCCCAATACGCCAAACCTTCCTCGAGATCGAGCAAGTTGGCTCATTAGTCCACCTGGTCACGGCAAGGTGCAGGTAGTATTGATCAACCCAAAACTATAAGAATTTATCTAAGTGGCGTGACTTTTTTTTGCCATATTCAAAAACATAAAATTTTGTTCAAAAATTCATCATTTTCAACCAATGCTGGGCGTAAGTTGTATGCTCAAAAATGTTCTAAATTAAGCACTATTAAGCATTTCTGAAGCTCATTCTTTTATAAAATGTCCAAAAGTGTTAAAAAGCTTTTAAAAAATTAGATATAAAAGTGAATGAAGTAACCCCCCATTTGCAAAAAAAATGCCGTTTTCAGGACACGCTTAAAAGTTTTGACTTTAAAAAACTATCACTGCTAAACGGCTCGAGATAATTGAAAATAGTTTTCATTCTGAAATTCAGAAAAGTCCTGACAATGACACATTTTAAACATGTTGTTCTGATAATGAAAAACTTATTGGGAAAAAACCAAAAAAATCAAGGTAAAAAATGAAGATTTTGAAATTCAAAGTTAAATATTTTTTAAACTATAAGAGCTACTATAGTACTTGAAGCATGTACTATATATATAACCTAGATTACCAAAATTTTACCCGAGATGGCTAACTTTGACACCCTATAGCACACACAATACTAATTTTCTAAAAGCCTAGATATTTCTCTTCAGTTCATGTGAACATTTTTTTCCGATTGGATCAGTAATTTAGGAGATCCATAATTATTACCATTTTTTTTTTTGTTTGGAACCACTGTATGTCTCTACTATCACCATGCCCGGCACTCAGATGAGTGTCAAACTTCTCGTCCAGAGACTTCCGGCCAGAGAAACAAGCCGACCAAAATAATCGGCGGCGGCGGCGCAAGCAAAAAATCGGCGGCGGCGGCGGCGATTGAGGTTGAGCCGGATAAAAATCGGCGGCGGCGGCGCAACCAAATAATCGGCGGCGGCGGCGGCTTGATCGGCTGAAAACAACATTTTGTAATGTGATTTGAAAACGTTTAAGTTTTTTTACGAAAGATAGATATTTTACTACCACTCTATATGCCTTTACGTTTTTTGCCTTATGCTTACCTGACCATCTCTCAAAGATTTGTACGAATAATCTTCAGGGTTTACTATTTTTGAAAAGTTATTCATCATCGCGCTTATATCTGAAACATTTTGAATAATTATTGGAGGCGGTTTTTCTTCAGAAAGTTCTTTGTTAGCGTTATCGTTAATATAATTATCATCATCATTATTGTCTACATCAAGTGCAGCAAACATATTGTTGCTAGTAGGTACTTGGTATATCATCATTAGGGCAAGGAATTTCATGCAGTTAAAAATTAAAAATATTCGCTTAAAAAAAAATATAACTATTAATTTTTTAAACCAGTTATATAGTTATATTTTTTTCCAAATGTATCTATATCTGTAAAGTTTTTATTTTTAATAGTAAAAGGCTTTATTTTTGAATCATGTAGGTTGATAAACAGCATCCGGTTTCTAATTTGCTTATTTTTACTAGCACACGCTGTAAAATTGCTTATTTAAAAATTTTATTTGTACATTATTGTTTTCTTCTACTGAACGGCAGAAAACAGGCTTTGAATTCAGTCAACTTATTTTATTTTTTTTCAATTCAGTGAACTTATTTTATTTTTTTTTCAATTCAGTGAACTTATTATTTTTTTTTTAATTCACTGAACGTAATTCTATTTTTTCTTAATTCACTGAACGTAATTTTATTTTTTTTTAATTCACTGAACGAAAATGAAATTGAACGAATTCAGTAGTGAATTAATTCAGTAAGGAATTAATTCACTTTTTTTCCGTTCGATTTATAAAATTGAACGTGTTCACCAGTGAATTAATTCATTTCATTTAATAAAAAGAACTATTGCAATTGAATTAATTCGGAACAAAATAAATCGAACGAAAGCAAATATGAATTAATTCCATTCAACATATGGTACTTAGTGAATTAATTCATCGAATTTTTAATTCAGAATTGAAAAATTGAATTAAGGAATTAATTCTTCAAAGCTCTGGCTGCTACTATCCATTCTGCTGTAACAGCAGAGGATTAGTATAGCAGAATATTATTATTATATTAATCCCTTTGTAATAATTTGTTGTTGATTTCAATATACAATGCAGTGTTGCCAACAAATTTTCAAAATAAATGGCTAGATCAGACCCAAAAATCGCTAGAAAATCTAGATTATAAACAATGTAAATATTTAGCGATCGCTAGATTGTTGAAAAATGGTTCTTAAAGCAGTTTTTACTCAAAAATTTCTTTAATATGTTAATATGAAGTGTTATAAACTTTTAAATAATGAAAAATTTTACGATTAAGCTTCAAATAATGAGTCCTGATTTTCATTGAATTAATCTTAGTATTGAGAATACACAATAGAGGGCGTTGTACGATGAAAAAGTGCATACCGATATTTTATCGAAATGTGTATTTTTAGAGTTTTTTTTTACTAAAATCGTTTAAGATGTTGTGTTTTATAATAAAGGAATATCAATGTGCCAGTTTTATAATATTTTTCAACATAAAACCGAGTTTTAAAAATTATATTACGGCTGATAAAAACAAATCGCTAGATTTTTGGCTAATAGCTACAGGACAATTTTTCCCGCTAGGGGCGAAATAAAATCGCTAGATCTGACGAGAAAATCGCCGTTATGGCAACACTGATACAATGTATTAAAAAAGTTTTTTTTTTTTCTTAAAACAATAACAAATGTTATTGCTTTTAATTTTAAATAGAATTATAGAAAAGAGATCACAATTAACGTCTGCACTTTATCACGGTCAGAAAATCACTCGCAAAAAAATATATAAAAAATCAATTTATATAAGATTTGTTGTTGGTTCACGTGTGATTTGTTTCATGTTCGCACAGATCCATGGCTAGTCAAGACTATATCTAACAAATGGTCCTAAATATTTAATATAACATACAAGTTTTATTTAATAAATTATAAACATACCCTTTTAGTACCAAGTCTTTTTCGTTGAAACGTAACTTGCAAAATATTAATTTTGCCAGCACAATTTTTTGCCAATGTAAAGGGCTCCAAAGTAATCCCAACATTGGGAAAATGTAACCCCCTTGGAACTCAAAACAATTTTTGCCTCTTATAGAATTTTCAGACAATTAAAGCATACTGGGAATCAATTTTTTTTTTATTTATTCTTTTTAATTTTAAAAAATTGATTTAAGAAATTAAACTTGTTTGAAGACTTTTGAATGGAGGCTTTGTTAGAAAGTTTGGCCAGGATGCACATATCTTGTAGGGACCCATTTTAATTAGATGCCCAATCAACCATTTTTAAAAATGTATTTTAGAATTGAAAAAATATATATGGGTGATATCAAAAAATGTGATAAAAACCACGTAACCAGCTAATTTCTAATGCATGGATTACATTTGAGTTATATATTTCGATATATATCAGCGCATTGTCACCTGTTTTACAAAATTTATAACAATCTGACCAATTTTTGGTTAATACATAAAATTTGTAACCAATTTTATAGGCCAAATGTAAACTCCGTAACCAGTAACTCATAAGGTTTTTTAACTTTAATAGCATATATTTTAATAACCAATGAAGCTAAACACTAACTGTAAGAATTTATATGAAGAGGAGAAGTAACGCCTTTAACAAAAATTAATACATTTTACAAACGTTTTCGTATATCTACATATGCTAACACGACTTCAACTCTGTAACGATTTTTCGTCATAATTTTTGATAAAAATGCATACACCAAATACATATACATATTGAGTTTTAAATGCAAAGTTAAGCAGCTATGTTTTTTTATTAATTGATTTTTTACACATCTGCAAAGAGTTGCATTCTGAAGTATTATATTAACCCATTAAGAACTTTTTTTTTTAATTTTTTTCGCAGTATAAATTTACATAAGCTTTTATAGCTTAAAAAAATTATATTTATAAAAATTTAATATTTAGAAGATTTTAACTTTTTTCTTTTCATATAAAAAATTGTTTTTAGCTCTGGTTGTTCAAGTTTAATGAATTAGTAAATTCTTCTTAAAAAATATAGTTATTTTTAAATTTTTTATACATATTTGAAAATTAATACTTCCAGCCGAAATGAGCCGAAAAAAATCGGCGGCGGCGGCTGAAGCAAAAATGACCGGCGGCGGCGGCTTAAACGGCTCACGGCGGCTGGCTTGTTTCTCTGCTTCCGGCATTCATAAACATTCTCCGATGTGGTAAACACACTTACTAGGGACCTTAGGGCTGCTTGGCTGCTGGTCATCTGAGGATATCCCTTGACAGCTTATCCAAGGCATAGCCCGCTATATGGCCACTTCCTCGGACTGTAGGATGCAGCTCTGATCCGGCAGTCTGAAGAAGAGTCGGTTCTCATAGCGACTCATATACACTAACCTCCCTCTGGGAGCCATAAACCTCGGAAGCTGCTGTATGTAGGTCGTGGCGCTCTGACCACTCCGATCTGTCCCATATCCGAGTCCCGAACTAAAAATCTAGCGAGGGTTGCAGCGTACGATAATAAACACGCACAAAATTAGTTAAATAAAAATTTTTAAACGTTTTTATTTATTCTATTCACTATTTATTTCGTGCAAAAATAACTACTCTCCAATCTTTTATTTACACCAAGATCCATATTTTGCATTCGTTTTGTTTTCCACTTCTTTCTGGTATAGACAAAACTATTTTTGCACTTCTGAATAAGAAAATATCCTTTCTATTAATTAAAAAGTTGAAAAATAGTTCACCTTATCTGGAACTTTGTGGTAATTTTTCTTTTTTAAATATCGTAAAGCTTCTCTCTTATCATGATGAAGCTTTGTTTGTTTCACATTATAAAAAATCGTCTAAATATGAATTGAATTTTGAAATCACTACTTGATTTTATTCTCATTGGAATGTAGAAACAGTTTTTGAAAAAACAATTTGTATCTCTTGAGTCTTTTTATTTTAATACGTGGTCAACATTAATTAACTTATAGACGTTCTTTTATTAATACACAGTTACTTTTTAGACTAGACATTTCGCTTCTTAGAATATCTAGAAACTCCAAAAATAAAAGCAAATAGTGCACTATACATAATGTAGAATTTTTCGATAAAGATAACCAGCTTTGGATGCTTTCCACAAATAATTTGTTACAAAATACCTTACACGAAACTTTACAATATGTTAAGAATAAACAATTCAACCTTAACATTAATTTCCATAACGCCAGCTTGTATCTAGAGCATGTCTTTATTTGATTGATTGCTAATGCCAAATTTAATATAACACAAAATGCTAAAAACTAAATTGCATATGCTAAACATATAATATACTTCAAAAAAAAAAAAAAACAAAGCCATTAAACATGAGCATGTTAAAAAAACTACTAACGGCAACCACAGCTTCGTTAATTGTATACACAATTTTTTATATACGAAGTTTACTTCAGTAAAACGATTACGCTAATTGATTGATAACTTATGCAGGTTTCTCGCTTAATGGTGAACTTCTTATGGATGCTTTGGGTGGGGAAACAACATTTGCTGATGTTACCGCCGAAGGTGTTGGATTTGTTCCAGCCTGTACTTTGGGAGTGGGACAAAAAGCTCGTCTAATTTATGGTCAAGATGTAGACTCTTTGAAATTCTTTACCACCTGCGGTCTACAAGAAGGTTATGAACCATTTTGTGTGTAAGTTTAAAGGCTTTTTAACAGTTTTATATTATTCGCTCTATATTAATCCGATTACAACTAATTTTAGCAACATGCGTCGTCCTGTAACGCATTGGTATACCAAAGATCAGCCTATATTCGAAAATACCGAAGAAATGCCCGACTGTCGTATCGATGTCACTCGTATTCCGGGTGGAGCTGATACACCACCACATTTGAAAATTTCCCACAATACCTTTGAGACTATGGAAAAAGCCAACTGGGAGTTCTTACGTCTTTCTCTGCCCGTCACTTGTATGAGTGAATTTATTACCGAGATGGAGAAGGCCAGACGTTGGGAAGAAATCAAAATAAGACAATATCGCCTAATGCGTGATGCCCAAGAACAGCTGCAACAACAACCGTCAGCCCATATGGATCATATGCTAAAGAGTGGTTTTACCATGAATGATATCAAGGGTCTAAATCGTAACTTTGAAGATAATGCCGAAGCTGATGAAAATATGATGCGGGGTCCTTCGAAACCACCACGTCGCAATTCCATGACGCGTAATATTACCTTTGAATCCGACTTGGCTGTGTCAGAGGAAATGCAACGTTCTACGTCTGCGCTTGATATGAATGGCATGGATGACGGCATGATGATGGACGATAAGAAGAAGCGTGGTCGCAGCCCTTTTAAATTCTTCTCGAAGAAATCTCGGGATCAAAGTAAAGAGAAAATGTCTGGTCGTGCTCCTGAGGTTAGCCTGGAAAGACGTAACACCGTTGCTCATGGTCGAAATGTGGTCAATTCTCAAATGACTGCGAAAGCACCCGCTTTGCGTTTAAATAATGTAAGTTTAGAAATGTTTTCTATAGCAAAACTTGAAACGGTTGTTTTGAAAGAACGGGTTGCAGAATTTATTACTGGAAATCGAATTTAAGATAAAAAATTGCGGTCGAGAACCAATTCAACAATAATCCCGACTTTTTTGTTAGTTATAAAACTGATAGTGATTGCAATTCAACAATATTACACAAAAATAATTGGTCGTGGAATGTATTGAAAGGCATGATACAGGGGAAAATAATTGGTCAAAAAATAACTTTAGCACCTGTTTATGTATTACGAAAATGGTCTAAACGAAATCAAAGTAACGAAAACTTGTTTTTGTTTCCCATATATTTTTGATGAAAGTAATTGTCAATTGCTATCGTTTAGAGTATTTTCGTAATAGATAAAAAGGCCCTTATTCTGAAAGGCGTATCGACGCGTGTACCTGTAATTGGCTATTTTAGAACTAATGATCCCACTTATCGTAAGGTATCACTTAATTTTAAATACAATCCTGGGTACATTTTGATATGTTTAGTAACCAGCTTCGGAGCCTTAAAGAGACGGATGCGTAAGTGAATTTTGGACTTATGTTCACGCACGCCCCAGAACTAATCTTTACAATCACACACGACTCACGCACGAACTCTACTCGCGCACGACTCAAGTGAATAATATCAATTACACTCAAGCTTACGTAATACTAATGCTTGTTATGGAAATCTAGGGGTGTTAGCACAGGATAAAATCTTCAGAATCGAACAACTTTTAGAGGAGGATATCCTGATCAATATTAGAAAATTTTCCTATTGAAAATGTTCTTAATAATTTAATCTAAAAAAATATAATCAAACAAATTATACTTACGCACTATTATTATTTAAAACTTTATTTATCATTTATTTAGTCCATAAATTTGTCTTCAAAGAAATGAGTTCTGAAAACTGTTCCTAAAAAGCTAATGATATTTGAATTATTTTAGAAATTATTATTGGGTATTTAATTATCGTTTTTTTTTCACCAGACTGAAATGCCCCAGACACCAGTGCCGCAGGGACCTAAAGCACTGAGTGGTGGCGCTTTGGGACAACATCCCATAGAATCTTCAGGCAACGAAATGTTTGATGGTGAATGCCTAAAACTAATAAATGAATATTTTTATGGCGTTCGCATTTTTCCCGGTCAAGATCCCACTCATGTTTATGTGGGTTGGGTAACTACACAATATCATTTGCATAGCAAAGAATTTAATAAGGATAGAGTACGTCGTGGTTCTGTTATAATTGAAGATGACTACGAAATGCCTATTGATCGCATTGATCGTCAGAGTTGTTATGTAGTACGAGCCGATGAACTCTTTAATGAAGTCACGCAGGATGCCTCGGGTAAAGGTGCCTCTCAGGGTATGTTTGTAGGATGCTTTGTAGATACGTCTACTGGTATTATTAGTTTTACTTGTGAGGGAAAAAATACTTCTCATCATTGGAAAATGGAACCAGATACCAAACTTTTTCCAGCTATATTCGTAGAAGCCACTAGCA
This sequence comes from Leucophora obtusa, assembly GCA_949987735.1. NCBI lineage: Eukaryota > Metazoa > Arthropoda > Insecta > Diptera > Anthomyiidae > Leucophora > Leucophora obtusa. The sequence continues at coordinate 139,591,263 of OX465299.1, forward strand.
AGGAAATTTTACAAATTGAACTGGGTCGTACAGCAACAACACTGCCTCTTTCTGCTGCCGTCCTGCCAACTAGCGATAAACATATCAATCCTCAGTCACCACCTCGTCTAAAGGTGCAATGTCTTCGCCCCCATCAATGGGCTCGTGTGCCAAATACATCATTGCAAGTGCATGCTCTTAAACTTTCCGATATACGCGGTTGGTCAATGCTCTGTGAAGATCCAGTTTCCATGCTGGCTCTTCACATACCCGAAGAAGATCGTTGTATTGATATTTTAGAACTAATCGAAATGGACAAACTATTATCCTTCCACGCCCATTCACTCACACTATATGCTGCTCTTTGTTATCAGTCCAATTATAGAGCTGCTCATGCTCTCTGCCAACATGTTGATGAGAAACAACTTTTGTATGCTATACGTTCGGAATATATGAGTGGACCCTTACGTCAAGGATTTTATGATCTATTGATAGCCTTGCATTTGGAATCACACGCCACTACAATGGAAGTTTGTAAGATGGAATATATTATTCCACTGGGTCCAGAATTGAAATTCCTCTATGAAGATGAAGAAATGCGTCACTCTTTGAGGTCTTTGGTTACGGAATCAGTGCAACCACATTTGCGTATGACCGAAATTACGTAAGTATATTATTATGTTTTATCTTTATCATTTGCAATAGTGGAGCACATCATTGATTTAGATAGAAGATCTAAAAAATTAAAAATTATAACACTCTCTTAATACACTGAAATAAGGTTTACCACAATTAAGGAGGCAACACAATGCTGGTAAAAGTAAAACTGTTGCTCCACTCTTGCGCATTGATGTCATGTGTCCATATTATGTCCCTCGCTTGCTATTAAATTTTTTACCACATCTTCTCTCCCTTTTGGAGAGCTGTCGACATCTGTAAATTTAAAAACATGCACATATGAATATAAGGACGTCATCTTTCCATTCTATCTCAAATATCAAAGAAAATCTCTTTTATATTCTTTTTTCCCTTCTGCATGCTATCGCACAACACAACTCTCATTCTTCTCACTCTTCACTCTGTTATGGCTGTAATAAATCACACAATTGCACACAATGCACTCGCATTTCACAACTATCCAAATCGAATGCGCCTTGTCGTAGCACACCTATAAGTACCCAAGCCATTTGCTTACCAAACGTTTCCTCCAGTGAACCAATACCAGACATCGATCATCTGTATTCCCCGAAGTTCCCCCTAGAAGTAGTACGTGAATTTGTTATGGAAGCATTAAAGGAAGCAGTGGAAATCAATCAGGTGCATAATAGAGATCCAATTGGTTGGACTAATGAAAATCTATTCTTGTAAGTTTCAATTAAGATTAAGGTAAATGAGGTAAGAGATATCCTAAACGATTGCATGTTTTTTAGACCCATATTAAAACTTACTGACCGATTGTTGTTGGTGGGTGTGATAACCGATGAAGACGTTGAAAAATTATTGGTTATGATTGATCCTGAGACTTGGGATCCTAACTTTGAGAAAGGTTTGAAATTCACTATATCGCATAACTAATGAATAAGTAATCAAATTTCTGTTTTTCCACTTTAGATGGCAAAGATGAACATCGCAAAGGTCTTCTAACCATGAAAATGGCTGAGGGAGCCAAACTACAAATGTGCTATCTTTTGCATCATTTATATGATATTCAGTTGCGTCACCGCGTGGAAAGCATTATTGCATTCTCACATGACTTTGTGGGTGATCTTCAGTCAGATCAACTGCGTCGCTATATTGAAATCAAACAATCCGATCTTCCAAGTGCTGTCGCGGCCAAAAAAACAAAAGAATTCCGTTGTCCACCTAGGGAACAAATGAACCAGATTCTTTGCTTTAAAAATCTGGAACCCGATGATCATGAAAATTGTACCTGTGGTTTGGAATTGCGTGGACGTTTGTACGATTTTCACGATTGCCTTATGAAAAAGGTGTCACTCAATGCTTTACAGGAGCCCGAAGAGCCTGACAGCAATGCGATCGAAGAAGTCAAAACGGGCCCAATTACAAAGATTTACAATTTCATTAATGCAGTTAAAGAACTTGAAGAAGGTCCCAAGGAAGTTGAGGAACCTGAGAAGAAAACTCCCGAAGAAGTGTTCCGCAAAGTCTTAATCAAGACCATTGTTAGTTGGGCTGAGGAATCACAAATCGAGACACCAAAATTGGTGCGTGAAATGTTTAGTCTGCTTGTCAGGCAGTACGATACGGTGGGTGAATTGGTGAGAGCTCTTGAGAAGACGTATGTTATCAATAATAAAGCCCGTGAAGATGTCGCTGAAATGTGGGTTGGTTTAAGCCAGATCCGCGCTTTGCTTCCTGTACAAATGAGCCAAGAAGAGGAGGAATTGATGAGGAAGCGATTGTGGAAATTAGTTAACAATGCTACATTCTTCCAACATCCCGATTTGATACGTATTCTCAGGGTTCATGAGAACGTAATGGCTGTTATGATGAATACACTAGGCCGACGAGCTCAAGCCCAAAGTGATGCCCCAGCTCAGTCGGAGGGAGCGGAAGGAGCCCCTGTCAAAGAGAAGGATACTTCTCACGAAATGGTGGTGGCTTGCTGTCGTTTCCTCTGCTATTTCTGTAGGACCGGTCGACAAAACCAAAAAGCTATGTTCGATCATTTTGACTTTTTGTTAGACAATGCGAACATTTTGCTAGCTAGACCCAGTTTACGCGGCTCCACACCTCTAGATGTGGCATACTCAAGTTTAATGGAGAACACAGAATTAGCTCTGGCCTTGCGCGAACACTACTTGGAGAAAATTGCTGTTTATCTATCACGCTGCGGTCTGCAAAGTAATTCTGAACTCGTTGAAAAGGGCTATCCCGACTTGGGTTGGGATCCAGTTGAAGGCGAACGTTATTTGGACTTTTTGCGATATTGTGTTTGGGTAAATGGCGAAAGTGTTGAAGAAAATGCCAACCTTGTCATTCGTCTTCTTATCCGTCGTCCAGAATGTTTAGGGCCGGCTCTAAGAGGAGAAGGAGAAGGTCTATTCCATGCTATAGTTGAGGCCAATCGTATGTCTGAACGCATCTCCGATCGCTGTAAAATGCAAGACGAAGCCGAAGGTACTATTGCTGGCCTTAACTTTACACACCCTCTACCCGAGGGTGACGAGGACGAGGACTATATTGATACCGGTGCGGCTATCTTGAATTTCTATTGTACCCTGGTAGATCTTCTGGGTAGATGTGCTCCGGACGTCTCGGTAATTGAGCAAGGTAAAAATGAATCACTGAGAGCTAGAGCTATTTTGAGATCTCTTGTGCCACTGGAGGATCTTCAAGGTGTCCTCAGCTTAAAGTTCACACTAACTCAAACTGCGCCAGGAGAGGAAAGGCCAAAGTCAGATATGCCCTCGGGCCTATTGCCCAATAACAAACAAAGCATCGTTCTTTTCTTGGAACGTGTATATGGCATAGAAACCCAGGAACTCTTCTATCGTTTGCTCGAAGATGCGTTCCTGCCCGATTTGAGAACAGCCACCATTTTGGATAAGAGTGACGGCTCCGAAAGTGATATGGCTCTTTCTATGAATCGTTACATTGGCAACTCTATTTTGCCTCTACTGATTAAACATTCGAAATTCTATAATGAGGCCGAAAATTATGCCAGTTTATTAGATGCAACCTTGCACACGGTCTATAGATTATCGAAGAACCGTATGCTCACGAAGGGCCAACGTGAGGCCGTCTCGGACTTTTTGGTGGCTTTGACATCACAAATGCAACCTGCAATGTTGTTGAAACTCTTACGCAAGTTGACCGTAGATGTCTCCAAATTATCAGAATACACGACTGTGGCTTTGAGGGTAAGTATTCAATTGCACTTAAAAGATAAACAGCAATAAATGTTGTTCCTTCCCCCATACAGCTCCTAACATTACACTTCGATCGTTGCGCCAAATATTACGGCTCCAGTCAAGGCCAAGGCGCATATGGAGCATCGTCGGATGAAGAGAAACGTCTTACTATGCTCTTGTTCTCTAACATTTTTGACTCACTCAGCAACATGGACTATGATCCTGAATTGTTTGGTAAAGCTTTGCCATGTTTGATTGCAATTGGTTGTGCTTTGCCACCGGACTACAGTTTGTCTAAAAACACCGATGAAGATTATTACGGTCGCCAATCTGGTGCACCCGATCAGCCACAATACGATCCAAATCCAATTGAAACTATGTCTGTTCATTTGACCAACGATTACACGTCCCTGGTTCAGAAGTTCAGTGAACATTACCATGACGCTTGGGCTGGTCGTCGTTTGGAAAGTGGCTGGACATATGGAGATATACGTTCAGATAATGATCGTAAACATCCTAGACTTAAACCTTATAATATGTTAAGCGAATATGTATGTTTAACTTATGGGCATAGACACAGCCGGATGAGCTTACCAATTCGTCAAATATTATCCACTAAGCTTCATTCTACTGTGTTTAGCCAAAAAATGATTTTATCGTTTTAAACATTTACAATTAACCTTTAAATCTATATTTTATTTATTAGGAACGTGAGCGTTATAGAGATCCTGTGAGAGAGTGTTTGAAAGCTCTGTTAGCTCTTGGCTGGACTATTGAACACTCTGAAATTGAAGTGCCACAAAATAATCGCAGCTCCACTAGACGTGCATCTAAGCCTCAAATTGTACGTATTTAGTATTGATTTTTTTCTAATTCTCCATATCCTTATGTATAAAATTTAAATTTTTCGCATGTCTGTTTCCCAATCAATTTATTAAAAAATGAAATTTGTGCCGTCTTTTCCCCCTTATCACACCATTTTTTGTGTGCAAATTTTTTACATATAGCATGATTTTCAGAATGAAGGTAGTGCCTTCAATTACAATCCACATCCTGTGGATATGTCCAATCTTACCCTCAGCAGAGAAATGCAAAATATGGCTGAACGTTTGGCAGAAAACTCTCACGATATTTGGGCTAAAAAGAAGAAGGAAGAACTCGATTCTTGCGGTGGTGTTATCCATGCACAACTTGTGCCCTATGATTTGTTAACAGACAAAGAAAAACGGAAGGATCGCGAAAGGTCCCAAGAATTTTTAAAATATATGCAATATCAAGGCTACAAATTGCACAAGTAAGTTTGAATATTCTAGGAAGATTTTTCCGATTTCATCAGGATTTTAAATTATATTAAATTCTCCAATAAGCACCAATGTTTTACAAATTCAAGTGCTTTACATTTTACTTCAAGTAAAGTAGATTTCAAATTAAACACACATTTTGCTAACTTAAATTTTCGTTTCCCTTTTGCTTGAGTAAAATTTAATACCTACAAATTGCATTCAAGCCTTGAATCTGGAAAGAACAAGGCTGGAAATCGATTTGATTTCAACTTGAATTCCGGGAAAATTGTTTATGGTGTAATTTCAGAAATAAATCATAGAAAATATTGTTCTTTAGTTAATGCAATGAAATTAAATTTTTATAACCACTTACAATTTGTTTTTTTTTCAGGCCCTCTAAGGGAGGCGCTCTTGATGGTGAAGGTGGTGCTGTTATATCACCTGTAGAATTAAGATTCTCCTATTCTTTGTTGGAAAAATTGATTCAATACTTGGATCGTGCTACCATCAACATGAAATTACTAAAGCCCTCGACCACTTTCAGTCGACGTACTTCCTTCAAAACCGCTTCACGAGATATTAAGTTCTTCTCTAAAGTGGTCTTGCCCTTGATGGAAAAATATTTCTCCACACATCGTAACTATTTCATTGCTGTGGCCACAGCTACGAACAATGTAGGGGCCTCGTTGAAAGAAAAAGAAATGGTAGCATCGATCTTCTGTAAATTGGCTTCGTTGTTACGTAATCGTTTAACGGCATTTGGTCCAGATGTTCGCATAACCGTACGTTGTTTACAGGTTTTGGTTAAGGGTATTGATGCCAGAACTTTAGTAAAAAATTGTCCCGAATTTATAAGAACTTCCATGTTGACGTTCTTTAATCAAACAGCCGATGATTTAGGTAATACCATTTTGAATTTACAGGACGGCAAATACAGTCATTTACGAGGCACTCACTTGAAGACGTCTACATCGCTAAGTTACATAAATCAAGTTATTATGCCTGTACTTACGGCAATGTTTGATCATTTAGCATCTTGTGATTATGGCAGTGATTTGTTATTGGATGAAATCCAAGTAGCTTCCTATAAAATTTTGGCTGCTTTATATCATTTGGGTACAGACGGTACTTTAACACATGAGCGTAAATATTTGAAAACTGAACTTGAACGACATCGTCCAGCCCTGGGTTCTTGTTTGGGAGCATTTAGTTCGTGTTTTCCTGTAGCCTATTTGGAACCCCATCTTAATAAACATAATCAATTCTCCTTACTTAACCGTATTGCTGATCATTCGCTTGAAGCTCAAGATATTATGGTAAAAATGGAGAGTTGCATGCCAAATTTGGAAACTATTCTCGGAGAAGTTGATCAATTTGTAGAATCTGATAAAACCTACAACGATGCTCCCCACATCATCGATGTTATTTTGCCATTACTATGCTCGTATTTGCCTTTCTGGTGGTCTCAAGGCCCCGATAATGTTAGTCCTACAAGTGGTAATCATGTTACAATGGTAACTGCCGATCATATGAATTCATTGCTACGCAACGTTTTGAAAATGATTAAGAAAAATATTGGCAATGATAATGCTGCCTGGATGACTAGAATAGCTGCTTACACTCAGCAAATTATTATCAATACCTCGGAGGAGCTTTTGAAAGATCCCATGCTACCACTGGCCGAGAGAGTTAAAAAGCGCACTGAGAACATGTTTCATAAAGAAGAAAGCATGCGTGGATTTATTAAATCTGCCACAGATGACACTTCACAAGTTGAAACTCAACTACAGGAGGATTGGAATTTGTTGGTGCGCGATATTTACTCCTTCTATCCATTGCTGATAAAGTATGTTGACCTTCAACGTAATCATTGGCTAAAGGACAATATCCCCGAAGCTGAAGAATTGTACAACCATGTAGCTGAAATATTCAATATATGGTCCAAGTCTCAATATTTCCTTAAGGAGGAACAAAACTTTATATCTGCTAATGAAATTGATAATATGGCCTTAATAATGCCAACAGCTACTAGAAGATCGGCCATTTCTGATGGTACTGCTCCAGCCGCGGGAGGCAAAGTGAAAAAGAAGAAAAAGAATCGTGATAAGAAACGTGATAAAGACAAGGAAGTTCAAGCTAGTCTTATGGTGGCTTGTCTGAAACGCTTACTACCAGTTGGTCTCAATCTATTTGCCGGTCGTGAACAGGAATTGGTTCAGCATTGTAAAGATCGTTATCTGAAAAAGATGCCCGAATATGATGTTATAGAATTTGCCCATAATCAATTGACGTTACCCGACAAATTGGATCCTTCGGATGAAATGTCTTGGCAGCATTATTTATATTCTAAATTAGGTAAAAAAGAAGAACCTTCCGAAGATCAACAACAAATCGAAAAAGCAGCCAATCAAAATGACAAAGGAAAAGATAAAACTCAAGAGACGGTTGATCGTATAGTAGCCATGGCTAAAGTTTTATTCGGTTTACACATGGTAAGTTATCAGATCTGTTATGAGGATAATCGTCAATATTTGTCTAGAAATGATTTTGTTTACGGCACTAACATAAGTAAGCAACATTTTTACTCTGTATATATATTCCAAAATCTCTATCATTTACTGAAGAAGAGTTTTAGTGTTGTTTGTTTCTTCGTTAGATCAACACTTATCCTGTTATCGCAGTGTATTGCGAGGATATCAGAAAATTCTCTTCAAAAAGGAGGAAAGGGGAAATATTTGTAATAAACTTTAACAAAAAATATCGTTAATATTAGCAACATTGAAAATTGATACCGATACCCAAAGCAATAAGTTTTGATACAAGACGAACAAAACGCCAGTGAAAATATCTAGAGCAACCTATTCCGAAAGGTCTCCTTTAAAACTGTTTTTCTACGAAAGCCATTCTTTCGATAGTTGAGAAGTGAGTTGGTCTCTAGATTAGAGATGGGGAAATGAGTGAATTTTAACTCACACACGCTCACATAAGTAGAATAAACTTTTAATCTCAGACCTGTGATCACTCATGCTAAATTTTCAATCACGCACACTCACTCACGTGCACGTGACTAAATTAAGGTTTCAAACTCACACGTTATTCAAGTGAATCACGCTCATATGCCCAACTCTACTTCAAGTAATATGAATGGTAACCTAAAAGAATACCGGTTTTCGTAAAACAGAGGTTCTCTGTTTGAATCGGTCCTTCCCTGCTTCGATTTTTAAGTTTAGATATCCATCCAAGGATGGCAACCAAAACGAACATCGGTTACGCTTTTCGTACTCGTATACTTTTATTCTTTATTACAGTTACTGTTAAGGTTTACGCTATTTCAATCGATAACGGTTTAAAATTTGAATCGGTATTTTTGCGGTTATGGTTGATGATAGTTTATAATGCTTTTCAAGAGCACATAGCATGTTATCCGTACAATTTTTAGGGATTCCAGCAAGCGGGATAGACCTCGAAACGATAAGGAGAGCTAAAGAGGTTAGTCGAGTATAACGTGGAAAAACACAGTTTCATCACCAGCCGCGGTGAATTATTTACGTTGAGATCTGCAAGAACCTTTTAACTGGTCGAGCTCGAAATAATATTTTGGGTAAAGTACTAGTAAGCATTTAAACTAAGAGAGATCAGCCTTTTCAAATGGTTCTGTGAATACCTGGTCATTCATTATTAGAATTGTGATAGAAAATCTATCATTAGCTGTGTTTTCGACTTAACTATATCCGCTAACTCATAAAAAAAAACTCAAAGTTCATAAAAACGCGTTTAAGACGAAAACTGACACATTACTTTTCGTATACACGTTAACTTTCAACACGGATAATTATCAACATTGAAAACTTAACATTTATACATTTTCACATCTAACGTAACTTATTCGCGGTACTTCCTAAAAACTTTTGCTGACATATGTTCGATTATAATGGAATAATTATAAACATAACCTGTTTGAAATTTTTTAATACTACAATCGGTTTAACGTAGATTTGCTTTAAATACTTAACGTTGATAGGCATGAGACAAAATACAGCTATTATTATTCTTTACACTTAATGCTCGGATATGTGATAGAGACTTAAAATCTTGTCTTTTTTTTATTTGACGTCTCCAATGTTAGGTTAGGTTATAGCAAACTTTCAGGATAATTTTACAAAACGCTACATATTTTCATTACCATTATATAAAAGTAATTGTAATCAAAAAAGTTTATTATTTGTAATGAGATATTTTTTTATTTGTATTAAATTATGGTAACGAAATTTATTTTCATCCGCATTGCAAAATCCGGCAGATATTCACTACCTTTACTTTTATACAACGATAAATATTTTTCTTTTTTGTGGCTATTTGAGTTTATGGTATGCAAATTATAACAATGAGCAATTTTTAGGTCTGAAGTTATTTTCTTATATAAAAAAATAAAAACCTTGACAATAAAGATATGACTATAGAAAAGTGCAGTTGTTGTAGTATTACCTAAAGCGTGGTCTCTGCAACAAGAAGGCCTCGGGTTCGATTTCTGACTCTAGAGACTTGATTATTTTTCAAAAAAGAAATAATTATTTCTTAACAGCCTCACCTTTTCGCAGCGAATAGCAAGCCTGAAAAATAATTTGTGCTACGATAAACGCTTCAATCCGGCCGATTGGATTTGGCATAAAACTGAAGGTCTCTTCATGTGATCTCGGATTTAGCAACGCATTACGTATCTTTTAGTAAAGTAATGAAAAAAGTAATGGTTTTTTCATTTCATTGCAATGGAAAAAATATAGTGAAATGTTTTTTCATTACAGTTCAAAATTGTAATGGAAATAAAAATCAAAGTTCATTACAATTACTTTTTGTGATTGAGTAACGCGGATTGCTGCTTTTAATGTATTGAAATCTGTTACATTAAAATCAAAGTGTGTAAGGGACCGTATTGAATTCCTTGGTCAATTCAGTCGGCATACGGTCCAGTGAATAGGCGAAGAATGGTTCTAGAGTCAGTTGGGGATTTAGTGCAAATGTATGTTCCTTTTCTTCTGGTGGAGCTGTTCGGAGTATTTGGGATACATCGGATTGATATACAAAATCTAGTACAAAAGAATGTTCATTTTCTTCTGGTGGAGCTGCTCAGAGTATTTGGAGATACATCGGATTGATAGACAAGGTCGAAGTGGACAGACTTTACTACCTGTAAGGTACGAGTATCTCGGTCTCTTTGTCCGTTGCCTACCGCAAGAAAGACGAGGACTACTCTTGACTTTGGCATACTTACATAGTGATACTGGGAATGTAGCAGGATACATTGCAGCATCTTCATTGTGAATGTTGAGGGTTAAATGAGCAGTGACTTAGTTACGTGGGATTTAAATTATTCGAAAATCTGGGCAGTACGCAGAAACTTTCGGCCACTCAAACCTGTTTGGAAAATTGGATGGTTATGTGAGAAGAGAATAAGAGAAATCGTAATGGGCCCGCCATAAGTGATTGTACTCGCCTTATGGAGGGCTCCCATTTGACCTAACCTGTAATGATTTATATAAAATTACAAGTATAGGAGTTATAGATACTTGGCATTAGTTCTGGTAAATTCGGCTTCTTTTCAGTACTCGATACTATTCGATATTTTTAATTTGGATACTCGATACCACTCGATACTTTTAACGGGTTTTGAATTTCATGTTTTATAAAAATTATGGTTCACAAAATTTTGCAACTTCTTTCTTTAAAATTTTAACGTTTGTTTTTTTCTTCTTTTTTTTAAGTTTTTTTATGCGAAATTGTTTAGCGGTGACTTTTGCGACTTTTTTTTTTGTCAAAATGCAACTCCGAGATTTATGAATCGAGTCCAAATAATCAATAATTACCACTAATTTTTTTATCACAACTATTTGTCACTCTATTATATTTTTTTATTGTCCAACAAACAACCACTAGAATTTTTTCTTCAGTACATAATTGGGTTTTAAAATAAAAAAACAGTAGTTGCAAGTTTGGTGGTGCAAACAATTAAAAGAAATGAAATCAGCCCATTTGGCTAATGTTATTTCTTTCTTTCATTTCCAATTAATTCTCTACAGGTACCTTTTCTTTTACGATCTTGTCTTTCTTTATTTGTATATCCATCCCAGTATCTTCCTTAATATTGTAGTATATCTATCTCTATTAATTTTTACTATAACTTTTACACTTTACTTAACTTATATTCTTTAACTTTCAATTATTATTTGGTTTAATTTAATATTTCTAATTAATCTTTCATTTATTCACATTTCTTTACACCTCGTTATTACACCAACAATTACAGATTGATCATCCCCAACAACAAAGCAAAAATGTTTACAGGAGTTGCGTTTCTATACAAAGGAAGCGTGCTGTTATTGCCTGCTTCCGTCAGACATCTTTACATTCTTTACCAAGGTTTTTAGAAAAAACAATGCTCAGATTAATCCAACAACATTGCTCAGTTTCAACTAACACACTGATGACACTATGTTCTCTTAATCTCTTTTTCTGTCGCTCGTTACATTCTCTGGATAACAGAGCTGTAAAGGAATGCATTTTTGTGTTTTAAGTTTTAATAATTTTAGTTTTTTTTTTGTTATAAGAGTTAATTTTTATTTACTTTTTTTGCAATTGGAATGAAAACCTTATTTGTTTTTTTTTTTATATTTTTTAATATTGTCCTAGTAGTGCGCGCGCAAATGCAATCGTTTCCGGCTCTTGTGTATACTTTCATTCATCATTTATTTTTTTATTATTCAACACATCGTCCTCAACCTTGATCCTTAACTTTTCTTGATTTTATCTGACTAAATTCCTTTTTAAATTCCAATTTTCAGTAGATAAACTAACCTTATAGCTAGTAACTAACTAATTATGCGTATGGCTCACTTATGTGTATAATTTGTGTCCTTCCTGTTCCTTTAGGCATCGCGCTCTAAGCCATTATCCAAAAGTCGGACTTCAAAAATTACATTGGCCCGCCGGCATGCGGTCATGTCCAGCTTACGTTCCATACATCTCTATCGCGTTAGCAGGTGGGGCATGTTTGGTTTGTTAGCTTCAATCCAGAGTTTTTAAGAATTCATTTCCTTAATTGATTTTTATAATAACAAAATTACAACAAATGTCCAAGAAAGAAAAAAATGGTATCGAAGACTTTAACCAGCAAATCTTTCTGTTCTTAAAGACCGGTTTAAAAACTATTTATTTTGCTTAAGAACCGGCTATTTCATTGTTGATTTTTGTTTAAATTGTTTTAAATCAATCTAGAACTGTTTCATCCAGAGCGAGTTCTTTAAAAAAAATTTTTAAAATACGATTAGTTATATGGAATTTTTGTGTGTTAATTTAGTTAGCGAAATTTAAAATTGTATGAGTATTTTTGGAATTCTTAAAAGCTTTAGCTTCATTAATCGCGCACTACAAAGAGAGATCATAGTAATTTGTATCCGCTCTTGCGTATATTTATTTAAAAATTAATCCTTAACTAATAAACGCATGTTTGTGTTGAATTTAAATTGAAAATTGTGTGCTAACAAAACATAATGATTGATTTAATTTTTGATTCTTAAAATTTTAAGCCAAATACTAATAAAACTCTTTATTTATGACCTTTCCACGAAAACAAAAAATAGACATAGGGCTTGTAATATATTTGCTCGTACCTATCACGAACAATGGCTGCAGGAGGAAAATGTTGGTCAAGAAGTTATGATTGAAGATTTGACTCAAACTTTCGAAGATTTTGAAAAATCCAAAAAGGAAGAAGACGAAACTGAAGCCAAGCCTGATCCATTGACCCAGTTGGTAACCACCTTCTGTCGCGGTGCTATGACTGAAAGAAGTGGTGCTCTTCAAGAGGATGTGTTATATATGTCTTATGCTCAAATTGCTGCCAAATCTTGTGGTGAAGAAGAGGAAGAAGGTGGTGGTGAAGAAGAAGCTGCTGAAGGTGCTGAAGAAGGTGGCGGCGGTGGTGAGGCTGAAGGCACTAGCATTCATGTAAGTTATTATTACGTACTTTAATAAATTCATCTCCTTTTATCGAATAATTATTTAACAATTACATGCTGGCTTAGAATACAATGGCTAAATTAATGGTAATGTAATCATTATAATATTCACGAAATTATAATTCACTTACACGTCACAAAAATTCACTTGCGCAGTAATTCAAATAATACTTCTTCTTAACTGGATTAAGGTGAAATCGAATAAATTACTTTATATCACTATGACACTTATTTGGGCATATGGTCGAAATTCCAACTCTAAATGACAGTACTGGGTTGTTGTAGTAACATTTGGCGTTGTCAGATAAAACTTTTATGCTATCGCTAAACTAAACTTGTGAGTTTTTCTATTATAAAGTGTATAAAATATTTCAAAGATATATTTAAATGTTGTTACTTTAAAGAGTTTTATAAAAATATTGGCTGAAAAATTATATCGTGGACGCGAAACACACAAAACCTATCATAAAAGTGCATTTACACAGATTTTTCGACCTATTTCATATATTATACACTTTGCAATAAAAAAAAATGGTCATTTAGCAACAGTATAAAAGATGCATATACTAAACTAACCTAGTACTTTCGTGTGACGTTGAAATTATCCACCTCCATAACAAGTGTTGTACAGTGTATTTAGAGAGTGCAAACTCTCTCTCCGTTTTCCAACACCGAGGGTTGTTACACTCAGGAAATTATGTGGGTAGAATTAACTTCAAATGAAAGCTAAAATAATTGTATTCGCAATTGAAAAGGTGTACAGTGCACAGAGCTTTGAAGAATTAATTCCCTAATTCCCTTTTTTAACTGGATTTATATTTTGGGAATGAATTCCTTTTTCTTTTATTCGATTTATCTTAAATGAATTAATTGTTTCCTAATTCCTTCATAAAATTTAATGCATTCATTCACCAAGGAATTCATTAAATTCTAGTTAATTCACACTTTTGGTCAAGGCATTCAATCAATTCTAGTTAATTCAAATGTTGGTCAAGGAATTCATTCCCTGGGAATTCATTCAATTGTGCACCTTATTCCCTGAAGCAAATTACTTTTTCGGTTAGTTCCCTAAGGAATGAACTTTTTCGTTTAATACCCTAAGGAATTAACTTGTCGTTTAATTCCCAAAGGGATTAACTTTTTCTTTTAATTCCCTGAATTTAAGTTTTTCATTAAATGCTCAAAAGTACATGTCTTTTCATCTAAGAATATAAAATGAAAAACTAAATATTATTTATATAATTCTAATATATTTAATTTAACTAATATGTCGTTGTTGCTACCCAATAAACCAAACGATATCGTCACGATATCGAAATGATATCACCTAGGTCAGGGCTGGCAAAACTATGACACGCGTGTCAGTAGTGGCACGCGAGTGGATTTTAGGTGGCACGCGACGTTTTGTTAAATATTTTCAAAAAATTTAAACTATTTCGCTACAAAAATGTGTGATTTAACTCCATAATGGTGAAATTTTTCATAGAGCTTGTAAATCGTCTTTTAAAATAATTAAAACTCTGCATTGAAACCATTTTTCGTTTACAGCAGTGGTGTTCAAAACTAAAAATGTAGTTGTGTTGGTGAGAAAATGAGAATTGCACTGTAAGAAATGTTGAATGTGTTAATAGAATCTGTATGCATTTATTTTTTATTAAAAATATGAAAATGTTTTGTGTAAAAAACGAAGTAGGTACTTTCGGAAAATATAAATAAATACTACACTGTTTTAAAGAAATAAAAATAAACAAAACACAATTTTTGAAAGAAAAAAAATACATACATACATAAGGGTGGCTATTCTATGTAAAACAAAAGGTTTTCAATTTTTTTAAATCAATATCAAAGGTTTGAATGTATTTACATATTTATAAAATATCTTTAATCTGCATTTATAATCATAAAATATTTGTCCTATATTGTTATTAATTTTTTTTTTCAGTACATTAAAAAAAAATCAGCGTATATCCGTACTCATGTTCATTCGTCGCTGTTTCAGTGATGACTAAAAGCAAGAGCGTAAGAATACATGTGAATTGAGCAGGGACAATTGTCCTATGGACTGAACACCACTGGTTTACAGAAATATGGTTAATACATAATTCGCAAATTCGATTATCAGAAAATTCTGGGAAAATTTCTAAAATTCTAAATTGACAGAAGTTTAAACAGTGTTGCCATTTCAGTGCTTTTCGGGTAGTTTTTGGTGCTTTTTTCCTTCCGGTACCCGGTGATTTTTTACAAATACCCTTTTAAAAAAAGCGGGTATTTACAGTGCTTTTTCAGATTTCTGGCAGTGCTTTTAGTGCTTTCTGTACAGTTTATATTTTTGGTATTTGTTCTCGTTTTTTAAATTTTTCTTGAATTTTCTGTGAAAGTTGAAAAAATAATACGAACCATACAAAAAGTACATTTTTTACAATGTTTGTAGTACAATTTTAAATAGCAACTTCGTTATATTAAATCTTCAAAATTTTGAAATGTTAGTTTAGTGCTTTTTTACCCCTTTTTGGTTATTTTTTGAACCTTTTTTATACGATTTTACAAAGCTAAAATGTGTTTTTAAATTCTTGACTTAAATTTTTCAAAAATTAATATCGTGATTTTTTACCCCATTTTTGGTTAATTTTTACCCTTTTTACCCGTTTTCACAATGCTCACGGTGCTTTCCTGCCTTCAAGAGTTGGCAACACTGAGTTTAAATGTTTCGATGAGAAAATGCCTCATAATCGGAGAGATAAAAAGTACTAGAAAATTGCATAATAATGGAAAACAACTTGTAATAAAATTGGATCTAAAAAATTAACTTTTTTTAGAGGGAAAATAGGTGCTACGAAATAACCCTCAGTAAAAGTGAGGCTGAAAATAAGTTTCATAGTGAAATAACTCCATTTGTTATGATCGTGTTTTTTTTTTTTGGGTTATGATCGTGTTTCGCAGAGGCATTTCATCTGAAATAGAAATTTCTCTGTTAAAAAATCGCGCGATTTATTTAAACTAAATCAAATTTTCCCCTGA
Organism: Leucophora obtusa; assembly: GCA_949987735.1. Lineage (NCBI taxonomy): Eukaryota > Metazoa > Arthropoda > Insecta > Diptera > Anthomyiidae > Leucophora > Leucophora obtusa. The sequence goes on from OX465299.1 coordinate 139,607,430, forward strand.
AGCACATTTTTCAACTAGTTTCTTACGTACCTAAATAATTGATGGGGCCCAAAATTTAACTTTTCGCAGCAAAATTAAATAACCACCAAAAATGGGATGACCCCCAAAAAAATCAAAAGGCAATAATGTCCAAAATATTTTAATTTTATTTCATTGGGGATTTTTGCATAATGAAATAATCTCAATTGAACCCAAAAAAATTAAATAACCCTCAAACATTTTTACGTCATTTCTTGGATGTTATTTAATTTTTCCCATTCAGAGTTATTTCATGGGGTTAACCGTAACGCTGATAAATATGCACGTGTCCGATATTTTTAAAATAAATTTTCCAAATTTTAATAATTTTCAAATAGGACTTTTAAAATAAAACTAAAATTAAGGTGGCACTTTTGCAAAAAAAAAAATTTGTCCGTTTCTAGCACGCAGCGAAAAAAGTCTTGCCACCCCTGATATGATTATCCCCTGAGGTGATAATTATTATCATATATGATAATCACTTGTGATATGAAAAGTATAGAGTTTTTGTTCTAAATTGAACCTTTCCTAACGATATCGTTTTTGCAAGGAATTATGATACCCTGGTTATACGTTTCCCTGGAATAACGATTGTAAAATCGCCAAAATATCTGTAGTATGGGTGAGTTCCTAAACGTCAAAACTAGGGATGCCGAACGGGACTGGTTGTAACAAATCCCGGGATTCTGGATTTTTAAAGTTTAAATCCCGGGATTTTTCGGGATCCCGGGATTCGGGATTTTTCGGGGTTTCGGGATTTCCTTGTTTCATCATATTTTTAATTTTAAAAATAAATAGCTGAAATAAACCCTACAAATTAAAATAATTCATTATAAATCTACTTATTATTTCTTGTAGTATGAAAAAATAAACAAATTAAGCCGGATTCGCAATGCTGGAGTACTCCACGCTGCGGAGTGGAGTGTGTAAAATAGAGATAGCATAATACAAAAAATATGTAATTGCAAAAAAGAAAGGAACAAAATTCACTCAGAGTGGAGTACAACAGCATTTCAAATCTGACTTTAAACAAAAACTACATTCATAGAAATATATATGTAAAAATAGCAGAAAAAGCTACTAAAAATTAGCTAAAAAAGGTTCCACGATTAAAACTACTGAAATCAGCAGAACTTGTTTGGTAAATAATTGTTAAATTTTAAATATACTTATGAGTTAAATTTAAGCAAATTGCAAATTACAATTTAACCCTGAAGAAACTTTTTAACCAAAAGTAGCTAAAACACTGCTATATCTACAAACTTTTAGTTATATTTGGCTAAAATCAGTTGAATGCAAACACAAACTACTCTGCTGAAATCATCAGAAATATTTAATAAATATTATTTTTTTTTAAATCAACTAACATAAAATATTAATCACATACCTCTGCTGATTTCAGAAAGCTCGGCAAAATTATTTTGCATGAAGTATAATCATCAATAAAGAAAAACATGACCGTTAAAATTTTAAAAAAAGCTGAATTACGATTTTCAAAAGTTTCACAGCTGAATAAAAGTTTTTAAATTATTAAGGTTTTTTTCAGATTTATTTAGTCTATAATATGTTTTAATCTATTATTTATGAATGGGAAAAATTAGTTCTTTAATAATATTTAATAAGATATTAGACTTATGTGATTAAGTTCGAATATAACAATAAAAACAAATACAAAAAGAGAGAAAATATACCGAATAATGAAATCGGAAATCCCGGGATTTTTTCAAGATCGGGATTTTCGGGATCGGGATTTCGGGATCGGTATCCCTAGTCAAAACACATTGCATCAACAACATTTGTGATGCACAGTTTGCTTTTTATATGCGCATCAATTGCGTTTACGAATGCATGACTTTGTTCAGTTGCATTGCAAATGACGTTTTGGAACTCAGCCTATATCTCCTTATGAAAAACCACGCTGTGTAAATAGTTGTTTTTCATCCATTGTGATGCCTATTTTAATAATGCAGCCGCGAATAGCTCACCTAACATATTGGAATTTGGTGTAATAGTACTCGTATGTCTAATAACTCGACGGCGTATAGCACTCCGGGTATACATATCTTTCCTAAATCAATTGGACTTACACTATTTATATAGACCCAACAAATTTGTCATTAAGACCATAATTTGCAATAGCGTTTTCCCAGTAATGTAAGGCAATCGACTCCATTTTCGCATACTCTTGGACGTGCACCTGTAAAAATATATTACTATCAAGAATAACGTTCAGATAACGTCAAAAATCACAAAAATAGAAGCAATAAAACATTTGGGAAAACTGCAGTTTATGGGGTTTCGTAAAAAAAATGACCCTCTCTGGAATTAAAAAACAAGAAAAAACCGAAATTAATTTTGGGAGGGGCTGGGGCCCGGGAGGCCCGTGGGGGCAAAAAACGGGGGAACATAGTAACATGTAAGAGTGGGTACTCAAATTAAAAGCCATTGTCTCACGATTCCAAAAATATAATTCTTTTTTATCCATAAAACCTACACTGAACCAAAAGTCGTAAGTGACTCCTCCTCATAACCTATTTTCCTAATACCAACACAACGCACTGCGTTAATAGGGGGGCACCCCTGAGTGTTGGTCCATCAAAAAAAAAAAAAAACATACAAATTTTGTTACTTTTTGATGAAACGAATTGTTAAAACAATATATTTTTTTTTTCAAATTAATGTGTGTTTTTTTCCGTCAATAATTCTCTACAAAACAATTGTTGTTTTGATAATTTTTTGTCCATTTTTTAACAAAATTTAATTTAACTCTAAAAAATTTTGTAAAAAGGCAGTAACTTAAATTTGATATAATTTTTCTTCAATTTGAAAAAAAAGTATTAAATCTGTGGAAAAAAGTTTAGTGAGGTTAGTTTAGTAAAAAATGAATATGAACGAAAATGGTACTCAAATGAAAAGAAATTTTTCCACGATTTCAACTACTAATCTGTTGGACGTGAATCGAATTAGAGACATTTTGGTAAATTTTAGACCTTCGAAAAATTTAAAAAGTCTAAAGTCACGTTATTTTAGTTTTAGTAAAACCCTGTAAAAGGCTATTTTTTGTTGTTTATTTTGAAAATTTGGAACATAAAAGGCAGTTGGAAGTGGAAATCATAAAAGGAATCAACTTTTAATTGCTGAAAAATGCAATTTCAGAACTGATATAGTTTAATTGCACCGCAGGCAAACTTTTTTTTTAATGTTAGCTGTTTTAAAAAAATATTTTTTTTAATGTTAGCTATACCCAAACTTTTGTCGATGATATAAAAATTAAACTTTTTAATGAAAAATACAATTTCAGAAGTGATATAGTTTTATTGCGCCGCAGGGAAAATTTTTTTGTAAAAATCCCGTTATTTTTCTAAAAAAAATTTTTATTTTTTTTAATGTCTAAATTTTAATGATGGCTGGGAATTTTCCGACCAAACTTCGCGTAAATGTAGACCTATACCAAATAAATATTTTTTATTACTTTTATGGCTTTGGAGCACCCACTAACGGAGATATTTGGAATTAAAGTTCAAACATTAACATGCTACCGGACCCGAACGGGTTAAGATTTTTTTAAAATTTTAATTTTATATTTTTTCTATTACTTAACTCTACATGGAAGTTGTTGATTTTTTGAATTTAATTCATCACACAATTTTTGAGACTAATTTAAACAAAAAATTTATTTTTCCGTAAAATTTGCTGTGAGAAAAAATGTGTATGAACTAGAGATGGGCACGTGAGTGAATTTTCACTCACACTCACTCACGCTCACGAGAAAAAATTTTAATCACGCACAATCACTCACGACAAAAAATTACTACTCACACTCACTCACGCTCACGTGAGTAAATTGAACTTTCAGTCACACTCACGCGTGATCACGCGTGATTCACGTGAATCACGCAAATTCACGAAACAAAATAATATTAAAAAATTAAGAAAAATTAAACTTGAAAATGTGCCCAGTATAGGGTTTGGGGTTCGGAAATTCCCGGGCGGCATTTCCCGAAAAAAGTTTTACGGGAATCCCCAAGAAAAAATTTTTTTCCAATTGGTTTCAAACCACACTAGTTCTGCAACTGATTCCACTGCAAACGATTCCATGAAACTGGTTCCGGAGCCATGACTGACTTAGAATCAGTTCTAGAACTAGTTCCAGAACGAATTCTATTGCAACCGGTTTCACTTTGGTGCTATAGAAGTGGTTGCTTTTGGGACAATTTCAAACAAAAATCATCGGTATTAGATTTGAGATTAGAACGGTCTGTAAAGAAAAGCTACTCTTTAACCGATTTTTTGGAACAGAAGCTTTAGTGGGTAAGTAATTACTAGGACAAGGAATTTCATGCACTTAAAAATGGCAAATATGCGCCTAATATATGTGACTAAAAAATAAAAATATGCATTATAAATATAAGAAATATGCACTAAAAACTGTTATTTTTGCAAAAATAATATGTTTTCAATTTTAGCATAAGTAGATCATCATCAATGATCAACCCATTAAGGCAAACGACACTGATGATGGTTTTGTAGCGAAAGCCGAAAATACGTATTTTGGTTTGCTGGCCTTATCAAATTCTTTCAAATTTTTTTATTCTTTGTAATTTACTTGTGAAAATTTTATCAACTTTCTTTAATTTGAAAAATAACTTAAACAGAAAGTGATATTAATTTATGATCTAAAGTCTATCTAAAAATATTCATTTACGAAATAAAAGGATCAAATATACATACCATTCATTCAAAAATAATGCACTTTAAAACTAAAAAATATATTTAAGTTAGTTATTTTGCAAACAGACACACAACTCGAAGATTTTCCATAGGTCAATAAGGTTTTTAAGAATGTTTATTTTGATTGAATCAAAATATGAAAATTTCAATTTTATATATTTTTTTACAAAATAAAAAATGCTCCTAAAAATTAACCCCTAAATTCGTAAACGCTTTGTAAAATTATAGGAGGTTTATTGAACAAATTCTGTATGAAAATGACGTTTTGCAAACCTGCTATAACTTTACAAAGCATTTATGAATTAAGAGGTAAAAATATGCACAAAATGCATTAAAAAGCACAAAATATGCATTAAAGACGCACCAAATATGCATTTAAAGTCAAAATATGCAAAAACATGCATTTTTGACAAAATCGTTTCCATTTTGTTCTAAATTTGATGATTCGGATAAATATTATTCGGATCCATATTAGTTTTGGACTAATATGGATCGAGAAAAAACATGCATTTACATGGAATACCTTGCCCTATTAATTACCAATATCATATAAATCCGTATTCTACTCGTAAACGGTGTAAACCTGTATTTTTAACTTGGCAAATTATATTTTAGCTTGAAACTTGACAAGACCTAAATTAACTTGGCATAGATTTTTTTGACTTGATAAGAGAACTATTAAAGTAGACATTTAAACCGAAATTCATTGATTTAAATATTTCCATTCTTTCATCCTTAAAACTGACGTTCTACATAAAATACGACTTAAATGCTTTCTACAATATATAAATAAAACAAATCAAAATAAAAAAAATGTTACCAAAAAACTGATACTTTTCGATTTTCATTCCCATCTCCCGGGAAACCGTAGTCCAGTACGAAATTTTGCCATTTATTTTGTATTAAAAATACCCAAAAATATAAAGTCGCCTAAAACAATTACTTGAAAATATGAATAAAAAACCAAAAAAAAAACAGCGTGAGTCGTTAAAGTTCGACTCACGCACACTCACTAACGCAAAAATTTTACTCAAGCACACTCACTCACGAACAATTTTCTTCTACTCACACTCACTCACGTTCACGTGAGTAAATTAAGGTTTTACTCACACTCACGCGTGATCACGCGTGATTCACGTGAATCACGCAAAATTCTGCTCACGTGCCCATCTCTAGTATGAACACTATGAAAAACAGCTCTCAAATGAACACTATCAAAGCCTGCTATATGTTACTGAGGAAAAAAATCGTTATTAAAAAAATAAATATAACGGGAGTTATAGGCACATAACAACGAAGTTGCTTGTAGACAACTTTGGGGTCGAAAGGGTTAAGGGACTAAAATAACTCTAGTTAGTGCTACGCTTTATGGATAAAAAAAGAACAACATTTTTGGAATCGCGAGAAAATTTCCTTTAATTTGATTACCCAACTAATATGTTACTATTTTCCCCCCTTTTTTACCCCCACGGGCCTCCCCAGTCCGAGCACCTCCCAAAATTAATTTCGGTTTTTCCTTTTTTAATTCTAGAGGGGATCATATTTTTCATTTATTTTTTTGACGAAACCCCATAAACTGCAGTTTAGCCAATGGTTGTTAGAATTGTCTATTTCATACACATAAATAGCAACAAATAGCAACCCTCGGTTATCGCTTGTATTAAAAACAATAAACGCGTTTTTCCATGAAATAGATTAGTTCTATTCTATTTGAAATTCTGAAATAAATTTTTAGGCTGTGCTTTAAAAAAATTTTAATTTGTAACTTTCTTTACTCCAGGAACAAGAAATGGAAAAACAAAAATTACTCTTCCATCAAGCTCGTTTATCTAATCGTGGTGTGGCTGAAATGGTATTGCTACATATATCCGCTTCCAAGGGTATACCATCGGAAATGGTCATGACTACACTTAACTTGGGTATTGCAATCTTGCGTGGTGGTAACATCGATATTCAGTTGGGTATGCTTAATCATCTAAAGGAGAAAAAGGATGTAGGATTCTTTACCTCCATTGCCGGTTTGATGAGTTCATGCAGTGTCTTGGATTTAGATGCGTTTGAAAGAAATACGAAAGCAGAAGGTAATGTAAATTAGTAATTAAACTACACACACAGTCATGTGTATTCCTTTGACCTATCCCAACCATTGAATCCCCTTTAATAAATGACATTATATTAAATATTTTATTTGTTATATCCTTGAGTATTATTTTAGATATTTTTTAATATTTATAAAATTTCAACCCTTATCCTTGCACGCTTATGATTTTCAAAATTACCACCTACCTTCCGAAATTTTCCGATTTTGTTGTTGTTAATTTGCACTGAACCCCCCACAACATCCACCATGTCCATCACTACCACTCTACTATCAATCCGCATGATCTATCCCGTTGTCCTACACACAATATTGTTGTAAAATATGCAAACAAAGAATACATTCCAAGTGCGGGTGCAGGTCTCGGTGTCGGTTCGGAGGGTGCTGCTGGCGAGAAGAATATGCATGATGCCGAATTTACTTGTGCGCTGTTCCGTTTCATTCAACTGACTTGTGAAGGTCACAACTTGGGTAAGTATTTTATTACGATTAATTTTAAAAGCGTGAGATTTTAAAAGGTTTCCTTCTTTTTTCACACAGAATGGCAAAATTATTTACGTACCCAGGCCGGTAATACAACAACGGTAAATGTGGTCATTTGTACGGTCGATTATTTGCTGCGTCTACAAGAATCCATTATGGACTTCTATTGGCACTATTCTAGTAAGGAAATCATTGATCCGGCCGGTAAATCTAATTTCTTCAAAGCCATTGGTGTTGCCAGTCAAGTTTTCAACACTCTAACTGAAGTAATTCAGGGTCCATGTACTCTCAATCAACAGGCTCTTGCTCATTCCAGATTATGGGATGCTGTAGGAGGTTTCCTCTTCCTTTTCTCTCACATGCAAGAAAAATTATCAAAACATTCTAGCCAGGTAGATTTGTTGAAGGAGCTATTGAACTTGCAAAAGGATATGATTACCATGATGTTGTCCATGTTGGAAGGCAATGTTGTTAATGGTAAACTCCAATCAATATTTAAAGAGGATTTATTGAAAATTTACTACAATTTTGTCTTTAGGTACTATTGGTAAACAAATGGTTGACACACTTGTAGAATCGGCCGGCAATGTGGAATTGATTTTGAAATACTTTGATATGTTCTTGAAACTTAAGGATCTTATTGAATCTCCAAGTTTCCAGGAAATCGATGTCAAGAGCGAAGGTTGGGTTACACCTAAAGATTTTAGAGATAAAATGGAACAGTCTAAGAATTATACACCGTAAGTAAAGTTTTATATTTTAATAAAGTTTCCAGTTCTTTTCATACAATTTTAATAAAAGTGCCAGCCAATACGTTTTCATACGCTCAGAAATTGTAGATATTTCTCAATCTTGTACGTATGTATATAATCATTGTAGGACGATGACATCGAACAGAACGGACTTCAGTCCGGCCTTCATGCACGAACATATCGCCTATTTTTATTTGTAGTTTGATTTCTTTTAAAATACGAGTATTTAGCTACATCACTTCCGTCCAAAAAAACGAGAACGAAAATAAGTAGCGTTTCAGTTCGATTAACTTAGAGCCGGGTTTCTATTTTGGTCAACTAGACCCTCTTCGTTAGTAGGATTTACTTAACAAGTCCCTTTAAATAATCATTCTTATAAAATCATTTTTCGATTGCACCACTAAACCAAAAATGTTTGGAACAACCAAAAATATCAGATATATACCTACTTTATATTATACCAATCGACTCAGGATCCGGCCGTTCATCCATTTTTCCATGTATTCTTGTCCGCACTCGACCTGTAGAGATATTTTTGATGAAATTTGATACACTGACTAATATAATCCAAGCAAAAATCTTATTTAGAATCCCATTTTGGTTGGAACTGGTCCCCTCTAAGACTGGTCCCCTCTAAAACCAAAAACCATCGGAATCTTCTAACGAGAAGTTTTTAACCATTGATCGGACTTATTAAACATTTTTGGACACAAGCTCGTTTTAACCCATAAAAATTTCGGATCCTCAAGAGCACCTAGAAAATTCTTTCTCCGTAACCGTATAAAAATCTTGTTAAATAGTTTTTAAGATATTTGAAATATAGAAATTTATTATGATTTATAGTATATATTTCTAATTCAGTAGTAATTTAACAATATAATTCTGCTTTTCCTATATTTTAGTGAAGAGATGGACTTCTTATTGGCCTGTTGCGAACGTAATCATGAAGGTAAAATCGATTATGGAGCCCTTGTAGATCGCTTCCATGAACCTTCTACCGAAATCGGCTTCAATTTGGCTGTATTGTTGACCAACCTAAGTGAACATATGCCCAATGAACCACGCTTAGCTCGATTCCTCGAAACTGCTGGCTCTGTACTTAACTATTTCGAACCCTTCTTAGGACGTATTGAAATTTTAGGCAGTTCAAAGAAAATCGAACGCGTCTACTTCGAAATTAAGGATTCAAATATCGAACAATGGGAGAAACCACAAATCAAGGAATCGAAACGTGCTTTCTTCTATTCAATTGTGACGGAGGGCGGTGATAAGGAAAAGCTCGAGGCATTTGTCAACTTCTGTGAAGATGCCATTTTTGAAATGACACATGCATCTGGTTTAATGGCAACAGATGATGGCGGCAGCAATGTAAAACGTGAATCATCCTATAGTTCGTATATGAGCGAAGAGGATGAAGAACGGGCGGCTAGACATCCCGTAACACGCACGATTAACGCCGTTAAAGATGGTTTTAAGTTTGCAGCTCTAATGCTGAGTCCAGCAAATATTAAACATCAAATTGGTGTAATGCAAACGAAATCGGTACCCGAATTGATTATAGGCTTCTTTAAGATAATTTTCTATATGTTTTACTACTCGGGTTATGCTAACTATGCGGTTCTACGGTATATTTTCGGTATCCTAATGAATCTAATGCGTGGTCCAGCTCCTGAAGAAGTTGAAGAACCTCCGGCAGAAGAAGAAACATTTGGACGAGCATTACCACCTCTACCCATAGAAGAGCCACCAGGTCCGGTGCAAGCATTTGGTTTAGAAATTAACAAAGAAGAAAATGGTCAATACAAGGTTACAGTTCATGAATCATCTGGTGGCAGCCCATCAACATCTATGGAAGAAACCGGTGAATCTAGTCCTGAAGATGGTGGTGCTCCCGGCGAGGCGATCGGTGAAGCGGAGGCTCATCAGCCAGAACCTATTTCTATAGTTGATCTCTTGGGTGGAGAGCAAGCGAAGAAAGCAGCTCAGGAACGTCAAGAGGCACAAAAGGCCCAAGAAGCCGCCATGGCATCGATTGAAGCCGAAGCTAAGAAATCCTCTAGTGCTCCCCAGGAAACGCCAGCTGTAAGCCAAATCGATTTCTCTGGCTATGCTCACCGTGCCGTTAGCTTTTTGGCTCGTAATTTCTACAACTTGAAATATGTGGCTTTGGTTTTGGCTTTCAGCATTAACTTCATGCTGCTCTTCTACAAGGCAACCTCTATTGCGGGAGATGATGAAGCATCAGGAGATGATGTATTAATATTGGGTTCTGGGTCTGGTGCTGGCATGACAGGTTCTGGTCTTGGCTCAGGCGAGGGTTCTGGTGATGAAGGGGGCGACGAAGAAGATATACCGGAAATGGTTCATGTTGACGAAGATTACTTTTATATGGAGCATGTTATACGTATAGCAGCTTGTTTGCACAGTTTGGTATCGTTGGCCATGCTAATCGCCTACTATCACCTAAAGGTACCATTGGCTATATTCAAGCGCGAAAAAGAAATTGCTCGACGTCTGGAATTTGATGGTCTTTTTATAGCCGAACAACCAGAAGACGATGACTTTAAATCGCATTGGGATAAATTGGTGATATCGGCCAAGTCATTCCCTGTTAACTATTGGGACAAATTTGTTAAGAAGAAGGTACGCCAAAAGTTTAGTGAGACTTATGATTTCGATTCTATTTCAAATCTGTTGGGCATGGAAAAGAGTTCCTTTATGGCACAGGAGAGTGAAGAAGGTGGTCTATTGAAATATATTATGAATATTGATTGGCGTTATCAGGTATGGAAGGCTGGTGTAACATTTACCGACAATGCCTTCCTCTACTCGCTGTGGTATTTCTCCTTTTCGGTAATGGGTAACTTTAATAATTTCTTCTTTGCTGCACATTTGCTCGATGTTGCTGTCGGCTTTAAGACACTACGTACTATTTTGCAATCCGTAACCCATAACGGTAAACAATTGGTGCTCACAGTAATGCTTTTAACAATTATAGTATACATTTACACTGTCATTGCCTTTAATTTCTTCCGTAAATTCTACATCCAAGAAGAGGACGAAGAAGTGGACAAAAAATGTCACGACATGTTAACCTGCTTTGTGTTCCACTTGTATAAGGGTGTTAGAGCAGGTGGTGGTATAGGTGACGAAATCGGTGATCCCGATGGTGATGATTATGAGGTCTATCGCATCATTTTTGACATAACCTTTTTCTTCTTCGTCATCGTTATTCTCTTGGCCATCATTCAAGGTTTGATCATTGATGCTTTTGGTGAGCTTCGTGATCAACTGGAATCGGTAAAGGAAAATATGGAATCGAATTGTTTCATATGTGGCATGGGTAAAGATTTCTTTGATATAGTACCCCATGGTTTCGATACGCATGTACAGAAAGAACATAATTTAGCCAACTACATGTTTTTCCTTATGCATTTGATTAATAAACCGGATACAGAATATACCGGTCAAGAGACATATGTCTGGAATATGTATCAACAGCGTAGTTGGGACTTCTTCCCAGTGGGTGACTGTTTCCGTAAACAATATGAAGATGAATTGTCAGGAGGTGGCGGTGGTGGTTAAGATTTGTATTTACTTCCTTCTTCTACCTCTTACTAAAGTCTACACAAAAGATATGTTGTCGGACCACTTTTATATAACTATAAAACGTTTTTAGACAATTTTTCAGTACTGTTTTTATATAATTATTTTATCTATCTAATCTAACTAATATATAAATACTTAATATTATTAACAATAATGTTTAAAAAAAACAATCAATTTGTTAAATATAAGATGGAATTTATTTATCTACTAGTCAATTCTAAATAAATTAAAAAAAAATCTAAATACAAAAATATATTTATATTTTATTACCGTTACTGTAAACCTCTTTTATATTAGACCAAAAATTGTAATCAACTTTACAAAGATTTATGACCAACCAAATAACTACGATCCAATAAACACAGAATTCAAAACAATAGACACTAAAATTAATATATATTTATCTGTATATTTTAAAATTACTCGATTCAGTAAATAAATTTTCATTATTTTATTAAAACAAAATACAGTAAAATGTGTTAATTGATCGTTAAAGCACGTTCTGTTCGTGTTTTTAACTTTAATCGTCCAAGTGGTAAAAAGGGTTGTTGATGGCATCTCCGACTCAACCTACAAGTATCCAAGTATCAAATAATACTAGATATTAAAAAACTTAATCAACAAAACCTCTTCATCTTGCATAATTGTAGGACTACCGATTTAAATTTTATTAACTTGTAACGTTAGACAGATTCCGAAGACACAGAAAAAATTATTAACCTTAAATATCTAATCAAATATATATGAAAAATAAAAATTGTTTCCAAACTTGAATCATGAATTAAAAATTGACTTAAATATTTTTGCAAATATTTGTTACATAATTATGTGTTGAATAATCTCTATATATAAAAGAATAACGTGACTGACTGACTGACTGACTGACTGACTGACTGACTCAACATCGCCCAGCCCAAACCGCTGAAGCTAGGAAGTTGAAATTTGGTATGTAGGTTCCTCTTTCGGCGTAGACGTCCACTAAGACGGGATTTTTGGAAATTCCTACCGGAACGGGCAAAAAGGGGAAAAGTCTCCCCCTTGGCGGCCTGCCAAAACCCCTTTGGCTAGGAAGCTGAAATTTAAGATATGTGTTCCTTGGAGTATGGGCTAACTTTTCTGGAAAGTACTTTCTGGAATTTTGGACAGGGACGTTGTAAAAATGGGGGTTAAAAAGGGGAAAAAGGTCCCCCTTGACGGCCTGCCCAAACCGCTGGAGGTAGGAAGTTGAAATTTGGTATAAAGGTTCCTCCACTATCGCAGACATCCACCAAGACGGGAGTTTTGGAAATTTTTACAGGGACGGGCAAAAAGGGGAAAAAGTTTCCCCCTTGACGGCCTGCTCAAACTGCTGGAGCTATGAAGTTGAAATTTGGTATGTAGGTTCCTCGACCGGTGTAGACGTCCGTTGAGACGGCATTTTTGGAAATTCTTATCGGGAGGGGCAAAAAGGGGACAAAAAAAGTACCTTTTCCCAAAAAAGTACCTTTTCCCAAAAAAAGCACCTTTTTCCAAAAAAAGTACCTTTTTCCAAAAAAAGTACCTTTTTCCAAAAAAAGTACCTTTTTCCAAAAAAAGTACCTTTTTCCAAAAAAAGTACCTTTTTCCAAAAAACGTACCTTTTTCCAAAAAAAGTACCTTTTTCCAAAAAAAGTACCTTTTTCCAAAAAAAGTACCTTTTTCCAAAAAAAGTACCCTTTTCCAAAAAAACGTACCTTTTTCCAAAAAAAGTACCTTTTTCCAAAAAAAGTACCTTTTTCCAAAAAAAGTACCTTTTTCCAAAAAAAGTACCTTTTTCCAAAAAAAGTACCTTTTTCCAAAAAAAGTACCTTTTTCCAAAAAAAGTACCTTTTTCAAAAAAAGTACCTTTTTCCAAAAAAAGTACCTTTTTGCAAAAAAAGTACCTTTTCCCGAAAAAAGTACCTTTTTCCAAATAAAGTACCTTTTTTCAAAAAAAATTCCTTTTTCCAAAAAAGTACCTTTTTCCAAAAAAAGTACCTTTTTCCAAAAAAAAGTACCTTTTTTAAAAAAAGTACCTTTTTCCAAAAAATGTACCTTTTTCTAAAAAATGTACTTTTTCCAAAAAAAAGTACCTTTTCCAAAAAAAGTACCTTTTTCCAAAAAAAGTACCTTTTTCCAAAAAAAGTACTTTTTTCCAAAAAAGGTACCTTTTTCCAAAAAAGTACCTTTTTCCAAAAAAGTACCTTTTTCCAAAAAAAGTACCTTCTCCAAAAAAAAGTACCTTTTCCAAAAAAAAGTACCTTTTTCTAAAAAAATGTTCCTTTTCCCAAAAAACATACATTTTTTCAAAAAAATACCTTTTTCAAAAAAAGTACTTTTTCCAAAAAAAGTACCTTTTCCCAAAAAAAAGTACCTTTTTCTAAAAAAATGTTCCTTTTCCAAAAGAAGTACCTTTTCCAAAAAAAGTACCTTTTTCCAAAAAACATAAATTTTTCCAAAAAAAAACACCTTATTAAAAAAAAATACCTTTTCCAAAAAAAGTACCTTTTCCCGAAAAAAGTACCTTTTCCCGAAAAAAGTACCTTTTTCCAAAAAAAGTAGCTTTTTCCAAAAAAAGTACATTTTTCCAAAAAAAGTACCTTTTTCCAAAAAAAAATTCCTTTTTCCAAAAAAGTACCTTTTTCCAAAAAAAAGTAAATTTTTCCAAAAAAAAGTACCTTTTTTAAAAAAAGTACCTTTTTCCAAAAAATGTACCTTTTTCTAAAAAAATGAACCTTTTCCAAAAAAAAGTACCTTTTCCAAAAAAAGTACCTTTTCCCAAAAAACATACATTTTTCCAAAAAAAATACCTTTTTCAAAAAAAAGTACCTTTTCCAAGAAAAAGTACCTTTTCCCAAAAAAAGTACCTTTTTCTAAAAAGATGTTCCTTTTCCCAAAAAACATACATTTTTTCAAAAAAATACCTTTTTCAAAAAAAGTACCTTTTCCAAAAAAAAGTACCTTTTTCTAAAAAAATTTTCCTTTTCCAAAAGAAGTACCTTTTCCAAAAAAAGTACCTTTTTCCAAAAAACATACATTTTTCCAAAAAAAAACACTTTATTAAAAAAAAATACCTTTTCCAAAAAAAAGTACAAATAAAGTACTTTGTAAAAACAAAGTATCTTTTTCCAAAAAATTTCGTTTTTCCAAAAAGTACCATTTAAAATAATATATAATTTCAAAAAAACTACTCTTTTCCCTCCCCCACGGATATCTCCACTAAAACAAGGTTTCTTGATATTCGGCATAGACGTGCGCTAAGACGGGATTTTTGGAAATTCCTACCGGAACGGGCAAAAAGGGGAAAAATCTCCACATAAACAGTCTCACAAATTGGAAAAGTGCCTGCCCAAACCACTGGAGGTAAGAAGTTGAAATTTGGTATAAAGGTTCCTCCACTGTAGTAGACATCGACTAAGTTTGTATTTTTGGAATTCCCTACAGGATATCCCAAACGGAAACTCGGTATGTGAGTTCCTCCTTCTGTGTAGGCATCCGCTTAGACGGAATTTTTGAAATTCCTATCGGGAGGGGAAATAAGGTAAAAGTCTCCTCCTGACGGCTTGCCCAATCCCTTTTGGCCAACCTAAAATTTTAAATATGTATTCCTTGGAGTAGGACTAACTCACCGGCAACGTAATTTTTCTATTTTGGAACAGCAACATAGTAAAAATGGTGGTTGAAAGGGAAAAATGTCCCCAATAACGGCCTGCCCAAACCGCTTAGGCAATGCAGTTGAAATTTGATATGAATGTTCCTCATCCATCGCAGATAGCCGCGAAGATGGAATTTTTGTAAATTCCTAAAGGGAGGGGCAAAAAGAAGAAAAGCCTCACCTTGGGGGCCGGTAAAAACCCCTTCGGCTAGAAACCTGAAGATTAAAATGTGGGTCCCTGGAGTAAGGGCTAACTTATTAGAAAGATACTTTTTTGAATTTTGGACAGGGTCGTTATAAAATGGGGGCTCAAAAAGGGAAAGTTGCCCCTTAACGACCTGTCCAAACTGCTGGAACTAGGAAGCTGAAATTCGGTACTTAGGTTCCTTTTCCAGCCTAATTCCAACCGGGAGGGACAAAAAAGAAAAAGTGTCCCCCTTGACAGCCTGCTCAAACTGCTGGAACTAGGAAGCTGAAATTCCCTGTCGATGGATTTTCGGAAATTCCTACCGAGAGGGGCACAAATAGTAAAAGTTGGTTAGAAACCTGAAATGTAAAACATATGTTACTTGGAGTATGGGCTCACTTACCGGGAAGGTGCTTTTTGGACAGGGACATTGCAAAAATGGGGATTAATGAAGCGAAAAGTGCCGCTTAAAGGCCTGCCCAAACCGCTGGAGGTAGGAAGTTGAAATTTGGTATTAAAGTTCCTCCTCTACTGTAGACATCCGCTAAGATGAGATTTTTGGAAATTTCTACAGGTAGGGTCAAAAACAGGAAAAGTCTCCCCCTTAACGGCCTGGCCAAACTGCTGGAACAAGGGATCTTAAATTGGGTTCCTTCTCCAACGTTGACGTCCCCTAAGATGGTATTTTTGGAAATTCATACCGGGAGGGGTAAAAAGGGAAAAAACTTCCCCCTTGACGGCCTGGCTAAACTGCTGGATATAGAGACCTAAAATTATGTATGTAGTAGGTTCCTCCTCCAACGCAGACGTCTTCTAAGACGGAATTTTTGGAAATTCCTACCGGGAGGGGTAAAAACGGAATAATTTTTCCCCTTGATGGCCTAACCGAACCCTTCGGCTAGAAACCTGTAATATATAATATGTTTTCCTTGGAGTATGGGCTAACTTATCGACAAGGCATTTCTAGGACTTTGGACAGGAACGTGGTAAAAATGGTGGTTCAAAAGGGGAAAATTGCCCCCCCCCCCCTTAACGTCTGCGTCTTTAGCTAGAAACCTAAAACTTAAAGAACAAGTGTATATGAAACACTAAAATTAAGAAACTAAATAGGAAACGAGTGGAATGAAACACTACACAAGTGGAATGAAATGGATATAAACGTTGAACGAGTAAAATTGAAATTATAGAGAATGCAAATGGATTGGAAGAGGGAATTACCTGTTCAAACACTATCCACGGAATATGAAACTTATGTAGCATTGAAACTTACTCTCCAAAAAGTTAAACAAATTTTCTAAAAGAGAAAGAACCTTAGAAAAGGAATGGAACTTATATATTTCGATATTTAAACTTCATGTAACGAAGCACCGGTGGAAGAAACCGACGCAGTAAATTTTCCAACTGAATTTGTGAATTTACTTGAATTGCCAGGTCTACCTTTACATAAACTGGAATTAAAAAAAAAAAAACTTTAAGACACGCTAACAATGTAGCGGGCTTTGCCCGCTATTTTTAATATTATAAAATGCTATCCAACCCTGCTTTACGTTATTTATTTTCATTCAAAACACAAATGAACAAAACTACTTACGGGTCTATCTACCTAAGTTCGCACTTTACCAAATTATCTTAACATACACACGTATATTGCAATTTATTATGGATTCATTACTAACAATCCACTTTCATGCGAAAAAGTGATCAAATATTTATTTATTTATTTTAAACCCATTGTTGTGCAGAATTATTTATTTGTGGTGGCTGGGTGAAGGCTTTAAATAAAAAAACGAATTTAATAAAAATTGTGGGGGCGCAGCCCCCCGGGGGGGAGGGCGCAGCCCCCCCCCCCCTTAACCTTTAAGGCACGCTAACAACGTAGCGGGCTGCGCCCGCTAGTTATGCATATATAGAAAATTTTTAGTATAAGAACCAAAACCTTTGCAGTTCACAAACAAAACAAACACATATGCAGTAGGTACTCCAAATATATAAACATGACATATAGACACTTTTTTACAATTTCATATTATTTTTTTATTTTCAATTAATGTTTTAATTGATATTGTTACTACTTGAATCGAAATTTGTTTCAATTAATCGTATACAATTTTTAATAGTTAAGCGCCGTAAGTTGTTTCGATTTCACGTGAAAAAACTGTTATACTCCATATAAAAAAAATGATTTTTCACGACAATCAGTTTCACGTGAAAAATGTGCAGAGTTTGTTTTCACGCAAATTTAATGTACAAGACTATTATTTTTCTTGGGAAAAAGCGACATTTTGTATTTATTGTGATTGTCTCTTTATTATAAAATTAAAAAAAAATTAATTTGTTTAAATTAAATTGCAATTTGAGGCGTTTAAAGTTCGAGTGAAATTTTTCCACGTGAAAAACAACTTACGGTGCTTTAATAGTATCATTTGAGTGATAGGTGCAAAATCAATTAAAATTTTAATTGATATAATCAATTTCGTTGTTAAAATTCGGTTTTAGTTTTTTCTGTGTATGCAACATTCGCTTACTGAGGTGAACTGCCTAGTGGAAAAAATCTAAAAATTGATTTTGGAATTTATAAACAAAATGCATATCGGATGAAGCTAAGACTGCTACCATTTCCGATAAGGAAACTTTTTTTTTGGTATGTTATATTTAAAAAAAGTTGTAAGACTTAATAAGTATTGAATGAACAGAGAAAAAATGTTCAGCAAAAATTTCTGTTAATTTCAGCAGGATTGTATGTCGGTGAAACCATTTAACTGAATTTAACTTAAAAGTAACTAAAGTTTTATAATAGATATAAGTTTTTTCTTTCTATTTTTTGTCTACTAATATTGAAATAAATTTTTTCCCCAATTTTAGAAGGGTAAGTTGTTATTCAAAGTAAATTAAAATATATAACCTAAATGTAACTGAAATTTTTATAATTTAGCGGTTTTGTTTGCTCATAAAATTAAAGTACATTTCGAGTAAAATGTAGGCCTTGACTTAAGGGGGTTAAATACTGTAACAACAGAATTTTAATTTAAAATTCAAATAACAATATTTTTACTATATTATTTTTTTAGTTAAAATATATATTATTGTAGTATTTTTAAAAAATATTAATTTTAAATTTCTCCAACCAAAATCGCCAGGGTTGCCACTTCATTATTAGTCTTTTTTAAAAAAGGAAAAATCGGCTGCCACTGTACAGCCTTCATTAATTATTGGAAAATAAAAATGTAAAGTGATTCTTAATACCAGATAAATTCTCTAGTCCTTATCGTGGCCCGATTTTTATTTTTTAATTTTTTTTTAACAAAGTTGCCACACAAACTTGAGAATTCAAAAAAAGGCAAGAAAAAACAATTTTACTTGGGAATATAAAATTTAATTGACTGAAATTCAAAAAAAGGGTCACGATAAGGACTACAGTTTTTTGTTGACTACGAAAGAAAAAAACCGGATCGAAATCCGTTAACCCACCTTGGCTGTACAGTGACAGCTGATTTTGAACTCATGGTTGCGAGAAAAACGCGTTTGAAGTCTAAAGTTAATTTTCAGCTAAGAAAACAGCAAAATTGTAAATGAAGAAAAGTTATATCTCCTAGCTTACTACATGTCCACCAAATTTGGGACGAATCGGTTAATGGGTATTTGATATATTAAACATAATAGTCTTAAAAACGATGGTAGATATATAACTATACATAATGCTACTCATATTATTTTGTAAAAATGCTATAATTTTGTACAGTTTTTAATTTATTTCGTATTTTTTCCCATTTTTATATATGTATATTGGTTACTTTTATAAGTTATATTAAGCCATCAGCACCTGCCCCATATGACGTGTCTTCAACATCCATCAAGAAATCGTATTGGCTTTTCTTTGAAAACTGCGTGCAATTTTACATCTTTTGATGTAGCTTTTTATCTTTTTATTCTGTCCTGTTATAAGATATACGATTTCTAATAAAAAATAAGTTAATAAAAATGCAAACAAAAAGTGTTACACACAAATTTACCACATAGAGTATTACTTTGGGACTAAAACATATTTTACAAAAAAACATGTAAAAATTTAATTTCTTCGAATTTTTTATTGAAATTTTCGGAGCATATAGAGAAAAGTATGCTCCATCCAAATAAAATATAAAAAAAATTTGAAAACAAAAATTTTCCTAGAGTTGATAACCCCCTAAAGAATGTGGTGTTCAATTTGATTACACTTAAATTTTTGTAGTGCTTGCTGGGTAAAACTAAAAGCATAACATGTTAGAGTAGCTA
The DNA here is from genome assembly GCA_949987735.1 of Leucophora obtusa. NCBI lineage: Eukaryota > Metazoa > Arthropoda > Insecta > Diptera > Anthomyiidae > Leucophora > Leucophora obtusa. The sequence continues at coordinate 139,627,232 of OX465299.1, forward strand.
TCAGACGATTGTACAGATGAACCTATGCAAAACAGAGCAGCAAAAAATTTAAACGGCCTATGAGGCTTTGAAAAAAATTTTTTGGCAAATTTACAAAAAAAAAAAAAATATTAAGAAGAGCTATAACCCCCCTCCCCCTAGAAAAATGGTCTAGCTACGCCGGTGGTCGGCCCTCCAAAGTTAGTGGGGTCGGTCATGCATTTGGACATCAAGAGTCGGGGATTCAGAATTCGTTTTATAGGTTTGGTTCCTCGGGCAAAGTTTCTTATTTTGATCCCTAGAATACGATTTTCCTTGTCACTTGGGCGATTTTTAAATCGACCCACCCTAATGATCATATATGAACTTACATATGCCCATGTATGATCATATACGGTCATATACCCTTAAATTACGGATCCGAGCATATATGGAATCATATATGAAACCATATATTTGGTCATATATCATTATATATGATCATTTTCACCCGGGTATCGAATTAATTCCATAAGAATGCTATTACGGTATGAAATTTAACCCAAATTTAATTAATTTTTATAAAGTGAATTAAAGGATTAAGCCTTTTAAACCTTTGTACTATAGTCCCTAGATTATAAATTTTAAAAAACCACACATAAAAAATTGCAAAATAATCGCGGAAAGAGAAAAAAGGCTTTATGGTACAAAAAATTAATTAAAAAACTTAATCAGCGATTTATATTCTACAAACAAATATATTAATGAAAAAATTTTTCCTTCTTGCAAATTTTATTTTTCGCGATTTTTTTTTTTTTTTTGCAACTAACCACCAAACTTTGTTGTATGAAATGTGTATTATAAACCATAGATTTTAAATAATGATAGGACGATGTTATTTATATTTAAGTTATAGCATCCAATTTAAAAAAAAAATATTTTTTTTCGAAATGCTTCGCGGGCCGCCTAGAATGCAGCTAAAGACACTCAGGGATTTGTGTTGCCCCATCTGAGAACGGTTGCAAAAATTTTCATATCGGTTTTGATATAGCTGCGTTCGTCAGGTCCCGTTATTATGAAAAAGTATCGCTAGCCAACCATGCTTTGACACTAAACCAATATTCAGTTTTTTAAACAAATACTCGCATCCAGTCAGAGTAATTGATAAGAGATTGTTTTCGGATCATAACTGGATACGCTTGGATATCAACATGTATGTTCAGTAATTCCAAATTAAATTAATATTTCTTTTTTTATATAAAAATTAGAAAAATTTAAGAAAAATTCAAATTTTTGATTTCTAAATGAGAAAATTTATAAAAAAATTGGCATTTTCCATTTCAAACTCGGAAAATTCTATAAGAAATTCAGATCTGACATTTTTAATTAAGAAGATTCTAAATAAAATTGAGGCTTTTTTATTATTACCCAGCCAACAAACTTCGGAGCCATCAAAATTTATGACACCGAATTGACTCTAAAAGTTGATTACTACTCACATATAAGTGGGAAATTATTGTTTCCAAAAAATAAGCCAGAAATGACTCAGAAAATTTGGGAAATAGAAATGTTTTATCAATTGCTCAAAAACATGAGTATTTTTGGACACGAGGAATTTTTTTAATGTTTTGTATCTTGTCAACAGACCTGTATAAAAGTTTATTTGAAATATTTTTTTGAAATAACCATTTATTAATATTTGTGAATTTGAAAAATACGCACATACACGCAGAAAAAAAACTAGTGTAAAGGCATCGAAGTCAACTTTGTAATTTTTTTTTTATATTGAATTGATAGAAATTATATAAGTGAAGTATAAATTTCAACAGGCCAAGTATAAAATACATATGTTATTTATTTTGCAAAAAAAACAAAGTTCACTTAGTTGATGGTAAGTGAATTTGTTTTTTTAAAATAACCCACTTCGTTGTTTGTCAAATTTGTAAAATTTTGTATATTGCCTAAGTTTTTTTTGTAACTGTCAAAAATAAATAGTATAAAGGGGCTAATGTAAACACATCAAATTTACAAGTTCATTACTTGGTTGCCATATCTTTGTTAATTAACTAATTTGTCAAATATTATGAATGTACAATTGACAAAAGTGTGCGAGTGTTTGTGAAATTGTAATTTATTTGCCATATTACCAAAAGAAAACGAAAGGTAAGAAATAATATAAAAATTTAACAAACATTAAATAAAAAATTTAAGTTCATAGGTCATACTGGCCTTGTATTATATTCCCGTTGCGTTGCTGGCAAGCTGGTATCCAGTAGAAAGACAATTCCATTCAACATTCGATATATGTGTATGTGACAGGTAAAATATGTCCCTGAATGAATTAGATGAGGTGGTTGTATACGGCGTTACTTATCCAGAGATATAAATCCCAAAGGATTTGTTTTCCAACAACAGCATCTGCAGCAGCGGCTAACCAGAAATTAATATGTATGACTACAAAACTTTTTGGTAATGTAGTGAAAACCGCTCTATCAAAAAATTGGTGGAACAACCTGGCTAGCGATTTTTTCCCATAGAGTACTTTTTGAACTAATTTAGAAAAGCTACCGGAAGTAGCAGAGTAAAAATGTACTTGGCTGTATTAATATTGTTAAGAAAATAGCTTGGCCTAGTATAGAAAACTCTGGACTTTTCTAGAAGAAAATAGCCCAAGAGACGGAATGGACAAAACACATCAATCTGGTAACGTAGTACTATATTTAATTATACACCTAAGTATATGCTATGATTAATTACGCATTAGAATTGTATAGATGGTTGTGTGTATAGTCTTTAAGCGTATGTAGAGTTAAGAATAGCATGCTAGAATTATCCAGTATGTTGTAGAAGAATGGCTGTTACTATATAAGGCGCGCGTTAACATTAGTAAAGAGAAGTTGATTATTAACATTTCTGCTGTTAAGACCGCGAGTTAGTATCGTGTTAAAGTTAATAGCGCTATAGTAATGGTCATAATAGAGAGAGTTTGTTAATAAGTAATAGTTTGTAAATAAATACGAGTGTCTAAGCTATTTCAAACTTAAGTGTGTTCATGTTTTGGTTATTATAATTGGCTGTTATTCACGCTGTGACAGCACCTGGACGGTTTATCTAAGGGAGATAAACGAACGTTTTATAAGGTAAAACCTAACAATTGGTGTCAGCGCTGGGACTGGTTATTTTGATTGCAATAGAAAAGAATCCGGTTTATTTAAGGGAAATAAACCAACGTTTTTAAAAGGTAAAAACGTAACAATTGGTGTCAGAAGTGGGATTACGAAATATAAGTAAGCAGAAGATTGCGAAATAAAAATAACTAAAAGCAATGCAGTTTGAAGAGCTTAAAGTGGACCAGCTAAAGCAAGAATTGAGTGAAGAAGAAATGGAGAACATTAAGGCAAGGTTCACCGTTATGATAGAGAAAATAGAAGAACACTCTAGAAGAATGGGCGAAATCTCTGCAAGAATGATAGAGAAAATGGAAGAAAATTCTAGAAAAATTATGGAAGAAAATTCTAGAAAAATGGAAGAGAATTCTAGAATGATAGAAAAAAACTCTATAAAAATGGAAGAAAAACTGGTAAAGAGTATCAACGAAAGTGTTCAGGAAACTTGTAGAACAAATAATGAGAAACTCCTAGATGAGGTTAGAGCTACAAGTGAGAAACATCTAGAGGAAGTTCGGGAAACTACTAGAGCCACAAATAAGAAACTAGATAAAGTTCTGGAAACACTTAGAGGCACGAATAAGAAACTTCTAAATGGAGATCAAGAAACTTCTAGAGCTAGAAATGAGAAACTAGATGAAGTTCGGGAAACTTCGAGAGCAAATGAGAATCTACAAGTTGAAGTTGGAGCTGCAAATGCCAAAAGTCTAGATGAGATTCACGAAACTTCTAGAGCTGCAAATGAGAAACTTCTGGGTGAAGTTCAGGAAACTTCTAAAGCTACAAATGAGAAACATCTGCGTGAAGATCCAGAAACTTATAGCGCTACAAATGAGAAATTTCTAGATGAAGATTGGAAACCTTCTGGAGCCACAGATGAGAAACTGCTAGATGAAGTTTGTGAAATTTCTAGAGTCCCAAAGGAGAAACCCCAAGGCAATCGAAGAGACCATGAAGCAAAGAGTGAGTTGTGTTGAGGCACAAGGCAGCAAAGTTTATGAAAATGCGAAAAATCTAGATGAGATTCACGAAACTTCTAAAGCTGCAAATGAGAAACTTCTGGGTGAAGCACAGGAAACATCTAGAGGCACAAATAACAAACTGTTAGATGAAGTTCGGGAAACTTCTAGAGCCACAGATGAGAAACTGCTAGATAAAGTTTGTATAATTTATAAAGCAACAAATGAGAAACCGAAGGCAATCGAAGAGGTCATCAAGCATAGAGTGGGTTGTGTTGAGGCACAAGGTAGCAACTTTGATGAGAAGCTGGTCGATTTCGAGAGTAAAATGGAAAATTTGGAGAATGACCTAGAGACAAATCTTCAATGCCAAGGTGGGCTGGTTCGAGTTGTTCGAGAAAGCTCTAGCAGAATAAAGACATTATGTTTTGACAGCAGTATAGAAATTGCTTCAACTTTGCCGGTTTGGTTATCTACAGAAATGAAATTTCCTAGAAGTTCTACACTCAGAAAAGTTCTGCAGTTACTACATGACAGTTATTTGTGTAGTAATGCGGTTGTAGTTATTTTAACTACAATTGTAGTTAATTTACTTAGAGCAAAATATTTCAATGTTTTTGACAGTTATTTTTTCAAACTAACTACAAAAACTACCACATTGTAGTAACATTTATTTTATGCAGTTAATTTGAATTTTTTTTACAAATACTTATATTTTCAAGTGTGTGTGCACACACACGGAGCAAACAATCAAACAAGCGCGTCATACACATGCATGACGCGCTTGTTTAGAAATTTCTAGTGAAAGAATATGAGTAGAACATGTTTTCTCTTGTCTTAGTCATAAAACAACGCCAAAGAGTGAGGACGCGTAATACGGAAAAGTTTATATATTTTTTTTTATTAAGTTATTAAAATAATAAGGTAAGTTTTATAATATAAATTTATTTACGGGATTATTAAAAATTATTGTATTTATTTTCTTTCAGTTCTTTTATATTCTCATCTCTTTCTACCTGGAGAAAAAAAAGAAGCCAAACAACGCCATATTTCATCCCTCACAGATGGACATCTACAACAATATCTTACTAGTGAAAAATAAAAGTGACATTAGTGTAAATTTTGATTTCTCAATTTTAAATAGAATAAAATTAAGTTAGGAGTGTTTACATAAATTTGTTTTTTATTAAATTAATAATTTTTAAAATAATTTTTATTTATGTTTTTTAACTACATTTGCAGTTGTTTGTACAGTTTTACAATAATTTGCATGTATGTTGTTTCAATTGCATTTGCAGTTGTTTTTACTACATTTGTCAGTTGATTTTTAACAGTTAAAAATAACTTCATATTGCAGTTAATTTAACTGCAAATGTAGTCTACACCTTTTTAAGTGCAAATGCAGTTATTTTAACTGTCATTTGCAGTTGATTTTACCTACATAATTCCCTGAGTGTACTACGATTAGAGAGAAAATGACATTTGTTAAAATGGCAGCGGCTGTGGAAAGTTTTAGAAAACATGAAGTTGTTCCCGCTCCTACTGACCTTAGTGACCTGCTGAATGTTTACTACGATAATGTTCTGGTTAAAGAAGGTAATGCATTGATTCCAACTCAGGTGCGAAATAAACCACAGTTAAGCTGGAATGCAGACATCAACGCATTTTATACTGCATATATGACTAATCCTGATGCACCAACTAGTAAGGAAGCCACGTACCGTGAATGTCATCATTGGCTAGTGGAAAATATGCTATCTAACCGTATCGGTACGGGACCACCAAAGGGTAATGGTTTGCATCGTTATGGCTTTCTAAATTTTAAAAAGAGAAAAAAAAAGAAGAAAACGATGGAGCTGCAAGTTTTGTGTCATACAACGAGGGCCAGTTGGTTCTATTTCTCTACACTCAACAAAAGCAAGGATTGTCACCTAAACCACAAACTCTTCGGGACGGCCTTTATAAATCAGTCAAGGGGCTAATTGGCATGGTTGATGAATGTACAAGTATTGCAGCCTACGATCTAAAATGAAGTGTGAACATCTGAAGAAACTAGCCAACTATGGAAGGGGAACATCTGTGCCTATAGTTAGTAGCGCTATAGTAGTGGTCATAACAGAGTTTGTTAATAAGTAATAGTTTGTAAATAAATACGAGTGTCTAAGCTATTTCAAACTTAAGTGTGTTCGTGTTTTGGTTATTATAAATGGCTGTTATTCACGCTGTGACAGCATCTGGACGGTTTATCTAAGGGAGATAAACGAACGTTTTATAAGGTAAAACGTAACAATTGGTGTCAGCGTTGGGACTGGTTATTTTGATTGCAATTAGGGTTTATGTCCCGGGAATTCCCGGGACGGGATTCCCGGGAATCCCGCCCTTTTTTCAATCCCGCAATCCCGGGAATTTTGTCCGGGATTTCCCGGGATTTTTTTTTATTCTTTTAAAGAAGTTTGAGCTAGTATATTAAAATTTTGAAAGCTGTATTTAAATTGAAAACATTGTTTTAAAAATAATTTAAATACAAAATATTTAAAATTAAAGAATGCAATTTAAAATTTAATAATATAATATATAATATAAAGAAATATTATTTAGGCCGAATTTTTTGGGTTTAGTTAAACCACAAACAAATTTTATTAGACATTATCAAGTTTAAATACCAACAAAAATAATTGTACCTCGGAAATTTTTTTTTTTTAATGATGGTCTTTGTTCAAATATATATATACAACATTTCAACATCAATATTTCAGCTCCAAATACCTCCAAAAAAACTCGGCATTAAAATTAAAAAAAAAAAAAAATTATAATATTTTCGTATTTTCAATTGATGTAAGTGTTTTGAGTTTTTATTACTTCAAATAATTTAATTTCAATTGCTATTCCTTTATTTCAGTTGTATTTTTCAAATTTTATGTTTTTCTTAGATTAAATATTGTTGACCTTTGGTGTTGTTGTTACTGTAGTATTGTTTGTCATTAGGTCATAAATTTAAAAAAAATAAAAATCCAAATATTTTGTATTTTATTTTTCAATATTTCTAATCATCCTCTGGGATATTTAAAACATACAATATATTAATAAATATATTTTTGAACGGGACTGATTTGCAAACTTATCGCTGCACTTACTATTATTTTTAAAATAATGCATCAGATGCTTTTTCAATTTATTTTGGATTTTTTATATGTTAATTTAAAATGCAACAATGAGAATTAAATAACTTTTTTAAGTAGTTGTGCCATAAAAAATTTCTATTCAAAAAATACCAATTAAAGTTATAAAATTATTTAATAATATTTTAGTGTCTATTTCTATAAAAAGATTTAGACGATTTGCCTAAAAATTTGTTTGAAAAATACTCACTTTTATACTTTTTAATAAAAATAGACGAATACTTCTGAAAATCTGCATAGAAACAAAATATCTAGAAATAGAAATTTTTGGATTCCATATTTAATCAAAATATCGATCTTAGTTCTGACTCTAAAGCTGGTCCGATACAAATTTGCACCCATTAATAATTCCAATATATTCTGAAAGAATTTATGATTCAATTCGTGTAATCGCTTAAACCGCGAATTAATATTTAGTTAATGTATTTCTAAAAGTTGTTTTAAAATTAAGACGGCCTTCCATACAAATATATTACCTGCATATTAGTTCGCTATTTAAACTGTTAAACGAATTGATCCCGAAAAAGTGGAAGATATGGATATTTTATATTAAGCCCTTATTTCAGAATATATTAAGTAGATTTTCTCATGACTGCAACCAAAAGATGAACTTTGCCGTAAGTTATTTTAATTGAAGTCGAGTTTTTCAAGTAAACATACGTGGGATATATTCATTTTCTAACGAGCGGGAATTCCCGGGATCCCGGGAAATTCATAAAAAAATCCCGCTCTCCCGGGAAATGAAAAAGTCCGGGAAAAGAAAAACCCTAATTGCAATAGAAAAGAATCCGGTTTATTTAAGGGAAATAAACCAACGTTTTTAAAAGGTAAAAACGTACCAAGTTCAGTTTACTTGCGTAGCCCCGATTTTTTATTTATTTTTGGTTTAAGTCCAGTTTTAGGGCATAACCCGATCTCTCTAAATTTCATAAATAATCCACTAAACTGCCTATCATATGATATGTGCACATAGGAGAAAGTCTCTAAGTACGACCGGAGGCCGGCTACACAGAAGAAGTTTACGCAGCGAAGCTACTAAACTGTATATCGCATAGGAGAAACCTCTAAATCCAGCCTCTAAATCTATGATAGTTGATTTTTTTTTTTCTGTGGAATCACTTAGTGGGTTATTTTTTGCAAGGCGTTGCGTTGATTTATGTGTAAATTGTTATTATTACAAAAACAATTTGTATGGAAAACAACGCAACGCAAGGCGTTGCGTATTACAAAATAACCCCCTTAAATTTCAAAAATGTCTTTATATATATATTATGACCTTGTATTTATTTAAAATTTTTCTAAAGATTATTACAATAAACCAGAGCTGTTAAATTTGGATTACGATTAGTAATCAATTAGATTACACTTTAAAAATAATGGTATTGATTACATAATTCTCTTTTGAACAATTCCTGATTGTTAATTAATTATGATTACAAATAATCCAAAAATAGTCAAGATTAATTAGGATTACGAGAAAATAATCATAAATAATCAAAAGTAATCAAAAACATAGTTGACTACTTTCAAGGATTATTTTTGATTATTTTAGATTATTTTTTAAAAATTTTGAATTTACATCATTTTAACATACATTTTATTTTGAAAAATTTGCGTTTAGAACGTAAAAAAATTCTGAACAAATAAAACAAAATTAGATAATTTTGTATACAAAATATAGGTATATTCACTTCAATAACAAAACAATCAATAACAATTTTAGTACCTCCTATATCAACAAAAAAGGGGAAAATACGTGAAAAAATAATAAAGATAAATAAATACATTCAGAATACATCCAATTCACAAAAAAAAGTTTTATAATTTAAATACATATATTAACTAATTTTTCAAAGAAAAATCAGACAATGATTGCCGCCTTGGACTGTTGACGATCCCGGCAAAAGAAAACAGTCGTTCAACTGGAGCTAGAGACGTTAAGGGCGTGTTAAAATAAATAAATGCATCCCTTAGTAAATCATATTTTTGCCAAATCTCGTCAGCACTTGCATTATCATTTAAATAGCTGAAGAACTGATATTTTAACTTTAATCTGTTCTTGTGGAGAAGGACTTACTTCAATTTCATCATCTGCAAAGTCAAATCTTTAAAGTAAAAAACAAGATAAATGTACGCATAAGCTCACCATCATCCCGCGACGAGAACTTTATAATTTCAAGAAAAATACTGATGTAAATGAATGGAAAGATAAAATCAGTACTTTAAAAATGAAAATCATTAAACGCATTATCCCGTCCAATATAAATGATTTTGACACATCATTGATTGCGACACATCGTTTCTAATAGACTTTGGGACGCAGATCACGAATATGGCACTAGAATCTTAAAGTTAGCTCTGTTTCTTTACTTTTTGGGTAAAGTTAGGTAAAATGAGAGTAAACAAGAAATACTCTCCCGAAATAACAAAAATGCACAAAAGTAAACGAACGCGAAAAACCACATTTGAAGCCCGAAAAACAAATGTCAATAGATTTATGCATTATAGTTCGTTTTGGTGAGCGCTCTTTCTAGTTCTTGTTCAATTTGTTGTAAAAATCTAGATAGCTTTTCTAGGTAAACCCCTTTTTAAATCAAAAATTTAATAAAAATTTCCTTTTTAGGCATTTCTATTTACAAAAAGGAATACATAGTTTATTAAATTTGGAAAAGATTTTAATATTAAACAAAAGCTTCGATTTATTTACATATTTAACTCTTTAACACATTTAAACAAGCGTCTTCACAAAATTGTCGGTAATTTTATGGAGTTGTAAAATCACCGATAGGCTTTTGCAACTATTATACTAATTTTTGTAAATTATAAATATATTTTCTGAATGAATAAAATGATCGATTGAACTAAAAGAGGTATTAGTTGTGAACTAGGTCTTTGGTTCAAATCAGTGAAGAGTTCAATTGAACTAGTTGCACCAAACTGATGATATAACAGCTGATTAAAACAATTTACCCAATTTTACACAAAAAAAGTCTGGGCTTTCTCGTGCAAGAAGAACAATAATATGTCTATTCCCGTACTTTACCGAAGTTACACAAACTAGCCCAAAGGCGTTCCCGTACTCAAAATTGCGTGTAAATTGTTTTTGTTTGGGCTGTTTTGGGTTCCCGCGGGTACCCGCGGTAACGTACGGGAACGCACATAATATTATTCTCTCATGACAGCTCTCATTTACCCAATTGTGTAGTAAGAAAAGGCTTTTTGGTAAAATTGGGATCCCGCGGGATCCCAATGTTGAGTATCCGAACACAGCTATTTACCTAATTGTGTAGTAAGAAAACGCTTTTTGGTAAAATTGGGATCCCGCGGGATCCCAATGTTGAGTACCCGAACACAGCTAATAACAACTGGCAAAACATCGATTTAAAACGATTTGCCAAGGTTAGGTAAAAGGACTTGGCCAGTGCTTGTTTTACAAAATTCACGACCTTATATGAGAAAATGCTACTGGCAAAACATCGGCTTAATGCGATTTAAAAAAGTTTGCCAAAAGCACTTTACCAGAACTTGTTTCACACAATTTAACTGTATGGAAAGAAATGCTAATGGCAAAACGTTGGCTAAATGCGCTTCGCCAGCGTTTACAAAAAGTGCTTTACTTGTGTGCAAAACTTCCCAGTCAGAAAAATACAAACGGGAAAGCGGTGGCAAAGCACTTTAACAGGTGGTATAAGTACTGGCAAAAAGTGCTTTCCCATTCCCAAAATGATAACATCATTAGACAAAAGGACCGGCTGTTCAAAAAGCGCCGGAAAAGCACTGGAGGAACAAAATTTTTAAACGTTGGCAAAACGCTGGCAAAACCAATAAATAGGTGGTCTGGAAATATATTTTCCAAAATAAAATTAAAAAAAAGTTCATATGTATTTTTTTTTGGTCCTGCCGTGATTTGAACCCAAGCTGTCAGATTGGCAGACGATTGCTCTACCCACTGAGCTAACGAGACATATAATATTTAATGGCTAAACACACAAATGAGTGATAATAGCTGGACAACTACTGGCTGTGCCAAAATGCTAGTACTGGCAAACAATTTTTAGTAACTAGTATGCCAGTGTTGGGAGGGCAAAAAAAAAGTTGGTCTTGAAGGAGCTTTCCCACAAACAAAAAAATTGATTTTATAAAACAAAAAAAAATTTAAATTAAAAAAATTCAAAAAAAAATTTTTTTGCTTGCAACCGGATTTGAACTCGGAACCTTCCGACTACAAACATTTTATAACGAAGCGTCAGCATTTTTATAAAATCATTGGTTTTCCAGTGAATTGATTTTTGTACGCCTGGTAGCATTGGCTAGATAGCACTGGTTAACCACTGGTTGCAAACCTTGGCATATCACTCTAAGCCAATTCTTTGCCAGTGGTTTTTTTTTATAAACCACCGAAATTTTTGTAAAAAAAATACTGGTAAAACGCTTTTCGCAAACGCTGGCAAAGCGTCCCAAATGAGTGTTCTGCCAGTCATTTATTTTTAATACCGTGGTTACCCAGTGGTATGCCAGTGCTTGATTTTTTGTACCACTGGCGATTTCTGACTGGGTTGTTTTACAAAATTTACAAATGTATATAAAAAATACTACTGGCAAAACATTGGGTTACAGTGCCTTGCCAACATTTGCAAGTACTTGTTTCATAAAACTTACGGCTGTATATGAAAAACCGAATGTCGAAATCTCATGCAATTCGTAATTTTATATGTTTTGTTTTTTTATTGTTTAATTTTTTTCATAATTTAATTTATAATTACCCGAGTAAAAATATTTTTTATATAACCTGTTTAGGTCATAACCGTTAAAAAAATAACACGGTCCATTTTAGTTTTTAGTAAATTCAATTTTAATTTCAAATTTATTTCTTTTTGTTTAATTTTAGAATTTATGTTAATACTTTTTTGTCCTTAAATTTTGTTCACAACACTTTTTTTCAATGTTCACTTTTAAAAGGTTATAGTTAGACTGAGTTTACTTTTACAAAACTAAACTAGTTTTAACACATCGGCTGAAAAGTCCGTAGGATGACACATAGGTGGCGCCACTAATGAAAAATCTATACGATTTTTTGGAACTACCAACCTCTCATTGTTTTCAAAATCGCAAAAGTAGCCTCACTAAAACAGCTGTAACTTGATCACTAATGAACGAATTGTCATTAAAATTTGACAGGTATCATCTGAAGGTTTGTAGTTCCAAAAAATCGTATAGATTTTTCATTGGTAGCTCCACCTATGTGTCATCCTACGGACTTTTCAGCCGATGCGTTAGTTGCTTTATGTTAATAAGAACAATAAGAGAATGAAGAAAAATAAAACAGATTAGCCTGAACCGCTATGATATAGGGTGATGAGGCTATTCTTAACATTCCGCCCCCATGATTTGGTAATGCATCTAATAGGGCTTAGTACTGGGTCCAGAGATTACAAATCCCAGAGCGGTTTTTTGGGCAATAACTGCTCCCATTTCCAATTCAATTGTACCATCTCGTCTTAAGGTAGAGTATACATCGCTGCCCAATTCTAACTCAATTAGCGTGTTGGAACGCGGGTCCATGTCGGCTAGCACGTCCTCTGAAAATTCCTCATATGGATTATCCTGAATTGGGGCTGGATAAGGGCGACGAGGAAGGTCCCCGGTGACTAGTGCCAAAAATTGTTCGTTAAACATATTTTTTGTGTTACGTGATCGTATGTTTAAAAGAGCAAAACGATGACCATTTTCTTCCTTTGCCAGAAGACCTAGCCTTTTTGCTGTTGCAGACGCCACTTTTGTGATACTTGTTGATTGATTTATTAGGGCTCTAGCATATGACCATACGTCAGGCTTTCCTTTAGATGAAATTCTAACAGTGGCTGTTGGGACAAATACGTTTGGCCACATGAATGAATTTATTTTAGAAATTTGGGTCATTACTGGTTTTACTTTATCGACATGTTCGATATTCATTAGTTTGTGAAAAGCGCTAGTTGATTGTGGGGCATTAAGTTTTGGTTTAGCCTTTGATTTTGCATTCGCTTGAGAGCGTGTTTCAAGATTTTGTAGTTGTGGAGCATCGTGAAGAAGTGTGTTATGGCGTTCGGTACATATCCGACAAGCTCCACCGTTTTTACAATTCTGTACACGATGAGATCTTGCAAGGCAGTTTGTGCAGTAACGTTGCATCAGCACGACTTCATAACGTTCATAATCGCTAGCTCTCAAAAACTTGTAGCAAGATTTTAAGGGGTGGTCTTCTTTGCATAGGCCACATGACCAACTCCAATGTGGGGGTCTATTTTTAACGTATGCCATGTCTGTAAGTATGAGATAAGAAAAGGTGTTAGTGTGCAAAAGATTTTGAAGTAGGTCATGTTAGTTTGTGTATAACACAACTATTTTTGTAATAGGTCTAGTACATTGGCGGTTCGTATGTCAACTACTCGACTGTTTTGATCGGGTCCTAGGTAGGTTTTAACAATACGGCCTAATTTTCATTAGTCAGGTGGAAGATTATTGTCTTTGATGATGACCAGATCATTGATTTTAACATTCTCTCGTTGATATTTCCATTTGTAAATGAGATGGATTTCAGTCAAATACTCAGATTTCAATCTTTGGCAACAATATTGATAGATAAATTTAAGGTGTTTTCAGCGGTTAAGGTCAGATATTCATTGCTTAAATCAGGTTCAGCTGTGTTCATTAATGGATCGCCAATGAGATAGTGTCCAGGGGTCAATGGAGATAGGTCATTTGGGTCATCGCTAGCAGGACTTAAAGGTCTAGAGTTTAAACAAGACTCTATTAGGGTCAAAATTGTATACAGCTCTTCAAAGGTGAATTTTATATTTGTGAACATTTTTCTTAAATGGGCCTTAACAAATTTACCCGCGCTCAAGTTGAATTCTGATGTATAAGGACGCAGAATAGGCTTTTTCTGAAGCGTCACAAATCCCATGGATCTCCAGGTCACAATAAGGGTCATATTGAATCCAGCGTGGTATCTTCAGAGTATTAATTGTAGGGCAATTTTGTACGAATTTTTGCAATTTCATACATGTAATAGTTTTTAAGATATCGTTTCAGTCGATTTTATCTAATAAGATTTGTTGCATAATTATTTTGGCATCTACGATTATTGGAGCCAGCATGCGGATGGCTGGTCCCGGATTTTGCATTGTTGATAAAACTTCGCGTTTAGTGTACGATTGTTTTATTTTGACTTCTGGAGCTGTGAAAGTGAGTCTGAAAAAATGTTCCATTTTATTCGAAGCGTCTTCGTTCCAACATTTTCGGATAAATTAACCAATCAAGAGGTAGTAGATTCTCGTTTGACAAATTCTGGATAACTCGTGGGTCATTTGAGGTCTATTTCATCAGGTCAAAACCGGCAGATTTTAGAATGCTAGATAGTTATTTTTTGGATTCGATGGCTTTTAAAGTTTGCCCACCGGCTAAAACGACATTGTTCCAAAATACGTGATGCTAAGGGTTTTGTTTTTTTGAAATATTCTGCTATTTGGAGCAGAGTTCTCATGGCCAAGAAAGGGGCACAATCGACTCCAAACGTCACTGTTAAGAGTTCAAAATCTTGAATAGGGTCATTTGGAGATTTTCAGAATAATATCCTTTGATATTTAGTTTGAGTGGGCCAATTAGTATTTGCTAATACATTTTCGTTATGTCAGCATTCAAGACAAATCCAAAGAGTCTCCACTTCAGTATTTGAAGCAATGTAAATGCATAATGTCGTTCAAACTTCTTTTATTTGAAGTCGGGATGGAGGTGTTGAAAACTACTATAAGTTTTTTGGTTAGCCTATCAGGTTTTATCACTGCGTGATACAGCAGGTAATAATTTGGTATACTATTTATATCCAGGGGAGAAACTTTTTTCATATGTCCCAGCTCAAGGTATTCTAAATTTATTGAATTCCCTAACCAATTTACGAGTTGTAGATTGGAAATTGGTTTAACAAAATGTGTCCTCATCTGACCTTAAAATCTTTTTTGTGGTTATCTCCACCTATCAAAAGCGTGTGAGGATTTGGTCAAGGGACTTAGTATTGCATTGTGAAATAGCATTTTGGCTACGATTTGGTATATTTGACGGTCCCCCCCTCCAACACACAGCTAAACACTGTTTTTTGCGCATAGGTGTTTTGCGGGAAAATATTAATGGCCCTATATCGAGGCTGATTACTAAGAAATTAGGGTCAGTCAATTCTGGAGCAAAGATTAAACAAACAGGTTTTGATAGAAGTACCTGAACCGTCAGTTATACCACTGAACTGAATAGGGATTCGTGTTGAGGGTGGCTTCAATTTGTTTTTTAATTTCTCTGTGAACAGTTAAGTTTCTTCGTTTTTTGGGGGTTTTGTTTGTAAGGTCAATGATGTCTCTGTTGGAATTGAAAAATGTGAATTTGAAGTTGACTGTATGTTTGATGCAAGGTCTGCGGCGCTTGTGCTTTATCGCATCGTATTGATTTGTGTAACAAAGAATTGATTGTATTTTTGGTGACAGACCCTACAGCTATATTTACTTTTGCAATCCCTGATGCTGTGATTAACACCGAGGCAGTTGTAGCATGTCTTTGTGGCTCTAAATATTTGTATTTTATCATTGACGTTTTTCTCTAAAAATTGGGGCAATTTCTTAATGGATGGGCCTGTTTACAATGAAGGCAATTGTGATTAGAATTATTTTGAGTACCCCTGTTTGGCTGTGAGTGATTTTACTGATTTGAGCCGTTATTAATTTGTGAAGTATTTATTTGCAATGAATAGACTTTTCCCCCTATTTGAGTGCCTGTTTTCGGATTGAGGTTGGATACATGGTAATTTTGTTGCCTTAATGTTTACATTGGACTGCAGTGTTTTAAATTTATTCGTCAAAAAATTATCAAATGGCGTCCAATTTGGTGTTTCTGCACAGTCCCCAAGTTTATTTTCGAATTACTCGACAAATTTTCGGGGAAGTTTTATTTGGTATAAAAAAACTATGATTGGGTCCCAACAAAAATAAACAAATATAGCTGTGTTTGTGCGGCAAGCTATCAACGGTGGCTTATGTCATTCTCATAAAAATTTGACACTTGCCAACGTTTAGTGTTAACTCTTAACGTTACTAAATGTCAAAATTGTATCGGAGTGACAAAAGCCAACGTTGATAGCTTGCCGCACAAACACAGCTTATATTTCAGATAGCAGTGAAAAGATCCCGAAATGTGGGCCATTTTGTGGGTTCCCCGTAAAATGGATCTATATCGCACGTGGCAACCTCATACAAGAAACTGAATTGTTGTCTTATGTTGAAGGGCTAGACGAAGATTTACGACCTGATTTATTTGTTGCCGACTCATTTGAAATTTAGTTCTATTAATTGGTTTTATTCTTTTAACTTGGGTCCAAAGACTCGAGTTCGACGCGAAGAATTGTTATTTTCGGCCCTAGTCTCAGATTGAACGCTTTTAAAATCCAGCAAGTCATTTGTGCAATTAAAGAATTTATCAAGAGGAAAAAAAGGTCAATACTTTCAATGAAAAGATATTTAAAAAAAATCTCTTCAGAATGTTAAAAAAAACGGCAGAATTTTAGTTATCAGCAACGAATTAATTTATATGGGTCTAATGGTACCTGCTAGCGATATATAACGTATTCTAACAAATTGGGCCAAAATTTGAAATCCCAATTTGTTAATATAAATTGCCCCGGAAAATTTGCAAAATGTCGTCAAGCTGCAACTTTATAATTTTTTTTAACAAAGGCTGTAGGAAAAAGTTTAGTTAGTGACACTAACAACCAAGTTCTTTCCTTTCGTTTTTGGAAGAATTTAATGATGGGTCAAAATGTATATTTGTTCGCCCTTTTCCCCTCGTTATATTTTTGGTTTTAACTTGCTTGATGTGTGTTTTTAATACATTTTATGTACCTGTGTTGTTGCAGTAGCTGTCGATTACGTTGTTTGCTGTTGCGGCTGATGAAGATTTTGCTGCAGATCTTGTTTTTGTTTTTCTTTTCACTAATTTTTTTATATATTTTTTGTTATGCACTTTTGACTAAAAGTAAATGGAATTTCTTTTATTTTTTTTCTTTTTGAAGGGCAAATCAACTTTTTTTATCTGGTTCGTAAAAAAATAACACGGTTCTTTTTAGTAAATTCAATTTCAAATTTGTTTAATTTTACAATTTATATTAATAATTTTTGTCTTTAAATTTTGTTCACAGCACTTCACTTCTGAGTTTACTTTTATAAAACTAATCTGTCACAGATTAATACCAGATGTGAAACTAATGACAGGTGTCAAAAAGTATTCTCGAACCGTATGGTTTTGTTTACATGGAAGTCAAGTCAAGAGGGAGATACACTCACAATATTTTATCGGTAAAAACAACCTAAAATACATATCAAATTAATTGAAAACACAATTAAAAAAAGGACTACTGATTTTTCATTATATTCAAACCATTTTGCTATTTATTTTCAAACATTGTTTAAACAATCCATAAAAGAAATAAAAATAATTGAAAAGTCTGTTAAAACAATCATCAATTTCTAACTGACAAAACGTAAAAAAAAAACGATTTTTTGGTTTGTTTTTTCATATTCGAAATTTTTTTTTTTGTTTCAATTTTCAAAACACTACACACATAACACACGTTCTTTGTTTATTTAATTTCTATTTTATTTAATTTTCTTTCGTTTTAAATTCAAAGCAATTTTGTTTTGTTCCAACACCAGACACGATTCGAACCAACGACCTTTGGTTTAGAAGTTCATCGCCTTACCCCTTGAGCCAATCTATATTGATACAAATAGTTTCATAAACATTTTTTTATAATTCAAATTGTTTTTATTTTATTTGAATCTATCTTTTTAAATTTCAAATTACCCATCACACATAAATATAATAGTTAAAAGAAATGCCCTAAATGTAACAACGAACATGCTGCTCTTTTCAAATTTTTGGTATATAAATTTAATGCTTAATGCAGAAAGGCCCTAATTGGAATTAATATTCCACTAGAGGAAATGGAAATCTGAAAAACTTAGATTATACTTTTTATTTTATTGTTTTTGTATTAATATAAAGTTTCATTCTGAGAAACAATATTTCCACCGCTTTTATATTTTTATTGCCTTCCCCTCTATAGAAATTAAGAATAAAGATACACTGAATGAATTATCTGCATGATATTAATGAATTTTTGCATAAAATCGATAAAGTTTCACGGGAACTCGTCCGTTGATACTTTTCATTGAATTAATGGAATTTTTCATAAAATATCAAAAATTTCATTTTATTTGCTTAAAGTTTCATACGCTCCATGAAAAAGTTTCACTAAAACTATATTCATAAAATATACGAAGCTTTTTCATCGAATTTCACAAATTTTTCATTTATATTGTGAAGAAAACTTCAACAGTTTACTGAAAAATTTCACTAAAACTCGTCCAGCAAAATTCTCCCTGTGTATCGTCTTTCTTTATTAAGCCATCGATATTAAACTTTGGAGCAAAATTGCAAAAAAATATTTTTATCATAAAATTATTTAAGATTTTAAAATCATCCTGTTTGTCGACAATTATCTTAAAAGTGACAATACTCTCTGAATTAGATGAGAATAAGATTAGTCGACTGACTAGAAATACCAATTTACATAAATCAAAGTCCCTAGAATTTAGTGTTTAACTGCAGTTATAAAATTTAATTTTAATTAAGAAGAACTTGCGTTATATTTACTTTTTTTGATTTTTTAAGTTAAATTTTCATTTGAATAAAATTTATAACCCTGTATTTATTTAATTTCTAACACGCATAAAACTTTTTGAGAATAAAAAAAATTCATAAAATATAAAATCTTTCGTTTTTACTTCCACACAAAATTAAAAATAAAAACTCTGTAAAAAAATTCCCCTCAAAGGGCATTATAAAAAAGCTAGTTTTTAAATTTTATTTTAGTATTTTATATTTTTAGTTTTTATAACGATTTGTATGGTGAACATATAAACGATTTGTATGGTAAATATTTTAGTCGTTTATGCCGACCCTATTGCTAGCAACTGCCATCATCGAGATTTCTTCACATTTTTACAACCCGGCAACCCCGTGATTATCAAATCAATTTAAACATTTTTACTAACAATTCAAATAAATTTGGCAATCAATCTTGATAATTTCGTTATCGTAAACACTGATTGAATTCATATTATTTAATATTCAACTATTTTAAGTTAAAACAAACAAAAGAATTTAGATATAAAATGAAGTTCAGTTTTTCTAGTCGTGCGATAGATTCAAATAATTTTTATAAATTCAAATTGTGTGTTGGGTACATTTGTTTGTTTAAATTTCTTTTTGTTGTATAAATAAATATTTCAAAATATTTTAAATTCAAATTTAATTTACACAATTTTCAAATCGGTTGTGGTGTAGATGTCTGGAAGGTCAGGCATTGACAAAATTTCAATTTTTGAGGGTTGTGGTTCAAATCTCATCCCAAAAAAATTTTTTTTTTATTTTTTCTATAACTATGTATACACTTAAAATATTTTATCGTTAAAAACCACCTAAAATACATATTAAATTAATTGAAAAGACAATTAAAAAATGAAAGGATAATTGAAAAGTCTGTTAAAACAATCGTCAATTTTTAACTGAAAACCGAAAATATTTGAATTTTTTGTTTTAAAATAGAAAACAACGAAATTATTTAAATTATTTTTTCTAAAAATAGAAATCTAAAAATAGATTATTTGACTGAAAATATCAACTCCTACAGACGATAAATATTTCTTGTAGTTTGTTTTTTATTGACGAATATAAAAAGTTAAACAATATGTTTCAATGTATTTTAATTGATTCTTCAATTGAAAACAAACTTTACCTATTACTTTTCAAATAAACCTCAATCGGTTATGGAAAATATATTGTGAGTGTAACAATATAAAATCTCTATACATTTTGTATTGCGCAGTTTTTGTATATATCTGTCTCTTTTTAGATTATTGTGCTTTATCTGTTTTTTATTGTTTTTCTTAAATTTTTGCGTTTTGTTTTGCTAACTTTCTGTCGGCCATATTGCCCAAATCAGCTGATTCATATCTGGTATAATTTGTGTAATAATCTGTGATTAATAACAATAACCCGGTGTCTTGAAATGCAATAAATTATATGATATGAAATGTCAAAACCATTTCAGCGAAACGTCAAAATGATATCAATTGCAAAGTGGTGGAGAACACTTGACCATTTCATGAATAAGAAATATAGATTTTTCTTCGAAAAACACCAAATTTTATGAAACATTAATGTTTACCGACAAATAGTAAAAAACTAAACACTTTTCCATTCTTTTTCACCAAATTTTTTGTTATTTTTCTATTACAAAATTGAAATGAAAACTAAAAGTGACATTTGATCTCTGGCATCATTGCAAGATCCGATGGCATGTCAGCGATATCATGATATTGCAATAAAATTGAAATTGAGTGTCTTCACTTGAGATGAGAGCATTTTGACAATTGCTTGCTATCATTTTATTGCATGTCAAGACGCTAGGTAAAAGAGAATGAAAAATAATAGGGCCTGCGGTCAAGACCGGTTAACCGGGTAGATAGTAAACAACCGGTCTACCCGGTCTACCCGGGTAGACGGAAAAACCGGGTAGACCGGTCAGACCGGTCTACCCGTAAAAGCCATAGAAGAAAGTAAATTTTACATAAAAATGTACCTTTTTTCGAAAAAAATACTTTTTTCCAAAAAAAAAAAAATACTACTTTTTTAAAAAAAAAAATACTTTTTTGTAAAAAAAAATACTTTTTTGTAAAAAAAAATACTTTTTCCGAAAAAAAATTTTTTTTTACGAAAAAATAAAAAAAAGTACATTTTACTTTTTTCAGAAAAAAGTACTTTTTTTTGAAAAAAGTACATTTTATAAAAAAGTACTTATTTTTTGAAAAAAGTACTTTTTTAAAAATTTTTTTTTTTTTATAAAATTTACTTTTTTTTCCAAAAAAAGTACTTTTTTTACAAAAAAAGTACTTTTTCAGAAAAAAGTTAATTTTTATATGACAGTCTTCTATGGTAATACAACAAACTACTATATTCGTAAGTTGTATATTCATATAAAAATACCACGGTCTTTTTCGGGTAGTAGTACGGCGTTTTTACATCGTAGCTTCAAATGGGCTGAAACTTTACAGAAAATATCTAGACATAAGTTGGAATAAGAATTATGGACATCTGTGTAGATCGTGGAACAAAAATGTTCCGAAAATCATAATAGAATTCAGAAAGTGCTGCATTTCCCATGTATTTATATGAAAATGACACGGTCTTTTTCGGGTAGTAGTACGGCGTTTTTACATCGTAGCTTGAAACGGGCTGAAACTTTACAGAAAATAAGTCAACATAAATTGGACCAAGAATTATGAACATCTGGGCGGATCGTGGAACCAAAATGTTCCGAAAATCGTAATAGAAATCAGAAATTGCTGCATTTCCCATGTATTTATATGAAAATGACACGGTCTTTTTCGGGTAGTAGTACGGCGTTTTTACATCGTAGCTTCAAACGGGCTGAAACTTTACAGAAAATAAGTCAACATCAATTGGACCAAGAATTATAGACATCTGGGCGGATCGTGGAACAAAAATGTTCCGAAAATCGTAATAGAATTCAGAAAGTAATGCATTTCCCATGTATTTATATGAAAATGACACGGTCTTTTTCGGGTAGTAGTACGGCGTTTTTACATCGTAGCTTGAAACGGGCTGAAACTTTACAGAAAATAAGTCAACAAAAATTGGACCAAGAATTATGAACATCTGTGCGGATCGTGGAACAAAAATGTTCCGAAAATCGTAATAGAATTCAGAAAGTGCTGCATTTCCCATACATTTATATGAAACTGTCACGGTCTTTTTCGGGTAGTAGTACGGCGTTTTTACATCGTACCTTCAAATGGGCTGAAACTTTACAGGAAATATCTAGACATAAATTGGACCAAGAATTATGAACATCTGTGTAGATCGTGGAACAAAAATGTTCCGAAAATCGGAATAGAATTCAGAAAGTGCTGCATTTCCCATGTATTTATATGAAAATGCCACGGTCTTTTTCGGGTAGTAGAACGGCGTTTTTACATCGTAGCTTCAAACGGGCTGAAACTTTACAGAAAACAAGTGAACATAAATTGGACCAAGAATTATAGACATCTGGGCGGATCGTGGAACAAAAATGTTCCCAAAATCGTAATAGAATTCAGAAAGTAATGCATTTCCCATATATTTATGTGAAAATGCTATGGTCTTTTTCGGGTAGTAATACGGCGTTTTCACACCGTAGTTCCAAATGTGTTGAAACTTTGCAAAAATTATAGGAAGGTAAATTCGATCAATATTTAGAGATATCTGTCTACTTTGTGGAACAAAAATATTCTGAAAATTACTATAGAATTTAGAAAGTACCGCATATTCCATACATTTACATGAAACAGCCACGGTCTTTTTCGGGTAGTAGTACGGCGGTTTTACACAGTGACTCCAAATGAGTTAAAAATTTACAAAAATTATCTGGATGTAAATTCGACCAACAATAGTAGCGAGTTTTTTAGGTCGTGGAACAAAAATGTTCCGCAAATCGAACTAGACTCCAGAAAGTGCAGTGATTTCTATACATTTCTATAAAAATGCCACGGTCTTTATGGGATAGTAGTACGGCGTTTTTATACGATAACTCCAAAAAGGTCTAAACTTTACAGAAATTATCTGGACGTGAATTTTATCCCCAATTATAGCCTTTTGTGTAGGTCATGGAACAAAAATGTGCCGAAAATCACAATAGAATTCAGAAACTACTACGATTTCTATACATTTATATGACAATGACACCGTCTTTTTCGGGTAGTTGCACGGCGTTATTACACCGTAGCTCCAAATAGGTTAAACACGTAAACGAGTTATCTGTATATAAATTGGACAAAGAATTATAGACATCTGCGTAAGTCGTGGAACGAAAATATTTCAAAAGTTACACTAGAATTCAGAAAGTGCTGCATTTTATATACAGTCACATGAAACTGACGCGGAATCTTTTTTATATCTCGAAAACTAAGCGAGATAGAGCAAAATGGTTAAAATTTTTGCCTTTTGGGTGTTAATACACCCATAAAACCCTTTTAGTGAAATCAAATTTTAGCTAACTCTGTTAGATTTTAAAATTGCAAATATCTCATAAACTACTAATGCTAGAACGAAAAGGACGTTTATTTGGTTTTTCGCCTATAACTCGAAAACTAAGCGAGATAGAGCAAAATGGTTAAAATTTTTCCATTTGGGTGTTAACACACCCATAAAACCTGTTTAGTGAAATCAAATTTTAGCTAACTCTGCTAGATTTTAACATGCAAATATCTCATAAACTACTAATGCTAGAGCGAAAAGGACGTTTATTTGGTTTTTCGCCTATAACTCGAAAACTAAGCGAGGTAGAGCAAAATGGTTAAAATTTTTGACCTTTGGGTGTTAATACACACATAAAACCTTTTTAGTGAAATCAAATTTTAGCTAACTCTGCTAGATTTTAAAATTGCAAATATCTCATAAACTACTAATGCTAGAACGAAAAGGACGTTTATTTGGTTTTTCGCCTATAACTCGAAAACTAAGCTAGATAGAGCAAAATGGTTAAAATTTTTGCCCTTTGGGTGTATTAACAAAAAAATTTTAACCATTTTGCTCTATCTCGCTTAGTTTTCGAGTTATAGGCGAAAAACCAAATAAACGTCCTTTTCGTTCTAGCATTAGTAGTTTATGAGATATTTGCAATTTTAAAATCTAGCAGAGTTAGCTAAAATTTGATTTCACTAAAAAGGTTTTATGTGTGTATTAACACCCAAAGGTCAAAAATTTTAACCATTTTGCTCTACCTCGCTTAGTTTTCGAGTTATAGGCGAAAAACCAAATAAACGTCCTTTTCGCTCTAGCATTAGTAGTTTATGAGATATTTGCAATTTTAAAATCTAGCAGAGTTAGCTAAAATTTGATTTCACTAAAAAGGTTTTATGTGTGTATTAACACCCAAAGGTCAAAAATTTTAACCATTTTGCTCTACCTCGCTTAGTTTTCGAGTTATAGGCGAAAAACCAAATAAACGTCCTTTTCGCTCTAGCATTAGTAGTTTATGAGATATTTGCATGTTAAAATCTAGCAGAGTTAGCTAAAATTTGATTTCACTAAACAGGTTTTATGGGTGTGTTAACACCCAAATGGAAAAATTTTAACCATTTTGCTCTATCTCGCTTAGTTTTCGAGTTATAGGCGAAAAACCAAATAAACGTCCTTTTCGTTCTAGCATTAGTAGTTTATGAGATATTTGCAATTTTAAAATCTAACAGAGTTAGCTAAAATTTGATTTCACTAAACAGGTTTTATGGGTGTATTAACACCCAAAGGGCAAAAATTTTAACCATTTTGCTCTATCTCGCTTAGTTTTCGAGATATAAAAAAGATTCCGCGTCAGTTTCATGTGACTGTATATAAAATGCAGCACTTTCTGAATTCTAGTGTAACTTTTGAAATATTTTCGTTCCACGACTTACGCAGATGTCTATAATTCTTTGTCCAATTTATATACAGATAACTCGTTTACGTGTTTAACCTATTTGGAGCTACGGTGTAATAACTCCTTGCAATTACCCGAAAAAGACGGTGTCATTGTCAAATAAATGTATAGAAATCGTAGTAGTTTCTGAATTCTATTGTGATTTTCGGCACATTTTTGTTCCATGACCTACACAAAAGGCTATAATTGGGGATAAAATTCACGTCCAGATAATTTCTGTAAAGTTTAGACCTTTTTGGAGTTATCGTATAAAAACGCCGTACTACTATCCCATAAAGACCGTGGCATTTTTATAGAAATGTATAGAAATCACTGCACTTTCTGGAGTCTAGTTCGATTTGCGGAACATTTTTGTTCCACGACCTAAAAAACTCGCTACTATTGTTGGTCGAATTTACATCCAGATAATTTTTGTAAATTTTTAACTCATTTGGAGTCACTGTGTAAAAACGCCGTACTACTACCCGAAAAAGACCGTGGCTGTTTCATGTAAATGTATGGAAAATGCGGTACTTTCTGAATTCTATAGTAATTTTCAGAATATTTTTGTTCCACAAAGTAGACAGATATCTCTAAATATTGATCGAATTTACCTTCCGATAATTTTTGCAAAGTTTCAACACATTTGGAACTACGGTGTGAAAACGCCGTATTACTACCCGAAGAAGACCGTAGCATTTTCACATAAATATATGGGAAATGCATTACTTTCTGAATTCTATTACGATTTTGGGAACATTTTTGTTCCACGATCCGCCCAGATGTCTATAATTCTTGGTCCAATTTATCTTCACTTGTTTTCTGTAAAGTTTCAGCCCGTTTGAAGCTACGATGTAAAAACGCCGTACTACTACCCGAAAAAGACCGTGGCATTTTCATATAAATACATGGGAAATGCAGCACTTTCTGAATTCTCTTACGATTTTCGGAACATTTTTGTTCCACGATCCGCCCAGATGTCTATAATTCTTGGTCCAATTTATGTTGACTTGTTTTCTGTAAAGTTTCAGCCCGTTTGAAGCTACGATGTAAAAACGCCGTACTACTACTTTTTAGTGGATTAATGGAGGCCCATAACCTGTTGAAGTTTGCAGAAATAAAATTATTACAACCGTTATTCACAAATATTGTATTTGACTGAAATATTTTCTTTTCAACTTAAAATATATTACAACAATAAAAACCATGAAAACCGTGTTACAGAAATACAAAACTGTTATTGAAACCCAACAAACAAAAATATTATTATCTCTATATATAAAAGAATAACGTGACTGACTGACTGACTGACTGACTCAACATCGCCCAGCCCAAAGCGCTGAAGCTAGGAAGTTGAAATTTGGTATGTATGTTCCTCTTTCGGCGTAGACGTCCGCTAAGACGGGATTTTTGGAAATTCCTACCGGAACGGGCAAAAAGGGGAAAAGTCTCCCCCTTGGCGGCCTGCCAAAACCCCTTTGGCTAGAAAGCTGAAATTTAAGATATGTGTTCCTTAGAGTATGGGCTAACTTTTCTGGAAAGTACTTTCTGGAATTTTGGACAGGGACGTTGTAAAAATGGGGGTTAAGAAGGGGAAAAAGGCCCCCCATGACGGCCTGCTCAAACCGCTGGAGGTAGGAAGTTGAAATTTGGTATAAAGGTTCCTCCACTATCGTAGACATCCACCAAGACGGGAGTTTTGGAAATTTTTACAGGGACAGGCAAAAAGGGGAAAAAGTCTCCCCCTTGACGGCCTGCCCAAACTGCTGGAGCTATGAAGTTGAAATTTGGTATGTAGGTTCCTCGACCGGTGTAGACGTCCGTTGAGACGGCATTTTTGGAAATTCTTATCGGGAGGGGCAAAAAGGGGACAAAAAAAGTACCTTTTTCCAAAAAAGTACCTTTTCCCAAAAAAAGTACCTTTTTCCCAAAAAAAGTACCTTTTTCCAAAAAAAGTACCTTTTTCCAAAAAAAGTACCTTTTTCCAAAAAAGTACCTTTTTCCGAAAAAAGTACCTTTTTCCAAAAAAAAGTACCTTTTTCCAAAAAAAAGTACCTTTTTCCAAAAAAAGTACCTTTTACAAAAAAAAAGTACCTTTTTCAAAAAAAAGTACCTTTTTCCAAAAAAAGTACCTTTTTCCAAAAAAAGTACCTTTTTCCAAAAAAAGTACCTTTTTCCAAAAAAAAGTACCTTTTTCCAAAAAAAGTACCTTTTCCCGAAAAAAGTACCTTTTTCCAAAAAAAGTACCTTTTTCCAAAAAAAGTACCTTTTTCCAAAAAAGTACCTTTTTCCAAAAAATGTACCTTTTTCTAAAAAAATGTACCTTTTCCAAAAAAAAAAGTACCTTTTCCAAAAAAAGTACCTTTTTCCAAAAAATGTACCTTTTTCCAAAAAAAGTACCTTTTCCAAAAAAAATTCATTTTTCCAAAAAAAAAGTACCTTTTTCCAAAAAAAGTACCTTTTTCCAAAAAAGTACCTTTTTCAAAAAAAAGTACCTTTTCCAAAAAAAGTACCTTTTCCCAAAAAAAGTACCTTTTTCTAAAAAAATGTTCCTTTTCCCAAAATACATACATTTTTTCAAAAAAATACCTTTTTCAAAAAAAGTACCTTTTCCAAAAAAAAGTAACTTTTCCCAAAAAAAAGTACCTTTTCTAAAAAAATGTTCCTTTTCCAAAAGAAGTACCTTTTCCAAAAAAAGTACCTTTTTCCAAAAAACATACATTTTTCCAAAAAAAAAACACCTTATTAAAAAAAAAATACCTTTTCCAAAAAAAGTACCTTTTTCCAAAAAAGTACCTTTTCCCGAAAAAAGTACCTTTTTCCAAAAAAAAGTACCTTTTTCTAAAAAAATTTTCCTTTTTCCAAAAAAAATTCCTTTTTCCAAAAAAGTACTTTTTTCCAAAAAAAGTAAATTTTTCCAAAAAAAGTACCTTTTTTAAAAAAAGTACCTTTTTCCAAAAAATGTACCTTTTTCTAAAAAAATTAACCTTTTCCAAAAAAAAAGTACCTTTTCCAAAAAAAGTACCTTTTCCCAAAAAACATACATTTTTCCAAAAAAATACCTTTTTCAAAAAAAAGTACCTTTTCCAAGAAAAAGTACCTTTTCCCAGAAAAAGTACCTTTTTCTAAAAAAATTTTCCTTTTCCCAAAAAACATACATTTTTTCAAAAAAATACCTTTTCCAAAAAAAAGTACCTTTTCCCAAAAAAAAGTACCTTTTTCTAAAAAAATGTTCCTTTTCCAAAAGAAGTACCTTTTCCAAAAAAAGTACCTTTTTCTAAAAAACATACATTTTTCCAAAAAAAAACACCTTTTTTAAAAAAAAACCTTTTCCAAAAAAAGTACAAATAAAGTACTTTGTAAAAACAAAGTATCTTTTTCCAAAAAATTTCGTTTTTCCAAAAAGTACCATTTAAAATAATATATAACTTCAAAAAAACTACTTTTTTCCCTCCCCCACGGATATCCCCACTAAAACAAGGTTTCTTGATATTCGGCATAGACGTGCGCTAAGACGGGATTTTTGGAAATTCCTACCGGAACGGGCAAAAAGGGGAAAAGTCTCCACATAAACAGTCTCACAAATTGGAAAAGTGCCTGCCCAAACCACTGGAGGTAAGAAGTTGAAATTTGGTATAAAGGTTCCTCCACTGTAGTAGACATCGACTAAGTTTGTATTTTTGGAATTTCCTACAGGATATCCCAAAAGGAAAATCGGTATGTGAGTTCCTCCTTCTGTGTAGGCGTCCGCTTAGACGGAATTTTTGAATTTCCTATCGGGAGGGGAAATAAGGTAAAAGTCTCCTCCTGACCAATCCCTTTTGGCCAACCTAAAATTTTAAATATGTATTCCTTGGAGTAGGACTAACTCACCGGCAACGTAATTTTTCTATTTTGGAACAGCAGCATAGTAAAAATGGTGGTTGAAAGGGAAAAATGTCCCCAATAACGGCCTGCAGTAACCGCTTAGGCAATGCAGTTGAAATTTGGTATGAATGTTCCTCATCCATCGCAGATAGCCGCGAAGATGGAATTTTTGTAAATTCCTAAAGGGAGGGGCAAAAAGAAGAAAAGCCTCACCTTGGGGACCGGTAAAAACCCCTTCGGCTAGAAACCTGAAGATTAAAATGTGGGTCCCTGGAGTAAGGGCTAACTTATTAGAAAGATACTTTTTTGAATTTTGGACAGGGTCTTTATAAAATGGGGGCTCAAAAAGGGAAAGTTGCCCCTTAACGACCTGTCCAAACTGCTGCAACTAGGAAGCTGAAATTCGGTACTTAGGTTCCTCTTCCAGCCTAATTCCAACCGGGAGGGACAAAAAAAGAAAAAGTGTCCCCCTTGACAGCCTGCTCAAACTGCTGGAACTAAGAAGCTGAAATTCCCTGTCGATGGATTTTAGGAAATTCCTACCGAGAGGGGCACAAATAGTAAAAGTTGGCTAGAAACCTGAAATGTAAAACATATGTTACTTGGAGTATGGGCTTTTTGGACCGGGAAGGTGCTTTTTGGACAGGGACATTGCAAAAATGGGGATTAATGAAGCGAAAAGTGCCGCTTAAAGGCCTGCCCAAACCGCTGGAGGTAGGAAGTTGAAATTTGGTATTAAAGTTCCTCCTCTATTGTAGACATCCGCTAAGATGAGATTTTTGGAAATTTCTACAGGTAGGGTCAAAAACAGGAAAAGTCTCCCCCTTAACGGCCTGGCCAAACTGCTGGAACAAGGGAGCTTAAATTCGGTATTTGGGTTCCTTCTCCAACGTTGACGTCCCCTAAGATGGTATTTTTGGAAATTCATACCGGGAGGGGTAAAAAGGGAAAAAACTTCCCCCTTGACGGCCTGGCCAAACTACTGGATATAGAGACCTAAAATTATGTATGTAGTAGGTTCCTCCTCCAACGCAGACGTCCTCTAAGACGGAATTTTTGGAAATTCCTACCGGGAGGGGTAAAAACGGAATAATTCTCCCCCTTGATGGCCTAACCGAACCCTTCGGCTAGAAACCTGTAATATATAATATGTTTTCCTTGGAGTATGGGCTAACTTATCGACAAGGCATTTCTAGGACTTTGGACAGGAACGTGGTAAAAATGGTGGTTTAAAAGGGGAAAATTGCCCCCCCCCCCTTAACGTCTGCGTCTTTAGCTAGAAACCTAAAACTTAAAGAACAAGTGTATATGAAACACTAAAATTAACAAACTAAATAGGAAACGAGTGGAATTGAAACACTACACAAGTGGAATGAAATGGATATAAACGTTGAACGAGTGGAATTGAAATTATAGACAATGCAAATGGATTGGAAGAGGGAATTACCTGTTCAAACACTATCCACGGAATATGAAACTTATGTAGCATTGAAACTTACTCTCCAAAAAGTTAAACAAATTTTCTAAAAGAGAAAAAACCTTAGAAAAGGAATGGAACTTATATATTCCGATATTTAAACTTCATCTAACGAAGCACCGGTGGAAGAAACCGACGCAGTAAATTTTCCAACTGAATTTGTGAATTTACTTGAATTGCCAGGTCTACCTTTACATAAACTGGAATTAAAAAAAAAATTTTAAGACACGCTAACAACGTGCCCGCTATTTTTCATATTATAAAATACTTTCCAACCCTGCTTTACGTTATTTATTTTCATTCAAAACATAAATGAAACTACTTACGGGTCTATCTACCTAAGTTCGCACTTTACCAAATTATCTTAACATACACACGTATATTGCAATTTATTATGGATTCATTACTAACAATCCACTTTCATGAGAAAAAGTGATCAAATATTTATTTATTTTAAACCCATTGTTGTGCAGAATTATTTATTTGTGGTGGCTGGGTGAAGGCTTTAAATAAAAAAACGAATGTAATAAAAATTGTGGGGGGCGAAGCCCCCGGGGGAGGGCGCAGCCCCCCCCTTAACCTTTAAGGCACGCTAACAACGTAGCGGGCTGCGCCCGCTAGTAAATTAATATTTTAACACAAATCCCCCAAATTGTCCAGAACTCAGGCCAGTGGAAAGAAAGATATTGGGCATTGGTAAAAAGACAGATAAAGAGCACAAAGCAAGTCGCCAATAACATGAAAAAATTTTCTCGGAAATTTTGTCAAGCCAGATCACTATTTCACAAGATCACTAAACTAATACAATTAGATAAAAAACTGATAAACAATTGATACAATTATGTCGGGCCATTTTTCGGATGAAATAATATATGGATCACACCATGATACAACCATACTAGGTAGATGCATTAGGGAGAGTTTGACAGTTCAGGGTTTTATTATGACAGTTCACGGATTTTTTCGTATGCTTTCGCTATGTATCAAGAGTAGCCGATTACATTTTCTGTTGTTGTTTTAATGCATATACCTAGTATGGTTGTGTCATGGATCACACTAAATTATTACCATATAAAGCTCCATTTAAATTTTTTGAATAGGGACCCTTAAGTTAAGAATTCAAAATTTAAATAAAAATTAAAGTCTAGAAGAAGTTATACATAATTGCAACCAAGCATTTTATATTTTGAAATCATACATAAATATATCTCAAAAAAACTTAGAATTTTTATACATTTGGAAATTGCCGACGCTTCAAAAAATGTTGTACTGGCAGAGCACTGATTTTTTTGTAAAACCAGTGTTTCGCCAGTATTACCTAAAACAGTGCTTTGCCAGTACTGTTTTTACATAAATTGCATCAGTTTTTTTTTTTAATTTTACAAGTTTACATACAGATTTTTTGATAGATTCCTTTTTTTAAATAATTTATCCGTTATTTATATTGATAGCATTCATAAAACGCAATAGAGGAAGGTGGTAATAAATTCAAAAATGTGTCAAATATGATTGAAAGTATAAAAAATTTGACAAAGTGTGTTTATTAAAATTATGGTGTAAACTTATGAAATTACCATTTGTGTAAAAAAGTTGTGGTAAATGAATTACACTAATATATTTGATTTTTTACCCAAGAAACATTTTTACGGACTCTCCGGCACGTACGGATTCATGAATCCGGCTTTTACGGCACGTTAACTGTCCGTAATGTACGTATCCATCAATGCTTGTACGTATACGGAACATTAACCGACCGTATAAATGGATTTTCGAACACAAAACGTTTTAACTCCGTTTTGGTGTATCCGTTTACGGATTTCATCGGTTGCAGTTCGTTTACAAAATAAAAAAATTTTTAAAAGTCGGTGAAAATATTATTATAACGGGAATATATGGAGAATATGAAATAGAGGGAATTCTTTCCATCACACCATTAATCAAACAACATCAAGTAACAAGGTAAGATTTATGAAACTTATTGTTTTGTGTATAATATGTCAGAATTTGCATCGTGTACACAGTCAATTAAACCATAACTAATTTATTGTCTCTTTTCCATATAGATGTTGGATTTTAATCTGGGTCCCTAAGCGCTGAATAGATAGGTAAACCGAGCCGGATGTGCTAAATTTTGTAATTGTATAATTAGAAATTTATTAATAGTAATTGTAAATAATAATTATTAATGAATTTGTAAAAAAGGAAAAAAGTATTGTGTATTTTAAATAATAAACATATGGTTTATTTTTGTGGAAAAAATCGGTAGGATATGGACAAGGAAATACTCAGTTTTTCACACGACATAACGGTCCGAAAACGGTCCGGCATTGACGGACTTTCAGCGGACTAGTCATTGACGGATTTTCAACGGATTCGAATCAGTTTCGATGTTCCTTATGTTCCGTTTTCTGGTCCGTATACGGATCCATAAAACGGTACGTACACGGAGTTGGATTCCGTTTATGACGCACCGAAACCGGTGCGTCCGAGCAATGTCAAACTTGGAGAAAATATTCTTTTATCGATCGAGGTCAAGCTTGCAGGAAATAATATTCTATACGACACAAAGATCTGCTAACTTTTCTTAAAATAACCAATAGCTGTGAATAACAAATATATGTATATGAAAATACATGTTGTTAATATTTTGTTTGGTTATATTTTAGATAAGTTACCCGTCCTAAGAAAACAATGTAATATTTTTTACTTTTTAAAAAATATACGAAAGAGGCTGGTTAAATTCTCGAATTTTATGTAGTAGCAGCACTCAATCGACGCGTATTGATGAGCTGCCCAACAAACAATTCGTTCCGTTTACGCACAGTTTTCGGTCCGTCATAAACGGAATCCAACTCCGTTTTCTGGATCCGTATACGGACCAGAAAACGGAACTTAAGGAACATCGAAACTGATTCGAATCCGTTGAAAATCCATCAATGACGGACCGTTTACGGACCGCAATGTCGTGTTAAAAACTGACAAATCCGTTTAAAGTCCGTCAATAACGGACCGTTTACGAACCGCTGTCATATTAAAAACGGACTAGTCCGTTGAAAGTCCGTCAATGCCGGACCGTTATGTCGTGGAAAAACGGATCCATATCCGTACCGTTTTGTTTTAAGAAAAACGGCATTGTATATTTACCTAAATTTAGCCTATTTTCCATTAATTTTGAGAAGTACATATTATATTTTTATAGATTTATTACAATAAAGAAAATAACAGAATATATATCGTCACCTAAAATGCAAAAGGGCGTAACAACAAAAAAATTTAAGCCGATTTTCTGATTGATTATGATGCACTAGACTAAATTACATTTCCCTAGAAAATTTTAAACTTATATGTAGAAATAAGTCTATAGTCGTGTTTTAAACAAGAGAAGAAAATATAGAATATCTTTAATTCTACAACGTTTTTTTTTGGTTCTCGTGTAAAAAAATAAAAAGTGTTAAGCCCTTTTGCATTTTAGGTGACGATATATATGTATCCCATTCCTCCCCCGCGCAGATTATATCTCCATCCATCATCGCGTTGCAAGCAGTTTTGGCCTTTTATAAAATTTAGTACCTGATAAAAACAAAAGACTAATTAGTTTAGGTTAAACTGGTGGTAATCACAATGGCACATGATGCAAATTTCCGTACTGTCTCTCGTCAAAACTATTAGCGGCAGCCAGCAAGCATTTCTTTTTGCACCATGGCCACACCATGGCATACACATCGTGAAAACACCTTTCGAATTACTTAAATATTTACGATCTAATAAATGACACATGAAGTGCTTTGTTGATGTATGCTGGTTTTGTTGATGCACGCTTTCATGTTGTAAAAAGTACTTTTCGATAAACCGCGTAAAAGTACTTCAGGTTACTGTTTTCGCACTTCATGCACATACATTTAGAATTAACGGGAGGGTCGCGCGAAGTTAGTGCTGTCTTTTATTAAATTATTTTTTATTAATTAGGTATTTGTATTTTGTAAAAAAAGCAATAAACAACACCGTTTGTTACGAAATCAAAACTGATGAAAAACGGTGATGTCAGTATTCAACGGCATGGAAACGGATACAGCAAAACGGAGTTAAAACGTATAGTTTTCGAAAAAAAAACGGTTATACGGTCCGTTAATGCTCCGTTTACGTACCAGCTTCGACGGATACGTGTATTACAGCTAGTGTTTCCAATTCGGTTAACTGATTAACCGATTCCTCGATTAATCGCCTCTATTACGGTTAATGTCGAAACAAATAATTTAAAACTCGAATAATTATTCGACCGGAATAATCGGTTAAAATAGGTCGATTAACCGGTTACATTTTAAATATGTTATTTTTTGCTTTATTTTTTCCCAAAACTTCATAATTTTCTTAACTTTGGCTAAAAAATTGCAAGAAACGCTTAGAAAAAATAAAATACGATCAAATTGTTTTAAATTGATTGAAAGAGAAGCCTTTAGATACCATTTTTTGAGCAAGCTAGTCGACATTGAACCAGCGAGACACGTGACTTAAGTGACTTAAAACGGATTTGTTGTACATTGTCGCAATTAATTTTTAATCAATTTTTTTTGAATTTTTTAAAAAAATAAAGTTTCTATTTGTAAAAAATGCTTTAACACTATGTGTCTGGTTGGAGTAGGCTTTACGAAACACAATAGGCAATTTTTCATTTCTGTTTTAATTCTTTTAAAATGGAAAAATTAATTTTCAAAAGTGAGAGCAGTTTTTCAGCCTCTAGTCGATGATTTTATTTATATTTATTTTAACAAAAATATTGCGTACTAATTTTTAAAATTTTGTTATTGCAAACGTATAATTTTGAAAGGCTGAAAAACTGCCCAAATAGAGAAATAAGAACGGCACAGTACTGGCTCAGCGTTGGAGACGGTAGTGCATGTCCTGGCGGTGTGTATCCGACACATCGATTCCAGTACTGGTACGGTGTCGAAATGATAACACCAATATACGCTTGGCCGCAGGTATTTACCCACGTTGGCCCAGTGTTGGATTTTGTTACTTCCTGGTGTTTTCCCAGTACTATAAATTAAAAATATTCAGTAACTTGCCAGTACTTTAAATACAAAAAATCAGTGTATCAAATCAAAGTACTGGCTGTACTTTAAAAACAATTAAAAATCTGGTGGTGAATCGCCCTAAATTTTAATAAAATAATAAAAAATATATATTTTTGTTTCAAATTAATTTTGTTGTTTTTTATTGTGTAATAAAATATTAAATAATGGCAAAACTAGAAGATAAAAAGTTTTTTTAATTTTCTGGTTTCTCGCTGTTTTATATAAAATATAATGAAAAAAGTTATATTGATATTCTTCATGATTGAATTCGGTATTAAAAATTAGGGTAAAAGAAGCGTCAGATAGAAAAATGTTGTTAAAATAGCAGAAAACAGTGGCAAAGCACATTTTAAGTGGTACTGGCAGTATTGCCATTTCAGTGCTTTTCGGGTATTTTTTGGTGCTTTTTTCCTTCCCGTACCCGGTGATTTTTTACAAATACCCGTTTAAAAAAAGCGGGTATTTACAGTGCTTTTTTAGATTTCTGGCAGTGCTTTTTGTACAGTTTACATTTTTGGTATTTGTTCTAGTTTTTTTAAATTTTCTGTCAAAGTTGAAAAAATAATACGAACTATACAAAAAATACATTTTTTCACAATGTTTGTAGTACAATTTGAAATACAGCTTCGTTTTATTTAAACCTCAAAATTTGTAAATATTAGTTTAGTGCTTTTTTACCCCTTTTTGCTTATTTTTTTAACCTTTTTTATACGATTTTACAAAGCTAAAATTTTTTTTTCAATTCTTAACTTAAATTTTTTAAAAGAATTAATATCGTGCTTTTTACACCATTTTTGGTATATTTTTACCCTTTTTACCCGTTTTTACAATGCTTACGGTGCTTTTCTGCCGTCAAGAGTTGGCAACACTGGGTACTAGCATAATAAAAAAAAACAGTGCTCTCCCAGTACTATTTTTTTCTACCGTGGGCAATTTCCACCTGGTTGCTCTCACTTTCGAAAATCTGTGATAAAGTTCGAAAAAATACATCTGTTTGGGATTTGACATCTGTTACTGCTCACTGAGTGAATTGTCTACATACTTTTTATGAATTTTTGTATTGATTCAGTGAAATTTCGGTGGAATTCGTCCATTGAAACACAGAGGTGATTGTAAGATAAACAAAAATCTAAAAATAGAATGTTTGTATGTGTCTGCGTTGATCATTTCTGAGTAAAAACAATAACAGAAAGTTGAATAGGAAAGTAAACAACGAATTAGTTACATTGCATTCAAGGTCTTATTTGGGTGAGATGGTTAAGCTGTCGCACTCTAGTATAGTTACGTTTGTAATGTGGGAGCATGTGTTTGATTTATACAACCGAAGGGTTGTTGAAAAAAATTATCATAGAGACAATCTGACAATAAAACGAGTAAAAAGGTTAAAGTCGGGCATGCCGACTATACAATACCCTACACCAGTCTGGTGTATTGTTTGGATCCGAAATTCGAATGGGTTAAAATGGGGCTTGTGTCAAAATTTTCTATAATGTGAGTCAGCGCACCAAATTTCATTAAAATATCCTAATATTTGCGACCTGCAGTTTGTAACCAAGCCAATTTTGGGGGGACCCTTATATGGGCACTAGTTCTAAACATGGACCGATGTTCACCAAAATCAATAGGCTGCGTTATTGGGCCAATATAGGTCCGTGTACCAAATTTCATCAAAATATATTAATATTTACGACCTGCAGCGTATAAACAGTATAATTTTGGTAGGACCCTTATATGGGCACTAGGTCTAAACATAGACCGATGTTCACCAAAATCAATAGGCTGCGTTATTGGGCCAATATAGGTCTGTGTACCAAATTTCATCAAAATATCTTAATATTTACGACCTGCAGCGTATAAACAGTATAATTTTGGTAGGACCCTTATATGGGCACTAGGTCTAAACATGGACCGATATTCACCAAAATCAATAAGCTACGTTATTGGGCTAACATAGGTCTGTGTACCAAATTTCGTCAAAATATCTTAATATTTACGACCTGCAGCGTATAAACAATATAATTTTGGTAGGAACCTTATATGGGCACTAGGTCTAAACATGGACCGATGTTCACCAAAATCAAACTTGTTCGTCCTTGGGGCAGTGTCACACGTTCAATATATATTGACCGCGATCCAGTATCGCGATATTTATTGAAAGTGTAGCATGCAGTATTGATGGATCGCGATCCATATCGCAGAATAGCCCAATATTCTGAAATCCAGATCACGGATCGCGGATCACGCGATAAATATTGAACGTGTAGCATAGTTCGTGATATCAATACCCGATACAATAGTAAAAAGTGAAAGAATAAAGAAAATAAAACAAATGAAATAAAATACGCAGTGCAAACAAAAAAGATAAAAAATTTATAACACATTTCTTCAATAAAAAAGCAAGCAAAATAACTAAACAGGCTTTCTTTTTTTTTTGTTTTCTCGCGACATTTTTTAATAAACGACCAGCACAGCACAAAAATAATGTAAATACTGACGCGATAAATATTGAACATGTAGCATACACGCGCGATCCATCAATCTATTAAAATGGATCGCGATCCAAATATCACAATATATATTGAACGTGTGACACTGCCCTTGGGCCAACATAGGTCTGCGTACCAAATTTCATCAAAATATCTGCGTGAGTGCGCACAAGATTGCATGGACAGACAGACAGACAGACGGACGGACGGACAGACGGACATCGTTAAATCGAAATAAAAAAAAATTCTGAGCCGATCGGTATACTATAAGGTGGGTCTACGACCAATATTTTTTGGTGTTACAAACATCAGCACAAACTTATAATACCCTGACCACATAGTGGTGTAGGGTATAAACATATAAATAATACAATTTAATGAAAAATCTCTGACGATGCCTGTCCATTAGGCCGGGTCGATTTGTGGGGAGGCAAAATCGCCCATGGCTCAGGGAAAATCGTATTCTAGGGATCAAAATAAGAAACTTTGCCGAAGGAACCATACCTCTAAAACGAATTCTACTACCCCCCAACTGTTGACTTTTGTCCCGTAGGGTCAAGTTTTGAAAAATCACACTTTGACCCATTTAGAGTGCCCCAATCGAGTCCAAATGTATGACCGACCCCCACTAACTTTGGAGGGCCGATCCACCCATGCCAGTGGCACACCCCCTGGAACTCCCCTGGGGGGTTCCCCATACAAACATTTTAAAAAATCACCATTTTTGGCACTTTATTTTATTATTTTTTATTTATTTTATTTATTTTTATTATTTTATTTATTTTTTCTCCTTAGAAATTTATTTAGTCAGAACATATGTAAATGAAAAAATTAATTTAACTTAGTAATAGAAAAGAAAAAATAAAAAATTACTGTTTGAAGTCTTTTTTGCTTTCAAGTCTGGGCAATTTCGCACGGCTCTCTAATGTCGTCGCCATAACAGCCTCTACATTTTCCGGTATAACTCGTTTGGAAACGCTAGCTAGCAATTGAACGTGTCGTTCTGTTTCTTGTATGTGTGATGGAATTTTTGGATCATTAAACGGTGGATCATCTTGATTTAAATATTCTTTCAAAGTATCGTATGGAATGCTTCGCGTGAATGGTGGTTCAAATACGTCATTTATGTCATTCATATTGATAATTTCCGTGTAACTTGTGCAATAAAAGTTTATATCTGGTTTTTTATAAGCTCTAAGTCCCGTTGGGTCGTCAACATCGGTTCGATAGCGTAGAATTATCTTGATAGCACAGTCGCGCTTTTCTTTGCTATCATCAAACAACATTGATAACAAGATATTTTCCGAATGCGCATAATATGAATTATCTGTAATTACTTTATTGACAATTTTGCGTAAACGAGGTTCTAGAAATCTTGACCAACTAATGAATTTGAAAAATAATCTACTACCGTACACGACAGAGCTGTAATACTTGATATTGAAGTACATTGGCACTAGGGTTTGGGGTTCGGGAATTCCCGCCCGGGAAATCCCGGGAAAAGTTTGCCGGGAATTCCCGGGAAAATAATATATTTTTCCCGGGAAAACGGGAATTTTTAAAAATATAAAATTTTTTAAATTGTTTTTGTTTGGAATATGATTTTTTAATTTTAGTCATAAAAAGCATTTTAAATACCAAAACAAAAATGTCATTGTTAAAATCTTTTAAAAGAGAATCAATTTATTTGACACACAAAAAAAATCTTTGCCAAGTAATTAGGAGCTTTTCAACTAATAAAGTTTTTTCGCATAACTTATTCAAAATTTAAGTAGTAAAACGTAAAAACTTGTTAAAATGTTTAAAAGAAATATGAAAAAAAAGTTTAGTTTCATACAAATAATCGCCCTTACTATCTTAATTTTTCAAATGTATATTTTATTTAAAGTCGACTTTAGTTAAAATATTGGGTGGCAGTATACCTTGACTTGGTTTATTTTTGGAGCATTCTGATTGGTTAATTTATTTTCAACTAATCAAAATGTTTGAAAATATAAATATTTGTGTAAGGTTTTCATACACAAAATGAACAAAACCGTATGATTAAAAATAAAGTCCACTTTAAATTAAATACTCCTTTATATTAAGGGCCAATAATTTTATAAGTAACGTTTTCATTAATAAATGTGATATTTTCAAGTAAGTTTACTTTATTTTAATACACCTGCTTTCAAACTAATATATTCTTTTATATTAAAGAATAAAATGTCAGGAGTATGGAAATACTTCACAAAAAAGGACAATGCAGCGCAGTGCAATATTTGCCCTAAAAGACTAATGGTTAACGAAAGTATCTAAATTTGGTTATCCGACATCTAAATTTGGTTCACAAAAAAAAATTGATGGTCATGCAACTTCTCTTGAAGAAAACAACAACAAGAATAACGTTCCAGCTAAAATTAGCAAGGTACCCGAAGAAAAAAGTGTAAGCTGAATAGGCTTTGAACGTTTTATGGTAGGGCAAACATTTCCTCAAAAAGCTATCCAAATTAGCCGCAGTCGACGGAATATCAATCCGCACCATAATAGATCTTCATTTATTCGAGAAAGTTTTTATAATAAAAACCTGGCATTGCCAAAAAATGAAACCGATGTAAAGAACATTATATTAATTTACTACAATCATGTAAAAGCTATCATAATAAAAGAAATATCGAGCCATATTTCTAACAATAGGAGATTTAATATAATCTTAGATGAATGGACAAGAATATCACAAAAGAGATATTTGACCATATATATAAACGGAAATAATTAATTTTATAACCTGGGGTTGGTTTATATATCAGGAAGATGTAATGCTGATGAAATAAGAATTGTAGAAATAAGACTAGAAAAGTTTTATTTGTCTTTGGAAAATAACATTGTGGCCACCATATCTAATTGGCCAAGTGTGATGAAACGGTTTGTTTCCGACAGTCCAGTAGTAGGTGCTTTCTGCTGGAATCATGCG
Organism: Leucophora obtusa; assembly: GCA_949987735.1. NCBI lineage: Eukaryota > Metazoa > Arthropoda > Insecta > Diptera > Anthomyiidae > Leucophora > Leucophora obtusa. Next base: position 139,667,949 of record OX465299.1, read on the forward strand.
ATTCATTTGGCAGTGCTGCGAGTAATTTATGTGAAATCAAATGTTCAACATTCTGATATTTTTACTTTGAATTCTCACTACACAGACTGCATTTGTACTGAAATAGTGTTTCTTTTTAACAAAAATTACTTATATAGGTGGTTTTCATTAACAATGTTGTTCAAAAATATTTCCCGGGATTCCAGGGAATCAAATTTTTTCATTCCCGTTTCCCGGGAAATAAAAAAGTCCGGGAAATCCCAAACCCTAATTGGCACATAACATGTAATTATAAATTCAACCAGTATTCTTAAATTTGCATCTGGATTTTCCGTTGTCACATATAATCGTAATAGTCTAGCGGCCTTGGTGAGCCACCGAGAATGTACAATTTTCCCTGGTTTGATGTTTGCCAGATCCACTGAAACCACGCCGCTAGAAATTGCATGGGCCATGTCGTATAAGTACTTGGAATCGGTGGAAAATTAAATTTTTTCTGGAGCAGGGGGCATATTTTTCAACTTAATTTTCTGAAAGCCGTCCACCACCTGAAAATATATAAAAATAAAACAATTAAAAACGGTTGACAATTATAATAAATGAGTGATAGCAATAACTTACCGGAAGAGTTTCACAAGTTTCGATTTGACGGCTCAATTTTCCGGTTGCCGATCTTGGTCCAGTGCTGGTTGATTTATCCAAAGCTTCAAACAAATGCCGAAACGGAAGTTCGTTGAAGTGTAGAAGGCAAACGAACCAATGCAATGGTCTTTTTAACAGCAATTCGAATCGTCGTATAATTCCACCGTTTGGGCCAGTGTTTGTTGGCTCACCGTCAGTGCATATGCCAATTAATGCATCCAGTGATATATTTTTATCGTAGAAAAAATCATTTAATTTGGTTGTTTTGTATTCAGCGGTTTCATGTTCCAGTCTTACGTAACCAATCAATTCAGAATTCGGTTCTCTCAAAATAACAAGATGAGGTTCTTTTACCATTCTAGTATGATACTTCTCATCAATTATATCTCTCGTTAAAGTATCATCTTTTCTGCCATCGAATGAAAATGCTAACAAATTGGTATCATCTAACCGTTTGCGAAGCACTTCTTGTCTGCATTTCTCTTTTTCTCGGCGAACTTTCGATTTATCCATGATGAGAGGTTTGCCATGGATATCTTTCATTTTAAAATCTTGGAAAAGAGCTGTTCCCGTTGCTGATGCTACTCTATCAGGCACGCCAAATCTGTCACATACCAAGGCAAAGTTAAAACAATCGTATCTCTGTGTGTATTGTGAACTTGTGCTTATATCCAAATCTTCTTGAACCGGTGGCGGTGCGTATGTTGAATCATCGGGATCTTGGTATGTTGGCATTGATGACATAGACGTTGCTCCTTGCTCTTCAATTTCCATCGCAAATCCATCCATTGTTAGACTTCTCTGATTATGTTAATCGTGCACAAACTCTTTGAGGCGTTCGGGAACCAAACCGCATGCACATGGAGCTGCCTTCAAATCGCATTTACATGTTCGAATGAAAAAAATTGTTTCCAGAGATTTTACATACTCTGTAAATTGTTGGGGTTTGTTTCTTCTCTTGATTTGCTCTTGATATTTGTCAAGCAATCTATTCAATTTATTACATACACTTTTTTTCAGCATTATTTCCATACCAAGTTTTTCCCAAATTCCAATCAACTTATCTTGTACTTAAATAGTGAATGCTTTATAGGACAACTTTTTTTGTTCGCTCAAGTAAAAATAATATCTCAAGATATCCAGATGGGTTGGTAAATTAAGATCAGTCAAATCAGTAGACACACCAAAAACAGTAACATCATGCCTGGGTATATGACTCATTGGGTTTTCGATAGTTGTTGATGTTGTTATTGCTTCATCTTGCGGTGTAGAGGATGGTGGATTCATTGTAAACTTCTTGATTTGGAATGATTTTTTTTTAAATATTTTTTTATCTCAAATTAGCACTTCACACTTCGAGTTCTTCACAACGACTTAATGCATTCACAAAAACTGTTGCGTTATATATGGTCTAGGAGACGAGGTAATAAGAATGAAATGGTAATTTCAATTCTACCTGTAACCGATTTTGTTGTCAAAACTGCCCATAAAGTACTTAAGCATTAAACACATAGACGACTGCAGCTACACGACTACAGCCTGTCAAAAATAAAATACACACGTTTATATTAAAACGATTATTTTGACACCAACACAGCTACACGGCTACACGACTACTTTTGCCGCTGTAGTCAACTTAAGCCTGGATCAGCCAGACGTAAACGTAAACGTATCTCTGCATAGCTGAATTATTAAGTTAAATAAGAACAGGAGATGTGTTGTGTTTTTTGTTTCATTCTTATGCATGCAATATAGAGCAAACGTAAATATACAACGAAAATCTATTCACAACAGATTTTTGTTGTGTATTTACGTCTGCTCTATATTGAATGCATAAGAATGAAACAAAAAACACAGCACATCTTCTGTTCTTACATAACTTATTAATTCAGCTATGCAGAGATACGTTTACGTTTACGTCTGGCTGATCCAGGCTTTAGGATAATTTCTATTTTTGTTGGCTACAAAACAAAAATAGTGTTGCCAATATAACAAAATATGTAAAACAGGACAATTTTTCCCGCTAGAGGCGAAATAAAATCGCTAGTTCTGAGTAGAAAATCACCGTTATGGGAACACTGAAGAAACAGCTGTTTATATTTTACAATTGTTTGAAGGTTTCATTAATTTATATTTGGAAATAATTTTATTGTAATGTTTTGTAAAAAAATATGGATCTTACAAAATTAACAAAATTTTCCTCAGCCATTATATTAGAAGCACAAACCAAAAAGGATTAATATTTATCAAAACGTCAAATTTTTAGGATCAGAAGTTTACTATGTTGCTGTCGTTTTCAAAAAAATTAAGTAGCTGACTACACGACTACAATTGCAGCCAGCAGCATTTGTAGTCCTGTAGTCGAGTAGCCGCAGTCGTCTATGTGTTTAATGCATTACATGTAAATTAAACGTTAATCTGACTACAAATTCTGTTAAGCAAGTGCGCCTTTTATTACTTCTGGAAAATCCTTTATGATAATTTTATGCTCAATTCTACCTGTAACCGATTTTGTTGTCAAAACTGCCCATAAAGTACTTACATGTAAATTAAACGTTAATCTGACCACAAATTCTGTTAAGCAAGTGCGCCTTTTATTACTTCTGGAAAATCCTTTATGATAATTTTATGCTCAATTCTACCTGTAACCGATTTAGCTTAAGTAAGTTTACGACATGCAGCTGTGTCTTGTGGTGGCTTAAAAAACCCACACAACCTATTTTACGACCTGCAACAGAACGACACGTTCAATTGCTAGCTAGCGTTTCCAAACGAGTTATACCGGAAAATGTAGAGTCTGTTATGGTGACGACATTAGAGAGCCGTGCGAAATTGCCCAGACTTGAAAGCAAAAAAGACTTCAAACAGTAATTTTTTTTATTTTCTTTTCTATTACTAAGTTAAATTAATTTTTTCATTTACATATGTTCTGACTAAATAAATTTCTAGAGAAAAAATAAATAAAATAATAAAAATAAATAAAATAAATAAAAAATAATAAAATAAAGTGCCAAAAATGGTGATTTTTTAAAATGTTTGTATGGGGAACCCCCCAGGGGAGTTCCAGGGGGTGTGCCACTGGCATGGGTGGATCGGCCCTCCAAAGTTAGTGGGGGTCGGTCATACATTTGGACTCGATTGGGGCACTCTAAATGGGTCAAAGTGTGATTTTTCAAAACTTGACCCTACGGGACAAAAGTCAACAGTTGGGGGGTAGCACAGTCGCGCTTTTCTTTGCTATCATCAAACAACATTGATAACAAGATATTTTCCGAATGCGCATAATATGAATTATCTGTAATTACTTTATTGACAATTTTGCGTAAACGAGGTTCTAGAAATCTTGACCAACTAATGAATTTGAAAAATAATCTACTACCGTACACGACAGAGCTGTAATACTTGATATTGAAGTACATTGGCACTAGGGTTTGGGGTTCGGGAATTCCCGCCCGGGAAATCCCGGGAAAAGTTTGCCGGGAATTCCCGGGAAAATAATATATTTTTCCCGGGAAAACGGGAATTTTTAAAAATATAAAATTTTTTAAATTGTTTTTGTTTGGAATATGATTTTTTAATTTTAGTCATAAAAAGCATTTTAAATACCAAAACAAAAATGTCATTGTTAAAATCTTTTAAAAGAGAATCAATTTATTTGACACACAAAAAAAATCTTTGCCAAGTAATTAGGAGCTTTTCAACTAATAAAGTTTTTTCGCATAACTTATTCAAAATTTAAGTAGTAAAACGTAAAAACTTGTTAAAATGTTTAAAAGAAATATGAAAAAAAAGTTTAGTTTCATACAAATAATCGCCCTTACTATCTTAATTTTTCAAATGTATATTTTATTTAAAGTCGACTTTAGTTAAAATATTGGGTGGCAGTATACCTTGACTTGGTTTATTTTTGGAGCATTCTGATTGGTTAATTTATTTTCAACTAATCAAAATGTTTGAAAATATAAATATTTGTGTAAGGTTTTCATACACAAAATGAACAAAACCGTATGATTAAAAATAAAGTCCACTTTAAATTAAATACTCCTTTATATTAAGGGCCAATAATTTTATAAGTAACGTTTTCATTAATAAATGTGATATTTTCAAGTAAGTTTACTTTATTTTAATACACCTGCTTTCAAACTAATATATTCTTTTATATTAAAGAATAAAATGTCAGGAGTATGGAAATACTTCACAAAAAAGGACAATGCAGCGCAGTGCAATATTTGCCCTAAAAGACTAATGGTTAACGAAAGTATCTAAATTTGGTTATCCGACATCTAAATTTGGTTCACAAAAAAAAATTGATGGTCATGCAACTTCTCTTGAAGAAAACAACAACAAGAATAACGTTCCAGCTAAAATTAGCAAGGTACCCGAAGAAAAAAGTGTAAGCTGAATAGGCTTTGAACGTTTTATGGTAGGGCAAACATTTCCTCAAAAAGCTATCCAAATTAGCCGCAGTCGACGGAATATCAATCCGCACCATAATAGATCTTCATTTATTCGAGAAAGTTTTTATAATAAAAACCTGGCATTGCCAAAAAATGAAACCGATGTAAAGAACATTATATTAATTTACTACAATCATGTAAAAGCTATCATAATAAAAGAAATATCGAGCCATATTTCTAACAATAGGAGATTTAATATAATCTTAGATGAATGGACAAGAATATCACAAAAGAGATATTTGACCATATATATAAACGGAAATAATTAATTTTATAACCTGGGGTTGGTTTATATATCAGGAAGATGTAATGCTGATGAAATAAGAATTGTAGAAATAAGACTAGAAAAGTTTTATTTGTCTTTGGAAAATAACATTGTGGCCACCATATCTAATTGGCCAAGTGTGATGAAACGGTTTGTTTCCGACAGTCCAGTAGTAGGTGCTTTCTGCTGGAATCATGCGATTCATTTGGCAGTGCTGCGAGTAATTTATGTGAAATCAAATGTTCAACATTCTGATATTTTTACTTTGAATTCTCACTACACAGACTGCATTTGTACTGAAATAGTGTTTCTTTTTAACAAAAATTACTTATATAGGTGGTTTTCATTAACAATGTTGTTCAAAAATATTTCCCGGGATTCCAGGGAATCAAATTTTTTCATTCCCGTTTCCCGGGAAATAAAAAAGTCCGGGAAATCCCAAACCCTAATTGGCACATAACATGTAATTATAAATTCAACCAGTATTCTTAAATTTGCATCTGGATTTTCCGTTGTCACATATAATCGTAATAGTCTAGCGGCCTTGGTGAGCCACCGAGAATGTACAATTTTCCCTGGTTTGATGTTTGCCAGATCCACTGAAACCACGCCGCTAGAAATTGCATGGGCCATGTCGTATAAGTACTTGGAATCGGTGGAAAATTAAATTTTTTCTGGAGCAGGGGGCATATTTTTCAACTTAATTTTCTGAAAGCCGTCCACCACCTGAAAATATATAAAAATAAAACAATTAAAAACGGTTGACAATTATAATAAATGAGTGATAGCAATAACTTACCGGAAGAGTTTCACAAGTTTCGATTTGACGGCTCAATTTTCCGGTTGCCGATCTTGGTCCAGTGCTGGTTGATTTATCCAAAGCTTCAAACAAATGCCGAAACGGAAGTTCGTTGAAGTGTAGAAGGCAAACGAACCAATGCAATGGTCTTTTTAACAGCAATTCGAATCGTCGTATAATTCCACCGTTTGGGCCAGTGTTTGTTGGCTCACCGTCAGTGCATATGCCAATTAATGCATCCAGTGATATATTTTTATCGTAGAAAAAATCATTTAATTTGGTTGTTTTGTATTCAGCGGTTTCATGTTCCAGTCTTACGTAACCAATCAATTCAGAATTCGGTTCTCTCAAAATAACAAGATGAGGTTCTTTTACCATTCTAGTATGATACTTCTCATCAATTATATCTCTCGTTAAAGTATCATCTTTTCTGCCATCGAATGAAAATGCTAACAAATTGGTATCATCTAACCGTTTGCGAAGCACTTCTTGTCTGCATTTCTCTTTTTCTCGGCGAACTTTCGATTTATCCATGATGAGAGGTTTGCCATGGATATCTTTCATTTTAAAATCTTGGAAAAGAGCTGTTCCCGTTGCTGATGCTACTCTATCAGGCACGCCAAATCTGTCACATACCAAGGCAAAGTTAAAACAATCGTATCTCTGTGTGTATTGTGAACTTGTGCTTATATCCAAATCTTCTTGAACCGGTGGCGGTGCGTATGTTGAATCATCGGGATCTTGGTATGTTGGCATTGATGACATAGACGTTGCTCCTTGCTCTTCAATTTCCATCGCAAATCCATCCATTGTTAGACTTCTCTGATTATGTTAATCGTGCACAAACTCTTTGAGGCGTTCGGGAACCAAACCGCATGCACATGGAGCTGCCTTCAAATCGCATTTACATGTTCCAATGAAAAAAATTGTTTCCAGAGATTTTACATACTCTGTAAATTGTTGGGGTTTGTTTCTTCTCTTGATTTGCTCTTGATATTTGTCAAGCAATCTATTCAATTTATTACATACACTTTTTTTCAGCATTATTTCCATACCAAGTTTTTCCCAAATTCCAATCAACTTATCTTGTACTTAAATAGTGAATGCTTTATAGGACAACTTTTTTTGTTCGCTCAAGTAAAAATAATATCTCAAGATATCCAGATGGGTTGGTAAATTAAGATCAGTCAAATCAGTAGACACACCAAAAACAGTAACATCATGCCTGGGTATATGACTCATTGGGTTTTCGATAGTTGTTGATGTTGTTATTGCTTCATCTTGCGGTGTAGAGGATGGTGGATTCATTGTAAACTTCTTGATTTGGAATGATTTTTTTTTAAATATTTTTTTATCTCAAATTAGCACTTCACACTTCGAGTTCTTCACAACGACTTAATGCATTCACAAAAACTGTTGCGTTATATATGGTCTAGGAGACGAGGTAATAAGAATGAAATGGTAATTTCAATTCTACCTGTAACCGATTTTGTTGTCAAAACTGCCCATAAAGTACTTAAGCATTAAACACATAGACGACTGCAGCTACACGACTACAGCCTGTCAAAAATAAAATACACACGTTTATATTAAAACGATTATTTTGACACCAACACAGCTACACGGCTACACGACTACTTTTGCCGCTGTAGTCAACTTAAGCCTGGATCAGCCAGACGTAAACGTAAACGTATCTCTGCATAGCTGAATTATTAAGTTAAATAAGAACAGGAGATGTGTTGTGTTTTTTGTTTCATTCTTATGCATGCAATATAGAGCAAACGTAAATATACAACGAAAATCTATTCACAACAGATTTTTGTTGTGTATTTACGTCTGCTCTATATTGAATGCATAAGAATGAAACAAAAAACACAGCACATCTTCTGTTCTTACATAACTTATTAATTCAGCTATGCAGAGATACGTTTACGTTTACGTCTGGCTGATCCAGGCTTTAGGATAATTTCTATTTTTGTTGGCTACAAAACAAAAATAGTGTTGCCAATATAACAAAATATGTAAAACAGGACAATTTTTCCCGCTAGAGGCGAAATAAAATCGCTAGTTCTGAGTAGAAAATCACCGTTATGGGAACACTGAAGAAACAGCTGTTTATATTTTACAATTGTTTGAAGGTTTCATTAATTTATATTTGGAAATAATTTTATTGTAATGTTTTGTAAAAAAATATGGATCTTACAAAATTAAAAAAATTTTCCTCAGCCATTATATTAGAAGCACAAACCAAAAAGGATTAATATTTATCAAAACGTCAAATTTTTAGGATCAGAAGTTTACTATGTTGCTGTCGTTTTCAAAAAAATTAAGTAGCTGACTACACGACTACAATTGCAGCCAGCAGCATTTGTAGTCCTGTAGTCGAGTAGCCGCAGTCGTCTATGTGTTTAATGCATTACATGTAAATTAAACGTTAATCTGACTACAAATTCTGTTAAGCAAGTGCGCCTTTTATTACTTCTGGAAAATCCTTTATGATAATTTTATGCTCAATTCTACCTGTAACCGATTTTGTTGTCAAAACTGCCCATAAAGTACTTACATGTAAATTAAACGTTAATCTGACCACAAATTCTGTTAAGCAAGTGCGCCTTTTATTACTTCTGGAAAATCCTTTATGATAATTTTATGCTCAATTCTACCTGTAACCGATTTAGCTTAAGTAAGTTTACGACATGCAGCTGTGTCTTGTGGTGGCTTAAAAAACCCACACAACCTATTTTACGACCTGCAACAGAACGACACGTTCAATTGCTAGCTAGCGTTTCCAAACGAGTTATACCGGAAAATGTAGAGTCTGTTATGGTGACGACATTAGAGAGCCGTGCGAAATTGCCCAGACTTGAAAGCAAAAAAGACTTCAAACAGTAATTTTTTTTATTTTCTTTTCTATTACTAAGTTAAATTAATTTTTTCATTTACATATGTTCTGACTAAATAAATTTCTAGAGAAAAAATAAATAAAATAATAAAAATAAATAAAATAAATAAAAAATAATAAAATAAAGTGCCAAAAATGGTGATTTTTTAAAATGTTTGTATGGGGAACCCCCCAGGGGAGTTCCAGGGGGTGTGCCACTGGCATGGGTGGATCGGCCCTCCAAAGTTAGTGGGGGTCGGTCATACATTTGGACTCGATTGGGGCACTCTAAATGGGTCAAAGTGTGATTTTTCAAAACTTGACCCTACGGGACAAAAGTCAACAGTTGGGGGGTAGCACAGTCGCGCTTTTCTTTGCTATCATCAAACAACATTGATAACAAGATATTTTCCGAATGCGCATAATATGAATTATCTGTAATTACTTTATTGACAATTTTGCGTAAACGAGGTTCTAGAAATCTTGACCAACTAATGAATTTGAAAAATAATCTACTACCGTACACGACAGAGCTGTAATACTTGATATTGAAGTACATTGGCACTAGGGTTTGGGGTTCGGGAATTCCCGCCCGGGAAATCCCGGGAAAAGTTTGCCGGGAATTCCCGGGAAAATAATATATTTTTCCCGGGAAAACGGGAATTTTTAAAAATATAAAATTTTTTAAATTGTTTTTGTTTGGAATATGATTTTTTAATTTTAGTCATAAAAAGCATTTTAAATACCAAAACAAAAATGTCATTGTTAAAATCTTTTAAAAGAGAATCAATTTATTTGACACACAAAAAAAATCTTTGCCAAGTAATTAGGAGCTTTTCAACTAATAAAGTTTTTTCGCATAACTTATTCAAAATTTAAGTAGTAAAACGTAAAAACTTGTTAAAATGTTTAAAAGAAATATGAAAAAAAAGTTTAGTTTCATACAAATAATCGCCCTTACTATCTTAATTTTTCAAATGTATATTTTATTTAAAGTCGACTTTAGTTAAAATATTGGGTGGCAGTATACCTTGACTTGGTTTATTTTTGGAGCATTCTGATTGGTTAATTTATTTTCAACTAATCAAAATGTTTGAAAATATAAATATTTGTGTAAGGTTTTCATACACAAAATGAACAAAACCGTATGATTAAAAATAAAGTCCACTTTAAATTAAATACTCCTTTATATTAAGGGCCAATAATTTTATAAGTAACGTTTTCATTAATAAATGTGATATTTTCAAGTAAGTTTACTTTATTTTAATACACCTGCTTTCAAACTAATATATTCTTTTATATTAAAGAATAAAAAAAATGTCAGGAGTATGGAAATACTTCACAAAAAAGGACAATGCAGCGCAGTGCAATATTTGCCCTAAAAGACTAATGGTTAACGAAAGTATCTAAATTTGGTTATCCGACATCTAAATTTGGTTCACAAAAAAAAATTGATGGTCATGCAACTTCTCTTGAAGAAAACAACAACAAGAATAACGTTCCAGCTAAAATTAGCAAGGTACCCGAAGAAAAAAGTGTAAGCTGAATAGGCTTTGAACGTTTTATGGTAGGGCAAACATTTCCTCAAAAAGCTATCCAAATTAGCCGCAGTCGACGGAATATCAATCCGCACCATAATAGATCTTCATTTATTCGAGAAAGTTTTTATAATAAAAACCTGGCATTGCCAAAAAATGAAACCGATGTAAAGAACATTATATTAATTTACTACAATCATGTAAAAGCTATCATAATAAAAGAAATATCGAGCCATATTTCTAACAATAGGAGATTTAATATAATCTTAGATGAATGGACAAGAATATCACAAAAGAGATATTTGACCATATATATAAACGGAAATAATTAATTTTATAACCTGGGGTTGGTTTATATATCAGGAAGATGTAATGCTGATGAAATAAGAATTGTAGAAATAAGACTAGAAAAGTTTTATTTGTCTTTGGAAAATAACATTGTGGCCACCATATCTAATTGGCCAAGTGTGATGAAACGGTTTGTTTCCGACAGTCCAGTAGTAGGTGCTTTCTGCTGGAATCATGCGATTCATTTGGCAGTGCTGCGAGTAATTTATGTGAAATCAAATGTTCAACATTCTGATATTTTTACTTTGAATTCTCACTACACAGACTGCATTTGTACTGAAATAGTGTTTCTTTTTAACAAAAATTACTTATATAGGTGGTTTTCATTAACAATGTTGTTCAAAAATATTTCCCGGGATTCCAGGGAATCAAATTTTTTCATTCCCGTTTCCCGGGAAATAAAAAAGTCCGGGAAATCCCAAACCCTAATTGGCACATAACATGTAATTATAAATTCAACCAGTATTCTTAAATTTGCATCTGGATTTTCCGTTGTCACATATAATCGTAATAGTCTAGCGGCCTTGGTGAGCCACCGAGAATGTACAATTTTCCCTGGTTTGATGTTTGCCAGATCCACTGAAACCACGCCGCTAGAAATTGCATGGGCCATGTCGTATAAGTACTTGGAATCGGTGGAAAATTAAATTTTTTCTGGAGCAGGGGGCATATTTTTCAACTTAATTTTCTGAAAGCCGTCCACCACCTGAAAATATATAAAAATAAAACAATTAAAAACGGTTGACAATTATAATAAATGAGTGATAGCAATAACTTACCGGAAGAGTTTCACAAGTTTCGATTTGACGGCTCAATTTTCCGGTTGCCGATCTTGGTCCAGTGCTGGTTGATTTATCCAAAGCTTCAAACAAATGCCGAAACGGAAGTTCGTTGAAGTGTAGAAGGCAAACGAACCAATGCAATGGTCTTTTTAACAGCAATTCGAATCGTCGTATAATTCCACCGTTTGGGCCAGTGTTTGTTGGCTCACCGTCAGTGCATATGCCAATTAATGCATCCAGTGATATATTTTTATCGTAGAAAAAATCATTTAATTTGGTTGTTTTGTATTCAGCGGTTTCATGTTCCAGTCTTACGTAACCAATCAATTCAGAATTCGGTTCTCTCAAAATAACAAGATGAGGTTCTTTTACCATTCTAGTATGATACTTCTCATCAATTATATCTCTCGTTAAAGTATCATCTTTTCTGCCATCGAATGAAAATGCTAACAAATTGGTATCATCTAACCGTTTGCGAAGCACTTCTTGTCTGCATTTCTCTTTTTCTCGGCGAACTTTCGATTTATCCATGATGAGAGGTTTGCCATGGATATCTTTCATTTTAAAATCTTGGAAAAGAGCTGTTCCCGTTGCTGATGCTACTCTATCAGGCACGCCAAATCTGTCACATACCAAGGCAAAGTTAAAACAATCGTATCTCTGTGTGTATTGTGAACTTGTGCTTATATCCAAATCTTCTTGAACCGGTGGCGGTGCGTATGTTGAATCATCGGGATCTTGGTATGTTGGCATTGATGACATAGACGTTGCTCCTTGCTCTTCAATTTCCATCGCAAATCCATCCATTGTTAGACTTCTCTGATTATGTTAATCGTGCACAAACTCTTTGAGGCGTTCGGGAACCAAACCGCATGCACATGGAGCTGCCTTCAAATCGCATTTACATGTTCCAATGAAAAAAATTGTTTCCAGAGATTTTACATACTCTGTAAATTGTTGGGGTTTGTTTCTTCTCTTGATTTGCTCTTGATATTTGTCAAGCAATCTATTCAATTTATTACATACACTTTTTTTCAGCATTATTTCCATACCAAGTTTTTCCCAAATTCCAATCAACTTATCTTGTACTTAAATAGTGAATGCTTTATAGGACAACTTTTTTTGTTCGCTCAAGTAAAAATAATATCTCAAGATATCCAGATGGGTTGGTAAATTAAGATCAGTCAAATCAGTAGACACACCAAAAACAGTAACATCATGCCTGGGTATATGACTCATTGGGTTTTCGATAGTTGTTGATGTTGTTATTGCTTCATCTTGCGGTGTAGAGGATGGTGGATTCATTGTAAACTTCTTGATTTGGAATGATTTTTTTTTAAATATTTTTTTATCTCAAATTAGCACTTCACACTTCGAGTTCTTCACAACGACTTAATGCATTCACAAAAACTGTTGCGTTATATATGGTCTAGGAGACGAGGTAATAAGAATGAAATGGTAATTTCAATTCTACCTGTAACCGATTTTGTTGTCAAAACTGCCCATAAAGTACTTAAGCATTAAACACATAGACGACTGCAGCTACACGACTACAGCCTGTCAAAAATAAAATACACACGTTTATATTAAAACGATTATTTTGACACCAACACAGCTACACGGCTACACGACTACTTTTGCCGCTGTAGTCAACTTAAGCCTGGATCAGCCAGACGTAAACGTAAACGTATCTCTGCATAGCTGAATTATTAAGTTAAATAAGAACAGGAGATGTGTTGTGTTTTTTGTTTCATTCTTATGCATGCAATATAGAGCAAACGTAAATATACAACGAAAATCTATTCACAACAGATTTTTGTTGTGTATTTACGTCTGCTCTATATTGAATGCATAAGAATGAAACAAAAAACACAGCACATCTTCTGTTCTTACATAACTTATTAATTCAGCTATGCAGAGATACGTTTACGTTTACGTCTGGCTGATCCAGGCTTTAGGATAATTTCTATTTTTGTTGGCTACAAAACAAAAATAGTGTTGCCAATATAACAAAATATGTAAAACAGGACAATTTTTCCCGCTAGAGGCGAAATAAAATCGCTAGTTCTGAGTAGAAAATCACCGTTATGGGAACACTGAAGAAACAGCTGTTTATATTTTACAATTGTTTGAAGGTTTCATTAATTTATATTTGGAAATAATTTTATTGTAATGTTTTGTAAAAAAATATGGATCTTACAAAATTAACAAAATTTTCCTCAGCCATTATATTAGAAGCACAAACCAAAAAGGATTAATATTTATCAAAACGTCAAATTTTTAGGATCAGAAGTTTACTATGTTGCTGTCGTTTTCAAAAAAATTAAGTAGCTGACTACACGACTACAATTGCAGCCAGCAGCATTTGTAGTCCTGTAGTCGAGTAGCCGCAGTCGTCTATGTGTTTAATGCATTACATGTAAATTAAACGTTAATCTGACTACAAATTCTGTTAAGCAAGTGCGCCTTTTATTACTTCTGGAAAATCCTTTATGATAATTTTATGCTCAATTCTACCTGTAACCGATTTTGTTGTCAAAACTGCCCATAAAGTACTTACATGTAAATTAAACGTTAATCTGACCACAAATTCTGTTAAGCAAGTGCGCCTTTTATTACTTCTGGAAAATCCTTTATGATAATTTTATGCTCAATTCTACCTGTAACCGATTTAGCTTAAGTAAGTTTACGACATGCAGCTGTGTCTTGTGGTGGCTTAAAAAACCCACACAACCTATTTTACGACCTGCAACAGAACGACACGTTCAATTGCTAGCTAGCGTTTCCAAACGAGTTATACCGGAAAATGTAGAGTCTGTTATGGTGACGACATTAGAGAGCCGTGCGAAATTGCCCAGACTTGAAAGCAAAAAAGACTTCAAACAGTAATTTTTTTTATTTTCTTTTCTATTACTAAGTTAAATTAATTTTTTCATTTACATATGTTCTGACTAAATAAATTTCTAGAGAAAAAATAAATAAAATAATAAAAATAAATAAAATAAATAAAAAATAATAAAATAAAGTGCCAAAAATGGTGATTTTTTAAAATGTTTGTATGGGGAACCCCCCAGGGGAGTTCCAGGGGGTGTGCCACTGGCATGGGTGGATCGGCCCTCCAAAGTTAGTGGGGGTCGGTCATACATTTGGACTCGATTGGGGCACTCTAAATGGGTCAAAGTGTGATTTTTCAAAACTTGACCCTACGGGACAAAAGTCAACAGTTGGGGGGTAGCACAGTCGCGCTTTTCTTTGCTATCATCAAACAACATTGATAACAAGATATTTTCCGAATGCGCATAATATGAATTATCTGTAATTACTTTATTGACAATTTTGCGTAAACGAGGTTCTAGAAATCTTGACCAACTAATGAATTTGAAAAATAATCTACTACCGTACACGACAGAGCTGTAATACTTGATATTGAAGTACATTGGCACTAGGGTTTGGGGTTCGGGAATTCCCGCCCGGGAAATCCCGGGAAAAGTTTGCCGGGAATTCCCGGGAAAATAATATATTTTTCCCGGGAAAACGGGAATTTTTAAAAATATAAAATTTTTTAAATTGTTTTTGTTTGGAATATGATTTTTTAATTTTAGTCATAAAAAGCATTTTAAATACCAAAACAAAAATGTCATTGTTAAAATCTTTTAAAAGAGAATCAATTTATTTGACACACAAAAAAAATCTTTGCCAAGTAATTAGGAGCTTTTCAACTAATAAAGTTTTTTCGCATAACTTATTCAAAATTTAAGTAGTAAAACGTAAAAACTTGTTAAAATGTTTAAAAGAAATATGAAAAAAAAGTTTAGTTTCATACAAATAATCGCCCTTACTATCTTAATTTTTCAAATGTATATTTTATTTAAAGTCGACTTTAGTTAAAATATTGGGTGGCAGTATACCTTGACTTGGTTTATTTTTGGAGCATTCTGATTGGTTAATTTATTTTCAACTAATCAAAATGTTTGAAAATATAAATATTTGTGTAAGGTTTTCATACACAAAATGAACAAAACCGTATGATTAAAAATAAAGTCCACTTTAAATTAAATACTCCTTTATATTAAGGGCCAATAATTTTATAAGTAACGTTTTCATTAATAAATGTGATATTTTCAAGTAAGTTTACTTTATTTTAATACACCTGCTTTCAAACTAATATATTCTTTTATATTAAAGAATAAAATGTCAGGAGTATGGAAATACTTCACAAAAAAGGACAATGCAGCGCAGTGCAATATTTGCCCTAAAAGACTAATGGTTAACGAAAGTATCTAAATTTGGTTATCCGACATCTAAATTTGGTTCACAAAAAAAAATTGATGGTCATGCAACTTCTCTTGAAGAAAACAACAACAAGAATAACGTTCCAGCTAAAATTAGCAAGGTACCCGAAGAAAAAAGTGTAAGCTGAATAGGCTTTGAACGTTTTATGGTAGGGCAAACATTTCCTCAAAAAGCTATCCAAATTAGCCGCAGTCGACGGAATATCAATCCGCACCATAATAGATCTTCATTTATTCGAGAAAGTTTTTATAATAAAAACCTGGCATTGCCAAAAAATGAAACCGATGTAAAGAACATTATATTAATTTACTACAATCATGTAAAAGCTATCATAATAAAAGAAATATCGAGCCATATTTCTAACAATAGGAGATTTAATATAATCTTAGATGAATGGACAAGAATATCACAAAAGAGATATTTGACCATATATATAAACGGAAATAATTAATTTTATAACCTGGGGTTGGTTTATATATCAGGAAGATGTAATGCTGATGAAATAAGAATTGTAGAAATAAGACTAGAAAAGTTTTATTTGTCTTTGGAAAATAACATTGTGGCCACCATATCTAATTGGCCAAGTGTGATGAAACGGTTTGTTTCCGACAGTCCAGTAGTAGGTGCTTTCTGCTGGAATCATGCGATTCATTTGGCAGTGCTGCGAGTAATTTATGTGAAATCAAATGTTCAACATTCTGATATTTTTACTTTGAATTCTCACTACACAGACTGCATTTGTACTGAAATAGTGTTTCTTTTTAACAAAAATTACTTATATAGGTGGTTTTCATTAACAATGTTGTTCAAAAATATTTCCCGGGATTCCAGGGAATCAAATTTTTTCATTCCCGTTTCCCGGGAAATAAAAAAGTCCGGGAAATCCCAAACCCTAATTGGCACATAACATGTAATTATAAATTCAACCAGTATTCTTAAATTTGCATCTGGATTTTCCGTTGTCACATATAATCGTAATAGTCTAGCGGCCTTGGTGAGCCACCGAGAATGTACAATTTTCCCTGGTTTGATGTTTGCCAGATCCACTGAAACCACGCCGCTAGAAATTGCATGGGCCATGTCGTATAAGTACTTGGAATCGGTGGAAAATTAAATTTTTTCTGGAGCAGGGGGCATATTTTTCAACTTAATTTTCTGAAAGCCGTCCACCACCTGAAAATATATAAAAATAAAACAATTAAAAACGGTTGACAATTATAATAAATGAGTGATAGCAATAACTTACCGGAAGAGTTTCACAAGTTTCGATTTGACGGCTCAATTTTCCGGTTGCCGATCTTGGTCCAGTGCTGGTTGATTTATCCAAAGCTTCAAACAAATGCCGAAACGGAAGTTCGTTGAAGTGTAGAAGGCAAACGAACCAATGCAATGGTCTTTTTAACAGCAATTCGAATCGTCGTATAATTCCACCGTTTGGGCCAGTGTTTGTTGGCTCACCGTCAGTGCATATGCCAATTAATGCATCCAGTGATATATTTTTATCGTAGAAAAAATCATTTAATTTGGTTGTTTTGTATTCAGCGGTTTCATGTTCCAGTCTTACGTAACCAATCAATTCAGAATTCGGTTCTCTCAAAATAACAAGATGAGGTTCTTTTACCATTCTAGTATGATACTTCTCATCAATTATATCTCTCGTTAAAGTATCATCTTTTCTGCCATCGAATGAAAATGCTAACAAATTGGTATCATCTAACCGTTTGCGAAGCACTTCTTGTCTGCATTTCTCTTTTTCTCGGCGAACTTTCGATTTATCCATGATGAGAGGTTTGCCATGGATATCTTTCATTTTAAAATCTTGGAAAAGAGCTGTTCCCGTTGCTGATGCTACTCTATCAGGCACGCCAAATCTGTCACATACCAAGGCAAAGTTAAAACAATCGTATCTCTGTGTGTATTGTGAACTTGTGCTTATATCCAAATCTTCTTGAACCGGTGGCGGTGCGTATGTTGAATCATCGGGATCTTGGTATGTTGGCATTGATGACATAGACGTTGCTCCTTGCTCTTCAATTTCCATCGCAAATCCATCCATTGTTAGACTTCTCTGATTATGTTAATCGTGCACAAACTCTTTGAGGCGTTCGGGAACCAAACCGCATGCACATGGAGCTGCCTTCAAATCGCATTTACATGTTCCAATGAAAAAAATTGTTTCCAGAGATTTTACATACTCTGTAAATTGTTGGGGTTTGTTTCTTCTCTTGATTTGCTCTTGATATTTGTCAAGCAATCTATTCAATTTATTACATACACTTTTTTTCAGCATTATTTCCATACCAAGTTTTTCCCAAATTCCAATCAACTTATCTTGTACTTAAATAGTGAATGCTTTATAGGACAACTTTTTTTGTTCGCTCAAGTAAAAATAATATCTCAAGATATCCAGATGGGTTGGTAAATTAAGATCAGTCAAATCAGTAGACACACCAAAAACAGTAACATCATGCCTGAGTATATGACTCATTGGGTTTTCGATAGTTGTTGATGTTGTTATTGCTTCATCTTGCGGTGTAGAGGATTCATTGTAAACTTCTTGATTTGGAATGATTTTTTTTTAAATATTTTTTTATCTCAAATTAGCACTTCACACTTCGAGTTCTTCACAACGACTTAATGCATTCACAAAAACTGTTGCGTTATATATGGTCTAGGAGACGAGGTAATAAGAATGAAATGGTAATTTCAATTCTACCTGTAACCGATTTTGTTGTCAAAACTGCCCATAAAGTACTTAAGCATTAAACACATAGACGACTGCAGCTACACGACTACAGCCTGTCAAAAATAAAATACACACGTTTATATTAAAACGATTATTTTGACACCAACACAGCTACACGGCTACACGACTACTTTTGCCGCTGTAGTCAACTTAAGCCTGGATCAGCCAGACGTAAACGTATCTCTGCATAGCTGAATTATTAAGTTAAATAAGAACAGGAGATGTGTTGTGTTTTTTGTTTCATTCTTATGCATGCAATATAGAGCAAACGTAAATATACAACGAAAATCTATTCACAACAGATTTTTGTTGTGTATTTACGTCTGCTCTATATTGAATGCATAAGAATGAAACAAAAAACACAGCACATCTTCTGTTCTTACATAACTTATTAATTCAGCTATGCAGAGATACGTTTACGTTTACGTCTGGCTGATCCAGGCTTTAGGATAATTTCTATTTTTGTTGGCTACAAAACAAAAATAGTGTTGCCAATATAACAAAATATGTAAAACAGGACAATTTTTCCCGCTAGAGGCGAAATAAAATCGCTAGTTCTGAGTAGAAAATCACCGTTATGGGAACACTGAAGAAACAGCTGTTTATATTTTACAATTGTTTGAAGGTTTCATTAATTTATATTTGGAAATAATTTTATTGTAATGTTTTGTAAAAAAATATGGATCTTACAAAATTAACAAAATTTTCCTCAGCCATTATATTAGAAGCACAAACCAAAAAGGATTAATATTTATCAAAACGTCAAATTTTTAGGATCAGAAGTTTACTATGTTGCTGTCGTTTTCAAAAAAATTAAGTAGCTGACTACACGACTACAATTGCAGCCAGCAGCATTTGTAGTCCTGTAGTCGAGTAGCCGCAGTCGTCTATGTGTTTAATGCATTACATGTAAATTAAACGTTAATCTGACTACAAATTCTGTTAAGCAAGTGCGCCTTTTATTACTTCTGGAAAATCCTTTATGATAATTTTATGCTCAATTCTACCTGTAACCGATTTTGTTGTCAAAACTGCCCATAAAGTACTTACATGTAAATTAAACGTTAATCTGACCACAAATTCTGTTAAGCAAGTGCGCCTTTTATTACTTCTGGAAAATCCTTTATGATAATTTTATGCTCAATTCTACCTGTAACCGATTTAGCTTAAGTAAGTTTACGACATGCAGCTGTGTCTTGTGGTGGCTTAAAAAACCCACACAACCTATTTTACGACCTGCAACAGAACGACACGTTCAATTGCTAGCTAGCGTTTCCAAACGAGTTATACCGGAAAATGTAGAGTCTGTTATGGTGACGACATTAGAGAGCCGTGCGAAATTGCCCAGACTTGAAAGCAAAAAAGACTTCAAACAGTAATTTTTTTTATTTTCTTTTCTATTACTAAGTTAAATTAATTTTTTCATTTACATATGTTCTGACTAAATAAATTTCTAGAGAAAAAATAAATAAAATAATAAAAATAAATAAAATAAATAAAAAATAATAAAATAAAGTGCCAAAAATGGTGATTTTTTAAAATGTTTGTATGGGGAACCCCCCAGGGGAGTTCCAGGGGGTGTGCCACTGGCATGGGTGGATCGGCCCTCCAAAGTTAGTGGGGGTCGGTCATACATTTGGACTCGATTGGGGCACTCTAAATGGGTCAAAGTGTGATTTTTCAAAACTTGACCCTACGGGACAAAAGTCAACAGTTGGGGGGTAGCACAGTCGCGCTTTTCTTTGCTATCATCAAACAACATTGATAACAAGATATTTTCCGAATGCGCATAATATGAATTATCTGTAATTACTTTATTGACAATTTTGCGTAAACGAGGTTCTAGAAATCTTGACCAACTAATGAATTTGAAAAATAATCTACTACCGTACACGACAGAGCTGTAATACTTGATATTGAAGTACATTGGCACTAGGGTTTGGGGTTCGGGAATTCCCGCCCGGGAAATCCCGGGAAAAGTTTGCCGGGAATTCCCGGGAAAATAATATATTTTTCCCGGGAAAACGGGAATTTTTAAAAATATAAAATTTTTTAAATTGTTTTTGTTTGGAATATGATTTTTTAATTTTAGTCATAAAAAGCATTTTAAATACCAAAACAAAAATGTCATTGTTAAAATCTTTTAAAAGAGAATCAATTTATTTGACACACAAAAAAAATCTTTGCCAAGTAATTAGGAGCTTTTCAACTAATAAAGTTTTTTCGCATAACTTATTCAAAATTTAAGTAGTAAAACGTAAAAACTTGTTAAAATGTTTAAAAGAAATATGAAAAAAAAGTTTAGTTTCATACAAATAATCGCCCTTACTATCTTAATTTTTCAAATGTATATTTTATTTAAAGTCGACTTTAGTTAAAATATTGGGTGGCAGTATACCTTGACTTGGTTTATTTTTGGAGCATTCTGATTGGTTAATTTATTTTCAACTAATCAAAATGTTTGAAAATATAAATATTTGTGTAAGGTTTTCATACACAAAATGAACAAAACCGTATGATTAAAAATAAAGTCCACTTTAAATTAAATACTCCTTTATATTAAGGGCCAATAATTTTATAAGTAACGTTTTCATTAATAAATGTGATATTTTCAAGTAAGTTTACTTTATTTTAATACACCTGCTTTCAAACTAATATATTCTTTTATATTAAAGAATAAAATGTCAGGAGTATGGAAATACTTCACAAAAAAGGACAATGCAGCGCAGTGCAATATTTGCCCTAAAAGACTAATGGTTAACGAAAGTATCTAAATTTGGTTATCCGACATCTAAATTTGGTTCACAAAAAAAAATTGATGGTCATGCAACTTCTCTTGAAGAAAACAACAACAAGAATAACGTTCCAGCTAAAATTAGCAAGGTACCCGAAGAAAAAAGTGTAAGCTGAATAGGCTTTGAACGTTTTATGGTAGGGCAAACATTTCCTCAAAAAGCTATCCAAATTAGCCGCAGTCGACGGAATATCAATCCGCACCATAATAGATCTTCATTTATTCGAGAAAGTTTTTATAATAAAAACCTGACATTGCCAAAAATGAAACCGATGTAAAGAACATTATATTAATTTACTACAATCATGTAAAAGCTATCATAATAAAAGAAATATCGAGTCATATTTCTAACAATAGGAGATTTAATATAATCTTAGATGAATGGACAAGAATATCACAAAAGAGATATTTGACCATATATATAAACGGAAATAATTAATTTTATAACCTGGGGTTGGTTTATATATCAGGAAGATGTAATGCTGATGAAATAAGAATTGTAGAAATAAGACTAGAAAAGTTTTATTTGTCTTTGGAAAATAACATTGTGGCCACCATATCTAATTGGCCAAGTGTGATGAAACGGTTTGTTTCCGACAGTCCAGTAGTAGGTGCTTTCTGCTGGAATCATGCGATTCATTTGGCAGTGCTGCGAGTAATTTATGTGAAATCAAATGTTCAACATTCTGATATTTTTACTTTGAATTCTCACTACACAGACTGCATTTGTACTGAAATAGTGTTTCTTTTTAACAAAAATTACTTATATAGGTGGTTTTCATTAACAATGTTGTTCAAAAATATTTCCCGGGATTCCAGGGAATCAAATTTTTTCATTCCCGTTTCCCGGGAAATAAAAAAGTCCGGGAAATCCCAAACCCTAATTGGCACATAACATGTAATTATAAATTCAACCAGTATTCTTAAATTTGCATCTGGATTTTCCGTTGTCACATATAATCGTAATAGTCTAGCGGCCTTGGTGAGCCACCGAGAATGTACAATTTTCCCTGGTTTGATGTTTGCCAGATCCACTGAAACCACGCCGCTAGAAATTGCATGGGCCATGTCGTATAAGTACTTGGAATCGGTGGAAAATTAAATTTTTTCTGGAGCA
Organism: Leucophora obtusa; assembly: GCA_949987735.1. NCBI lineage: Eukaryota > Metazoa > Arthropoda > Insecta > Diptera > Anthomyiidae > Leucophora > Leucophora obtusa. The sequence goes on from OX465299.1 coordinate 139,690,590, forward strand.
GGGGGCATATTTTTCAACTTAATTTTCTGAAAGCCGTCCACCACCTGAAAATATATAAAAATAAAACAATTAAAAACGGTTGACAATTATAATAAATGAGTGATAGCAATAACTTACCGGAAGAGTTTCACAAGTTTCGATTTGACGGCTCAATTTTCCGGTTGCCGATCTTGGTCCAGTGCTGGTTGATTTATCCAAAGCTTCAAACAAATGCCGAAACGGAAGTTCGTTGAAGTGTAGAAGGCAAACGAACCAATGCAATGGTCTTTTTAACAGCAATTCGAATCGTCGTATAATTCCACCGTTTGGGCCAGTGTTTGTTGGCTCACCGTCAGTGCATATGCCAATTAATGCATCCAGTGATATATTTTTATCGTAGAAAAAATCATTTAATTTGGTTGTTTTGTATTCAGCGGTTTCATGTTCCAGTCTTACGTAACCAATCAATTCAGAATTCGGTTCTCTCAAAATAACAAGATGAGGTTCTTTTACCATTCTAGTATGATACTTCTCATCAATTATATCTCTCGTTAAAGTATCATCTTTTCTGCCATCGAATGAAAATGCTAACAAATTGGTATCATCTAACCGTTTGCGAAGCACTTCTTGTCTGCATTTCTCTTTTTCTCGGCGAACTTTCGATTTATCCATGATGAGAGGTTTGCCATGGATATCTTTCATTTTAAAATCTTGGAAAAGAGCTGTTCCCGTTGCTGATGCTACTCTATCAGGCACGCCAAATCTGTCACATACCAAGGCAAAGTTAAAACAATCGTATCTCTGTGTGTATTGTGAACTTGTGCTTATATCCAAATCTTCTTGAACCGGTGGCGGTGCGTATGTTGAATCATCGGGATCTTGGTATGTTGGCATTGATGACATAGACGTTGCTCCTTGCTCTTCAATTTCCATCGCAAATCCATCCATTGTTAGACTTCTCTGATTATGTTAATCGTGCACAAACTCTTTGAGGCGTTCGGGAACCAAACCGCATGCACATGGAGCTGCCTTCAAATCGCATTTACATGTTCCAATGAAAAAAATTGTTTCCAGAGATTTTACATACTCTGTAAATTGTTGGGGTTTGTTTCTTCTCTTGATTTGCTCTTGATATTTGTCAAGCAATCTATTCAATTTATTACATACACTTTTTTTCAGCATTATTTCCATACCAAGTTTTTCCCAAATTCCAATCAACTTATCTTGTACTTAAATAGTGAATGCTTTATAGGACAACTTTTTTTGTTCGCTCAAGTAAAAATAATATCTCAAGATATCCAGATGGGTTGGTAAATTAAGATCAGTCAAATCAGTAGACACACCAAAAACAGTAACATCATGCCTGGGTATATGACTCATTGGGTTTTCGATAGTTGTTGATGTTGTTATTGCTTCATCTTGCGGTGTAGAGGATGGTGGATTCATTGTAAACTTCTTGATTTGGAATGATTTTTTTTTAAATATTTTTTTATCTCAAATTAGCACTTCACACTTCGAGTTCTTCACAACGACTTAATGCATTCACAAAAACTGTTGCGTTATATATGGTCTAGGAGACGAGGTAATAAGAATGAAATGGTAATTTCAATTCTACCTGTAACCGATTTTGTTGTCAAAACTGCCCATAAAGTACTTAAGCATTAAACACATAGACGACTGCAGCTACACGACTACAGCCTGTCAAAAATAAAATACACACGTTTATATTAAAACGATTATTTTGACACCAACACAGCTACACGGCTACACGACTACTTTTGCCGCTGTAGTCAACTTAAGCCTGGATCAGCCAGACGTAAACGTAAACGTATCTCTGCATAGCTGAATTATTAAGTTAAATAAGAACAGGAGATGTGTTGTGTTTTTTGTTTCATTCTTATGCATGCAATATAGAGCAAACGTAAATATACAACGAAAATCTATTCACAACAGATTTTTGTTGTGTATTTACGTCTGCTCTATATTGAATGCATAAGAATGAAACAAAAAACACAGCACATCTTCTGTTCTTACATAACTTATTAATTCAGCTATGCAGAGATACGTTTACGTTTACGTCTGGCTGATCCAGGCTTTAGGATAATTTCTATTTTTGTTGGCTACAAAACAAAAATAGTGTTGCCAATATAACAAAATATGTAAAACAGGACAATTTTTCCCGCTAGAGGCGAAATAAAATCGCTAGGTCTGAGTAGAAAATCACCGTTATGGGAACACTGAAGAAACAGCTGTTTATATTTTACAATTGTTTGAAGGTTTCATTAATTTATATTTGGAAATAATTTTATTGTAATGTTTTGTAAAAAAATATGGATCTTACAAAATTAACAAAATTTTCCTCAGCCATTATATTAGAAGCACAAACCCAAAAGGATTAATATTTATCAAAACGTCAAATTTTTAGGATCAGAAGTTTACTATGTTGCTGTCGTTTTCAAAAAAATTAAGTAGCTGACTACACGACTACAATTGCAGCCAGCAGCATTTGTAGTCCTGTAGTCGAGTAGCCGCAGTCGTCTATGTGTTTAATGCATTACATGTAAATTAAACGTTAATCTGACTACAAATTCTGTTAAGCAAGTGCGCCTTTTATTACTTCTGGAAAATCCTTTATGATAATTTTATGCTCAATTCTACCTGTAACCGATTTTGTTGTCAAAACTGCCCATAAAGTACTTACATGTAAATTAAACGTTAATCTGACCACAAATTCTGTTAAGCAAGTGCGCCTTTTATTACTTCTGGAAAATCCTTTATGATAATTTTATGCTCAATTCTACCTGTAACCGATTTAGCTTAAGTAAGTTTACGACATGCAGCTGTGTCTTGTGGTGGCTTAAAAAACCCACACAACCTATTTTACGACCTGCAACAGAACGACACGTTCAATTGCTAGCTAGCGTTTCCAAACGAGTTATACCGGAAAATGTAGAGTCTGTTATGGTGACGACATTAGAGAGCCGTGCGAAATTGCCCAGACTTGAAAGCAAAAAAGACTTCAAACAGTAATTTTTTTTATTTTCTTTTCTATTACTAAGTTAAATTAATTTTTTCATTTACATATGTTCTGACTAAATAAATTTCTAGAGAAAAAATAAATAAAATAATAAAAATAAATAAAATAAATAAAAAATAATAAAATAAAGTGCCAAAAATGGTGATTTTTTAAAATGTTTGTATGGGGAACCCCCCAGGGGAGTTCCAGGGGGTGTGCCACTGGCATGGGTGGATCGGCCCTCCAAAGTTAGTGGGGGTCGGTCATACATTTGGACTCGATTGGGGCACTCTAAATGGGTCAAAGTGTGATTTTTCAAAACTTGACCCTACGGGACAAAAGTCAACAGTTGGGGGGTAGCACAGTCGCGCTTTTCTTTGCTATCATCAAACAACATTGATAACAAGATATTTTCCGAATGCGCATAATATGAATTATCTGTAATTACTTTATTGACAATTTTGCGTAAACGAGGTTCTAGAAATCTTGACCAACTAATGAATTTGAAAAATAATCTACTACCGTACACGACAGAGCTGTAATACTTGATATTGAAGTACATTGGCACTAGGGTTTGGGGTTCGGGAATTCCCGCCCGGGAAATCCCGGGAAAAGTTTGCCGGGAATTCCCGGGAAAATAATATATTTTTCCCGGGAAAACGGGAATTTTTAAAAATATAAAATTTTTTAAATTGTTTTTGTTTGGAATATGATTTTTTAATTTTAGTCATAAAAAGCATTTTAAATACCAAAACAAAAATGTCATTGTTAAAATCTTTTAAAAGAGAATCAATTTATTTGACACACAAAAAAAATCTTTGCCAAGTAATTAGGAGCTTTTCAACTAATAAAGTTTTTTCGCATAACTTATTCAAAATTTAAGTAGTAAAACGTAAAAACTTGTTAAAATGTTTAAAAGAAATATGAAAAAAAAGTTTAGTTTCATACAAATAATCGCCCTTACTATCTTAATTTTTCAAATGTATATTTTATTTAAAGTCGACTTTAGTTAAAATATTGGGTGGCAGTATACCTTGACTTGGTTTATTTTTGGAGCATTCTGATTGGTTAATTTATTTTCAACTAATCAAAATGTTTGAAAATATAAATATTTGTGTAAGGTTTTCATACACAAAATGAACAAAACCGTATGATTAAAAATAAAGTCCACTTTAAATTAAATACTCCTTTATATTAAGGGCCAATAATTTTATAAGTAACGTTTTCATTAATAAATGTGATATTTTCAAGTAAGTTTACTTTATTTTAATACACCTGCTTTCAAACTAATATATTCTTTTATATTAAAGAATAAAATGTCAGGAGTATGGAAATACTTCACAAAAAAGGACAATGCAGCGCAGTGCAATATTTGCCCTAAAAGACTAATGGTTAACGAAAGTATCTAAATTTGGTTATCCGACATCTAAATTTGGTTCACAAAAAAAAATTGATGGTCATGCAACTTCTCTTGAAGAAAACAACAACAAGAATAACGTTCCAGCTAAAATTAGCAAGGTACCCGAAGAAAAAAGTGTAAGCTGAATAGGCTTTGAACGTTTTATGGTAGGGCAAACATTTCCTCAAAAAGCTATCCAAATTAGCCGCAGTCGACGGAATATCAATCCGCACCATAATAGATCTTCATTTATTCGAGAAAGTTTTTATAATAAAAACCTGGCATTGCCAAAAATGAAACCGATGTAAAGAACATTATATTAATTTACTACAATCATGTAAAAGCTATCATAATAAAAGAAATATCGAGCCATATTTCTAACAATAGGAGATTTAATATAATCTTAGATGAATGGACAAGAATATCACAAAAGAGATATTTGACCATATATATAAACGGAAATAATTAATTTTATAACCTGGGGTTGGTTTATATATCAGGAAGATGTAATGCTGATGAAATAAGAATTGTAGAAATAAGACTAGAAAAGTTTTATTTGTCTTTGGAAAATAACATTGTGGCCACCATATCTAATTGGCCAAGTGTGATGAAACGGTTTGTTTCCGACAGTCCAGTAGTAGGTGCTTTCTGCTGGAATCATGCGATTCATTTGGCAGTGCTGCGAGTAATTTATGTGAAATCAAATGTTCAACATTCTGATATTTTTACTTTGAATTCTCACTACACAGACTGCATTTGTACTGAAATAGTGTTTCTTTTTAACAAAAATTACTTATATAGGTGGTTTTCATTAACAATGTTGTTCAAAAATATTTCCCGGGATTCCAGGGAATCAAATTTTTTCATTCCCGTTTCCCGGGAAATAAAAAAGTCCGGGAAATCCCAAACCCTAATTGGCACATAACATGTAATTATAAATTCAACCAGTATTCTTAAATTTGCATCTGGATTTTCCGTTGTCACATATAATCGTAATAGTCTAGCGGCCTTGGTGAGCCACCGAGAATGTACAATTTTCCCTGGTTTGATGTTTGCCAGATCCACTGAAACCACGCCGCTAGAAATTGCATGGGCCATGTCGTATAAGTACTTGGAATCGGTGGAAAATTAAATTTTTTCTGGAGCAGGGGGCATATTTTTCAACTTAATTTTCTGAAAGCCGTCCACCACCTGAAAATATATAAAAATAAAACAATTAAAAACGGTTGACAATTATAATAAATGAGTGATAGCAATAACTTACCGGAAGAGTTTCACAAGTTTCGATTTGACGGCTCAATTTTCCGGTTGCCGATCTTGGTCCAGTGCTGGTTGATTTATCCAAAGCTTCAAACAAATGCCGAAACGGAAGTTCGTTGAAGTGTAGAAGGCAAACGAACCAATGCAATGGTCTTTTTAACAGCAATTCGAATCGTCGTATAATTCCACCGTTTGGGCCAGTGTTTGTTGGCTCACCGTCAGTGCATATGCCAATTAATGCATCCAGTGATATATTTTTATCGTAGAAAAAATCATTTAATTTGGTTGTTTTGTATTCAGCGGTTTCATGTTCCAGTCTTACGTAACCAATCAATTCAGAATTCGGTTCTCTCAAAATAACAAGATGAGGTTCTTTTACCATTCTAGTATGATACTTCTCATCAATTATATCTCTCGTTAAAGTATCATCTTTTCTGCCATCGAATGAAAATGCTAACAAATTGGTATCATCTAACCGTTTGCGAAGCACTTCTTGTCTGCATTTCTCTTTTTCTCGGCGAACTTTCGATTTATCCATGATGAGAGGTTTGCCATGGATATCTTTCATTTTAAAATCTTGGAAAAGAGCTGTTCCCGTTGCTGATGCTACTCTATCAGGCACGCCAAATCTGTCATATACCAAGGCAAAGTTAAAACAATCGTATCTCTGTGTGTATTGTGAACTTGTGCTTATATCCAAATCTTCTTGAACCGGTGGCGGTGCGTATGTTGAATCATCGGGATCTTGGTATGTTGGCATTGATGACATAGACGTTGCTCCTTGCTCTTCAATTTCCATCGCAAATCCATCCATTGTTAGACTTCTCTGATTATGTTAATCGTGCACAAACTCTTTGAGGCGTTCGGGAACCAAACCGCATGCACATGGAGCTGCCTTCAAATCGCATTTACATGTTCCAATGAAAAAAATTGTTTCCAGAGATTTTACATACTCTGTAAATTGTTGGGGTTTGTTTCTTCTCTTGATTTGCTCTTGATATTTGTCAAGCAATCTATTCAATTTATTACATACACTTTTTTTCAGCATTATTTCCATACCAAGTTTTTCCCAAATTCCAATCAACTTATCTTGTACTTAAATAGTGAATGCTTTATAGGACAACTTTTTTTGTTCGCTCAAGTAAAAATAATATCTCAAGATATCCAGATGGGTTGGTAAATTAAGATCAGTCAAATCAGTAGACACACCAAAAACAGTAACATCATGCCTGGGTATATGACTCATTGGGTTTTCGATAGTTGTTGATGTTGTTATTGCTTCATCTTGCGGTGTAGAGGATGGTGGATTCATTGTAAACTTCTTGATTTGGAATGATTTTTTTTTAAATATTTTTTTATCTCAAATTAGCACTTCACACTTCGAGTTCTTCACAACGACTTAATGCATTCACAAAAACTGTTGCGTTATATATGGTCTAGGAGACGAGGTAATAAGAATGAAATGGTAATTTCAATTCTACCTGTAACCGATTTTGTTGTCAAAACTGCCCATAAAGTACTTAAGCATTAAACACATAGACGACTGCAGCTACACGACTACAGCCTGTCAAAAATAAAATACACACGTTTATATTAAAACGATTATTTTGACACCAACACAGCTACACGGCTACACGACTACTTTTGCCGCTGTAGTCAACTTAAGCCTGGATCAGCCAGACGTAAACGTAAACGTATCTCTGCATAGCTGAATTATTAAGTTAAATAAGAACAGGAGATGTGTTGTGTTTTTTGTTTCATTCTTATGCATGCAATATAGAGCAAACGTAAATATACAACGAAAATCTATTCACAACAGATTTTTGTTGTGTATTTACGTCTGCTCTATATTGAATGCATAAGAATGAAACAAAAAACACAGCACATCTTCTGTTCTTACATAACTTATTAATTCAGCTATGCAGAGATACGTTTACGTTTACGTCTGGCTGATCCAGGCTTTAGGATAATTTCTATTTTTGTTGGCTACAAAACAAAAATAGTGTTGCCAATATAACAAAATATGTAAAACAGGACAATTTTTCCCGCTAGAGGCGAAATAAAATCGCTAGTTCTGAGTAGAAAATCACCGTTATGGGAACACTGAAGAAACAGCTGTTTATATTTTACAATTGTTTGAAGGTTTCATTAATTTATATTTGGAAATAATTTTATTGTAATGTTTTGTAAAAAAATATGGATCTTACAAAATTAACAAAATTTTCCTCAGCCATTATATTAGAAGCACAAACCAAAAAGGATTAATATTTATCAAAACGTCAAATTTTTAGGATCAGAAGTTTACTATGTTGCTGTCGTTTTCAAAAAAATTAAGTAGCTGACTACACGACTACAATTGCAGCCAGCAGCATTTGTAGTCCTGTAGTCGAGTAGCCGCAGTCGTCTATGTGTTTAATGCATTACATGTAAATTAAACGTTAATCTGACTACAAATTCTGTTAAGCAAGTGCGCCTTTTATTACTTCTGGAAAATCCTTTATGATAATTTTATGCTCAATTCTACCTGTAACCGATTTTGTTGTCAAAACTGCCCATAAAGTACTTACATGTAAATTAAACGTTAATCTGACCACAAATTCTGTTAAGCAAGTGCGCCTTTTATTACTTCTGGAAAATCCTTTATGATAATTTTATGCTCAATTCTACCTGTAACCGATTTAGCTTAAGTAAGTTTACGACATGCAGCTGTGTCTTGTGGTGGCTTAAAAAACCCACACAACCTATTTTACGACCTGCAACAGAACGACACGTTCAATTGCTAGCTAGCGTTTCCAAACGAGTTATACCGGAAAATGTAGAGTCTGTTATGGTGACGACATTAGAGAGCCGTGCGAAATTGCCCAGACTTGAAAGCAAAAAAGACTTCAAACAGTAATTTTTTTTATTTTCTTTTCTATTACTAAGTTAAATTAATTTTTTCATTTACATATGTTCTGACTAAATAAATTTCTAGAGAAAAAATAAATAAAATAATAAAAATAAATAAAATAAATAAAAAATAATAAAATAAAGTGCCAAAAATGGTGATTTTTTAAAATGTTTGTATGGGGAACCCCCCAGGGGAGTTCCAGGGGGTGTGCCACTGGCATGGGTGGATCGGCCCTCCAAAGTTAGTGGGGGTCGGTCATACATTTGGACTCGATTGGGGCACTCTAAATGGGTCAAAGTGTGATTTTTCAAAACTTGACCCTACGGGACAAAAGTCAACAGTTGGGGGGTAGCACAGTCGCGCTTTTCTTTGCTATCATCAAACAACATTGATAACAAGATATTTTCCGAATGCGCATAATATGAATTATCTGTAATTACTTTATTGACAATTTTGCGTAAACGAGGTTCTAGAAATCTTGACCAACTAATGAATTTGAAAAATAATCTACTACCGTACACGACAGAGCTGTAATACTTGATATTGAAGTACATTGGCACTAAGGTTTGGGGTTCGGGAATTCCCGCCCGGGAAATCCCGGGAAAAGTTTGCCGGGAATTCCCGGGAAAATAATATATTTTTCCCGGGAAAACGGGAATTTTTAAAAATATAAAATTTTTTAAATTGTTTTTGTTTGGAATATGATTTTTTAATTTTAGTCATAAAAAGCATTTTAAATACCAAAACAAAAATGTCATTGTTAAAATCTTTTAAAAGAGAATCAATTTATTTGACACACAAAAAAAATCTTTGCCAAGTAATTAGGAGCTTTTCAACTAATAAAGTTTTTTCGCATAACTTATTCAAAATTTAAGTAGTAAAACGTAAAAACTTGTTAAAATGTTTAAAAGAAATATGAAAAAAAAGTTTAGTTTCATACAAATAATCGCCCTTACTATCTTAATTTTTCAAATGTATATTTTATTTAAAGTCGACTTTAGTTAAAATATTGGGTGGCAGTATACCTTGACTTGGTTTATTTTTGGAGCATTCTGATTGGTTAATTTATTTTCAACTAATCAAAATGTTTGAAAATATAAATATTTGTGTAAGGTTTTCATACACAAAATGAACAAAACCGTATGATTAAAAATAAAGTCCACTTTAAATTAAATACTCCTTTATATTAAGGGCCAATAATTTTATAAGTAACGTTTTCATTAATAAATGTGATATTTTCAAGTAAGTTTACTTTATTTTAATACACCTGCTTTCAAACTAATATATTCTTTTATATTAAAGAATAAAATGTCAGGAGTATGGAAATACTTCACAAAAAAGGACAATGCAGCGCAGTGCAATATTTGCCCTAAAAGACTAATGGTTAACGAAAGTATCTAAATTTGGTTATCCGACATCTAAATTTGGTTCACAAAAAAAAATTGATGGTCATGCAACTTCTCTTGAAGAAAACAACAACAAGAATAACGTTCCAGCTAAAATTAGCAAGGTACCCGAAGAAAAAAGTGTAAGCTGAATAGGCTTTGAACGTTTTATGGTAGGGCAAACATTTCCTCAAAAAGCTATCCAAATTAGCCGCAGTCGACGGAATATCAATCCGCACCATAATAGATCTTCATTTATTCGAGAAAGTTTTTATAATAAAAACCTGGCATTGCCAAAAAATGAAACCGATGTAAAGAACATTATATTAATTTACTACAATCATGTAAAAGCTATCATAATAAAAGAAATATCGAGCCATATTTCTAACAATAGGAGATTTAATATAATCTTAGATGAATGGACAAGAATATCACAAAAGAGATATTTGACCATATATATAAACGGAAATAATTAATTTTATAACCTGGGGTTGGTTTATATATCAGGAAGATGTAATGCTGATGAAATAAGAATTGTAGAAATAAGACTAGAAAAGTTTTATTTGTCTTTGGAAAATAACATTGTGGCCACCATATCTAATTGGCCAAGTGTGATGAAACGGTTTGTTTCCGACAGTCCAGTAGTAGGTGCTTTCTGCTGGAATCATGCGATTCATTTGGCAGTGCTGCGAGTAATTTATGTGAAATCAAATGTTCAACATTCTGATATTTTTACTTTGAATTCTCACTACACAGACTGCATTTGTACTGAAATAGTGTTTCTTTTTAACAAAAATTACTTATATAGGTGGTTTTCATTAACAATGTTGTTCAAAAATATTTCCCGGGATTCCAGGGAATCAAATTTTTTCATTCCCGTTTCCCGGGAAATAAAAAAGTCCGGGAAATCCCAAACCCTAATTGGCACATAACATGTAATTATAAATTCAACCAGTATTCTTAAATTTGCATCTGGATTTTCCGTTGTCACATATAATCGTAATAGTCTAGCGGCCTTGGTGAGCCACCGAGAATGTACAATTTTCCCTGGTTTGATGTTTGCCAGATCCACTGAAACCACGCCGCTAGAAATTGCATGGGCCATGTCGTATAAGTACTTGGAATCGGTGGAAAATTAAATTTTTTCTGGAGCAGGGGGCATATTTTTCAACTTAATTTTCTGAAAGCCGTCCACCACCTGAAAATATATAAAAATAAAACAATTAAAAACGGTTGACAATTATAATAAATGAGTGATAGCAATAACTTACCGGAAGAGTTTCACAAGTTTCGATTTGACGGCTCAATTTTCCGGTTGCCGATCTTGGTCCAGTGCTGGTTGATTTATCCAAAGCTTCAAACAAATGCCGAAACGGAAGTTCGTTGAAGTATAGAAGGCAAACGAACCAATGCAATGGTCTTTTTAACAGCAATTCGAATCGTCGTATAATTCCACCGTTTGGGCCAGTGTTTGTTGGCTCACCGTCAGTGCATATGCCAATTAATGCATCCAGTGATATATTTTTATCGTAGAAAAAATCATTTAATTTGGTTGTTTTGTATTCAGCGGTTTCATGTTCCAGTCTTACGTAACCAATCAATTCAGAATTCGGTTCTCTCAAAATAACAAGATGAGGTTCTTTTACCATTCTAGTATGATACTTCTCATCAATTATATCTCTCGTTAAAGTATCATCTTTTCTGCCATCGAATGAAAATGCTAACAAATTGGTATCATCTAACCGTTTGCGAAGCACTTCTTGTCTGCATTTCTCTTTTTCTCGGCGAACTTTCGATTTATCCATGATGAGAGGTTTGCCATGGATATCTTTCATTTTAAAATCTTGGAAAAGAGCTGTTCCCGTTGCTGATGCTACTCTATCAGGCACGCCAAATCTGTCATATACCAAGGCAAAGTTAAAACAATCGTATCTCTGTGTGTATTGTGAACTTGTGCTTATATCCAAATCTTCTTGAACCGGTGGCGGTGCGTATGTTGAATCATCGGGATCTTGGTATGTTGGCATTGATGACATAGACGTTGCTCCTTGCTCTTCAATTTCCATCGCAAATCCATCCATTGTTAGACTTCTCTGATTATGTTAATCGTGCACAAACTCTTTGAGGCGTTCGGGAACCAAACCGCATGCACATGGAGCTGCCTTCAAATCGCATTTACATGTTCCAATGAAAAAAATTGTTTCCAGAGATTTTACATACTCTGTAAATTGTTGGGGTTTGTTTCTTCTCTTGATTTGCTCTTGATATTTGTCAAGCAATCTATTCAATTTATTACATACACTTTTTTTCAGCATTATTTCCATACCAAGTTTTTCCCAAATTCCAATCAACTTATCTTGTACTTAAATAGTGAATGCTTTATAGGACAACTTTTTTTGTTCGCTCAAGTAAAAATAATATCTCAAGATATCCAGATGGGTTGGTAAATTAAGATCAGTCAAATCAGTAGACACACCAAAAACAGTAACATCATGCCTGGGTATATGACTCATTGGGTTTTCGATAGTTGTTGATGTTGTTATTGCTTCATCTTGCGGTGTAGAGGATGGTGGATTCATTGTAAACTTCTTGATTTGGAATGATTTTTTTTTAAATATTTTTTTATCTCAAATTAGCACTTCACACTTCGAGTTCTTCACAACGACTTAATGCATTCACAAAAACGGTTGCGTTATATATGGTCTAGGAGACGAGGTAATAAGAATGAAATGGTAATTTCAATTCTACCTGTAACCGATTTTGTTGTCAAAACTGCCCATAAAGTACTTAAGCATTAAACACATAGACGACTGCAGCTACACGACTACAGCCTGTCAAAAATAAAATACACACGTTTATATTAAAACGATTATTTTGACACCAACACAGCTACACGGCTACACGACTACTTTTGCCGCTGTAGTCAACTTAAGCCTGGATCAGCCAGACGTAAACGTAAACGTATCTCTGCATAGCTGAATTATTAAGTTAAATAAGAACAGGAGATGTGTTGTGTTTTTTGTTTCATTCTTATGCATGCAATATAGAGCAAACGTAAATATACAACGAAAATCTATTCACAACAGATTTTTGTTGTGTATTTACGTCTGCTCTATATTGAATGCATAAGAATGAAACAAAAAACACAGCACATCTTCTGTTCTTACATAACTTATTAATTCAGCTATGCAGAGATACGTTTACGTTTACGTCTGGCTGATCCAGGCTTTAGGATAATTTCTATTTTTGTTGGCTACAAAACAAAAATAGTGTTGCCAATATAACAAAATATGTAAAACAGGACAATTTTTCCCGCTAGAGGCGAAATAAAATCGCTAGTTCTGAGTAGAAAATCACCGTTATGGGAACACTGAAGAAACAGCTGTTTATATTTTACAATTGTTTGAAGGTTTCATTAATTTATATTTGGAAATAATTTTATTGTAATGTTTTGTAAAAAAATATGGATCTTACAAAATTAACAAAATTTTCCTCAGCCATTATATTAGAAGCACAAACCAAAAAGGATTAATATTTATCAAAACGTCAAATTTTTAGGATCAGAAGTTTACTATGTTGCTGTCGTTTTCAAAAAAATTAAGTAGCTGACTACACGACTACAATTGCAGCCAGCAGCATTTGTAGTCCTGTAGTCGAGTAGCCGCAGTCGTCTATGTGTTTAATGCATTACATGTAAATTAAACGTTAATCTGACTACAAATTCTGTTAAGCAAGTGCGCCTTTTATTACTTCTGGAAAATCCTTTATGATAATTTTATGCTCAATTCTACCTGTAACCGATTTTGTTGTCAAAACTGCCCATAAAGTACTTACATGTAAATTAAACGTTAATCTGACCACAAATTCTGTTAAGCAAGTGCGCCTTTTATTACTTCTGGAAAATCCTTTATGATAATTTTATGCTCAATTCTACCTGTAACCGATTTAGCTTAAGTAAGTTTACGACATGCAGCTGTGTCTTGTGGTGGCTTAAAAAACCCACACAACCTATTTTACGACCTGCAACAGAACGACACGTTCAATTGCTAGCTAGCGTTTCCAAACGAGTTATACCGGAAAATGTAGAGTCTGTTATGGTGACGACATTAGAGAGCCGTGCGAAATTGCCCAGACTTGAAAGCAAAAAAGACTTCAAACAGTAATTTTTTTTATTTTCTTTTCTATTACTAAGTTAAATTAATTTTTTCATTTACATATGTTCTGACTAAATAAATTTCTAGAGAAAAAATAAATAAAATAATAAAAATAAATAAAATAAATAAAAAATAATAAAATAAAGTGCCAAAAATGGTGATTTTTTAAAATGTTTGTATGGGGAACCCCCCAGGGGAGTTCCAGGGGGTGTGCCACTGGCATGGGTGGATCGGCCCTCCAAAGTTAGTGGGGGTCGGTCATACATTTGGACTCGATTGGGGCACTCTAAATGGGTCAAAGTGTGATTTTTCAAAACTTGACCCTACGGGACAAAAGTCAACAGTTGGGGGGTAGTAGAATTCGTTTTAGAGGTATGGTTCCTTCGGCAAAGTTTATTTTGATCCCTAGAAGACGATTTTCACTGAGCCAAAATGCAGAAACTAGATCTAGCCTGATTTGAAAAATATGTGTTTATTTTTACAGAAAAATTTTTACTCTTCTTAAACTCAAATTTATTAATTAAAATTGATAAAATTGCCTATTTTTTGTAGATTTTTAGTTAATGTGGTTATAATTGTAATTAAGTTAATTATACCCTACACCACTATGTGGTCAGGGTATTATAAGTTTGTGCTGATGTTTGTAACACCAAAAAATATTGGTCGTAGACCCACCTTATAGCATACCGATCGGTTCAGAATTTTTTTTTATTTCGATTTAACGATGTCCGTCTGTCCGTCCGTCCGTCCGTCTGTCTGTCTGTCCATGCAATCTTGTGCGCACTTTACAGGTCGCAACTATTAAGATATTTTGATGAAATTTGGTACGCAGACCTATGTTGGCCCAAGGACAAACGAGTTTGATTTTGGTGAACATCGGTCCATGTTTAGACCTAGTGCCCATATAAGGGTCCTACCAAAATTATATTGTTTATACGCTGTAGGTCGTAAATATTAAGATATTTTGACGAAATTTGGTACACAGACCTATATTGGCCCAATAACGCAGCCTATTGATTTTGGTGAACATCGGTCCATGGTTAGACCTAGTGCCCATATAAGGGTCCTACCAAAATTATACTGTTTATACGCTGCAGGTCGTAAATATTAAGATATTTTGATGAAATTTGGTACACAGACCTATATTGGCCCAATAACGCAGCCTATTGATTTTGGTGAACATCGGTCCATGGTTAGACCTAGTGCCCATATAAGGGTCCTACCAAAATTATACTGTTTATACGCTGCAGGTCGTAAATATTAAGATATTTTGATGAAATTTGGTACACAGACCTATATTGGCCCAATAACGCAGCCTATTGATTTTGGTGAACATCGGTCAATGTTTAGACCTAGTGCCCATATAAGGGTCCTACCAAAATTATACTGTTTATACGCTGCAGGTCGCAAATATTAAGATATTTTGATGAAATTTGGTACACAGACCTATATTGGCCCAATAACGCAGCCTATTGATTTTGGTGAAAATCGGTCCATGTTTAGACCTAGTGCCCATATAAGGGTACTACCAAAATTATACTGTTTATACGCTGCAGGTCGCAAATATTAAGATATTTTGCTGAAATTTGGTACACAGACCTATATTGGCCCAATAACGCAGCCTATTGATTTTGGTGAACATCGGTCCATGGTTAGACCTAGTGCCCATATAAGGGTCCTACCAAAATTATACTGTTTATACGCTGCAGGTCGTAAATATTAAGATATTTTGATGAAATTTGGTGCACAGACCTATATTGGCCCAATAACGCAGCCTATTGATTTTGGTGAACATCGGTCCATGATTAGACCTAGTGCCCATATAAGGGTCCTACCAAAATTATACTGTTTATACGCTGTAGGTCGCAAATATTAAGATATTTTGATGAAATTTGGTACACAGACCTATATTGGCCCAATAACGCAGCCTATTGATTTTGGTGAACATCGGTCCATGTTTAGACCTAGTGCCCATATAAGGGTACTACCAAAATTATACTGTTTATACGCTGCAGGTCGCAAATATTAAGATATTTTGATGAAATTTGGTACACAGACCTATGTTGGCCCAATAACGCAGCCTATTGGTGAACATCGGTCCATGTTTAGACATAGTGCCCATATAAGGGTCCCACCAAAATTATATTGTTTATACGCTGCAGGTCGCAAATATTAAGATATTTTGATGAAATTTGGTACATAGACCTATGTAGGCCCAAGGACGAAGCCTATTGATTTTGGTGAACATCGGTCAATGTTTAGAACTAGTGCCCATATAAGGGTCCCCCCAAAATTGGCTTGGTTACAAACTGCAGGTCGCAAATATTAAGATATTTTAATGAAATTGGGTGCGCTGACTCACATTATAGAAAATTTTGACACAAGCCCCATTTTAACTTATTCGAATTTCGGATCCAAACAATACACCAGACTGGTGTAGGGTATTGTATAGTCGGCATGCCCGACTTTAACCTTTTTACTCGTTGTAATTATACATTAGTCAATTAATTACATTAGCTGTGTTTTCGACTTAACTGTATCCGTTAACTCATAAAAAAACTCAAAGTGAATAAAAATGCGTTTAAGACGAAAACTAACATACTACTTTTCGTATGCACGTTAACTTTCAACACGGATAATTATCGACATTGAAAACTCAACGTTTATACATTTTCACATCTAAAGTAACTTATTCGCGTTACTTTCTAAAAACTTTTGCTGACATACGTTCGATTATAACGGAACAATTATGAACATAACCTGTTTAAAATTTGTTATGTTACAATCGGTTTAACTTAGATTTGCTTTAAATACTTAACGTTGATATGCATGAGACAAAATTCACACCGAAAAAATTCCTCAGTTCCTCAGTTAAAGAAATTCTCAGTTAATTTAAATTAAATAAAAATTAACTGAGAAACTAAAATTTGTTGATTATAGGCTTTTCTTGAGTCAGCTTGTAAAGTTCAAATGATTTATTGTCAAAAAATGTACTGAAAATTAAAAAAAAAAACAAAAGGGAGAAATAAAAGTTCAATGTTTTTGATAAGTTTTAGTTTTTTCGTGCAAAATAAAATTTATTTTAATTATTTTAAATTGATTTAATATTTTAACATAATGTGTCCAAAGAAAAATTTAGGATTAAGGAAGTTTTCAACGTTTTAGTGCACATCAGTGATGGTATTTGAGAATTTTCGTTTGGTGCCTCAATGATGCCAAAAAAGTGCCAAAAATGCTTTAAAAGTGCCAAAAAAAAAAAATTAAGCAACATTTAATGTTTCAAAAAAAATATGTTCAGCTTTTATTTCAAATATTTATACATTTAGTTACTTTAACCCTTAAATGCATGGTGTAGCCATTTGGCAACATACCAGTTTCTTAATAAAAAACGCCACTTGATGCATAAAACTCAATTTTTGGGCATTGGGGCCCTTTCTGCACAAAGTGCTCTTATAAACTATAACTCAGATTTTTTAAACAGTTATAGGAAAAATCTTGGTTTTGCTTCGTATGTTTGTGAAAAATTTAAAACACGCATTTTTTTTACAAAAAGTGCAATATTCAAAAATATTTGTTTAAATATTTAAAGTGGTATTCTCGCAATAAAATTAATTTTGGCAACAATAAATGTATAATTAATATTTCATATATTTTTTTTGTTTCTTTTTTTTTCATACACGTTAAAATAATCACAATTTAGCTATTTGGCAATTTTTTTGATATTTTTCTTGAAATGTACACGCCTTTAGAAATCATATATAAAAAAATGGTTAAAATTGTAGAGATCATGCAGTTAAGGGTTAAGTAAAAAGACAAAAAAAAAAAAAAAGCGGGCAACTTATCTAAAAAGTAATCCGAGTTTAACATTACCTACCACAAATATTTTCATATAAAAATGCCATTCTTAACTATAGTAAAGCAATAAACTTACGTTATTTTAAGATGTTAGCAGGTGCAAGACTTTCAAAAAATTTTACAATTAAATTTGACAATACAATAGAATCAATTAAAGTTTTTCGAATTTTATCCCCGTTGCTTTTGTTTTTAAATATCAAAATAATGATTAAATTGTCCCCGAAAAACTGGAAGGTGGTCCAAAAAATTGTAGATATTTTTAGTGTAGCATTTGTTTTTTAATTTTGAAGGGGTCTTCTTAATAGGCGTGGCTTTTAATTAAAAACCAGCGATATCGACCTTTTATCAAATTATATAGAAATTTTCGTAAAAAGTGCCAAAATTCTATGGAGAGTGCCAAGGTGCCATTGAACATTCAATAGTGCCACAAATGGCACTTTTGTGCCACTTTTACCAACAGTGGTGCACATATGTACCATACATGTATGCCGAAAATTTTATATGTACAATAGTAAATTGTACAATTTCAAAAGGGAACAATATCTTTTAAAAAAAGAACGGTAATGTAAGAGATGATGGTACATTTATTGTATTTTAAGGTAGCATTCGGCAGAGAAACCTTAAACTGATACCGGTGACTTGTAACGCTTTGTGATTACTTACTCTGCCGAACGATGTTTTCTTTGTTTTGTTTTTAAAAACACTTTCTATAGTTTCCTTTTATTTTTTAAAATTTTTGTTTTCGAATTATATTTGTATGTTTTTATTTGTCATTCTTACAAAACAAGTTTTATTGTAAATGAACAACAACAAATGTATCACTATTTGATCAAAAGTAGCAAACATTTTTTACGCTACCAAAATGTGACAGCGTTACCTGAGCGCTCAGACTGAGCGAATAGTGATCAGGCCGTTCAGCAGATAGCTGTACAACTGTTGTCTATTATGTTGTATCTGCCGAACGCACCCTAAGTTTTGTTTTAAATAAATTAATGAGCAAAAAATAATTGTGTTTTATTGTCAACCGTATACAAATATATGTATGCAATTTTCAACTGTTGAGTTTGTTATTAGCTACTAATTTCAATTATTTTTCATTTGAACTGAGGCTTCAGTTAAATTAAATTTTTCTAGTTTAAATTAGTTGATTTCAATTAACTCAATCAACTGAAGCTCAGTAAGGGGTATTTCACCTGAGACTCAGTTGAAAATTTAGTTGACAGTAACTGAGATATGTTTTCGGTGCAGCTAATGTTAATTGCAGCTGTCTACAGGGCGTTTAAAATAACACTTTACTAAACTTTTCGTTGAATTAATAGTTTTATGAAAAATTTCGTATTTTTTATTTAAAAATGAAAAACCTTTTTAGTAAAATTTGTTTTGCATTAACATTGTGAAGAAAACTTTATTAGTTTAGTGAAAACTTTCATTAAAACTCGTCCAATTATATTCTCTCTACGTATATTACCTCAAAATTTGTTTTTGTTAAGGGCCCTTAAAAAGCGAAAATACTGAGAATTAACCAATTATTTATGATATTCTCAGACCACTAATATTCAGCAAAATTTTTTGCTAATTTTTGCAGAATAAATAGGTATTTTCAAATAGAGCTTAACATTTTTTATATTGATAGCTCAATGTAAAAAGCTCTTCTATTTTTTAATATTAAAAAAAGTCATCTCTTTGTGTTTTTATTGATAAAAAGTTAGGAAAACACATTAATTTTGCATTAAACGTATAATCGCCAATTTTCTCGATTAACCGACCCGAATAACCGGTTAATTAATTTTGGTGATTTTTCGAATAATGCATTAACCGGTTAACCGCCTATGTCGAATAATTGGAAACACCCGTAAACGTTCCGTAAAGAACGGATTCATGATTGCACGAACTTTTTAAGTTCTGTTGAAAAATTTCACAAAAATAGCTATATTTTTCAAACTTCTTAAAACTTTCTTAAAAAATTATTGATACATCGCCAAATTTTTCGAACTTTTTTGTTTTCCATAAAAATTTACCGATAAATCGCTGAATAATAATGATTCAAAAATTCTGTCAAGGAAATAAATGTAAAAAAATGCTAAGAAAATGTGAAGACTGTCTTAAAAAGAAAAATCGCTAGTTTTCCCGCTAATAGCTAAATTATATTTTATTCCTCTAAACGAGTTGAAGTATCGCTAGATTTGCCGAGAAAATAGCTAAATTGGCAACAGTTATTAAAATAGCGGATTGCGAAATAAACCTATTCAAATTATTGGATTAATAAATAAAACCTAATAAAATGATCACTTACTTATCCTTCCATCGTAAATAAGCTTATATTTAAATATTTTTTATTTTTACAAAAAATTATTTCAAAATTATTTAGACATGTTTTGTTTCTTCAATCATACAACTATGGACATATAAACGGCACATTCTACCATGAATTCTTTCTTATGCTACTATATTGCAAATACTATTAACAAACAAGTTTTTATTTTTTTCCAAATGTTTGTTATGCACATGTAATATTGCTGTAAACTTTAGTTGAAATTCATTAATATAAATAAAAACTTATCATTATGAAAAAAAACCCATTGAAATGAGCTGGACACATAAATGGCACAATCTTAAAAAAAGAGAAGAAATGGTTTTAATATTGCATTTGTTAAAGTTTTTGGTATGTACAAATATTTTAATATTTAATATTTAGTGCTGTGGCCTTTTTTCTGATGACAGCGATCCATACTTTCCACTAGTTTTTGGCATACCAAGCTTCCTGTGCGGCCGACCACAGTTCGTCCATATTTTTGTAATTTTTCTTGGCGATTTCAACCTTGACTTCGTTCCACAGGTTCTCTATTGGATTTAAGTCAGGGCTCTGGGCTGGCCAATCCAAAACATCAATCTTCTCCGCACAAAACCATTTTTTTACTAGTTTGGAGGAGTGTTTGGGGTCATCATCTTGCATGAATTTCCATTTTATTGGCATGGAGTTGAAGGCATATGGCTCCATATGGTTTTTTAAAATATCTAAATACTGAAACTTGTCCATTTTTCAATTGATTTTTATAAGCGGACCTACGCCATGCCAAGAAAATGCACCCCAAACCATAATACTGCCACCTCCATGTTTTGCCGTCTTCTGAGTGAACCGAGGATTAAACTCTTCGCCTTTAGGATGACGAACAAAGATTCTGCCATCTGGTCCTATCCTGTTAATTTTTGTTTCGTCACTCCATAACACGTTTTTCCAAAAATTAATGGGATTTTCCTTATGGGTTCTGGCGAAGGTTATTCGTTTGAAATATTTTTTTGAGAGAAGGGGCTTTAGTGTAGTCTTCTTCTGACAAGTCTGCCATGTTAAAATTTTCATTAATATCCAATACTATCTGCCTTGTTGACTTGAATGGATCAATTTTCACCATTCGTACTATAGCTGCATCCGTACGCTCATCTGTTTTTCGTGGCCTTGGCTTCCGAATTTTACCCTTAGTCAATATATCGGGATCCTCAACACAAGAATTAATTGCATTGTAGACTTTTTTGCGAGAAATTTGCATTATGTCAGCAATTTCCGCTACTTTTTTCCATTTTCATACATTTTCCATATGATCCGCCTTTCCTCACCTGTGGTATGTTTTCCTGATCCCATTTTAAAAAATTTTTAACTTTTTATATTTATTTTTGAACTACGAAAAATATTTATTGCTTTGAATTAAATCTACACGACTACTGCCTATTTTAAGTAAATTGTGCCATTTATATGTCCACTTTAAATCAGCACTGTTAACGCAAAAATGATAACGGTAAATAATAAAAAACAGCAAAACCTTGGTAATATGTTGGTATTACAGAACACATAACCTGGTAATACCATACCCCTTACCATTGCATTATTTCATAACTAAAATGTAATGTCTTACGTATAATGCGCTGCATAACTACCGGGTAGTAATAGCAACTTATTACCAATGATATATTTAAACACCTCAAAGAAAAGAGTTACTTGTAATACACAACATGAGTTCTAAATAATAGCAGCGACTTATTACAGATGGGATATTTTAAAACCGTAAAATAAGGAGTTACTTTTAATGTGATACGTGATCACTTAATAGAAATAGCCACTTATTACCGATGGTGTATTCAAATACCTCAAAATAAGGAGTTATTTGTAATGCGATACATGAGTGTTATTTTCTATTTAAAATATTCGATACAAATAATTTATATGTTTTATACATATTGACTGAAATATCTTTTATGTTTTTTGTTAACTTTATATTAATCTGAGTAAATATTAATTAAATATGAATATGCTTCGTTTTAGCATTTATAAAAAACCAACACGATAACGTCTTATTTTAATTTTTTTTGTAAGAAGTAAGTATATACTTTTATGCAGTAAGTAAGTGAGCGCATAATTTTAATGTGTTATTTCAGACCTGTTTGTAACACATTTTTTTGGCCTTACTTTAAGCTGTTATGTAAGAAGTATTGTGGTCAGTATCGGTTATGTAAGTGGTTACGTAACTCCTAACATGTAACATTAAAGTAACATGTTCTTATGTTGTTACCTAGCCCTCTTTTGGAAAGTACATACCTCCAATGACATGCCCTTGTTAAAATAATAGCTGTTGGAACAGCAAAGTAAGAGGTTACATACCTTAATTTCTTCTTACAAACCTTATTACCAGGTAATAGAAAGTTTTGATGGGACTATTAAGACAAACATTTTTTTCAACAACAATCAGAAGATATAAAACTTGCATTTTTAAATATATTTAGTTGGAAAATACTTAAACTTATGCGCAATTTAAATTTGTGCCATTTATGTGTCCATAGCTGTATGTTTTAAATCATATGTTTTTTTTTACAAATTCTTACTAGCAAAAATTCATCCAGTAAAAACTTGTAAGTTCTCTGGTATTGAACTGTCACTTTACCCTCTATTTTTCCTCTCTCCTTACTGAATAATTGTTTAAACAAACACTTTCCAGTAAAAACTTGTACAAATTTGTACACCCTAATAATTCCATAGTTGATTATAACGAATATTTCAACTATATTAGCTATGTTTGTGCGGCAAGCTATCAACGGCTTATGTCATTCCCATACAGATTTGACATTAGTAACGTTGAGAGTTAACATTAAACGTTGGCTAATGTCAAATTTATATGGGAATGACACAAGCCAACGTTGATAGCTTGCCGCACAAACACAGCTATTATAGGTGAAATGCCCCTAATATATAATTGAACTGATATAGGTGATGATAACTAAGTATTTTGATTATCAAGAAATTAATAAAAATCAACTATTTAATTTCAAATAATGGTTAATCGGAATTATAGGTATTGTATTTCACTTTTCTTTTAATGAAACAGACATTTGCAAAAATAGCTGTGTTCGGGTACTCAACATTGGGATCCCGCGGGATCCCAATTTTACCAAAAAGCGTTTTCTTACTACACAATTGGGTAAATGAGAGCTGTCATGAGAGAGTAATATTCTTGTTCTTCTTGCACGAAGAAGCCCATACTTTTTTTCGTGTAAATTTGGGTAAATTGTTTTAATCAGCTGTTATATCATCAGTTGGGTGCAACTAGTTCAATTGAACTCTTCACTGATTTGAACCAAAGACCTAGTTCACAACTAATAGCTCTTTTAGTTCAATCGATCATTTCATTCATTCAGAAAATATGTTTATCATTTACAAAAATTAGTATAATAGTTGCAAAAGCCTATCGGTGATTTTACAACTCCATAAAATTACCGACAATTTTGTGAAGATGCTTGTTTAAATGTGTTAAAGAGTTAAATATGTAAATAAATCGAAGCTTTTGTTTAATATTAAAATCTTTTCCAAATTTAATAAACTATGTATTCCTTTTTGTAAATAGAAATGCCTAAAAAGGAAATTTTTATTAAATTTTTGATTTAAAAAGGGGTTTAACTAGAAAAGCTATCTAGATTTTTACAACAAATTGAACAAGAACTAGAAAGAGCGCTCACCAAAACGAACTATAATGCATAAATCTATTGACATTTGTTTTTCGGGCTTCAAATGTGGTTTTTCGCGTTCGTTTACTTTTGTGCATTTTTGTTATTTCGGGAGAGTATTTCTTGTTAACTCTCATTTTACCGAACTTTACCCAAAAAGTAAAGAAACAGAGCTAATATTGACCAATGTTTTATTAGATATTACAGAAAAATCTAAATTGAAATAATATTAACACATACAATAACACACTTTAAACTTCATTTGGCAATTTTTAAAGCTAATCTTCTTGTTCTAAAAATCATCTTCTCCTTCCTAGAATCATCTTCCCTTTGTCGTATTCAAATTTCGGCCACAAATGTTTTTGTAATTTCATTATATCTATCTAATTTTTATTTGTTATTCCAAAATTGCATCTGAAAAGAATCAAAACACATTAGATAATAATTCCAAATGGCTAACAACATTAATAAATTAAAACTTACCAAAATATTTATGATTCAATATTTTTCTTTATTTTTTTATTCAAAAAATATTTGAAAACTGTTGTGGCAACTTGAAATTAATTGAAATAGTTATTAACAGGGCAACTCAAATATTATTGATTTTAACGAAAACAATAGTTGTTTTTTATTATGATAGTTATTCATATTTTCTTTAAATTCAACTATAGATTTTATTAACTATCATACTATGGAATTTTATCGGTGTACGAAATTGTACAAATTTTCGGGTACGCAAACACACTTTATATGTATGACATCATATATGAAATTTTTGAAACACTAAAAGCTATATATAATTATATTCTCAAAGATATAGTGTCAGACTTGACTATATATAAGCATATAGTCCATGTTAATTTATATAATTTTCTTTATAACTTTTTTTACTCGTGTTAGTAAAAAAGTATATTTATTTCGTTAACTTTTTCAAATGGAAACCTTTTTGTTTGAAATTTTGCAAGAACAATTTTTAGAGGTAACCCCATATTATACTAAAAGTTGGATTTTGGGGATAACTTGGAAAGCTATGCTGCCATATAAAGTTTTTGAAAAATCGTGATTTTAACGTATAGGTGCGCTATACATGAATATACATATATGTATATATTTTCCTTTTAATTACTTCTTTACGGCAAAAATAAAAGTTTCGTAACATAATAAAAATACTTTTGATTTATTTATAAAACATAAATTTACAACTTAGAAAACTAGTTAAATGAATGTATTCCCTACTTAAACTTTATCATTTCCTCCTATATCGACCCACGTCAATGTTTGATGACCATCGCGATCTAAATCTTCAAATTGTAAATATTTGACATCACCTAATTCGACTTTTATCAAATGATCACTTACTGAAGTAATAATATTCTCATTAACTTCAATCGTCTCCTCCTCCTCATCTTCAATAAGGGGCGATGATACTGATGAAGCACTTTTACTCAAAAGTTCTTGAGCTTTGAACATAATAGTCTCAAGTGACTCTTCAGCCTCATCTTCCCTTGGCTCTAAATCATTATCAACATCAATTTCATTTTCATCCATTTCACTTTTTATATTTGTATTTGCAGTCGAACTTTCCATAGGTTGATGTTGGGTAAACTGTGGTTGATTAATAATGATCGTGTCGTTAACATGTTTCGTCTGTTTCATGTGTGTCAACAGCAAAGGCTTACGCATAAAGCCTGCCCCACATTCCATACACTCGTAGGGCTTTTTATCACTATGAACAAAACGATGAGCATTACGATTGTCACGACTATTAAATTGCTTGCCACACACTTCACAGGCAAATGGTTTCTTTCCACTGTGTATGAGCATGTGTTTTTTATAATGTTCAGGATAGACAAATCCAGCGCCACAAATTTCGCATTTATGTGGACGTTCTCCAGTGTGAATTGCCTGTATATGATAGTCCAATAAACGTTTACGTTTAAACGATCGCAAGCATTGATCACATTTGTGTATTTTTTCATTTAAATGCGTCGACTTCTTGTGAGTGGCCAAATTTGAACGCTGAGCAAATGCCATGGGACATAAATCACATTGGAATGGTCTCTCACCAGTATGAATGCGTTCATGATCTTTTATTTCTGGTCTCCGGGCAAAAGATTTTCCACAAATACGACATATAAAAGGTCTTTGGCCGGAATGTACTATTTTATGTACCTGTAGACTATGTTGTGTAGTGAAGGTTTTCGAGCAGACATCACATTCGAAAGCTTTTACCGAGACATGTAACTTTTTGTGTTGATTTAGATTTTGTTGATTTAAAAACTGTTTACCACACTGATCGCACTGATATGGTCTTGGACGTTCTTTATGTATTTTCATATGAGTTTGTAGTGTGTATTTTGACGCAAAATCCTTTGGACATTCGGGACATTTATATGGCCTAACACCGGTATGTGTATTCATATGTTCTTCCAGCACTCCCTTGGATACATACGTTTTCTGACACACCGAACATTCGTAAGGCTTGGAGGTATTGTAATGAATTCGCTTATGCATGCGATACAGACGATTACTGGTAAATGTTTGATCACAAAATTCACACCGCGTGAAATGACCACTTTCTGTGTGCATTTTAAGATCTTGTCGCCGAGCATATCCCTCATGACAATGTTCACACATATAGAATTTTGATTTATGAAAGGTTTGAAAGTGATCTATTAGTGTCTGACGTTCAAATTGTGGTGAAATCTCACATAAAAAACATATGAATACAATTCCTTGTTGTTTACATACAGGTTTAGGGGTTGTGGCGCCAGAACTTGGAAGTGGTGGTGATGGTGAAGGATCAGCATGGGTATCAGTTACCTGTTGTTCATTTGATAATACAAATTCAACAATGTCTGGCTGTTGTGAATTATCTCCACGATGTCCTTTGCTTGTAAACATATCATCAGCACTGATTAAGAATTTAAGTTCATCATCTGGAATAATTATTGTGTATTTTTGTTATTGTCAAAGTTAATGTTGATTGTTTGGTGATATAAATAATGAAATGATAAATATGCAAAATGAAACAAAAATTTTTGGTACATATTCCTATTATTATTATTACCACATATCTATTATTATTATTATTACTGTTTAGCAGGGTTGGCAGGCAATACCGCTAAAATACCGTTATCGATTCAAAACCCTTTCAACTGACTACAGTTACCCCTAAAATGCCGTTACCGAAATAACTGAAATACCGTTATCCTTAAAATACCGTTACCGAAATAACTGAATTACCGTTATCCTTAAAATACCGATACAGAAATAAATGAATTATCGATACCCTTAAAATACCGTTACCGAAATAAATTAAATACCGTTACCCCTAAAATACCGGTACCGTTATTTTTAATTTTCTGCTTTTGGTAATTGCACGCAGAGCTTTGAAGAATTAATTCCTTTTTGAATGAATTCACTACCAATCGAATTCAATTTTCTCTAGAATTGAATGAATTCCTTTTCTTAAGTAATTCACTAAATTCATTCAACTGAATGAGTTCATCAAACAACAAATTCAAAGAATTAATTCAATTGCAATAGTTCTTTTTATTAAATCAAATGAATTAATTCACCTGTGAACGCGTTCAATTTTATAAATCGAACGGAAAAAAGTGAATTAATTCCTTACTGAATTAATTCACCACTGAATTCATTCAAATTCATTTGCATTCAGTGAATTAAAAAAAATAAAATTACATTCAGTGAATTAAAAAAAAAAATAATAAGTTCACTGAATTGAAAAAAAATAAAATAAGTTCACTGAATTAAAAAAAAATAAAATAAGTTCACCGAATTCAAAGCCTCTTTTCTGCCGTTCAGTAGATGAAAACAATAATGTACAAATAAAATTTTTAAATAAGCAATTTCAGCAATTCCTTACTGAATTAATTCACTTTTTTTCCGTTCGATTTATAAAATTGAACGCGTTCACCGGTGAATTAATTCATTTGATTTAATAAAAAGAACTATTGCAATTAAATTAATTCTATGAATTTGTTGTTTGATGAACGCATTCAGTTGAATGAATTCAGTGAATTACTTAAGAAAAGGAATTCATTCAATTCTAGAGAAAATTGAATTCGATTGGTAGTGAATTCATTCAAAAAGGAATTAATTCTTCAAAGCTCTGGTAATGTGAAATATACGTTAATTTAAATTGGTGATTCCCAGCAAAATATTGGTAATGACACCTCATTACGAGTACTATCTGCATTACCAAAATTGATATATCATTACCTTTTACATTACTTCATAATATAAAATAATGACTTCCCAATAATGTCCTATTGTTTTTAAATATAAAATAATGACTTACGCGTAATAGTTTAAATAAGTACTTTTTACGCAGTTAAATTTTATAAATTTTTTATTTATTATGTGCAATTGATAAATCTGGCAACTCCGTTATGCATTAACGCGCAAATTTTTTGCTATTGAGAAAATTAATTAGAAAAATTTTAAATAATAAATTAAAGTGGTTTTTATTAATTAATAATTGAAGAAAAGTTTCTACTAATATAAGTAAAAGTTATTGTTTTTATTGTTTGCTTACTAATCATACATAAGCATAGTATTTAATAAGGTGATACTATACAGTGTCTTCTGTGCCAATATTCAGTTGTTGCAACACATATTGCAGTTTGTATGCGGCATTATTTTATCTAACGAAATACGTTAACAGAAGGTGTACTCTCCAAGTATCGAAATTGTTTTTTCCAACTGGATTTTTTTGGAAAAATTACTTATTTTTCTTATCGGTGCTCCCGGCTTTTCAGTAGCAGTTGTTTTTGTTTAGCCCAGAGCTGGTACTTATTAATTGTTTCCGTTTTCATCATGTCATCATCCATTTGTAAATGTCCTGTTTGCAGTAAAAATGTGACTAAAACCAACAGAAGTATTGACTGCTCTTATTGTGAAAAGTATTTCCATATAGCATGTGCCAAAATTTCAAAGGAGCAGCATGAAATTTTAGTGAAGAATAAAATTTTAAAATACATTTGTGAAAATTGTTCAAGGTTGCCTAAATACTGCAATGTTCAGGAGGAACTTAGAAATGGGTTTTCTTCCGTGTTGAAAACATTAGAAGAAAAGTTGGAGGCAAAATTTATGGAAAGTAAGCGTAAACTTGATGAACAGCTGGAAAATGGTCTTAAACTTTTAGATCAAAAAATAAATGAACTTTCTTTTCACGGTGCTTCGGGGATTTCTGATGTAGATCAAGTGAAATCTGACCTAAAGCATTGTTTTGATGTTGTCAATGTTGTGGACAAAGCTGCTGATCGTCGAATTGGTTCTCTGGAAAAGCACAACAACATTTTGCAGAGAAGGTTAAATCGCTCCAATATTATAATTGTAGGATTGCCCAAAAAAATTCAGGATTTGCGGCAGCACATTTTAAAAATATGCTCTTTATGCAAGGTTAAGGTGTTGTATACTGACATTCAACATTGCACTTATTTTGCTAGTGGAAGGAAGGTTTTGGTAAAGTTTAATTCCGTACAAATTCGTGATGAAATAATGATAAATTATCACAAGAATCGCAAATTGAAGTTGAAAGATATAATTGGAGGGACATTACAGTCAGACGTTTTTTTAAATGACCATCTAACAGATTCTGCTAGGAAACTAATTGCTGTCTGTCGGAAGTTGAAGCAGAAGAACAAAATAGTGAAATATTCTTTTATGAACTATGATATTCCTAAAGTTCGAATAAAAATGTTAGATAATAGTGGAAAGACGCTTGGCTATGAGCAATGTATGGAGCTCCTTGATGCAGATGGTTTGAACAACGGCTCCTTTTCATCTGGGGCAGCTTCGGGACCTCACGGTGGACACGATGTATAGTAGATTTCTTACATTTATATTTGTATACCTATATATATATATATATATATATATATATATATTTATTTTTGTATATATATATATATATATATATATATATATATATTTATTTTTGTATATATATATATATATATATATATATATATATATATATATTATTCTTTTATTGTTTTTTTAACCTTTTTATTTTTTTCTTCTATTAAGTAGCTTTCATGGCTAGTACCTGATCCTCACGTTATCATTTTTTTATTTTTTTGGGGAAAATTCCCTTCTCCTTATTGGGAGTAATTTGCTTTTTTGTTTGGCATGATAATGTGCTGATTTCGGTTATAGTTATGCACTACTGTGTTATTTAAATTTTTATAATGGTAGTTTGATTGTTTTATTCAATCATTTGGTAATTTAATATATTTTTTTTTTTTTGTTTTATTATTTATTAATTTTTTTTCTTAATAACATTATTATATATATTTCGCCACTTTTATTTGTGTTTGAAATGAATTTAAGACATAATCTTGGAAACATTGTTAGCGATAATAGTTTTTTACAATCCCAATTACTAAATTTTAAACAAAATCTTAATTTTGGTCACCTGAACTGTACAAGCTTTAATTTGAGGCCAAATGCTACTAAATTTTGTGAAATTAAAAGCCTATTGGAAGGTGGTTTATTACAAGTAGTTGGTTTCAGTGAAACATGGTTAAAGAATACCATATCTGCTAATGCCACTAATATTTCTGGCTATGTTTGTCACAGGAATGATCGCCCGTGTGCCAATGGTGGTGGTGTAGCACTTTTTATTTCTGAGAATATAAAACAGAAGGTTGTACATGTTGGCGTAAATTATAGAGTAGCTGAATGCTTGTTTGTGGAATTGATTCTTAATGATATTAAAATTTTGGTAGGAGTTGCGTATTTGCCTCATGGTGATTTTGATTCCTTTGAGCTGGAGATTTCTGATTTACTTGTTCAGTATTCTAATATTGTAATTATGGGTGACTTTAACAATAATCTTTTTGATCCGTTGAAGGCCTTGAGGATAAGAAACAGTTGTAGTAGATTGAATCTATCGCCTGTTCACAATTCTATGCCCACACATATTGCTGGTAATTCCACCTCCTTGTTGGACTATTTTTTGGTCTCATCCTCTGAATTAGTAAATTATTCTAATCAATTTCAATGCCCAGGCATAACTCGTCATTCATTCATATTTATGTCGCTTAAAATTTTACAACCGGTTTTTAGAAAAGTTTATGAGTTTTATGATTATGATGCAGTTAATATTTCCTCTTTAGAAACTGCGGTACTGGAATGTAATTTTAGTGATATGTTCTTAACTAATAATGTGGATGAACAGTTGTTGATTTTAAACAACAACTTGCAGTTTTTGCATACTATGGTTCCTTTGAGGAGGCGCGTGATTCGAAATTTGAATGACGGTTGGTTCAAAGATCCTGTAATACAATTCCATCAGTCACTTAGGGATCTTGCGTACAGCACTTATTTGAATGATAGAAGTGATGAAAACTGGAAAGTTTTTTGTAGGTGTAGAAATCGTACAAAAAATATAATTAGGAAAAAGAAGAGAGAGGCTCACGGATTGATTTTTCAGGACAAGACCAACAAGGAGATTTGGTCTATTTTAAATAGAAAAGGTGTTGTTGGTAAAGCTGATGACCTTGAAGTAATTGATCCTAATTATTTAAACAACTTATTTTCTTCTAATCAAATTTTAAATAATAACAGCGTTGTGCCTCGAATGAATGATAATGGTTTTTCTTTTCGTGCAGTAGATAGTTAT
The DNA here is from genome assembly GCA_949987735.1 of Leucophora obtusa. Taxonomy (NCBI): domain Eukaryota; kingdom Metazoa; phylum Arthropoda; class Insecta; order Diptera; family Anthomyiidae; genus Leucophora; species Leucophora obtusa. The sequence continues at coordinate 139,722,170 of OX465299.1, forward strand.
GAAATGAACTTAGCTTTTAACTTAATTAAGTCAAAAGCTATTGGTTATGATGGCTTTGCTCTTAAGTTTCTTAAATTGTTGATTCCCATAATTGGAAATTACATTTTACATCTGGTTAACACTATATTAACCACCTCTGCTTTTCCATTGCTATGGAAAGTTGCTAAAATTGTTCCTATAAGGAAGAATAATGGGGTTAGTAGTACTGATAACTTGAGGCCGATTTCTATTTTACCGATTTTATCGAAAATGGTTGAATACCTTATGAAGGATCAATTGATGTTGCATGTTAATAATAATCGTTTGCTCCATGATTGTCAATCCGGGTTTAGATGTAACCGTAGTACTACATCGTTGCTTATTGGTCTAACGGACAATATTAGGCGGAAAATTGCTGACAAAGGTTTTTGTGTTTTGTTGTCTTTGGACTTAGCAAAAGCTTTTGATAGGGTTAGCCATCCGCTTTTGATTCAAAAGTTAGACAGATATTTTGGTTTTTCTGGCTCTGCCTGCAAATTAATATCGTCTTATCTTTCGGATAGAAAGCAATATGTGTTCAGTAATGGCTCTTGTTCTGGGACTCTTCCTGTTTTCAGTGGTGTACCCCAGGGGTCTGTACTTGGGCCTTTACTTTTTATTATGTTTATAAATGATCTTTTTGATATTTTGTCAAATAATATGTGTCTTCCATTTGCGTTTGCAGATGATGTTCAGATTTTATTTAAAGGGGATAAGGAATTTCCTGATGTTATGCAGAGTATGATAGATTTTACTGTAGGTTTATTAGGTAATTGGATGTCTTCCAATTATCTACATATTAATTCTGATAAATCTAAGGCATTGTTGTTTGGTAATAGTTGTATTAGTAACTTTTCTATTAATTTAAATGGTAATGTTGTTGAATTTGTAGATAAAGTTAAATGTCTTGGTGTGGTTCTGGATACCAAGCTTAGTTTTGAGCACCATGTTAATAATGTTGTTTCTAAGGTAAATTTTACTTTGAGGAAATTATACAGCTTAGACGTTATGCTGCCATTTAATGTTAAGCTTATGATTGTCCATGCGTTAATTATGCCAATTTTTTTATATGGCTTGGAAGTCTATTCTGGGGCTTTGGGTTATGTAATGAAGAAGGTAAAGTTAGCTGTCAATCGTGTTATGAGATATTTATACTCTCTTAGATTGTCTCAGCACATTTCGTCTTATGTTTTAAAATTTTTAGGATGTTCATTTGATAACCTTGTTCAAATTAGAAATATTATGCACTTTTATAAAGTGTTTAAATTGCAAATGCCGTTGTTCTTGGTTGATATATTTGAATTTGGTAGATCTAATAGGAATAGACAATTAGTTATTCCAAAGCTTACACCGTTGTTAGGCCGATCTTTTTTTGTAAGGGTTGCTCGAAAATACAACAAATTGCCACCTGACTTAAAGACTTTTAATTTGTCTATTGATACGTTCAGGAAGAAACTTTTTGAAGAATTTTCACTTAATGCTTAATTTTGCAGTCATTGTTTTTTTAAATTAAAGCTTACATACACTATTAATTTTTTTTTATAGAATTTAGGGAATTTAGAAACTATTATCGCTAATTTTTTTTTAATTTTTTATAACTTTTACGTTAAATTTTTTGCATTTATTAATTTTATTTTTACATTGTTATTTAATTATACATCTAATATTATATTTTATACCTTAATTTTTTTTATTATTTTAAGCAAATTTTATTGCTTGTTTTGTTACTTTTAGTAGAAATTTGTAACCGATTATGGCCTATAGGCTAGGTTATTGTAATAAATAAAGAAATTAAAAATTAAAATTAAATTAAATTAAATTAAATTATGTTTTGTGTTTAAATTTTTATGACGAGTCATAAAATTACACACTAGAACCACCTATAATTCAACTTTTTGTAAGCATGTGTGTAACCACTTATTATTCAAAATCTCATAACTATTTACTTCTCCTTTTTCGTAAGCGAGCGGGTAAGCGTGACTACTTATAAAAACGACCATATCAAATAAAAATAATGAGTTTAGACGCCAAAATTTTTGAATTTTTAATATATCCCAGCAAAATATTGGTAATGTTACCTCATTAATATCTGCATTACCAAAAATTATATATACATATTGCAAGTACCATTTGAATTATTTTATAATATAACATAGAGACTTTCTAATAACGGCCTATTGTAGTCATTGTTTTTAAATATAAAATAATGACTTACTAGTAAGAATTTAAATAAGTACTTTTTACACAATTAAATTTTATACATTTTTATTTATTATATGTAACGTGGAGCACTATTGAATATATGTCAGTACTTGAGGAAGCTTATAAGTTTAGGCATAAAAATATTAGACACAGGGACTAAAGTATACTTTGCTGAAAGAAAAAGTTTCGCATAATCTAAATCTGGCCCCGGAAATGTCCTTCCGTATCAGACTTTCGTTCGAGCTACATATATAAACGGGAAAAACAACTTTTCTTCAAGACATTTCGAATCGTAACGGCATCTGAATATACTGCTCTTCCTTTTTAAAATGATTTTTTTGATAACATATTTTTTGACGGATACATAGTTTTTTGAAATTTGGGCCTTCACCGCAATTTCAAAGTGAAATTGTAAAAAAAATAAAAGGACCAAAATTCAAAAACGATATATCCGTAGAAAAATATGTTGTCAAAAAATTTAAAACACTATTTTAAAGAGGAAGGGTAGTATACTCAAATGGCGTTATGAATTTTGTTAAAAATATTTTTCGAGGAAACATATACAATCAGAAATCTACGTAGATCAATTTCGATTTAATTACTTTAAATAAGATACAATTTAATCATAATATTGACCAGACATTATTGTATTAAATATCTTAACTCTTTGACACGGGAATTTTAACGGCTGGGAATTTTCCGACCAAACTTCGTGGAAATGTAGATCCAGGGATGATAAAGTTAGTACTATAGTACTTTTTGTGGAACTATTGGAACCTCAAAAGTACTATGGTACTCCTCTGACTCATTTAGTTCTATTTACATATTTTCCTACTTTTAAATTTTTTGTGCTTTTTTAATAAGTTTTAAATAAAAAATCTTTATATTGAAAATATTTAAAATATTAGATGTTACTATTGAAAACTCAAGTTAAACACATAAAAAATGTTTTTTTGCATTTTTTATTAAAATACGTATACAAAAAAAAATTAAAATTAGGAGAAAGAATTCACTCCTAAAGAATTCACTCGTTCAGTCGATTTTCAATTCTGAATGATTAAATACCTAAACCCTATTTCGAAGAATCGAATTCCTAATCCACCTAATTCAATCATTAAATTCATTTGATTCGATTGTCAATCAAATTGTTCATTCGAAAATATTCTTATGACATTCACAAGGTGGAATATATCTGTAAATACCTTTAAAATAATGTTCGCTTTAAAACGAAGTTGAATACAGTTTTCAGAGACTTTAAATTCTGAACCCTATACTCACAGAAATAACCTGTAAAAATAGCAGAAAAATGTACTAAAAATTAGGTAAAAAGGGCCTTACAAAAGAAACTGTTGAGATTAGCAGATAAGATAAGAACAGCAAAAATAAAACTATTTACAAATTTTTAGTTAAGTTAACTTTTAGTTTATTGAAAATAAAAAATTACATTTTAAAATCTCCACAAAATATTAATATTAGCAGACTAAAAATAGCAAAAATAAACTGCTGTATCTAAAAATTTGTAGTTCTTTTTAGTTGAATGAAAATAGTGGTCCATCCTATTAAAATCAACGGAAATGGTTGCTAAAAGTAGTAAACTACTGATTTTAGACTAGATTTTTATTTGTTTTAAAAAATTGCAAAAATAATTTTAAAATTTGTTTTTAGTCTACTAACTATTATTTATTGCTGATTTTAGCAGGTTAAGTTGTTATTTTCTTTTAACTAAAATTTATTCAAATATAACTAAAATTTTGTATGTTTTTAACAGTTTGGTTTTTTCTGTTCTTATCATACTAATATTTAACAAAAGTATCTAATTTCATTTTTTTATGCAAGATAAGTTTTAACTAATTTTTAGTAGTTTTAACTAAAATTTTTACGATTTGGCATTGCTATATGAGTTAGATATAACATGAGTTTTTATTTGTCAATTTATAAGGATAAAAAAATTAAATGCAAAAAATGTTTGGTACTATAGAGGTCGAAAAAGTACTATTTTTTAAGCTGGTTGGTACTATTTTAAAAATCCCATTTATCATGCCTATGTAGATCTATGCCCAAGAAATATTATTTATTTGATTTGATTTATTTGATTATTTAGAAATTTATTAATTTAGTTCGAGGCCAATTTCCTTATTATGAATTAACATAACAAGTACTTTTTTCAAAAACTGCTATTTTTCTTCATCAGGATACTTTCCTAACAAATACTTCACAGAGTTTTTGCTTTCAAAAATCTCTACACTTTCAGGAATGAAAAGACTATCGTTTCAGGGATTTTCCAGGTCCCCTTCATCAGTTTTCTTTAGAAAGTGGTGGCAGTAGTGCAATGCAATTTGAAGCATCAAAATCACGTTTGCCATAGTTTTGCCAGACCTGGTCTATACTGACGATGGCATAGATAACATAGATATCTCACTGTTCTTCGTTTTTTGTCAACAAACAGCACGGGCCCAAAATTAATTTCGATTTTTTTCTTTTTTAATTCCAGAGGGGGGCATTTTTTTACGAAACCCCATAAAGTGCATAACTGCACATATGCATATTAGGTTTTATTTAATCCAACTTCCTGATTAATCAAAATTCTGATTAATCAATTAATAGATTATTCAACAATTTTGATTAATCAAAAACATGATTAATCGATTAATCAGTTATTTCGATTATTCAAAATAATGATTAATTATTGATTAATCTTGACTTTGATTAATCAAAACTATGACTATTTGAATATTTTATTTTTCTCCGTTAAAGACGCTTTTTAACGCCAGTTGAATATAGAAACATGAAACTTAAGAATGGACATTGGTCAAGTCTGACCAGTGAGCAAACAATCTAATTTCCTTTATTTGGAGATAAGGCATCGCCACAAAAGGAAGATAAAATTGCAGTAATTTTTTTTATTTTTAAATATTTTTTCAATATTAATTAAAATTATTCAAGTTTTGATTAATCAAAATACAAATTAATCGATTAATCATAATTCTGATTAATCAAATTTTCAATAAGTCATTTAACTGATTAATCATACCGTTTGAATAATCGATTAATCGCACATCCTTAACAAAAACCAGTACATGTCAGACTCTAATACTTACCATCGGTACTATTATAAATCTCCAATTCTCGATTATCATTTTCATGATTATCAATCAAATCACATTTCTGCATCTGGTCTGAACTGACATCATAAATAATGATATCTTAAAACAAAAAGAAATATTCATATAAAAACAAAACTATATCCATTGAAAACAAATAACACCTACCTTGACCTTCCAATGGAATTTCTTGTAAAGATTTTTCAGAGACTGCTAAATTGACGAGACTGTCGGATAGATTTAAAACACCAGAAGGCAAAGAATTTTGAGCAACATGTTCATTAAAAGCGGCAAAATCAAAATTATCAGTGATAATTTGGGAATTATCCTCATTTCTTAATGCGTCGTCTACATTATTATCTTTATTTTTTTCATCGCATTCTTCGTCTTCAATGTCATTATCATCTTCTGGAACTTCTTCTACTAAATCAATTTCCGACATACCAAAAAAATCTTCAGGGTTTAAATTTTCAACATCATCTTGTGTATCTAATTTTGCACTATTTACTTTATCTGTATCCACCATATCACTAATGGATGGAACAGTGATAGTATCCAAATTTTGTATAGTATTATTTTCCTTGTAGGAACTTAAAATTCGTTTCCTTAACTGAGAAAAACGTTTCTCGAGACTTTCATATTCCAAAACATCAGCATTACAGGAATCACACAATAACTGAAATGCAAAAGGTGATAAGCATTTTTAACATTTATAATTTTCACATAACTTACTGTGGAATGTGCCATAGACTCTTGTAAATCTTTTTCTAATATCGTGCCCAATAGATCGGCCAAGGAACACTCAATATATCCATCTTCACGTAAACGTTGCTCGAACATTAACCATGGTTCTTCACCTTCTACAAATTCATGGTCACACAAATAACACCTTACAGATTCCATTCCACAAAATTTGGTCCACAAATTTAGTTATTAATTAATCAGGCCAGCTGCCAGCGTTATTTACTGCAATTAATATTTTTAACATTTTATTAATAAACGAAATCGTTTTCCAGGAAGATATTGAACAAAAACAATTCCTTTCTGCTCCCATATTGCGAGATAAAAGAAGAAAAAGCACATGTCTTACCAACATTGCAATTCCAAATGTAGGAAACAACCAACAACATACCTTTTAAGTTTGTCCGGTACGTTTAACTTTTTAATTTATTTAAAATTACACATTTTTTGCGTTTCAAAAAAAGATATTAGATACCTTTACAGAATTTATTAATAAAAATTATTGCGTTGTCAAAGCAATGACAACAAATGGCGTTTAAATGTTTTGTTTAGGTACCAGCTGATTTTTAATATAAAACAAGGTTGCATTTAATATAAAGTTTTCCGCATTATAACGTTTTTTTTCAAATGATAGAAGTATAGTAAACTAGTTTTCCCTCGAAAACATTCCACTCTCTCAAATCGAAATTAAAAGTGCACATCCATACACTCAAAAAATAAAAAGGGGGAAATCACAAAAAATTAAATTACCTAGTTTTAGTATGTACTATAGCTCTACCCAAGTTTTGGGTATAACTTATATATAAAATAAGAAAACAAAAACTAATAATAACTATACAAAAAAAAACTTGGTAAATATTTGTTATTCTGTTTTTGGAATTGTCAGCACTAATTTATTAAACTTAAGCCATATTTTATTTATTAATCTACGTTAAATTATTTAGCTCTTTCCTTCTCCCTTATTAAAACAATTTGATTAATTAATAAATTTATTTATTTTTTAATTATTACTGGTATTAATAGTTGGATACAAATTTAAACTTTATTTTTGTTTAAAATATTAAATTTGGAAAACTATTTAATTACAATATAAAAACTAATTTTTTAATTTGTTAGCATTCCAAACAAAGCATTGTCAGCCTGTCCTATTTTAATACTAATTCCTTTTCCAGTCTCAATCGTTGGGCCATATAAATAACATCCTTCAAGTCTAAAACATGTTGATCACCCCTAGCAACCATGAAAAATGACAATCAGCATATTCTGGATAATCAGCCAACCATTTCCAGATGGCATCAACTTGTTGGAAACTTAAACTGCAATGCAAATAAAAATGAAAGTTGATAACTATTTTATTATTATACTATTATATAATAGTTTTACTAACCGAAAAGTTTTAGGTGAACCCATTGATGAAAATGTGGACGATAAATTTGTAAACGCACCGATAGTTGTGTCTTTGGCTTCATTCATACCTAATTCTTAAACACGTGTTTAGCTAAAACACGTATTTTAGCTCTTCATTCTACTACAACAGTTCTTTATTCGTTTAGGCTGCGTTCACACCTAATTCTTAAACACGTGTTTAGCTTAAACACGTATTTTAGCTATTTATTCTATTACAACATTTCTTTATTCTTTTACACTCGTTTTAGCTAAACACGTGTTTAAGATTTAGGGGTGAATGCCGTTTTACACTCGTTTTAGCAAAACACTTGTTTAGGATTTAGGTGTGAATGCCGCATTATATGAATATAAAGCCATATCCGTTTGAGATTGTCCACCGACAATTCTATATGACATTTAGCATAAAATTTTATATTATTTTATATTTTTTTCTAACTTTTTTCACTTTTGGCATCTACTTTTCGCCATATTGTTTTATCTTCTTTATTTTCTTTTTAACAATTTTCAACTTTGACAATTTTAATGATATTTATTTTTAATGCTATTTTTAATTATACACATTTTACAAACATCTGGCAACAAATAAATGAATTGTAAAACTACCTAAAACGGCGTTCACACCTAAATCTTAAACACGTGTTTAGCTAAAACGAGTGTAAAAGAATAGAGAACTGTTGTAGTAGAATAAAGAGCTAAAATACGTGTTTTAGCTAAACATGTCTTTAAGATTTAGGTGTAAATGCCGTTTAAGATATTTTGGGTCGCGTACATGAAATTTTTTTATCATTTTCCCATAATGTAACTAAATATTGACAGTTTTTTAAGTAGATAAGAAAAGAAAGTGATTTAACATAATATACAAAAGAATTTATAATGTACCAATAAAAAGTTATATTTTTAGGTGATTTATATAAAAATTTAAGGGTTTGATTTAGACTAAGCTAATGAAAACTATTTTTTTTTTTTTCTATAGGAAATCGTTTTTACCAAGCATGTTTGTATAATATAACATACTCTAGTTTTTTGCGTGTATACCTACCCCTAAATTCATAAACGCTTTGTAAAATTATAGGAGGTTTATTGAACAAATTTTGTATGAAAATGACGTTTTGTAAACCTGCTATAACTTTACAAATGCGGCCTATAGACTACTCAAGTTACTTGCACAATAATGAGTTTGTGCAGGTCAGTTGAACAGTGTGTGGCCTGGTTTGTGTACTTGTACAAGTGTATTTTTAGACTTGAGTAAAAATCAAAACGATTTTGATTTTTACGCAATATTTTAGAACTTGTGCAAGTCATTTGCGCAGTGTATGCTGAAATTAGCACAGTTCAGCAGTAATTTTTGAAGAGTGAACATCATAAATACGGATAAAAAAATTAAAATTATGAATAAACGTAAAGTAAAAAATGTCAATATAAATTTATTAACATCGCCAACGAAGTTCAGGTATTTTGGCCTGCGCAAAGGGTGAAATAAAGCTTTTTAAGACTAATATTTTCTCATGGCAATAACAATCCGCTACATGTTTCTGCTGCTATGTGTAAATTAAAATGAATATTGCACAGTTTACTTGAATGGTGTGTGGCGAGTAAGGTGACTTGAACAAACTCGTTATTGTGCAAGTGACTTGCATAGTCTATTTGCCGCAAAAGATTTTATGAATTGAGGGGCTAGTGTCTTGACATGCAATAAAACAATAGCATGCAATTGTCAAAATGATTTCATCTCAAGTGAAGATACTCAATTTCAATTTTGTTGCCATATCATTATATCGCTGACACACAAGCGGCTCTTGCAATGATGCCTGCCATCGAATGTCACTTTTCGTTGTAATTTTTATTTCGTAATAAAAAAATAACAGAAAATTTGGTAAAAAAGAATTGGAATGAGTTTAATTATTTATTATTTGTAGATACAGATTTTGCGTTTTACAATAGAGCTATTTAGATGTGTGTTTTGCCCTATCTCTAGCAGTACCCTCTCGCGCGTAAATGTGCCTTTGCCATGAAATGGTCAAGTGTTTCCCACCACTTTGCAATTGATATCATTTGACTTTTCTCTGCAATGGTTTTGATATTTCATATCATATCATTTATTGCATTTGAAGACACCGGGTTATGCACGCAAAAAACTAGGGTACAAAATACTAAAAACGTCGCCCCCTGACATGCTTTTAACAGATTATTTTTCATAATTTGTTAATTAGGTTTTGGGATTTTAGAGCATTTAATTCCTTTAATTTAATTTTATAAAATTTTTAAATAACTTAAAAAATTCACTGTAAATCTTTAAACGTTACTCCAACTTTTTGTGGAGGAACAAAAGTTTTCAATGTTTTGTACAAGAAGTCGATTTCTTATTTACATAAGAAATTCTGGCAGAAGTAGAAAACACCCGTTCACTAGTACCTGAACTGATTGGAATACACATTATTTGAAGGAGGGGAAGATCTCTGGAATTTTTCCAAAATTGTAAAGTATCGCAATCTGGTTTAATATAATTACGCAAACTCACGCACAAAAATTTACTCACGCACGACTCACTCACGAACATTTTTTTAACTCACGGTCATGCACGACTCACGTGAGTGCTACCATTTTAACTCACGATCACGCGTAATTCACGCGCGAGACGAAAATTTCGTGTCACGCGTCCATCTGAAAAATTTTTTAATTGAGCAACTGAGAAATTTCATCGGTGTGAATTTCCTCCCACACCAGAGTTGTAGAAATTCGTATCAAAGCTGCCAGAATTCTTACTTTGTTTACAAAAAATTTATTTTTCGTTGGTCGACAGTCGTTCCAACTGTAATTAATCTGTACCTCTGGTTGTAACTAATTGTGGACAACTCTGTGTATACGGTCTAGTGCTAAAATTAACAACTAAGTATTTAGTCACAGTGAAAAAATGGCCAATACGGGTGTATTACCGTTTGTACGTGGTATAGATTTTACAAAAAATGATTTTAGTGTGAGTAAAATAATTAACGAAATCATACAATTTTTCTAGCTAAACATCAAGAGAATGTGGGAAAAGTAAAATTAAAGTTTAAACTTAATATATAAACCCAAAAAATTGCATTGAAAATGCAGCTGGAATATCGTTTGTGTTGGTAGTGGTAAAGAAAAAAAATTATGTCAAGAATTTAAATCTGATGTCAAATGAAAACCGGAGCACATCTGCTGCAGCGCTGTCGATAGTTTGTTTACAAACAAAGAACTTATGTTGTTTTTTCTATATTTCAGGAAAAAAAATTTCCCTCCGAGGTAAAATTGATGACTCGCGTCCAATGGCTTAATTTGGATAAAACACATTTAAAAGAGATACCCGAAGAAATGGGGAATTTGCTGAAACTTGAGCATTTAAGTTTAAAACACAATCAATTAGAAAAACTTTTTGGTGAACTGACTGAATTGACTTGTTTACGCTCTTTGAATTTAAGAAAAAATCAAATTAAAAGTAGTGGCATACCACCAGAGCTTTTTCATTTAGATGAATTAACTACTTTGGATTTGTCGCACAACAAATTGAAGGAAGTTCCCGAAGGGTTAGAAAGGGCAAAAAGTTTATTGGTTCTAAATTTAAGTCACAATAATATTGAAGCAATTCCAACGCCCTTATTTATACATTTAACGGATTTGTTATTTTTGGATTTATCTCACAATAAGTTGGAAACATTGCCACCACAAACAAGACGTCTGGCTAATTTACAAACTCTTATATTGGCCGATAATCCATTGGAGTTGTTTCAATTGAGGCAATTGCCATCGTTGCAAAATTTAGAAGTTCTTAATATGCGCAATACACAACGCACACTATTAAATTTCCCCACAACCCTTGATAGTTTATCCAATTTAGCTGAGTTGGATTTATCACAAAATAATCTCCCTAAAGTACCAGATTGTGTTTATAATTTGCCAAATTTAAAAAGATTGAATCTCAGCGATAACGCCATAACTGAACTAAGTTCAAGTGTTGAATTTTGGCAGTGTTTGGAAGTTTTAAATTTGTCACGTAATGAATTGACTATTTTGCCAGCTGCTCTGTGTAAATTATCGCAGCTTAGAAGGTTATATATAAATGACAATCGTTTGGATTTTGAGGGCATACCATCCGGCATAGGCAAGTTGTGTTGTTTGGAAGTCTTTTCAGCTTCCAACAATTTATTGGAAATGATACCAGAAGGCCTCTGCCGTTGTGGATCATTGAAAAGACTTAATCTATCATCGAATCGCTTGATTACACTACCAGATGCCATACATCTCTTGGATAGTTTAGATCAATTGGATTTGCACAATAATCCAGATTTAATTATGCCACCAAAACCCACAGAAGCCACCAAGGGATCAGGCATAGAATTCTATAATATAGATTTCTCCTTACAAACACAACTTCGCTTAGCTGGAGCTGCAGTACCACCTTCTGTACCGGTTACTTCAACACCAAAAGATTCTACTGCTCGTAAAATTCGTTTAAGACGAGGTCCTCGCAACGATTCCGCACAAGATTCGGCAAAAATTCTCAAAGGCATGAAAGATGTGGCCAAGGATAAAGATGAAGCTGAAGCTAATCGTTCATGGTGCAATGATTCAGATGAAGCACGTCCCGAGTCTTTAAAACCCAAACGCTGGGATGAATCATTGGAAAAACCACAATTAGATTATTCGAAATTCTTTGAAAAAGATGATGGTCATTTGCCTGGTTTGACAATATGGGAAATTGAAAACTTTCTACCTAATAAAATCGAAGAGGTTGCTCATGGTAAATTCTACGAAGGGGATTGTTATATTATCCTTAAAACTACCTTCGACGATCACGATCAACTTAACTGGGAAATTTATTTTTGGATTGGTAGTCAATCGACGTTGGATAAAAGAGCTTGTGCTGCCATACATGCTGTCAATTTACGGAATTTTTTGGGTGCACGTTGTCGCACTATACGAGAAGAACAGAGTAAGTTCAAAAATTTTATTTAAAACAATTCTTAGTGTCAATATTTTTATAATTGATGGTTCAGATATTTTACAAACGACATACATATGGCAAAAAAGTTTAATTTATATTATTTTATACTTATATAGAAATAAAAGCTTCATATAGAGTAGACACACAATCAAAGTTAAAACTAAAAGCAAAAAAAAATTTCACATGCATTTTGTAAACCAACCCTACGGGAAATTTTCACAAACTGTCACCGAACTGGCCCCTTTATATGAAATAGACTGGTCACTTTTACATGCCGTTGTCATAGGAGGGGGAAATTGGCCCATTGTGACATGTCACAGGACAAATCCTAGGACAGGTTACTGAACTCTCATAAGAAACAAAGTTCAGGGACCTGTACTGGGATTTGTCTTGTGACATGTCACAAGGGGTCAATTTCCCCCTCCTATGACAACGCCATGTAAAAGTGACCAGTCTATTTCATATAAAGGGGACAGTTTGGTGACAGTTTGTTAAAATTTCCCGTAGGGAAATTTCACAACTCTCTCATTTACTCTTTGATTATTTGTTTTAAGTTAAAACTAAAAGCGAAAAAAATGTCCCATACACAGGGCTGCCAGATAATTTTTATGAAAAATCGGCAATTTTTCCCATAAAAATCGGCATTTTCGGCACTTTGTCTTAAAAAAAATCGGAACAATCAAAAATACTGATTTAAGTAATAATTTACTTTTCTTAAAAAATATATATAAAAAGAATATTGTAAATATAAAATGATTTAATAAATGTAAAATAATATGATTTACACTAAAACTAAAAATTAAATTTAATAACACTGCATGACTCTCAAAAAATTAATGGAGATCTGACCATCAGTTCTATATATTTCGGACATGCTGATTACAATTGCGTACTTTATTTTTCGATCAATGGTACAGATTTTTCGCAAATGTCTTTAAAATTTGCCGGTTGTCCATTCAGTTTTTTATATAAATTTTTTTCAAATTCAATTCAAAGCAAGTTGCGCGAAAATTTTAAAGCTCTGATAATATTTGAAAATTAAAATATTAATTGGTTATAAAAATAGACAGGACTATTATAAAACCACAGATAAACTATTTTGTCGTTTGTGAACATAAAAATTATAAAAACACAACGTATATTCAACAAGAAAGCCCAAAGTGAAAATTAAAAATTACAGTGATGGCTGATTGCCACCAATGTAAAAGTGCAATACGTGGTGAGACTGGTTTAATGTGTGAAGGAATATGCAAAAGAGTATACCATAGTACAAAAAAATGTTCGGGAATAGACCAATACTCGCGGGGAATACTGGAATCCAGCAATTTTATCCGTTTTATGTGTGATGATTGCCTCCAATATATACATAATGTGGATTTGGCTTTGGGAGAAATCCAAGATGGTGTAAACAAAAACAAAATAAACTTGGCTGAATACAAAGGCGAATTTAAATCGGCATTAAAACAAAACGAAAATGAAATTAAACAACTTCTTGAAGCAATTGAAAAAAGATATGAAGAAAGGCTAAAAAAATTAGACGAAGCTCAAAAATCGTGTGATACAAATTTAAAGGAATTAAAAAAACTTTACGGAAATATAAACGAATATGAAAATAAAAATAAAGAAATGTGTAATACAATCGAAGAAAAGAATAAAAAGATGTGTAATGAAATAAAAAAGGTGATAACAGAGACAAACGTCAAAACAAGTAGGATGTCATTTGCGGATGCATTAAAAAACAACACGGCGTTGCCAGATAAAAATAAACAAAATCCACTGATCATTAAACCCAAAGAAAAACAGGATGTCAAAAAAACTAAAGAAGATTTAAATGATAAAGTGAACCCAACCAATTTTAAAATTATAAACGTAGAACAGAGAAAAAATGGATCTGTTGTTATCCAAAGTGAAAGCAACGAGGAAAGAGAAAAAATTAAAGAGGCAATACAAAATGAAATGAGCGAAACATATGAAATCAAAGTACCAAATCAAACTGGAATGAAAATAACAATAACAGGCATGTCGTTTAAACATACCGAAAGTGAAATTATGGAAAAATTAAAAAGGCAAAATGATATACTAAATGATAGTGAGTTAGAGATAATCAAAATATCTGAATATAAGAAAGGTAATCGAACATTCTACAATGTAAAAATAAAAATAGATAATAATTCATATATTAAGGCAATGCACGCACAAAAAGTGAACATTGGATGGGAGAAATGTAAAATTTTCGATGGCACGGATATTATTCAATGTTTTAAACGCAAAGGCTACAACCACAAATCAAAAGACTGCAAAAATCAAGAGATGTGCTTTAAATGTCATGGTAATCACAAATCAAAGGAATGTAACAAGGATATTATAATTAAATGCATTAATTGCGTAAGGATGAACAATAGGTTGAACTTAGGACTGGATGAAAAGCACATAACCTCAAACAGAGAATGCCCAGTGTATCAAAATAAGCTGAATGCAAAAAAGAGAAGAATTGGTTTAACAGCCTAACAATCATGGCAAATAAATGGTATATATACGAACATACAGGGATTGTTAAATAATTATAATCAATTGGAAATTATATCAAATATAAAAGAGCCTGAATTCATTATATTGTCGGAAACCCATTTAACAGAAAATGTAGAAGAAGGAGAAATACAACTGAAGCAATACAATCAATATAAAACATTATCAAATTCAACAAGAACAGGCGGGGTAATAGTTTATTTCAAAAAGAAGTGGAATGTAAGAAAAATTACTGAAAAAGTTATTGAGTCAAAATTATGGATATCGGCATTTCTGGCAAAATATGAAAAAAACGAATTTATAATTGCTGCCGTTTATAGATCACCAAGCAGTGCCGAGATGGAGTTTATTGAAACCTTTGAAGAAATATTAGAAGCGATAAATGAATTTAACTGTGATATAATAATAGCGGGTGACTTTAATATAGACTGGAATAAAGATGGATTTTATAAAAATAAAATAGAGTGCATAATTAATGATAATGGCCTTATGCAGTTAATGAAAGAATACACGCGTATAACAGAGAACTCAAAAACAATAATAGACTATGTTATAACGAATAATCATAATATATCGGCCAAGACTAATGTTTCAAATAAAATTGCGGATCATGAAGCAATCGACATAGTAATTAAGAGTACAAAAACCTCTAATGAAAATAAAAATAAAGAAATAGAAACGTTTAAATACAACAGAAATCAATATAATAGAGAAATAAAGGACATTCAAAAAATAAATAAAAATAATGATTTAAACGGCAACGTATATCTTTTCGATGATTGTATGGAAAATGCGGTTAAAAAACTAACATTTAAAAAAATAGTTAAAGAAAATTTCAAAAACAAATGGTTTAATAATGAAATAAAACGTTTGAAAAGAGACAAAATTGATAAATATCAAATAGCTGTAATGGAAAATACAAGCGAAGCATGGGCAAATTACAAAACAATTAGAAATACTTATAAAGTGAAAATTGAAAATGAAAAGAATAAATATATAAATAATAAAATTAATGATGCCAAAGACCAAAAAGAAATGTGGAGGGAAATAAAAAACCTAATATTAAAAAAAGCCCAAAATGTGATACAAACTGTGATATTTGACCAAATTGAATGTAAAGAAAATTTCGAAATTGCCAACAAATTTAACAATTACTTTGTTAATAGTATTAAATCTATTAGAGATAGTATAGATAATGTGCAATATACGGACGAAATACCTGTGATAAACTCTAAATTCAAGTTTCGTGCAATATCCTTAGATGAATTAAAAATTACATGTATAAATTTAAAAAATAAGCCGGACTACAATAAAATATCTAGTAAAATTATACTTAATGGGTGGAATATAATAGGAGGAACACTGCTAGAAATAATAAATAAATCTTTGATGACAGGAACATTCCCTGATAATTGGAAAGAGTCTATGGTAACGCCAATTGAAAAGATTGCGAAAACAAGAAAATGTGAGGAGTTTCGCCCAATAAACACGTTAAAGACATGCGAGAAGATAATCGAAAAAGTAGTAAAGGATCAACTGGAGAAATACTTGGAATCAAATAAACTAATATCAAAATATCAATCAGGATTTAGAAAGAATTTTTCATGTGAAACATCAATTAATTACCTAATCAACAGATGGAAAAAAATAGAAAAAAATAAGAAAATTGTTGCAATATTTTTGGACTTTAAACGAGCATTTGAAACCATAGACAGAACAATACTTCTACAAAAACTATACAAAATCGGCATCCAGGATATTGAATTAGAATGGTTCAAATCATATTTAACAAAAAGAAGGCAAATTACGAAAGTGAATAACGTGAAATCAAATGTTATAAATAATGAATATGGAGTACAACAAGGATCAATTTTGGGAGCCTTGCTATTTATCTTATACATAAACGATATGCCTAACATAGTGGATAACTGTGAAATAATATTGTATGCAGATGATACATTAATTTTTAGTGAAGGAGATTTAGATAATCAGTGTTATGACAAACTAAATCACGACATGCAAAATGTTAATAAGTGGCTAAAAATGAATAAGCTTAAATTAAACGAAAATAAAACAAAAATAATGGAAATAAACACTAAAGGCAAAATAATTTTTAAGATTAATAATGAAATAATTGAAAAGGTAGAACAAATGAAGTATTTAGGCTTTGTAATTGATAAAAACTTAAATTTTAAAAGTCACATTGACTATATCTGTAAAAAAATTGGCAAAAAAATTAGTTTCTTCAAGCGGTTAAGAAAACAAATATCGATATTAACGGCAATTAATATATACAACACCATGATTAAACCACATTTCGAATTCGGGTCTACAATCCTATACTCATGCTGTACTACAAATCAAATTGAACGAATGCAAAAACTTCAAAATAAGTCAATGCGCGTCATATTAAAATGCAATCGGTATACATCTATTAATTTTATGCTGGAAACACTAAAATGGATGAATATAAAGCAAAGGCTTCAATTAAATACAATAAACTTTATACAAAAAATGAAAACAGGAAGATCACCAGAATATTTAACGAAACAAATAGTATACGTCAGAGAGGCTCAACCGTATCTGCTAAGAAATAACGAAAATTTTAGACTACAAAAGGCATCAACAACTGCAAACAAGCGCTCACTATTTTACAAAGGGTTACAATTATACAACAATTTGCCAAATAACGTTAAAACGGAAAGTAACATGAATGTATTTAAAAGACACGTTGTATGCTATGTAAGGAATAATAATTTATAATACAAATATATGTTGAACAAATGTTATTATAGAATATTAAAAGTATTTTAAATACTAATAAAGAAAGAATAATAATAAAAATTAATATGAATTTTTTTGTGTAAAAATGTAAGCACAGGACCTGTGGCTATATTTACGATATAAATGCGAGGTGCTAATCTTGATATTTAAACCACTGCTTAGCGTTTTATATAGGTTTTTATGGTTTTTTGCTATTTCAGCGACTTTAGTCGTTGAATGTACAATCGATCTCAACTAATAAAAAAAATGTATTTATCTATAGTGGCTAGGGTTTGGGGTTCGGGAATTCCCGGGCGGGAATTCTCGGGAAATCCCGGGAAAAGTTTGCCGGGAATTCCCGGGAAAACGGGAAATTTTAAAAATATTAAATTTTTTTAAATTGTTTTTGTTTCGAATAGGAGTTTTTAATTTTAGTCATAAAAAACATTTTAAATGCCAAAACAAAAATTTCATTGTTAAAATCTTTTAAAACGGAATACATTTATTTGACACACAAATAAAATCTTTGCCAAGTAATTAGGAGCATTTCAACTAATAAAGATTTTTCGCATAACTTATTCAAAACTTAAGTAGTAAAACCTAAAAACTTGGTAAAATGTTTAAAAGAAATATGAAAAAAAAGCTTTGTTTCTTACAAATAATCGCTCTTACTATCTAAATTTTTTTAATGTATAATTTAGGTAAAGTCGACTTTAGTTAAAATATTGGGTGGCAGTATACCTTGACTTGGTTTATTTTTGGAGCATTCTGATTGGTTAATTTACCGATCAAAATGTTTGAAAATAAAAATATTTTTGTAAGGTTTTCATACACAAAATGAACAAAACCGTTTGATTAAAAATAAAGTCGACTTTAAATTTAAAATACCTCTTTATATTAAGGGTCAATAATTTTATAAGTAACGTTTTCATTAATAAATGTGAAAAGAAAAGACTAATGGTTAACGGTGGTATCTAAATTCGGTAATCCGACATCTAAATTTTGTTCCAAAAAAAAAAAAAAAATTGATGGTCATGCAACTTCTCTTGAAGAACACAACAACAAGAATAACGTTTCAGCTAAAATTAGCAAAGTACCTGAAGAAAAAAGTTTAAGCTGAATAGGCATTAAAGGTTTTATGGTAGGGCAAACATTTCCTGAAATGGTATTCAAATTAGCCGCAGTCAATCCGCACCATAACTAGATCTTCGTTTATTCGAGAAAGTTTTTATAATAAAAACCTGGCATTGCAAAAAATTGAAACCGATGTAAAGAACATTATATTAAATTACTACAATCATGTAAAAGATATCATGATAAAAGAAATATCGAGCAATATTTCTAACGATAGGAGATTTACTATAATCTTAGATGAATGGACAAGAATATTACAAAAGAGATATTTGAACATATGTATCAACGGAAATAATTCATTTTATAGCCTGGGGTTGGTTTATATATCAGGAAGATGTAATGCTGATGAAATAAGAAGAATTGTTTAAATAAGACTAGAAGAGTTTTATTTGTCTTTGGAAAATAACATTGTGGACACCATATCTAATGGGCCAAGTGTGATGAAACGGTTTGTTTCCGACAGTCCAGTAGTAGGTGCTTTCTGCTGGAATCATGCAATTCATTTGGCAGTGCTGCGAGTAATTTATGTGAAATCAAATGTTCAACATTCTGATATTTTTTACTTTGAATTCTCACTACACAAAATCCTTTTGTACTGAAATAGTGTTTTTTTTTAACAAAAATTACTTATATAGGTGGTTTTCATTAACAATTTTGTTAAAAAATATTTCCCGGGCAGGGAAACAAGCCGATCTAAATAATCGGCGGCGGCGGCGCAAGCAAAAAATCGGCGGCGGCGGCGGCGATTAAGGTTGAGCCGGATAAAAATCGGCGGCGGCGGCTTAACCAAATAATCGGCGGCGGCGGCGGCTTGATCGGCTTGATAGAACATTATACACGTATTTTAAAGATGTTTAAGGTTTTTTCCAAAATATAGCAGTAGAAAATTGTTCAAAAAATTTGGAATTATCAAATAAAAAATAATTTTAAGTTAAATTCATCGATAAAAATTACAAATTCAGAATTTTTAGTTTTTGAACGGAGCTAGAAGGAGAGATAGTTGGGCTTTCCAAATATATACATATGTTTATATATTCAACAAAATTTTGTGGAAATATTTTCAAATAAAACTGATTTTCTTAATTTTTTCTTATTTTGTTTAATTTTGACGGCTTTTAATTGCAATATTTTGTATAAAAAAAAATAATTTTTATGTAATTTATTCTTTATTCAGGGAAAAATGAAGTTCTACTTTAATCGCTTTAAAATTGTCAAAGTTATACATTTTTTTATAAACATGGAATCTCTGCATTTATAAGAAAATTGAAAATATTAACCTTAATGATTGTGCAAACAAGAACCTCGAGTTGCTGAAATTAAATGTTTCGAAAAACTACGATAACTTTTTCAATTTTCAATTAATTTAAACAAAAGAATCTGATTTTACTAAGAACTAAACCCACTTTCAGAATGAATTAAAACAGTAAAGAATTGTTTAATACTGTAAAAAGGCCGTCAAAGTATAAAAATTAAAAAAAAATTAATTTTAATATTTAAAAAAAAAACTGTCAACATATTTCAGTTACAAATAAATAATTCTATATATATTTGGAAAGCTAAATATTTTGTCTTTCCGAAAACGTTACAATATTCAAAATCGGTTGAAAAATTACTGAATTTCAAATTGTTAAGTGCTTGAAGTCGCTCAAAAACAGAGTTTTGACACTATCACCCCTGTTCTGAATTCCGAAACTTTTTAATTAGAGTGGTTTTGTAAAGTCACACAAAATTCAAAATGTCGGAAATTGACTGTTTCAACAAATTTTAAAATAAATTTTAACATATTAATTTTTGCAACAAAATATTCCTTTTACTTTCACCAAGCTTTTCCAACACGAAATAAAACGTAGAAAATAATTCGGATGTGGATCACAGAACAGCAAAAAAATTCGGAATGTTACACTTTAGAATTTTTTATGTGGATTCGGAACTTAGAAATAAACAAACTCTATTTTCACTCAAAATTAAATGTGTTTTTAGAATAAACTAGAAAAAAAATATGGTTCGAAAAAAATTATGCTCGAAAATATGTCAAAGTTGAAAAACTTAGAAGAAAAGTTAAAAAATTCAGATATTCACCCCTGTTCTTAGTTCCGAAACATCATCATCACGGATCACGGAACAGCAAAAAAAATTCGGAATGTTTCACTTTAGAATTTTTTTGTGGATGCGGAACTCAGAACAGCGTCGATTATTGTAAATATCTTCGTCCGCAATGTCTGAAAAATGTGTCTTTTGATAATAATTTCAGGTGTACTGAAATTTCTGAAAAATGTGATGTGATCTATTTAACCAAACCTACGACCATAAATTCGAATGAATTAGTTTTTTAATTCACTTTTGGACTTTTAATTAAAATTTACTAATATATCTTACGATTATACCATTCCTTATGAATTCATTCACTCCCGGTGAAAAATGTTCATATACGCTCAAACATGTTAATATATGGTTTATGTATGGACACATATGAACAAATATGGATTTTTTATGAACATATATGGATTTTATATGAACATATATGGAAGTATATGTGATTCCATATATGGAAGAAACTTCATATACAGACATATATGGAAGCATCTGTTATTTCATATATGGAAATGGCACTCATATATGGACAAATATGAAAGTATATGTTATTCAATTTATGCAAAAGGGACTTGTATATGAACATATTTCGAAGAATACATTTTTCCATATATGTAAAAGGAACTCATATTTGGATAAATATGGAATTATATTTAATGCCATGAATAAAAAAAGGAACATATGTAGCGCCTAATTTGAATGTCATACATAAATTTATATCTATCGTACTACCTCATAATAGAGGAAAGCAACGTTAGCATGTATTCGCATATATTTAATAAATGTATATGTTCATATATGTCCATATATGAACATATACTTAGGTGTTACCTCATTTTTCGGATCCATACATATATGGTTGATCCATAAATGTTCATATATGGACATTTTTCACCGGGCTGGCTTCATTCTTTTAATTTTCATGCATAGTGAATGAATTCTTTCATGAATTCATTCTTTTTATAATGATCTTTCACGTTTCATTCGGTTTGTAAAAGTTTAAAACAAATGTTGCGTTTTTAATTATTTTTATGGGTTTTGTATATGATATCAATATTAAATCCCTAATATAAGCCACATTTTTATTTAATTTGTAATTATAAACTAAAGTGTTGTCAGAATCATTAGTATATTCAGGCACTATCCACGGCTCTCATCTGAAAAACTGAACTGGTTTTAAGAGAGTTTCAATGTAAAATAACAAAAAACGTGAAAAAGTGGTATTTTTAATTAATTATTTTTATTGTTTTACAGCAATTTTAATTAAATTATAAAGTGCACTTGTGTTGTTTGATATGTTCTCTGCATTAGTTTTGTATAATAAGCACAAAATTTTGCTTATTAATATTAAAAAATACGCGTTAAAAAAAACACTAAAAACTGTTTCTCTTAAAACCAGTTTGCATATAAAATTAAAGAGACTTTTTAACAGCAGTTGAGGCTGGTGGTTTGTCTTTAGTCTATATAGTCGTTGGTATATTCATACCTTAGATCTTTTACTGATTTAATAAAATGACAATTTTGATAAGCCATTTTGTAAAAGATTAGAATTAATGAAAAAATTAATTATTTATATTGATTGTAATTCTATGAGGAATGTATTCAACATAAGAATGAATTCTATTTAATATTAAACTTTGGGAATGAAACCTATGAATTAATTATAAAGGAATGTTTTGATGGAATGATATATATTCAATTTCTAAAGCTGAATTTGGTTTTGTGCGAATTAACCTAAAATTGAATTAATTCTTTCGAAGCTCTGCCTACAATCTACACTTGGTCATTTAAAAAGTATATATGTATATTGTTCATTTGGATTCTCTCCTCTATTGCTTATCCAAATTTCAGCGAATCTGTCAGAAGTTTTCAAGCAAAACTTCCAACTTAAGAAATATAAAACTGGTTCTTTTATTTTTTTTTAACTAAAAAAAAAATACTCTTGATGGTTCAGAAAATGATGAAGTAGAAAATTTGTTTTAAAAATGACATTTGCTTTTAATTTTTTTATTTTGGAAAATTGATACTTCCAGCCGAAATGAGCCGAAAAAAATCGGCGGCGGCGGCTGGAGCAAGAATGACCGGCGGCGGCGGCTTAAACGGCTTACGGCGGCTGGCTTGTTTCTCTGTTCCCGGGATCAAATTTTTTCATTCCCGTTTCCCGGGAAATGAAAAAGTCCGGGAAATCCCAAACCCTAATAGTGGCCTATACGTTAAAATCGCGTACACCATTGTAATCAGCATGTCCGAAATATATAGAATTGATGGTCAGAGCTCTATTAATTTTTAAAAGTCAAGATTTTGTCATGCAGTGTAATTAAACAAATTAAAATAACGGTTTTTGAGATAAATTAAATAATAAAAAAAAATGTTACTTCAGATATTAACTTATGCCAAAACTACATAAATTAGTTCCATAATTTTTATAGAAATAAATCTGTAAAAATAGCAGAAAAAGCAACTAAAAAACAGAATTTTAGTTATATTTAAGTTAACTTTTAGTTAATTGAAAATGGAAAATTATACTGTAAAATCTGCAGAAAATTTTGCTAAATATTATCTAAATTTAGTTGAATGCAAATAGAAGTCTATCCTGCTAAAATCAGTAGAAATATTTGCTACCAAAATTGTAAACTGCTGTTCTAAATAGGCTCGATTTTTATATGCATTTAAAAAAAAAATAAAAAAAACTCGAAAATTCAAAAAAAAATTTTTTGTGATTTTTTAGGCTACAATTTTTAAGCAAAATTTTTGCTGATTTTAGCAGGTTAAGTTGCTATTTTCTATTAACAAAAAATTATTTGAAATATAACTAAAATTCTATATATTTAACAGTTTAATTTTTGCTTTTGATATATAGCAAAAAAATTAACAGAAATCTGGCCATCAGTTCTATATATTTCGGCATGCTGATTACAATGGCGTACTTTATTTTTCGAACTGAGGTACAGATTTTCCGCGAAATGCCTTTAAAGTTTAGCGGTTTTCCATTTAGTTTTTTATATACAAAAAATTTCAAATGTAATCAGTTTCAATTTTTTGTATTCAGGACCTGTATTCATATTTAGGGGGGTTAACATTTGATGCACAAAACTTAATATTAAAACCACTTATGTTTTATGTGTTTTATATGAATTTTTACGGATTTTTAAAAGGAAAATATTTCAAGAAAAAAATGTATTCATCTATAGCGGCCTATACATTAAAATCGCGATATTTCAAAAATTTTATATGGCAGCATAGCTTTCTTGCAAAATTTCAAGAAAACAGTTTCCATTTGCAAAAGTTATCGGAATAAAAACATTTGGCTGACCATACACTTAAAATAATACGTCAGTAGAAAAATCGGTTAAACGGGTTTCAAATCGATTTGACTAATTTTTAACAAATTTTTAGTTGAAACACTGATTTAAACAAAGATTTTAGTTATCTTCATTTAACACTATAGAGCAATTCCATATGAAAGCGATCACCTTTTGGACGACGCCTCTCCGATTCTAAAATAAATAGTCTCAATCGATTGCCCAGCAAAAAATAATGTACCTACATATTTTTTTTTTTTTTTATAGTGACTGGTTTAGTGGTGGTGTACACCACTGTCATGTGACAAAATTGAAGAATTCTTCATAAGGGACCTCATTGAAAGTTGTTTTAAAAAAAACTACTAAAGCGATCGCAACGAGTGGTAGCTCGTTGGAAAGGTATTGAATCAGGCTTTAATTGAAAAATAAAATTTTCCTAATTTTTATCAGAAATTTACCTTTTTTCCCATGAAAATTAAATTTTCCCATGAAAATTAAATTTTCCGATTTTCCACAGAAGCTCCTAAATTTTCCGGCTAATTTTTTTTTTTTGGAATCCTCATAATTTTTGCTTTAAGAATCAGCAATAAAAAAATGGGCCCCGACTCCTTGTTTGGACAGGAGAGGAGCATTTAAGAGACCACCTTGTTCTCATTGTTTTTATATTTTTTATAATTGAATTATTTGTAATTATTTAACATTGTTTTATTTTATTATTAAAAATACATTTTAACAATTATTTTACAGTTAAAAATACATTTATGAAGAAAAAATCTTTCTTATTTTGCTGCTTATACTTACCCTACGGGAAATTTTAACAAACTGTCACCGAACTGGCCCCTTTATATGAAATAGACTGGTCACTTTTACATGGCGTTGTCATAGGAGGTGGAAATTGACCCCTTGTGACATGTCACAAGACAAATCCCAGGACAGGTTCCTGAACTTTGTTTTTTATGAGAGTTCAGTAACCTGTCCTAGGATTTGTCTTGTGACATGTCACAAAGGGTCAATTTCCACCTCCTATGACAACGCCATGTAAAAGTGACCAGTCTATTTCATATAAAGGGGCCAGTTCGGTGACAGTTTGTTAAAATTTCCCGTAGGGTAATTACAATATTTATTAAAAATTTCAATTGTCTTGGCATCATTATAAAATTAAAGTAACTTTAAATTTAGCACGTCGGCAGACGAAGAGTACCGCTTTACATTAATTGACATATCAGAAATATTTGGTATGAAGCAATGAAACTTTTGCGTTCCAGTTATAGTTTTGACATTATTATATCTGTTTTGAATTCGTCGCTCCATGGCATCGTGTTCTTTTTGAGTGCATAAAACTGTGTTAATGGCAATTTCCTTGCTTTGAATCCACGAAAACAAATGTTGTACATTTAAGATCTGGTCAGTATATGGCCTTTGCAAACTTGCCTTAGTCGCCATGCGTTTTAGGGTTCCCCCTAACGCATCGCATGGGCCCTTACCGTGGGACGTCGCAAAAAAGTGCCACTCGACCTTGCAGTTTTGTTCTTCTTCAATTATGCAAAGATTGTAAAAATTTTTTTTATTCTTGTACTGAGAAGCCGCGCCGTCTGAGAAAAACGTTACTTTGTCGATTGCATCGAATTTTGATCTTAAGAATTCAAACAGTTTCATTTGAAATAAATAAACGGACACATAATTATGAGCTAAACTCTCCGCGACAACAACAAGGCTTACGGTCTGTAGTTCGTTATCTTCGTTTTTGAAATAAATGCAAAAAGGATGCACCGTGCACTGGTCGATTGCCCAGTGATAAGCCTGAATTTCATCCTGAACGAGAAAAGTGTAATTCTCGGCAAAGTCGCTTATCACGATGAATTCATTTTGGGCTAATTTCTCCTTACTTTCCTTTAGAAATTTCGATTGCATCTCGGATATGAAATGGCGCGCCTTCAGTTCATTCAACTTGAATCCGAATTCCTCGATGAATTCCGGAATCTGCTTTACCACGGTCTCAAGGGAACATCTGCCGCTGCTAATTATCCACTGTTTGAAATGCACCTCCTGAATTAACAGCTGTTCAAACTTTTCCGCCAAATATTGCTCTAGCTCGTCAATCTTCGGACAATTGTCGCATTTGGACAGATGACAATTTTCCGTGGGGTATGCGCACAACGACTTCGACAGGAGGTCCCTATATGTTTCAATTTCACCGTGAAATACTTTCAATTTCTTGCATGGAAAGAACATTAATTTGATGTTTTGATGAAACATGCAAACATGCGTTCCGTGCCTGTCTAATGCCAGCACGCATTCTTTTGGTCGTAGGATGGCAAACTTAGAAAATCCCACTTTTTCTGCTGGGTATTTCTCTTTGAACTGATGGTATGCTTCGGATAGATTACATAATAATAATCTGCGCTGCTTGTGTACTTTTTCTCCATCTTCACGTGTGATAACATAGTCACGTGTACCTGGGCAGGCGCGGCTGTTGTCATCATTGCAGTAAAAATCTTGAATCAATTTCACCGTTGCTTCGCTGAGGGTCCTTGAGCCAAATTTCTTGGTGGGAGTCGCCAATATGCCCTTCTGTCGAACTAATTCTTTGCTTCTTCTCGCGATGTAAAAAGATGTTTGAAACTGTTCAGAAATCTTGCGTATAGACCATGATTGAGGCAGCACAGATAAAATGAGATATTTCTCCGGAAAAGTGGTCGCTAAATTGAATTTTCTTTTCAACTGCTCAATCATTTGTTTGCCGTCATCAACGTCATCTGCTTGACTGCATTCGTTATCAGAGCCTTCATCAAATATTGTCGCGATTGCACTCATAACCTTGCCTTTTTTCTCTTTCCTGTATTTTTCACTTCGCAACTTTCTTTTTGTAATAGGCGATTCACCTAAAGTGGTAATAGCCTCATTCAAAGGACTCAAAGACATATTGACCATCGGAATGTCTGCCTCACTATCAGATGAAACATTTTGTTCAATTGTCATTTCACTCTCGGATTGTGGTTGCATTTGTTTCAATGCATTTGCTTGTTGAGACAAATCGATTTTACACTTGGGGCAAATGAATTCTGCTTCTTCACCGTATTGTATATTTAATTCATTCATGTATCGCTTCGAAACACCAGTTAATTTTAATACTTTTATCTTTTTCGAACGATGTCCACTCTTGTTAAACGGATTGCAGCAAAATTTATTCATTTTACTTTAAATTGTCTTTACAGCTTCACTCTTTACTTTACAAAAAAAAAACACTTTAACACTTTCACGTTTAGTATTCAACTAAAATTTGACTCAGAGTGTGTGAAGTATTTATATTTATTTTTTGGTAAAAAATAGGTAAAAAAAAATAAGCGATATTTGCTTTTCTTTAAAAGGAAAATTTGCGTGAACTACTGGTCATAAAATGTTTTTTAAAGAGGGACTTAATTGGTTACTGCCAATAAGCCGACCACAGGTCATAAAATGTTTTGTAAATTTTTTAAATTACCAGGTAATAAATATTTCGCCATATTTATGGAAAATCCGTGTTTTATGACTTGTTTCTGCACGTGTCATTTTAGGCGAAATATTTATTACCTGGTAATTTAAAAAATTTACAAAACATTTTATGACCTGTAGCCTCAGTCGGGTTTGGTGTGCCATTACATGCCACTGCTGCTATTATCCATGGATTTATGGCCGATCTTGTGAAGGCAGGCAGACCATATTCACTACACACTCAACTTGGGGCTCTTAAAAAAAATTGATCTTTTCTTCATAAATGTATTTTTAACTGTAAAATAATTTTTAAAATGTATTTTTAATAATAAAATAAAATAATGTTAAATAATTACAAATAATTCAATTATAAAAAATATAAAAACAATGAGAACAAGGTGGTCTCTTAAATGCTCCTCTCCTGTCCAAACAAGGAGTCGGGGCCCATTTTTTTTATTGCTGATTCTTAAAGCAAAAATTATGAGGAATCCAAAAAAAAAAAAAATTAGCCGGAAAATTTAGGAGCTTCTGTGGAAAATCGGAAAATTTAATTTTCATGGGAAAATTTAATTTTCATGGGAAAAAAGGTAAATTTCTGAGAAAAATTAGGAAAATTTTATTTTTCAATTAAAGCCTGATTCAATACCTTTCCAACGAGCTATCACTCGTTGCGATCGCTTTAGTAGTTTTTTTTTAAACAACTTTCAATGAGGTCCCTTATGAAGAATTCTTCAATTTTGTCACATGACAGTGGTGTACACCACCACTAAACCAGTCACTATAAAAAAAAAAAAATATGTAGGTACATTATTTTTTGCTGGGCAATCGATTGAGACTATTTATTTTAAAATCGGAGAGGGGTCGTCCAAAAATTTGCCAATTTTGATCGTTTTCATATGGAATTGCTCTATACTAAAAATCCATGGTACTTTAACTAGTTATAACTAAAAGCTATTTATAACTATTTAAGAACCCATTCGTTAAATTTTACAAAATTTATTGTTAAAATATAATATTTTCATGTTTATGTTATTACCCGGTAGATGGCGCCACTAGTGTATCCGAAGTTTTAAAGATGGCGCTATTTCTTTCCCCCAAGATTTTTTAAAATGGTCCATATATCGAAAACTAAGAGAGATAGAGCATAATTGACGAAAATTTCGACTAACCTTAACCGTAAAATACCCCAGCGAAAGGGGGTATTCTACGGTTTCAAAAATGGACCATGGGTCCTTGGGACCTCGGGAATTTCTAATAAAAATTTTCCACTTCTTAAAATGGCCCATATCTCGAAAACTAAGCGAGATAGATCAAAACGGAGTGCCCTTACATGACTTTAGATCAGTGGTCGGCACCCATAGCCACCAGTGGCCGATCATAATCGGCTTTTCACACGTACACAACACGAATGGCAACAAAACTCTCAACTAAGAGCGTAAAATTTAATTAGTAGCATGGCAGCTTTCAACAAAGCAGGTTGATGTCGCTTTGTTTAAGAAATTTTAGAAAAATATTACCCTCCCAGTGTAAAAACGGTAAACTTACCTTCTGCATTATTTTAAAACTTATAGTAATGAGTTACTGATAATGACTTATTTTCATCATTATTGTAAATAGAAAATAATTTTCTAGATTTTTTTAAATTTTTTGAAATCTATTTTTAGACTCAATATTTCCTAAACACTGGTAAGGATATATGTAACCACGCTATTGACTGGCAATCTGTAGACCCAGGTTCGATTCCCGCACCAGGAAATTTTATTTAAAAAAAAATACAATAAAAAATATTTTTTTTTATATAATTTTTTTTTTTGAAAATCTATTTTTAGACTCATTATTTTTGTCAGTACTGGTAATCACATAGGTAACGATATATTTTTTGATTTTTCGTATGCTGGTGTGTAACCATAACTCATTATTTTTCGCAACATCGCCATATAAAGGTAATAAGAAATGTAATAACAAAAGTAACTAGTTACCATTACCAAGTATGTAGTTACGTAACCACATATCTGGTAATGATTTTCTACACCCCAGTGTATTTTTATATAAAAATAAGTCATTATCAGTAACTCATTACTATATGTTTTAAAATAATGCAGAAGGTAAGTGGGTGTCATTACTGGTAATCCAAAAAATGATGATATGTCATTACCGTTTTTACACTGGAACTGGAAATGTGTATAATAAAATTTATTATGAATTATTTAAAAAAATTAAATTACTATAAATTGTTATTTTTTATTTCTTTAATTCATTCATGCATTTATTCATTATTAAATTTCTTCATTAATTCATGTTCTTAATATACAAATATAAATTTAAAAATGATAAACTAATTTCTCACAGTGTAAAAACACAATACATTCACATTCTCTCTTTGTGCCGACCACTGCTTTAGATGGTAAGGTCTAGCCCGGGGAGGGACCCGAGACGTTATTTTTAACAAATTTTACGACTCAGTATAGTTACAAATAAAACTGTAGTTTTACTAATTTCTTACTTAAATTTAGATTTGTTAAATTTAACAAAAACATTTTTTTTAACAAATTTTATTTTAAGCCAAAAAACAGGAATAAATTTTGTTAAAGTAACAAATCTTTCTGTTCAGCCAACAGACTTATTATTTCGAGTGTGTAAATTTTGCTCAGGTTCTGAAGATTTTTTTCTACAGAAGAGCCTTAAGATTCTTAAGATATTTTTTATAGAAAAATATGAAGTTTGATACCCATATTACTTACATTGGAGTTATAGGGTTGCCAGCATAATGTAAAATATAGGGTTTCGGGAAAAACCCGATTAAACCGAAATAGCTGGAATATCGAAAAATAAAAAATACAGATCCGCTTAAACTTAACAAGGATTACTATATATGAATTTGCACACAAAAAAAGCTATAGGTAATATTGCCTACACTCAAAAAAATAAGTTTGTAGAACGTCTTGTATATCAAGTATACTCTTTTTTCAGCAACTTTTTTGGTGGAATTGTATTTTCAGCAAAAGTTTCTGTTATATTTTTTTAGCACTAAATGAATATTAAACTATCGTTTTACTAATTTATTTTGTTACCAAAATTGTGCTCATAAACACATTTATATTGCGGAAAACAACCAGACAGACAAGATGTAGTTGTCGCATATTAGACACTAGATGTAACTCTTCTAAGACACAAAAGAAAAACAACCGTCAAAGATTTTTTATCTGTGTTTCATATATAAAAAAACGAAGCCAAAAGATTGCAAATATATAAAATAACATATACAATAACAATAACATAAAATATGATTTAAATTATAGACAAAATAAAATATTTAAATTTAGTGAAGATAAAGATAAAAAGTAAATGTATAAACTAAATGTTTATTAATATTGATTATCTGAAATACAAGGACATACATTCTTTTCAGTACTTTGAGTAATTTTCTTGTGTTCCCTTTCGCTTTTTTAAGAAAAATGTTTTTATAATAGGTGGGTTTCTTTACTTTTTGGGTAAAGTTCGGTAAAATGAGAGTAAACAAGACTCTCACGAAGTGACAAAAATGCACAAAAGTAAACGAACGCCATATTTGAAGCCCAAAAAACAGACGTCAAAAGATTTGTGCATTATAGTTCGTTTTGGTGAGCGCTCTTTCTAGTTCTTGTTTAATTTGTTGTAAAAATCTAGATAGGTTTTCTAGTTAAACCGCTTTTTAAATAAAAAATTTTAATAAAAATTTCCTTCTGAGGCATTTTTATATATAAAAAGGAACCCAGCCAGAAATTGACAAACATAAAAGCGTTCTGAAAGCACTTTGTATGGTGGTTGAAGCGTTATCAAAGCAACATATTTTTTGGTTTTATAGTGTTCTCAGAACACTAAAATGATAACCATGATTTACGGTCTCATGTTTGTATTTAGAGTATTTTAGAAACGTTGCAAAAGCAAAAAATAAAATGATTTTAAAGCGTTATAAGTTTTGTTTATAGAACGTTTTCAAAACATTAGAAAAACTAAAAATAAAATGATTTTAAAGTGTATTAATACAAAAGTGCAGTGTCTTCTGAGAATTTTAAAAACGAAAAGTAGAGCAATTTTCCAGTACTCTAAATTAAAGACGTGCACTTGTATATCTTAAAGTATTTCCAAAACAAATATACCATATACAAACTGTTACTATTGGTATAAATAAGAGAAGAAGTGTAACTGATATTGTTATGTTTTGTTTCAACGCACTCACTTTATTCATAAACACAATACCAGTTATTTCTTGTTTTGCATTGAGTGAAGCATTTATTTATTTCTTGTTCTCAAATACTTATTGTACCACAAATATTTTCAAGTAATTGTTTTGGAAACAAATAATCAAGTGACTAAAGATTAACCCCTAAATTCATAAACGCTTTGTAAAATTATAGGAGGTTTATTGAACAAATTTTGTATGAAAATGACGTTTTGTAAACCTGCTATGACTTTACAAAGTATTTATGAATTGAGGTGTACATTTGTTGTAAAATTTTTATTTAAAAATTAATAAAATTCAATTATAACAAAAGTTGTATTTAATTTAAATAAAATTAGTGAAAAATATGACGAAGAAAGAGATGGGGTTGATTTGGTCGAAATTTTCACAATATATTTATTGGCAGCGTACAATAAGTATCTATTGTACAATCTTCATTATCCGTGTTATTTGTTTGAGCATACCACAGAAAAACAAATATAATACGCTCATTCTCTCTTTATTCATTTACACACAATCTACTAGAAAGAATAACAATATCAACTATACCAGAAACACCAAACTACTTATCAATAGAACTACTTGTACCGAAACTTGTACAAGTAGTTCTATCTGTGCACGAGTTTACTCTAAATACAAAAAATAAAGTAATTTCTTAGTACTTAAAAAACATTTATTTTTTTTTATATATTTTATTAGAACTTAAATTAGTTTTAAATGATTAAGTTAAAAAATTATAGGATATTAACAGAAATGTAGATGTGTTCAATTTTTTGGTAGTGTAGGGTTCTGACGACAATGAAATAGTTAAAACTGAAGTGTTTGATGAAGAAGTAGTAAAGGAAAATTTAGATTCAGATGATGAGGACGTTGGTAGTTCCAGTTTAAGCACACCTGGAGAAACAAGTTTGGATGAATTTAAGCACATTTACATGTGGTCATATCAAGCAAAAACTAAAAAATTAGGTTGTAAGGAAAATCAAAACTCTTACACAAACCTCTATAGACGAAACATTAATGGTACTGAGATCTGAAGTTTATACATACATCTCTTCCGAGATGTTCTAAAACTTTATTAGGAACTTCTACTTTGAGCGTCGATTCTAAAGTGATGCTAGGTTTAGACAATACTTTGGGAAATTTTCAATTTTCAAAAGAAAATTAAAGTTATAATTCATGTAAATGGAATGGATGTTATGGATGTGTTTGAAAAATCGAAAAAGAACTTTTGGTCCATAATGAGAAAGGGGTTTTCAACAGCATACATTACCAAGCCATTTTTGATTGGTCTCTATTATGGAAATTCAAAACTGCATTCGGCTAGAAAATTTCTGGAAGAACTTGTTTTGGAAGCCAAGTTTTTAACTAATGAATGTATAAATATTTTTTTTAGTCTCAAACTTAAGTAATCTAATTTTTATTAAAGATTTTAAGGAAATTTGTGGAACTTATGCCACATTTTTATGGCTCAAGCGCAGTGACAATGAATGGATATTCATAATCTAATACATACATACAGTGATGTGCAATAAAATAGAGCCATTCAAGTTTTTTTTTCGAATTTTATTCTCGTTGCCTTTATTTTTAAAGATCAAATTAGTGGATTGATTCGCTCCAAAATGCGAGGAGATAGTTCTGAAAATTGTGTAGAATTTTAACGTAATGTCTGTTTTTTTATTTTTTCACTTGTTTTAAGTAGGCGTGGCTTGTAATGAAAAATAAGCGATATCAACCTTCTATCAAATTACGTAGTAACATTTTGCGAGTACTGATCAGTTCTGTAAAAACTGTATATTTTTGGAATTCCTGTAAAATTTCCTTAAGTCTTGCATTATTTTTTTTCTACAAATGGTCGCCAGACTTAAAATGACAGTGCCTTAAACATGACCCAATTTTTCTTTGTTTTTAGCGATTTTAAAATATAGTTAACAACACTGAAATTTAAACACGGAATGCTTTATACTATAACGTAAAAAAAGGCCTGACTGATTTGTTATATCGCGGTAAGTATAGAATAAGCCCATTCACTTTTAAGTTTCAGTGTTGTTAACTTTATTTTAAAATCGCTAAAAACAAAGAAAAATCTGGTCATGTTTAAGGCACTGTCATTTTAAACCTGGAGACCATTTGTGCATAAGGATAATGCAAGATTTAAGGAAATTTTATAGAATTTCCAAAAATATACAGTTTGTATAGATCCGATCAGTGCTCGCTAAATTTTACTATATAATTTGATAGAAGGTCGATATCGCTTATTTTTCATTAAAAGCCACGCCTACTTAAAACAAGTGAGAAAATAAAAAAACAGACATCACGATAAAATTCTACACAATTTTCTGAACTATCTCCTCGCATTTTGGGGCGAATCAATCCACTAATTTGATCTTTAAAAATAAAGGCAACGAGAATAAAATTAGAAAAAAACTTGAATGGCTCTATTTTATTGCACATCACTGTATTTCAAATGAGGTAAATAATATGGAGGCGCCTATATCACAATTTTCAGCGTTTGCTTTTGAAAATAGCTTAGGTTTTGTTATATCTATTGTAAAATCGCCAACTAATCCCATTTCCCATATACAAAGGAAATTGCATGTTTTTAATACCAATTCCCCAAATAATATTCCATTAGTATATCCTCTCAATAAGAGCAGCAACTATTCTCTGGGGAAACCTTTACACACTTCTGAATCTAGAGTTTTTTCTTTCGTAAACATTTATGGATTTCGAATTACATCTATGCATCCTGATAATATATGTATGTTTATTACACAATGGGAACATTATGATTGTGAAAGAAATTTTTAGTACAAAACATACAAAACACAAATACAGTGATATGCATTTGAAAGGCCACATTTTCAAGGAAACTAAAATTTTTTTTGACTACCCGATCTAATCTAAGGCGATCGGATTATATAATGTAACAAATTTAGATGAAAACAACACTGGAATAGGTATACATATTGTGGAAGCTAAATGCATTCTTACAACATTTTATAACGAATCAATTGCAACAAAACATTACAAAAGTAATAAAAATAATTTTTAGTACTAAAACACATACAATCTTTCTTTTAATCAACAGTTGTAAAATTTGTTAAAAAGCGTTATCAAAGCATTTTAAAGATGGTATTTTCCAAACGTTCTCAAAACGTTTTATTTTTGGTATAAACAATGCTTTGAGAGTACTTAGTTTTTTGTATCATCATCAATTTCTGGCTGGGAATACATAGTTTATTAAATCTTTAAAAAGATTTTAATATTAAACAAAAGCTTCGATTTATTTACATATTTATCTCTTTAACACATTTAAACAAACGTCTTCAAAAAATTGTCGGTAATTTTATGGAGTTGTAACATTACCGATAAGCCTTTGCAACTTTTACGCTAATTTTTGTAAATGATACACATATTTTTCTGAATGAATAAAATGAGCGATTGAACTAAAAGAGCTATTAGTTGTGAACTAGGTCTTTGGTTCAAATTAGTGAATAGTTCAATTGAACTAGTTGAATCCAACAGATGATATAACAGCTGATAACAACAATTTACCCAAACTTACACGAAAAAAAAAGTCTGGGCTTCTTCGTGCAAGAAGAACAAGAATATTACTCTCTCATGACATCTCTCATTTACTCAGTTGTAGAGTAAGAAAACGCTTTTCAGTAAAATTGGGATCCCAATGTTGAGTACCCGAACAGACGTAATATAAAAGCCATAGTTTATTTCCTTTTTTGTTATTTAGAATTGTCTACTAATGCGGAAGTCTGGACATTTTTATATTTCACGAATTTTCCTAAATAATGTGGGAAAGAATAACAAAAACACAGTTTTAATACTTAAATTCTCAGCAAATAAATTAACTAAAGTACAATTTCTCTACAAATTTTTTGAGTTCTTTTCAATCTACTAATACTCAGCAAAAAGTTTTATTGATTTTAGTAAAGATTTTTTCATTTGCAATCGATTAAATGTTGGCAAAAATTTTGCTGAGATTACTATTTTTTTCGAAAAAATCAGCTCGATGATTTTCAGCAAACTACTTTTGCAGAAATTACCAAATTATTTGCAAGCACGCTCCTGACTAAAAATTTGCTGACACAGAAAAATTTTTTTGCTGACTTTACTGCCTTTTTTTAGTGTAAAACTGTAGGGTGAAATCACCTATTTTCATAGGCAAAATGAGTTTGATATATTTTACGGCAATATTACCATTAAAAATACACTCATAGAAATAAACCTGTAAAAATAGCAACTAAAAATAAGTTAAAAATGATGTTGCAGAAAAAACTGCTGAAATTAGCAAATTTTTTTGCTAAATATTAGTAAAGTAAGAATAGCAAAAATAAAACTGTTAAATTTAAATAATTTTAGTTATATTTACGTTAACTTTTAGTTAATTGAAAATGACAAATTGTACTGTAAAATCTGCAGAAATATTTCTAAACATTAGTAGACTAAAAATAGCAAAAAAACCTGTTATATCTACAAAATTTTTGTTATTTTTAAGCTAAATTTAGTTAAATAGAAATAGCAGTCAATCCTGCTAAAATCAGCAAAAATATTTCATAAATAAATTGTAAACTGCTGTTTTCAAAGGGCTCAATTTTAATTTGCATTAAAAAAATCGAAAAAAATTTTCGAAAATTTTAATTTTTTTTTTGTTATTTTTAGGCTACTAATTATTTAGCAAAATTTTTTGCTGGTTTTTAGCGGGTTATTTTCTATTAACAAAACTTTTAACTATTAACAAAACTCAAACATAACTAAAATTATGTAGGTATATTTAACAGTTTTATTTTTGCTGTACCTATTTTACTAAATTATAGCAAAAATAATCTGCTAAATTTAGTTTTTTCTGCAAAATATCTTTAAGTTAAAAAAAAATATTATCTATATAGGTTGTGTTAGGATAAACTATGAAGAAACAAGGGTCTCTGAGACCGCGCGTTACAAAATTTAGCGCGGGTATAGGAAGGTTAATAACTTTTTCCACTTTTAATTAAAACAATTTTTCTTGATCCAAATATCTTTGAGATATATGTCAGATTTCAAAATACATCGGTTTGTCCAATTCTAGTGGTTTATTAGTTTACAATGGAGCGCCCAAAAAATTATTGAAACTTCAAAATAATCCATTGTGGACTTATAAACAAAATTGCAACAGAAGTACGCGTGACCAGGCTATGTGTTCAAAATATGGTCAAAAAGTTCAATAAGGTCCTAATAATTGATAAAATGCCTGGAAGGCTTAAAGTAAAAGGCCCCAGGAACGAAACCAAAGCCAAAAAGGTGGATAAGCTGTTGAGGGTGATTTCAAATATTTCTGGCCGCGAATTGGTACGGTGCGTGCAATGTTTGAAAACTTTTGTGCGCATAGTTAAATCTAACGTTGGGCTTCAAACTTTTTAACTTCAGAAAGTTCCGGACAGAAATACTAAGAAGCGCGTTGATGCAAAAAAAAGCAGATATCGGCAAACATATACAACCTTATTTTGTGCTTGTATGAGTGAGTTGCAGCTTCTCTCTCTCAATGCACTGACAAAAAACGTTTGTATAATAATTTGAAAACTTTAAAGTGCTTATGCATAAAAATTTTAGAACTCTATAAATAACACTTTTATAAAATTAATTTTGTATGGAAAGTTTGTTTTATAATAAATTTTAAGTGATTATACATATGACCCCAAATGTTTATAATGGGAATATAAAATAAAAATTTAAAAGCAAACAACAACTACAAAAACAAACATAGAAAACAACAACACATTGCATTGCCAAATAAATTTGTTTCAAACAAGTAATCATACTCCCATTCTACATTAAACAGTATGCAGAGTGTAAAAAATCTAGCAAACAAGCGATGCAACAACCTGCTTCATTGAATGCTTGTGCGCGACTGAATGACTTTATTTATTATTTTTGTTCTATGTACAGTGTTGCCAACAAATTTTCAAAATAAATGTCTAGATCAGACTCAAAAATCGCTAGAAAAGCACTAGATTTATAAACAGTGCAGACATTTAGCGATTTTATCGCTAGATTGTTGAAAAATTGTACAATTAAGCTTCAAATAACGAGTCCAGATTTTTATTGAATTCATAATGGTATTGAGAATACTCCAAAGAGGGCGTTGTACGGTGGAAAACTGCATACCCATATTTTTATCGAAATGTGTATTTTTAGAAAGTTTTTTTTACTAAAATCGTTTAAGAAGTGGTTTTTGATAATAAAGGAATATCAATATGCGAAGTTTATAATATTTTTCGACATAAAACCGAGTTTTAAAAATTATATTACGGCTGATAAAAAATCGCTAGATTTTTGGTTGTACAGGACAATTCTTTCAGCTAGGGGCGAAATAAAATCGCTAGATCTGACGAGAAAATCGCCGTTATGGCACTTGCTATACCCGCGTGCAACTCACTCACACCTACATACGCTCACACATTGAATAAAAACAAATACATTTATTCAGTCTCACTTGAGCATTCGTTGAAGGATGGAGGTTGTGTCGACGCTTGTTGATAGCAATACACTTAACGAAATTTTTTCGGTAAACCTGAATGTATGCTATGCCATCGTACCTTATCACACACAAAAATATAATTTTCATATTTGAATACGAAAATCGCAGATTCAATAAAAAAAATTTTTGAATTTCCTGTGATGACGATTTTTGCAGAATTGATAATGAAAATTGTAAGCACGTTGTTGAAGCTATTTTGTTTTTCTGTCAATAAAGAAAGTTGTTGATTTGATAAAACGCAATTGTTGAATTTTTGTGATTTTTTAATGAAAGAATGTGTTGATTTAACAAAAAGTTTTAATAATTTTTTAAATAAAAAAACATGTTAAATTTAATTTTATTTATTAAAAAATAAAAAAAAAAAACAAAAAGTATTAAAGGTGCAATAAAATTCTAAATCTTTCATATTACTATTATTTAATATTTTATTATTTATAATTTCATTAAACTTTTCCGGTTCACACATAATATGTGCAACCGCATCAAAGTCCAAAGAGCAACTAAAATATGAAACTACAAAAGTAATAGACAAACTTACAAAAAGAAGAACAAAATATA
Source organism: Leucophora obtusa (assembly GCA_949987735.1). Classification (NCBI taxonomy): domain Eukaryota; kingdom Metazoa; phylum Arthropoda; class Insecta; order Diptera; family Anthomyiidae; genus Leucophora; species Leucophora obtusa. The sequence goes on from OX465299.1 coordinate 139,761,207, forward strand.
GCATGCCTTGAAAAAAATCAAAATAACGGCCAAAATTAAAAAAATTGATTTTTACTTTGATTCAAGTATTATGTTTATTGAAAATGAAAAATTATTCAATTATTTGTTTATCAATGCATTTTGTTGAGTGTTATTTTTAAAAGTTGCAATAGTGATAAACATAATATTTGAATCAAATTCAAAGGGTTATTGTATTTAACTTTTATATCAAACAAACGAGTTTGTTAAATTTTTTTCTGGTATATTTTTTTGTGTGCATGCGTTGTAAATATTCTTTGGAGAGACATTATGCTTTGTGTCATGGTGAATATGCAAATATAACAAATAAAAGAAATTTTATTAGCTTTAGAGCTGAAAAAACTTTTTTATGAACAAATGATTATTGATTTTGAAGAAGCCAAAAAATAAAAAAATAATTTTTTTTTAAGAAAAATGGATTTGTTTTGTTTTTATATCCCATAATCAGAAAAAACAAATTTGACTTTATGTATTTAAAGATTTTTTGGCTAAAAAGGCTTTTTTTGCTCATAAAAAATTAATTTTTGTGTTAACTTGGAACCTTTTTTAAAAAGGCATTTTGCGTTTCCTTTGCTCTTTTTCTTCTTTTTTAACAATATTTTTTGCTTTCAATACATCAAATTTTATTTTGTGTTCTATGCTCATTTTACATTATTAGGTTTGAGAGAATTACATCAAAATTTCTTTCACTGCATTGAGAGAGGAAAAGTTTCAGCTCAATAATACAAGCATACAAATGTGGTTGTATTTGTTTGCCGATCCCTGATCTAAAGTCGTACCGAAGAAGACGTGTTAGTGATAGTTTTTGCTTTTTACTTAAATTTCCTAATAAATAAATAAAGTAAACCTTTGTTAACTTTAAATTAAAACAAGGTTCCGTTTCTTTATTTGGTCTATTTAATGCCAGTGCGTGTGACACCTGGGGAGCAGTTTTTCACTTTGTGCTCTTTGATAATATAATAAAAAGCACATTCAAACCACTTTTAAAAGTATATTATATTACATATCTCTATATATAAAAGAATAACGTGAGTGACTGACTGACTGATGGGGCAAAAAGTGGATAAAAAAGTACCTTTTTCCAAAAAAGTACCATTTTGTAAAAAACGTACGTTTTTCAAAAAAAATTTTACTTTTTCCAAAAAGTAGTACCTTTTTCAAAAAAGTACTTTTTCCAAAAAAAAGTTATTTTTCCAAAAAAAGTTATTTTTCCAAAAAAAGTACCTTTTTCCAAAAAAGTACATTTTACGGAAAAAGTACCATTTTACAAAAAAATTTGCTTTTCTAAAAAAAAGTACCTTTATCCAAAAAAAAAAACCTTTTTCCAAAAAAAAATATTTTTTCCAAAAAAAAGTTATTTTTCCAAAAAAAGTACATTTTACGGAAAAAGTACCATTTTACAAAAAAATGGAGCGGCCAAAATGGGAAGCTGAAAATCGGAATGTAAAATCCCCCTCCTGTGTAGATGTCCACAAAGAAGGGATTTTTAGAAATTCCTATCGGGAGGGACAATAAGGAAAAAGTGAAATAAAATCCGAAATATGTATTCCGTGGAGTAGGACTAACTCACCGATTTTTTCGATTTTGGGACAAGAACATGGTAAAAATAGGGGGTCGAATGGGGAAAATGTACCCAATAACGGCCTGCCCGGCCTGAAGGTCCCTCCTCTATCGTAGAGAGCCGCGAAGATGAAATTATTGGAAATTCCTACAGGGAGGGGCAAAAAGAAACCTGAATTTGGCTAGAAACCTGAATTTTAAAATATATGCCCTTTCTTGAATTCTGGACAGGGACGTTATAAAATGGGGCTCAAAAAGGGAAAGGAAGCTGAAATTCAGTATATGAGTTCCTCCTTCAACATAGATGTCTGCTAATACGGCATTTTTGGAATTTCCAACCGGGAGGGGAAAAAAAGAAAAATTGTCCTCCTTGACGGCCTGCACAAACTGCTGGAACTAGGAAGCTGAAACTCGGTGTGTGTGGATTCGTCCTACAGCTTGAAGACCCTCTAGGGCCGGATTTTCGGAAATTCTTGCCGGGAGGGGCATAAATAGTAAAAGTCTTCCCTTTGACGGCCTGCCAAAACCCCACTGGCTAGAAATCTGAAATGTAAAATATGTGTTCCTTGGAGTATGGGCTCACTTATCGGGAAGGTAATTTTTGGAATTTTGGATAGGGAAATTGCAAAAATGAGGGTAAAAAAGGAAAAGTGCCCGTTTAAAGGCCTGCCCAAACCGCTGGAGGTAGGAAGTTGAAATTTTGGTATGAAGGTTCCTCCTCCATTGTAGACATCGGCTAAGAAGGGATTTTTGGAAATTTCTACAGGTAGGGTCAAAAACAGGAAAAGTCTTCCCCATAATGGCATGGCCAAACTGCTGGAACTAGGGAGCTAAAATTTGGTATGTAAGTTCCTCCTCCAACATAGGCGTCCACTAATACGAAATTTTTGGATATTCCTACCAGGGAAAAAGACTCCCCTTTGACGGCCTGGCCAAACTGCTGGAACTTGGAAGCTAAAATTCCTCCTTCAGCGAAAACGACATCTAAGACTGCATTTTTGGAAATGCTTGCCGGGAGGGGCAAAAAGGGAATAATTTTTCCCCCTTGATGGCCTGCGCGAACTGAAATTTATGTGTGTGCCTTGGAGTATGGGCTAACTTATAGAGAAGTTATTTTTTGGGACTTTGGACAGGAACGTGGTAGAAAGGGGGTTAAAAGGGGAAAAATTGCCCCCCTTAACGCCTGCCTCTAGAAACCCAAAATTTTAAAAGCGATTGTATTTCGAATGCCAAAATTAAGAAACAAAATGGGAAACCAGTGGAATTGAAACACTACACAAGTGGGATGAAATGGAAATGAACGGGGAATTCAAACAGTAGGCAATGGAAATGGAATGGAAGAGGAAACGAAATGAATGGAATATGGAACAAAATTCAATAGGGAGCGAGATAACATGGAATGGCGAGCGAGTGGCATTGAAGCACTACTAGCAATGGAACGGAACAGGTGCAAAGAAATGGAATGGAAAGAGGAACGACTGATATCGAAACGCAAGACAGTGGGTGCGAAATGGAATGAAACGGGGAACGATTGGGATTGGAACAATAGATAATGGGAACGAAATGCAATGGAATGAAGAAAAATGGAATCTGGAATGCAATGAAATGAAATGGAAATGGAAGGAGGAACGATTGAAATTGAAACATTAGATAACTGGAGGGAAATTTCGCATGTGACTACCTTTAACATAGACATACATCCACTTAGGCATAATTATATATCTTTGTGTTTTTTTACGGGGAGGAACAAAAAAGGATAAAGAGCCCCTTTTAATTACATGTGTAAACACTTTAAGCAAGGAATATGAAATTTAGCATTGAAGCACACTCTACAAAAAGGTTAAACAAATTTATTAAAAGACAAAAAATCTTAGAAAAAGAATGGAGTTTATATATTCCCATATATCGGTGGAAGAAACCGCCGCAGTAAACTTTCCAACTAAATTTGTGAATTTACTTGAATTGCTACTTTTATATAAACTGGAATTATATAAACTTTAAGGCACGCTAACAACGTAGCGGGCTTCAATTCAATTCAATTTATTTCTTATAATATTTATATTATTTACATTTGACTTAAAAGCAAAGAGTTTAGGAACTTCGTACCTTTTCTACTTAGATATATAAATATATTTTTTTAATATATGAAATTTCTGTACATTATTATTAAACGGAAGGAAAAAATTTACAAAAACCTTTATGAAGCAGAGGTATAAGATAAAAGGGAGTTAAAGTAGATAAAATTATGATGAGATCAGTTCATTGATATGTACATGTTGTAAGAGTTGGCATCTTCCATTAAAATTTAGAGTCAATCTTTCGATTTTATCCAGAACGAGTTCGAAGCCAGCGAGACTATGTAGGCGTCGGGTGGAATAGTGCCATGGTAGTTTAAATATCATTTTAAGTAGCTTATTTCGTGCTACTTGGAGTTTTTTATATGACATTTTGCAGACGTGTACCAAACTGGAGCACAGTAAAACATTATGGGGTGGAATATAGATTTGATGATTAGATTTTTTATTGTCTATGTTCATTTCCGACTTTCTGTTTATAATTGGGTACATTATTCTAATAATTTTGTTAATTTTGTCCACTACATAGGGAATATGATTATTAAAATTAAGCTTTGTATCAAGCATTACGCCCAAGTATTTGACGTTGTTTTCCCATGGAATATCATGGTTCATGAAACGAGGTAAACTCTGGGGTATAAAACAAGACTTACGTTTTCTTGTAAAATAAATAGCCTGCGTTTTTTCAGGGTTAACCAAAATCTTCCACTTATCAAAATAATTACTCAACCCAGTAAGAGCAGACTGCAAGTTTGTAATAATATCAGCTGAATATACATCAGAACTAAGAATTGATGTATCATCTGTAAATATAGACGTAATGCAATTGGAAAATGATGTTGTAAAGAAATGGAGACAGGCAAGAACCTTGTGGACATCCAAGTAAACCCTGAACGATCTATTTTGAAGAAAGTTTTGAATAATTTTTATGAGTTCAATTGGAAAGTTGAATTTTTTCAGTTTAAAAATAAGTCCATTATGCTAAACGGAGTCAAACGCAGCTTTTATGTCTAGCAAAATCATTCCAGTTGACTTGCCGTTTTGAAAATAATTTTTAACTAATTTTCTGATTTTTAGTAGGGGTTGAGACGTATTAAGTTCACTTCTTAACCCGAATTGTTGCGATGGAAGTATATTATTTGCATCGATAAAATTAATAAGCTTTTCCTTAATAATTTTTTCCAAGATTTTACTTATAGAAGAGAGCAGACTTATTGGTCTATAAGAAAGTGAAGAATCAGGAGGTTTATTTGGCTTGAGTATTGGAATGGTTTTTGAGATTTTCCAATCACTGGGGAAGTAGCATAATTTAAGGCAAGCATTGAAGATGTTCGTTAGATAGTTGATACCTTTATTAGGTAAATTTTTTAGACATTTATTATTAATACCGTCTAAACCTGGAGTTTTTTTGTTTTTAAATTTTTTTATAATTACACCAACTTTTTCAGTAGTAGTGAAGTAACAGTTCTGTGGGATTGGGTTAATATTACGAATAAGGTTTGCAACACCATTAACCTCAGTAATCGTAGTAGTATCACTTAAATTTGATGAAATACAGTGGTTCAAATTAAAGTTGTGAGCCAATATTTCAGCCTTTTCTTGCTGGGTGAAACATACTACATTGTTGTGTTTTAAAATTGGAATATTGCTAGATTTCTTCTTTAACAATTTTGAAACATTCCAAAAAGGGGTAGATGCTTTGTCCAAATTGGACAACATGTTATTCCAAGTTTGGTTTCTGAAGTGGTTTATTTCATTCGTAATATTTTTATTTAAACGTGTCATAGCTCGACGATCATTAACATCTCTGTAACGCTTTCAGTTTCAAAATACGTTCCTTAATTGTATCATAATTTTTATGTTGTTTGGTAAGGGTTTAGAGGTTGGTGCTATTCTACGTTTGGGAACGCTTTCATCTATTCTCATTTTTACTACATTATTAAAGACATATATATATCATGTTGTCAATTTGAGTGCTGTTGATTATTTCATTAAAACTATCCGCCACTATCTATTCCTGTTTATGAATTTCATAAAATGCAGCCAGTTTGCCTTGCTGAAAGCGTAGCATAAATTGTCTACCATTTCATAATTTAAATTAATTGTACTAATGATTTGTAGGTGGTCAGAACTCAAGTCATTTATAACTTTTACTGCAGACATATTTTGGGATATGTTAGTTAGAAAAAAATCTAGAGTTGACGGTTGTTTACTTGGATCAGCCGGAATATAAGTATATTCATGGGGAAATACTATTTGTGTTTGGTTTAGTTGGAGTTTCTGATATAATATGTTACCCCAGCCATTACTTCTTTGACATCCCCAATAACTATGTCTGCAGTTAAAATCTCCTCCTAATATGTATTTATTTGAGCTCGTTAGTTTACGAATATCTGTCGAAAATGTTTGTTTTCTTCTAGGGTCCCTGTTTGTTGACCCACCAGGATAATAGCAAGAATAAATATTTATAAAGTCATTACCAGATTTTACCTTAACACCTATGTTTTCAATCAGTTCTGTGTTAATCGGAGGTATAAGTTGATGCTCAATGTGTTTTTTAATTAAAATAGTTACTCCACCTCCTCCACCACGTTGACGATCGTATCTGTAGCAATAGAAGTTCTGATGTTTTATTGTAATTTTCTTATTTAGCCAGGTTACACAAAGTAAACAAATGTCAATATTGGTTTTTTCCAAGAAATGGAATAATTCGTCTTTTTTTAGTACGAATGCTACGAGCATTCCATTGTAATAACGTTATGTTGCTGTTCATTCCCAGTAGCAAATGGTCGAACTAGTTCTAAAAAGTACTAGTTTTTTGACTAGTAACTACAAAACTTGTTCTCAAAATAACCATTTTGAACCAGTTGTGTGCTAGTTAAATACGATCTATGTAAAACAAATTAACTAAATTAAAATGCGAGATTTGAAATTCTCATTTTCTTTACATTTGTATTTAATAGAACACCAGTTTGCAAAAAAACACTTACATTTTTTTTACTGTGAATTAACTTGAGGTGCAAATCAACTGGTACAGTATTGGTACCAAAGTGTCACTGCGGAACTAGTCTGGTAAATTTCTCATAAGTGCCAGTAGAGCTCCCTGTTTTTACTCTTAAAACAATAATTTTGAACCATTTGAGTACCTATTATTTTTATTGAAACAATGCAAGACTATTTCGAAAGATTAAATTTAAATAAGAGTTTTGAAATTATAGTTTTGTTTACATTTGGTTTTAGTAATATTATAATAAATATATAATAATAAACACTAAATTTTTTTATTGTGATTGGAAATAATAAACACAAAATATTTTAGATTTTATTTGGTAAATGGACCTAATTATCTCAGTAAGGAAACTATCGGTCTAATCTACGTTTCATCAAAGAAAAAGCCTTTGGTTTTTATCTATATAATTTAGGTCTTCACCAACTGGTACAGTACTATTTCCAAAGAGTCACTTCGGAACTGGTTCCCCGATTGTCACATTAGTACCAGTTTTGTTCCCTATTTTTCATCCTTAAATTATAATTTTCAAACTAGTTCTACAACTAGTACCAAAGTGGGAGTTTGGCGACAATTACCCCTATCCCTATGACATCTTCATGTTAAATTCTACAATTGTTTGTATGGAGAGGCGGTGGAACTCGCACTAGTTGCCTGGTTCAAATAAACTAGTACATAACTGGTTCTGAACTAGTATTTTTGCTACTGGGTTGGTACAAAATTTTGCATGTAGGGTTTGTAACAACCTCAAATTGCTCTTCACGAGACCTGCATTTTTTTATATTTGAAATTAATTCAAACGTAAGATTTTTTAATTCTTCTACAGATTATTATTAATTATCGTTTTGGGTGAATGGTTGGTTATAACCAGTTCTAGATGGATTTGGTTTTTCGCTCTGATTTAAAGCATTTGGAAAATTAACATTGTAATTTGATTTGTTGGCTTCTTTGTCTGGTACTCTTTGGTTGAGCACGTTGCCTTATTTGCTTATATGTTTCCCTATTAGGGCAGTCAGGGGACATAGCCTTATGGGGGCCTTTACAATTAGCACATTTTACAATGGTTGAATTGCATTCTTCAGTTTTGTGATTCCCGGCGCAATGGGCACAAAATGTTTTAACATTGCATCTGCTGGCACCGTGTCTATACATCTGACAATTATAACACTGCCCAGGAAAATTTTTTACAATCGGTAGCCAATCACACCCATTCTACAACTGGTTCCACTGCAACTGATTCCATGGAACTGGTTCCGGAACCAGTTCCTGGGATCCTATATGGAAGGTGTGGGTGACGTAGAATCAGTTCCAGAACTAGTTCCAGCACCGATTCTAGAGCAACCGGTTACACTTTGGAGCCATAGAAGGGGTTGCTTTTGGGACAATTTCAAACAAAAAGATTCGGTGTTAGAATCGACAGTAGAAGGGGTTGTGAATGAAAAGTAGCTATTGCACAACCGATTCTTTGGAACAGAAAATTTTCCTGGGTGGGTCAGTTTTGTTTTGTTGGGTTTTTGGTATTCCCACCTGACTTTTATGTAGTTAATGGCTGAGTAGTTTTGCCTTAATTCTCTTAATGTGAATGACTTTTTTTCAAAGTAGACAATAAATATAATTTGTTCGTTGTTACTCTCCCTAGCTCCAGCATAGGCTCTAGTAACAATTTTAACATCGATACATTTAAGGCCCATGTCTAAAAGTCTGGACTTAACAACTGATGGGTCTGTTTTATCTAGACCTAATAGTACAGCCTAATAAGGCTTTTCGTTTTTAGCCACATATGTGAAATATTCGAGCTGAAACTTCTTAGTGAGAGAGTCGCAAACGGTAGTAAAATCTACGTTATTTGTGCAAAACAATTTTAGACTAATGGAAATTTTACGTATAGAGTAATCTTTGATTTTTAATATTCTACACATTTCAAGAACTTGTTCAATTTTACATTTTAAGATTGTTATTGGTGGTATGCTAACTTTAACAGGTGGTTCGATAATTGTTTCATCATTATCGTTATCATCGATAGTTTGCAGAGGTGCAAAATAATTTGAATTGCTAGTTCTCTGAGAGCTGTTTGTGGCCTTTTTTTCTATTCATGTTATACCCAGAGCAGGCATCAACATCTTCTTCTCGATTGCGTTTAATTTTGTTTTTGCTTTTTTTTTAATATTTAGATATTGTTAACAAACAATAACAACAAAAAATAAAAAAATAAACCGTAAACTTTTATTACACTTTAAGGAAAACAGAATAAACTATGACTTAACACATCAAATGATAATGCAAGACTCAAGTAATGACATTGGCGGACTTAGGCCGGTCTGGGGTGGGCTAAGCCCACCCTAGACTGATTTTTGCCCACCTCAGAATTTTAAAAAAATCTACCTACAATTCTTTTATCTATAATTTTGATGGCAAAAAGTATCACAATATTACTTTTTTTTATATCAATTAATCCTGTGTTTTTTGGTTTGGGAAAATCTCTACTAGATTCCTAGGCAGTTAAGTTGTTGCGTCAAGGGTCGTGTAATGCATAGATACAACCTTATTTTCAATCGAATTATTCGATTTATTTACAACCTTAAATACCGTGACCACATTTCTGATTATGTAGTAGACTTTCTAGGAAGCAATTTTAAAACTTTTATATATATTCGGTTGTTAATACATTTTTATAAAGTTTTCAGGGCCAAATGTCCGGAATATTTACTAGAATATTTTATACTTTCAGGTTCTTTAAGGAACCCTCAATTAAATTATCTTGTTCATAATACATCGATTCTTCAGCGATCATTTCAGTATAGGGTAGCTAGAATTTGGAATTCTTTACCCTTATTACTTAGAAGTTTTAACTTTTCGGTCAATGTATTTAAAGCCAAACTAAAAGAATATGCCTACTGTAACAATCTTTAAATTAATTTAATAATTATTTACCGTTTTATTGTTGAATTTGATAATTTATATCTTATATATTTGAACGCAATAATCTACAGGGAATCATTAGAGAAAAGTAAATATAAAGAGAAAGTATTCTATACACATTTGTATCATTTTTATTTTTAAATACATAAATGTTTTTTTATTTTTTGTAAATTAATTAATTTTACTTTGTTGTTAATTATATATGTATACTTTATTTAGTAGTATTTTTTAGTGAGTTGTATATGAGCCACATTTGGCCCTATGGGCTTGGTTTGAAATTGTAAAAATAAATAAATAAATCTAAGGGTCAGTTCTATAGTCAGAACTAAGATCGATTTTTGTTTTAAATATTTCTTAAATAAGAAAGTTGTTTGAAAAATTCTTACCTAAGACATATTTAAGAAACAAATCGATCTTAGTTCTGATTATAAAATTGACCATAAGAGTTTTTCTTTAAGAAAAATTATTAGAATCGCAAAGTTGTTCAATAATAGAAATATAACGCATAGTCTTTTTTGGTGAGTTAAATATCTTAGATTTCATAGTTTTCTAAATGAATAATTAGTTAATATCTAACTAGGAAGTTTCTTAAAACTAAACATTACTATGTTATTTTAATGAAATTTCAATATTTTGGAGAAAAAAAAATTGTAAGATGAACATCTCACTGTTTTTGACCACCTCGGTAATTTAAGTAATCAAAATATGGGGTTAGAAAGGATTCGTCCGAAGTAGACGAATTAGACAGGTTGATCTTAGATTTCTTTTCTCTATCATAATAATCTGAAAATATAGCTTGGAGCACATTCATTGTACGAGGTTTTCTTCAGAAAAATAGATGCACTTTTCGGCAAATTAGGGTCGCTTGCCCACCCCAGAAAAATGGTCTAGGTACGCCAATGAGTAATGAAAATGTATACCTAAAAACCATACTTTATTAACATTATAAACACACTTCTAAATTACTAACAAAAGGTTCAACTTGAATTACTGAGTACATGGAACATTACGTATAAAATGAATATTTGAGCTAAATTGTAACCACTTTAGAATCAGTTAATGCTATTTATTTTTAACATTTTTAAAATAACTTTTTGTCAGGTAATTTTTTTGCTTTGTAGTTTAATTTTATAAATTCATCCTAATTTCTCCTCCAGATGACGAATCTGAAGAATTTTTGGGTCTATTCGACACTGAAGTAACATACATTGAAGGTGGACGTACAGCTACTGGTTTCTACACAGTTGAAGATATGTTGTACACTATACGTTTATATCGTGTGCATGGGGCAGGTGCTTCCATACATATGGAACCAGTTGCAGTAGATTTTGAATCTTTGGATCCTCGTTATACTTATGTATTAGATTGTGGTATCGTAATGTACATATGGTTGGGAAGATGTTCAAAGAATACGCTCAACTCAAAGACACGTTTAATGGCAGAAAAAATCAATAAAACCGAAAGAAAAAATAAATGCGAAATTATTGTTGAAATGCAGGGTAAGTGTAGTAATTAGATTATTTTAAAAATAGTTGAATTATATTTTCTTTGCTCCTTTAGGTGATGAAAGTGAAGAATTTTGGCAACGTCTAGGAAGTGATCCTGAAGAAGCCCCTAACCAAAGGATTATGCAACACGTTCAAGATAATTTCGTTCCACCTGTGGCTAGACTCTATCAAGTTCAGTTGGGAATGGGCTATTTAGAATTGCCGCAGGTAGAAATACCAGAGCAAAAACTTGTGCATACATTACTAGTCAGCAAAAATGTCTACATCTTGGATTGTTTTACCGACTTGTTTGTATGGTTTGGAAAAAAATCTACCCGTTTAGTTAGAGCAGCTGCCATTAAACTTTCCCGTGAACTATTTAATATGATTTCTAGACCCACGTATGCCCTAGTAACACGCTTGCAAGAGGGTACAGAAACTCAAATCTTTAAATCTAAATTTCTTGGTTGGGATGAAGTACTGGCGGTAGATTTTACACGCACCGCCAATTCGGTGGCAAAAACCGGAGCGGACTTAACAAAATGGGCTAAAAAACAAGAAACTCGAGCAGATTTAGCGGCTCTCTTTATGCCACGACAAAATCCTATGCCCCTTAGTGAAGCTGAACAGTTGGAGGAAGATTGGAATTATGATTTAGAGGCAATGGAAGCATTTGTTTTAGAGGGGAAGAAATTCGTACGTCTGCCCGAAGAGGAATTGGGCAATTTTTATACAGGAGAATGTTATGTTTTTCTATGCCGCTATTGCATACCAGTCGATGATGAAGACGAAGGAGCCGAAGTGGATGACAGTAAACCACCGCCAGATGATGATATACAATGTATTGTGTACTTTTGGCAAGGTCGTAATGCCGGTAACATGGGTTGGCTGACATTCACATTTACATTGCAAAAGAAATTTAAAACAATGTTTGGTGAAGAGCTGGAAGTTGTACGTATTCATCAGCAACAGGAAAATTTAAAATTTTTAGCACATTTTAAGCGTAAATTTATTATACATACTGGTAAACGTAAAGATAAATCAAAAACTCCCGATGGCAAGGCAGCTGTTGAATTCTTTCATTTACGTTCAAATGGTGGAGCATTATGTACAAGACTTATACAGATACAACCGGATGCTACTTATCTTAATTCGGCATTTTGGTAAATTATCTTTCAACTTGGAAATTTAATTTTATTTCAGAATATTAATTTCAAATTAAAGATTGCTCATTATGGATTAGGAAATTGAAAAAAAGCTCATGAGCGAATCAATTTTTTTTTTTTGTTTTCAAAGCTTATAAATTAGGCTTCTGAGGCTTAAAAAGACTCAACACAAAATGTTTAGTTCGGAGTAATAATTTTAGCTTGTTCCTTTAAAACACAGCCGATATGAAATGGAAACCTGGTAATAAATTTTAGTACCTAATTTCGTAAAACACTTGGGTGACGTTAAAGGAACTTTCAATGTAAATTGCTTTTGTAACAAAAAAAATTTCTATAGAAATAACCCAACACTTTACTGAAGTGTTTTAAAAAATTACCCCCTTAATTTTCTCACGTAAATCGGTAAGAAAAAGTAATAAAATTTGAATCATATATTATATTATAATATATCCATTAGGGTTCTTTAAATTGCAAGACTTTCGAATTTTCCAGCTTCTCAAGGCCCCATCAATATGTACGTTCCCGTACGTTACCGCGGGTACCCGCGGGAACCCAAAACATCCCAAACGCTTTGTGCTAGTTTGGGTAACTGCGGTAAAGTACGGGAACAGACGTAATGTTACTTGCTTTTAGAAATTTACGCAATTAAAAAAAAAATTAAAAAGTTTTCATCTTAAGATCCCTAAATGGCGATAAAGAACAAAAATGTAAAATTTTCTAATATAAAAAAAAAAAAACAAATTTAATATAATGGAACGCGATACATCAAATCTATTAAATATTTTGGCGATAATACGAATATAAAGTCTAAATTTCAAATAGAAGAACATTTTTCGCGATATTGCTGATTAACAATTTTCCGATGGAAATATTTTTTTTTTTAATTTTTAGTTTAGCTTCCAGTATTATGGAACTATTACACTGGGGAATTTTTATTATCTATCAATTAAATTTATGTATTCAAATATTTTTTTTGTGCAGATGGCTCAAAAAATTAAAAATAATATTTTTTGTTTTTCTCGAAATCATAAAACCGCGAATATCTCGAAAACAGGGGGGTAACCGCGTAACTCGATTGGAAAAAAATTTCGAATACAATAATTTCGGTGATTTATAAAAAACCACTGGCAAAGAATTGGCTTAGAGTGATATGCCAAGGTTTGCAACCAGTGGTTATCCAGTGCTACCTAGCCAATTCTACCAGTTGTACAAAAATCAATTCACTGGTAGACCAATGATTATATAAAAATGCTGACGCTTCGTTAAAAAAGGTTTGTAGTCAGAAAGTTCCGAGTTCAAATCCGTTTGCAAGCAAAAAATTTTTTTCTGATTTTTTTTAATTTAAAATTTTTTTTGTTTTATTAAATTAATTCTTTTGTTTGTGGGAAAGCTCCTTCAAGACCAACTTTTTTTTGCTCTCCCAACGCTGGCATATTAGTTACAAAAAATTGATTGCCAGTACTAGCAATTTAGCACAGCCAGTTGTTGTCCAGCTGTTATCACTCATTTATGTGTTTAGCCACCAATTATTATATGTGTCGTTAGCTCAGTGTATAGAGCAATCGTCTGCCAATCTGACGGCCTGAGTTCAAATCACGGCAGGACCAAAAAAATACATATGAACTTTTTTTTAATTTTATTTTGGAAAATATATTTCCAGACCACCTATTTATTGGCGTTTTGCCAACGTTCAAAAGTTTTGTTCCTCCACTGCTTTTCCGGCGCTTTTTGAACACCTGGTCCTTTTGTCTAATGATGGGAATGGGAAAGCACCTTTTGCCAGTACTTGTACCACCTGTTAAAGTGCTTTGCCACCGCTCTCCCGTTTGTATTTTTCTGACTGGGCGTATTCAAAATAAAACTTAGCAGCCAGATATACATCGCTAACAACGAGCTACTAACTAGAATTATTTTTTTTAGCTTACAAGGAAAGACTCCCACGCGGATTCGCAGTTCTTAATTAGCTTCGGATATGTTGTAGAGGAGAAAATTTAAAGGACACAAATTTTTTTAGCTACCCAATCTCATATTGAAGGTTTAAAAAATGTTGTCAAAAATTACTCAATTTGTCGGTTTTTCCGGGTTATTTAATATTTAATATGTTCCAAAGTAACTATAGGAAAATTTGGTGCTTATTTTGTTTATGGCGTAACACAAAACATCAAAATTTAAAGTGGTTTTGTATGGGGATGTATAGAGGGTTAAGGGTCAAATTCACATATTTTAATGCTTATAGTATTAAGGGAAGGGGTGTTTCGGCTTTTTTGATATTCGGCCTTCTTCGCGTTTGAGAAGAATTTTCCCGATAGTCTATATTTTTAAAGATTGGGGAACCTCTGACTACCTAAAATATACAATATGGGTATCAAACTTTTTCTTTTTGAGAGTACATTCCCACTATGTAAAAATAATTTAAAATTTTATAAATCATTTACGATATTGAATTAAATAAGATTAATACATTAAGACCGAGTTTTTGGGATGTCAGTTAAACTTGGTTTAGTTAAACCGAAAACGAAAAATAAAATAGATTTTAGAAGCGTATTCCAGTTATAAACTGCGTTAAACTAAGTTTAAAGATAATCTACATCCTAAAAGCTGGGCCTAAAAGTTATATGTAACCCTCTGATTGATTATTTTTTTTTTAAACATTACTCAAGGAATTTTAAGATATTAAAGCGTACTAGGAAATTATTTTTTCATTTTACAACTCTACAGTAATAAGGCCATCATTATAAATTTGCTGAATCCGCAGATCTATGATTGAAATTTTAGCCTTAAATTCATTAAAGAATCCGAAAACAGTTGGAGGACAGTTTTTCCCCAGACATATTTCGAAGGCGAATACCATGTCGTCATTTGAATTTTGCAAGTCAACCATCAACCATCGTTAGCTTAAAATCAACTTTTTCATTAAACGATGCATTAAGTTCCAACGCTATAATTTGCAATCGTGATTACCCAGGTAGAAAATTACAAAGGTGCCAGCACTGGCAAAGCACCGAAATGGGTGGTATGAGTGCTTGTTAACAGCGCTTTCCCAACGCCCAAATGATAACACCGTTCCACGGTGGTGCCAATGCTTTACCAAGCCCTGGGAAAGCACCCATAAACATAAAAATCAAATGCTTTGCCAACGCTCAAATAAAAAAATTAAAGTGCTTTCCTGACACCCAAATGAGACTTAACACCGATCTATTTAATGCTTTGCAAAGTATTGAGATAGCACCAAGAAACATAAAAATCAAGTATTTTCCCTGCCACCAAATTATGAGCCCTCATCACTGAAGAATTTTAAATTACTCTAAAAATAGACGATTCTTTGAGTTATTGTATTGTGGAGTCAAAAATTATTTAAATATTCACTCTTTTGGAGTTTCTTTTTCAAAAACAAAATAATGTTATAGGAAAACAAGTGCTGAGAATTCACCCTTTAAATTTAGTGCTTTGCCAGTACTTCTTTTTGTAAGACCGCGGTCTACTTGCGCTTTGCCAGTGCTTCTTTTTTGTTACCACACATAATTTCCGCCCGGGTAGTTAAATTCTTATGTTGAAGAATTTAACTAAAATTTGGAACTTTAATGTACATTTTAAAGTTGACGGCAGTTATTTTTTTAAATTTATTTTTAAGTTGAAGAAATAATATATTTTTTGTCACTATAGAATTATTTATTTAGCTTAATTTTACGACTTTTAAGGTGTAATAGCAATTAAAGCATATCGACATTTAAATCAGGTGACATTTATAGAACTTTTGATGTATAAGCAAAGGTAATGGACCAACCTCTGTTAACGAACCTCTTGATTGGTATGTTTTAAACGATAAAATATGTTAACATCCCAGGTGAAAATGTTCATATATGGTCATATATGGCAACATATATGGGTCCATATATGGGTTCGGATCCGAAATTTGAGGGTATATGGCCATATATGAAGATATATGAATGTTCATATAAATTTTTTTTTTTTTTTAAATATTACTTTTTTTATTCAAATTAAATGTAATTTGTACATTTGAATGTAATTGAGAAATTATGAAATTTTTAATGGACATAAACATTTTACTTCAAGTTTAAAAATTATTTTATGACTGTTTTTTGATTATTTAATGATTGTTTTTACACTAATAGAAAAAAGTGTTTAAAAATTTTAGTTAAAGCTACTAAAAATTAGTTCAAAATGAAAAACTGCTGCATTAGCAGAGTATTTTTGCTAAATATAAAATAAAACTGTTTAATATATTTACAAAATTTGAGTTATAATTGAGCTAAATTTCAGTGATTAGAAAATAAAATTAAATTGTAGTAGACAAAAAAACATCACATAAAATTTAAAATTTTCAAAGTTCCTTTTTCGTTTTTTGTTTTTAACGGAAATACAAATCTAGCCTTCTGAAATCAACAGTTTAATATTTTTGGCAAATATTTCTGTTGGTTTTATAAACTGCTATTTGCATTGAACAAAATTTAACAAAAATTTTTTTAGATACAACAGTTTGTTTTAGTCATTTTTAGTTTACTAATATTTTGCAAAATTTTCTGCAGATTTTCTAAATTTAGCAGTTTTATTTTTGCTGTTTTTATCTTACTGCAACATTTCCAATTGTATTTCAAAATTTATCATTTTATTTCAGAAGTGATCAATTGTTTTTCAGATTTATCAAACTGAAAATTGTATTTCAGAAATTTATTAATTGTATTTCAGAAATTCGCAATTGCATTTCAGAAGTTATCAAATGTATTTTACAAATAATCAATTGTATTTCAGAAACTGGCAATTGTATTTTAGAAATTGCCAATTGTATTTAAGAAATTATCAAATGTATTGTATTTCAATATTTTTTGAATCCGCTCACGTAATTACCCCCATGAAAACTTAAAACATTACCCATATATGGAATAATATAAATGCAGTGTACTATCATATATGGATTCATACATTTGAATGTATTTACCCATATATGCTTCCATACATAACATATATGTTCATATATGATCATATATTAAACCATATATGCTCATACATGAAACCATATATGACAATATATGAACATATATGAACATTTTCACCTGGGATTGCAACAAATTTTATTAACATATTTCTTTGGTGCACGGTGCAAAAGCACGCGAGCGACTTCATAGAACCTTAACAATATATTTTAATTGTTAACTTTTATATATTTGCATTTAGTGAAAAGAAGAATTCATATTTGGGTCATAGTCGACGTTAATAAAATTAACTACCCGGTGAAAAATGTTCATATACGCTCAAACATGTTCATATATGGTTTATGTATGGACACATATGAACAAATATGGATTTTTTATAAACATATATGGATTTTATATGAACATATATGGAAGTATATGTTATTCCATATATGGAAAAAGATTTCATATACAGACATATATGGAGGCATCTGCTATTTCATATATGGAAAAGGCACTCATATATGGACAAGTATATGATATTCAATGGAAGTATATGATCCCATTGAAAAATGTTCATATACGCTCAAACATCTTCATATATGGTTTATGTATGGACACATATGAACAAATATTGAATTTTTATGAACATATATGGATTTTATATGAACATATATGGAAGTATATGTGATTCCATATATGGAAAAAATTTCATATACAGACATATATGGAAGCATCTGTTATTTCATATATGGAAATGGCACTCATATATGGACAAATATGAAAGTATATGTTATTCGATTTATGCAAAAGGGACTTGTATATCAACATATTTCGAAGAATACATTTTTCCATATATGTAAAAGGAATTCATATTTGGATAAATATGGAATTATATTTAATGCCATGAATAAAAAAGGAACATATGTAGCGCCTAATTTGAATGTCATACATAAATTTATATCTATCGTACAACCTTATAATAAAGGACAGCAACGTTCGCATGTATTCGCATATATTTAATAAATGTATATGTTCATATATGTCCATAAAAAATGGAATCTCTAACAAATTCGTAATTTGATAATTTATCATATAAAGCTATATGTTATTATAAAGTTAGAAATTTTTTTGATAAACGTTTATATTAAAAATATATCTAAAATGACTTCTCGGTGAAAAATGTCCATATATGAACATTTATGGTTCAACCATATATGTATGGATCCGAAAAATGAGGTAACACCTAAGTATATGTTCATATATGGACATATATGAACATATACATTTATTAAATATATGCGAATACATGCGGACGTTGCTGTCCTTTATTATAAGGTTGTACTATAGATATAAATTTATGTATGACATTCGAATTAGGCACTACATATGTTCCTTTTTTATTGCTGGCATTAAATATAATTCCATATTTATCCATATGAGCTCCTTTTACACATATGGAAAAATGTATTCTTCCAAATATGTTCATATACAAGTCCCTTTTGCATAAATTGAATAACATATACATACTTCCATATTTGTCCATATATTAGTGCCATTTCAATATATGAAATAACAGATGATTCCATATATGTCTGTATATGAAATCTTTTTCCATATATGGAATCACATATACTTCCCTATATGTTCATATAAAATCCATATATGTTCATAAAAAATCCATATTTGTTCATATGTGTCCTTCCATAAACCATATATGAACATGTTCGAGTGTATATGAGCATTTTTCACCGGGTTAGAAAATTTCTTCGATTTGGGTTTATATGTGAATATGTATTGGGTTATATCGTATTGTATATTAAACCTCATTTTATGGGATCAGCCATATCTGATTATATATAGTTATGTGTATCATTAACATTAACACATTTTTTGGTATATGATTTTATATGGTTATACATAAGAACATTTCGGGAAATATTTGTTGAAAGATATAATATATGAATACATATGGATGCAAAGCCATTTTATATTACTATATGTTAATGTGTATTTTTTTATTAGAACCCGGTGAAAAATGTCCATATATGAACATTTATGGTTCAACCATATATGTATGGATCCGAAAAATGAGGTAACACCTAAGTATATGTTCATATATGGACATATATGAACATATACATTTATTAAATATATGCGAATACATGCGAACGTTGCTGTTCTTTATTATAAGGTTGTACGATAGATATAAATTTATGTATGACATTCAAATTAGGCGCTACATATGTTCCTTTTTTTATTCATGGCATTAAATATAATTCCATATTTATCCAAATATGAGTTCCTTTTACATATATGGAAAAATGTATACTTCCCCGGTGAAAAATGTCCATATATGAACATTTATGGTTCAACCATATATGTATGGATCCGAAAAATGAGGTAACACCTAAGTATATGTTCTTATATGGACATATATGAACATAT
This sequence comes from Leucophora obtusa, assembly GCA_949987735.1. Classification (NCBI taxonomy): domain Eukaryota; kingdom Metazoa; phylum Arthropoda; class Insecta; order Diptera; family Anthomyiidae; genus Leucophora; species Leucophora obtusa. The sequence goes on from OX465299.1 coordinate 139,780,818, forward strand.
ACATTTATTAAATATATGCGAATACATGCGAACGTTGCTGTCCTTTACTATAAGGTTGTACGATAGATATAAATTTATGTATGACATTCAAATTAGGCTCTACATATGTATGTTCCTTTTTTTATTCATGGCATTAAATATAATTCCATATTTATCCAAATATGAGTTCCTTTTACATATATGGAAAAATGTATTCTTCCCCGGTGAAAAATGTCCATATACAGTCAAGGACTAAAGTTTAAATACACCCCTCAAACTTGAAGTTTTAAAAAAAGTAGACATTTTACCAAGATTGTTAGTATGCAGTTTTATTTGATTTTATGAATGATCAAAAACAAAAGCAAAAAATATTAACTTTATTGCAAACATAACGGTAAATCTTACAAAAACAAAACAATGCACTGGACAAAAGTTTAAATACATATGGAGAAATAACAATTTATAGTCTCTTTTTGCAATTTTTTTCAGAAATGAAGTACCTTTATAATTGGTGTTTTACTTAGATTTGCTGTTAGAAGTTTAAATTTATTATTAGTTGCGTTTTTATTGTCATCAATGCAAGTTAAGTAGGTGAATATGGGCAAAGGAAAAGAAATAGAAACAAGTGTTAAAATTTTAATTACAAAACATTTCCAAGAAGGCAAATCGTATCGAGAAATTGGGAAATTATTGAATGTTCCATTTTCAAGTGTGCAAAATATTATTAGAAAATATAAGCAAAGCGGCTCAGTGGAAAAAAAATCCTAGAAGCGGACGTCCGAAAAAACTTTCTAGGCGAGATATTAGCCATATTTTGAGAGAAGTGCAAAATAATCCAAAAATAAGTGCCACAAGACTAGCAGATGATATCGCTAATACTTCCAACAAGAATGTTCATCCGAAAACCGTGCAAAGAGCATTGTGGGAAAACAATTATAGAAACAGAGTTCCACGTAGAAAGCCTTTAATAAGTGCAAAAATAGACGACTTCGATTGGAATTTGCAAATAAATATAAAAACAAAGACGCGGAATTTTGGAAAACAGTTCTTTTCGCTGATGAAAGCAAATTCAATTTGTTTGGAAGTGATGGTTGTGAAAAAGTTTGGTGCAAATCTAAAACTGCCGTTCAAACAAAAAATTTTGTTCCAACTGTGAAGCACGGCGGTGGCAACGTGATGGTTTGGGGAGCAATAGGAGCAGCTTGTGTTGGTAAATTGGCCTTTATTGATGGTATAATGGACCAACATCAATATAAGAGCATATTGGAACAACACTTACAAGCTATTGTGGACAGCTTGGGCTTGGACTTCGTTGGATCTTCGAACAGGATAACGACCCTAAGCATATCGCACGTTTGGTGAAAGAATGGCTGCTATATTATGCTCCACAGCAGCTCCATAGCCCACGTCAAACATCAGATCTAAACCCTATTGAACATGTTTGGGGGTTAATGAAGCGTAAATTAGGAAATATACCCGGTGAAAAATGTCCATATATGAACATTTATGGTTCAACCATATATGTATGGATCCGAAAAATGAGGTAACACCTAAGTATATGTTCATATATGGACATATATGAACATATACATTTATTAAATATATGCGAATACATGCGAACGTTGCTGTCCTTTCCCGGTGAAAAATGTTCATATACGCTCAAACATGTTCATATATGGTTTATGTATGGACACATATGAACAAATATGGATTTTTTATGAACATATATGGATTTTATATGAACATATATGGAAATATATGTGATTCCATATATGGAAAAAATTTCATATACAGACATATATGGAAACATCTGTTATTTCATATATGGAAATGGCACTCATATATGGACAAATATGAAAGTATATGTTATTCAATTTATGCAAAAGGGACTTGTATATGAACATATTTCTAAGAATACATTTTTCCATATATGTAAAAGGAACTCATATTTGGATAAATATGGAATTATATTTAATGCCATGAATAAAAAAAGGAACATATGTCGGGTTGTACGATAGATATAAATTTATGTATGACATTCAAATTAGGCGCTACATATGTATGTTCCTTTTTTTATTCATGGCATTAAATATAATTCCATATTTATCCAAATATGAGTTCCTTTTACATATATGGAAAAATGTATTCTTAGAAATATGTTCATATACAAGTCCCTTTTGCATAAATTGAATAACATATACTTTCATATTTGTCCATATATGAGTGCCATTTCCATATATGAAATAACAGATGTTTCCATATATGTCTGTATATGAAATTTTTTCCATATATGGAATCACATATATTTCCATATATGTTCATATAAAATCCATATATGTTCATAAAAAATCCATATTTGTTCATATGTGTCCATACATAAACCATATATGAACATGTTTGAGCGTATATGAACATTTTTCACCGGGAAAGGACAGCAACGTTCGCATGTATTCGCATATATTTAATAAATGTATATGTTCATATATGTCCATATATGAACATATACTTAGGTGTTACCTCATTTTTCGGATCCATACATATATGGTTGAACCATAAATGTTCATATATGGACATTTTTCACCGGGAAGTGTTTCTAGAAATAACAGCAAAAAAAAACAGATGTGGGCTGGCTTATGGTGGCACAGCGCTGGGATTTAATGGTTGCCAGTACCTACCTACTTTAAATAAAATAATTCAGTAATTCGAAATATGTTCATATACAAGTCCCTTTTGCATAAATTGAATAACATATACTTTCATATTTGTCCATATATGAGTGCCATTTCCATATATGAAATAACAGATGCTTCCATATATGTCTGTATATGATATTTTTTCCATATATGGAATCACATATACTTCCATATATGTTCATATAAAATCCATATATGTTCATAAAAAATCCATATTTGTTCATATGTGTCCATACATAAACCATATATGAAAATGTTTGAGCGTATGTGAACATTTTCGCCGGGTTGGTTGTTTTTCACATTTGCTATTTTTCTTTTATAAGAAATTATTTTAGCAGTTTTATTAATTCTTTTAGCTATTTATTAAAAAAAAATGTGCTATGTTATTTTTAATCATTACAATTTTTTTATATTTTTTTTATAAAAAAAAAACCATATAAACAACTATACAACTAAATCATCAAATATAGTTGGAATACATATTATGGAAGAATTAAGCAAGAGGTAGAGAGGAGTTAAAAGATAACGGAGATAATGGTTGTTGATGCGCTCATCGCTAATGTATGCGAGCCAACTCTACTACAAACACAACGGAGCAAAAAAAAGCATGGTCACTACACACTAATACAAAATTAATTTATTATAGTAGTATTTTCCATAAACTCTCGTTTTATAATTGAATTGTTCAATAGAATTCAGCGTGTGCTTATAAAAAATATATTTTTTTGTTCGCCTCTTGTTTTTAAAATAGTGGAGGAACTTGTCCGATATTCCTTCTCCCGCCTTTTCTTCTTTTATTTGCATTTTAATCAGTGTTGCCACCAGTAAAACAAAAAAAATACAGCTGTAGGTCAAAAATTATCCAAATTACACAAAATATTAATTGTGACTTCATCGGATAGCATTAACCCACTTTTGACGGAATCAAAAATGACCCACGAATTTGATAAAAATGCAATAACGTGTTTTTTTTTAAATTAATTTTAAAGATTTTTTAATTAGCCTAATTTGGAGATGTCAATTGCTATTTGTACCACATAATAGTTCATATTAAAGGAAAAAAATAAATTGGAAAAATGATAATTCGAGTTTGTGTTTGGAGTGACTGCTTTCCAGGACTTTTACAAAAATTGCTCATTTTGTCAAAAATTAAACAAAATTTCAATGTTTTCATCAAATTTTACACAGTTTTCAGAAAAACATCACTTAAATTTGGTAAGACTATGATTATCTTTACATTTGTTTAAAAAATATTTAACCCTTAGTGGCCTGGGGTCAGCAAAGACCCATGAAACTTAATGATAATTATGACTACGAGATTGAAAAGCCATTAAATTGATTAAAAAAAACTCAACTGCCCGGTGAAAAATGCTCATATACACTCGAACATGTTCATATATGGTTTATGGAAGGACACATATGAACAAATATGGATTTTTTATGAACATATATGGATTTTATATGAACATATATGGAAGTATATGTGATTACATATATGGAAAAAGATTTCATATACAGACATATATGGAATCATCTGTTATTTCATATATTGAAATGGCACTAATATATGGACAAATATGGAAGTATGTATATGTTACCCGGTAAAAAATGTCCATATATGAACATTTATGGTTCAACCATATATGTTTGGATCTGAAAAATGAGGTAACACCTAAGTATATGTTAATATATGGACATATATGAACATATACATTTATTAAATATATGCGAATACATGCGAACTTTGCTGTTCTTTATTATAAGGTTGTACTATAGATATAAATTTATGTATGACATTCAAATTAGTCGCTACATGTTCCTTTTTTTATTCATGGCATTAAATATAATTCCATACCCGGTGAAAAATGTTCATATACGCTCAAACATGTTCATATATGGTTTATGTATGGACACATATGAACCAATATGGATTTTTTATGAACATATATGGATTTTATATGAACATATATGGAAGTATATGTGATTCCATATATGGAAAAAATTTCATATACAGACATATATGGAAGCATCTGTTATTTCATATATGGAAATGGCACTCATATATGGACAAATATGAAAATATATGTTATTCAATTTATGCAAAAGGCACTTGTATATGAACATATTTCGAAGAATACATTTTTCCATATATGTAAAAGGAACTCATATTTGGATAAATATGGAATTATATTTAATGCCATGAATAAAAAAAGGAACATATGTAGCGCCTAATTTGAATATCATACATAAATTTATATCTATCGTACAACCTTATAATAAAGGACAGCAACGTTCGCATGTATTCGCATATATTTAATAAATGTATTTGTTCATATATGTCCATATATGAACATATACTTAGGTGTTACCTCATTTTTTGAATTTCTTCATATATGTGTAAACCATATATGAACATATACGAACATTTTTCATCGGGTATTTATCCAAATATGAGTTCCTTTTACATATATGGAAAAATGTATTCTTCGAAATATGTTCATATACGAGTCCCTTTGGCATAAATTGAATAACATATACTTCCATATTTGTCCATATATTAGTGCCATTTCAATATATGAAATAACAGATGCTTCCATATATGTCTGTATATGAAATCTTTTTCCATATATGGAATCACATATACTTCCATATATGTTCATATAAAATCCATATATGTTCTTAAAAAATCCATATTTGTTCATATGTGTCCATACATAAACCATATATGAACATGTTCGAGTGTATATGAGCATTTTTCACCGGGTAGCAAAAACTTCTAAAAAAGCTCTCAACAAAGTCTGGTCTGAAATAACAACGTCCGAAACAGAGAATTTGGTGCTATCCATGACACTTCGCCTCGAAGCAGTCATAGACAACCAGGGCGGTCCAACAAAATATTGAAATGTTATATTTTTCTGTTTGTAAGATACATTTTATTGCATAACCTCATATGTATTTAAACTTTTGTCCAATGAATTTTTTTGTTTTTTGTAAGATTTACCGTTATATTTGCGATGAAGTAAATATTTTTTGTTTTTATTTTCAATCATTCATGAAATCAAATAAAACTGCATACTTAAAATGTTGCTAAAATTACTGCTTTTTTTAAAACTCCAAATTTGAGGGGTGTATTTAAACTTTAGTCCCTGACTGTATGAACATTTATGGTTCAACCATATATGTATGGATCCGAAAAATGAGGTAACACCTAAGTATATGTTCTTATATGGACATATATGAACATATACATTTATTAAATATATGCGAATACATGCGAACGTTGCTGTCCTTTACTATAAGGTTGTACGATAGATATAAATTTATGTATGACATTCAAATTAGGCTCTACATATGTATGTTCCTTTTTTTATTCATGGCATTAAATATAATTCCATATTTATCCAAATATGAGTTCCTTTTACATATATGGAAAAATGTATTCTTCGAAATATGTTCATATACAAGTCCCTTTTGCATAAATTGAATAACATATACTTTCATATTTGTCCATATATAAGTGCCATTTCCATATATAAAATAACAGATGCTTCCATATATGTCTGTATATGAAATTTTTTCCATATATGGAATCACATATACTTCCATATATGTTCATATAAAATCCATATATGTTCATAAAAAATCCATATTTGTTCATATGTGTCCATACATAAACCATATATGAACATGTTTGAGCGTATATGAACATTTTTTACCGGGTCGTCATATGTTCATATATAAGTCCCTTTTGCATAAATTGAATAACATATACTTTCATATTTGTCCATATATGAGTGCCATTTCCATATATGAAATAACAGATGCTTCCATATATGTCTGTATATGAAATTTTTTCCATATATGGAATCACATATACTTCCATATATGTTCATATAAAATCCATATATGTTCATAAAAAATCCATAGTTGTTCATATGTGTCCATACATAAACCATATATGAACATGTTTGAGCGTATATGAACATTTTTCACCGGGTCCATATTTATCCAAATATGAGTTCCTTTTACATATATGGAAAAATGTGTTCTTCGAAATATGTTCATAAACAAGTCCCTTTTGCATAAATTGAATAACATATACTTTCATATTTGTCCATATATGAGTGCCATTTCCATATATGAAATAACAGATGCTTCCATATGTGTCTGTATATGAAATTTTTTTCCATATATGGAATCACATATACTTCCATATATGTTCATATAAAATCCATATATGTTCATAAAAAATCCATATTTGTTCATATGTGTCCATACATAAACCATATATGAACATGTTTGAGCGTATATGAACATTTTTCACCGGGTGTTTATAAAAAATCCATATTTGTTCATATGTGTCCATACATAAACCATATATGATCATGTGTGAGCGTATATAAGCATTTTTCACCGGGTAAATATATTGTGATATATGAACTTTTTTACTCGGGTAATGTTAATTTCCATACCAGGGTAAAAATTTTAATATGGTGTCATATATAAATATATCTTATTTGATAAGTCCCCATATAAAACGACATACAACTTGATCCGAAAAATGGGTCATCTACTTGTGTCTAATTATATCAAATTAGATATAGTTTGATACCGTTTGATATCAATATTATATTTGTCCTTATCCAGGACATCAAATTACATCTAATTCGATATAAAAATATCTGATTTTATATAATTTTGTGTAATACTACGTATACTTTTTATGCATACCGGCTATTAAATTGATATTGAAATTTCTATAGCTAGAACAATTTTAAAGGCCCAAATTTAATAACATGAAATAAAAATTGTAATATTTTTGTCTTTTAAATCGTATGCATCATTTTTTAATATATTTTTATATGCAAAAAAAATCACGTGAAAATTATTTGTCTGTGGAGAAATTAACTCTTAATTTAAATGAATTTGTATGAGATCATATAGAAAGTTAAATAAAATTACAAGAATATATTTTTAGTATGACGATACAGTGTTATATAACTAAGTATCGAACCATATATAATCATATCGGTCACTACATATATTTTGATTAGTTTTATATGGGTTATGTAGTTATATATGGAGTCAGATTTGGGGATATGTAATAACATCAATTACCGTACAAAAAATTCATTGAAAAAATAATATCAGATGTAGTTGTATATAATGATATGTGTCTTAATGTAACTCCATTCATCGTCAGATATAAACCAATCACATTATATATAACAATATATAACTATTATTACTCGGGTAATGTTGTTTTTTTCTTTGTAAATGCATTGTAAATTACGAATTTATTAGAGATTCCATTTTTTATCTCTAAAAAAAAACAAAATATGTGGTTAATTTTATTCACGTACTTTTCTAACTTACGATTATTTACATATTTTTTAATTATTCGTACATATTTTAATCAATTACAGTTCCCATTGAAAAAGGGAAGCAAATAAATAATTGGATCCCATTGAATCTCCTGGACTAAAGGTGTTATTGTAAACTTTATAACAATGACAAACTTGTGACAACACTGTGGTGAATGGTCTGTGTTGTCACAATTTTGTCATTGTTATAAAGTTTAGAATAATGGTGTAAGACCCAAATATGAATTATTCTTTTAATTAAATGGAAATATATAAAAATTAACAATTAAAATTTATTGTTAAGGCTCTATGTAAGTCGCTCGCGTGATATTACACCATGCACCAAAGAAATATGTTACTAAAATTTGTTGCAATGTTTCAATAACATATTTTATCATTTAAAACAGACCCATCAAATGGTTGGTTAACAGAGGTCGAGTATCCTACAATCCCTTACTCGTTGCTTATACCTTACTCGTTCTATAAATGTCACCTGCTTTAAATGTCGATATGATTTAATTGCCACTACGCCTTGAAAGTCGTAAAATCAAACTAAATAAAAAATTCTATAGTGGCAAAAAATATTTCTTCAACTCAAAAATAAATTTAAAAAAAATGACTGCCGTCAACTTTAAAATGTCAAGAGGATTCTGTCAATTAAAGTTTCAAATTTTAATTAAAGTTAAAATTTTGCTAAATGAACTTCTTGAACATAAGAATTTAACTAATCGGGTATTGCAAATTATAGCATTGGAACTTAGTGCATGTTTTAATGGAAACGTTAATTTTCAGCTAGCGATGGTGGACTTGCAAAATTCAAATGACGACATGGTATTCGCCTTCGAAATATGTATGGTGAAAAACTGTCCTCCAACTGTTCTCGGATTCTTTAATGAATTCAAAGCTGAAATTTCAATCATAGATCTGCGGCTTGAGCAAATTTATAATGATGGCCTTATTACTGTAGAGTTGTAAAATGTCGATGCTATTTGGTAAAATAAAAAAAAAAAATAATAATTATATATAAAAATAGTATCCTAGTATACTAGGAAAGCGTATACGCTTTAATATTCTAAAAATTCCTTGAGTAATATTTTTAAAAAAATTTAATCAGAGTAGGTTACATATAACTTTTAGGCCTAGTTTTTAGGATGTATATTATATTTAAACTTAGTTTAACGCAGTTTATAACTGGAATACTGCTTCTAAAATGTGACCTATTTTATTTTCTTTAAATGAAGGCCGAAATTCTGAATGAGAAAAAGTTGTTCAAGCAAAATTTTTGTTAATAAACTTGATATGGCTGATATAATTCGTTTTCGGTTTAACTAAACCAAGTTTAACTGACATCCCAAAAACTCGGCCTTAGTGTATTAATCTTATTTAATTCAGTATCGTTTCTTTTTTGAATTTAAAGACTGAAGTAAACAAGTTACAAACTTATTGTTGAACAAAAATTAAACAAAATTTGGTTTTGTCTGATTTTGACTTAATCGAATTGATTCAGATACAAAAAAAGTGTTTCCTTAATATTGTCCTACAAATAATAAATTGAAGCTTTTGTTAAACAATAGGTTCAGAAATGGATTCTGTAAAGCCTAACATTAAAATTGCCTCTAAAATATGCTATTTCATACATTATAAGAAGCACATTTAAATCACTTTTAAAAATGTATTTTATATTATAAAGAGTACTTCTAAATCACTCTAAAAATGCAAATAAAATGTACTCGTATTGATGTGATGAAAATGTATACCTAAAAACCATACTTTATTAACGTTATGTACATCACTTTTAAATTACTAACAAAATGCTCATTCAAAATTGGACATTCGGAGTGCTTTTAAAATAACTTTTTTGTAATAACTTTTTTTGCTGGGTAGTTATTAATGCTTTCGTTTAATATCAACATTTGCAAAATCTTAAAAAAATTTGGTTATACGTAAATAGATGCAACTACATTGCTAGTTCTCTCAAAACAGCAGAGTAGTATTTAAAAGATGACAAAGCATGCTGTGATAGTTTTTTTATATTTAAGATTTTTATTTACGCTTCTGGAGGACAACAAGAAATTCTCATTAAGTTTAAGCTAACAAATATTTCTGAAAATACTAAAAAGGCGTCCCCTAACGATTTCTTTAGGCTAGAAAGAAATTCGGATAGGTTCAAGCCTAGAGGAAATTATTTTTCACAATTTGTTAAATATGTTTTGGTATTTTAGCATATTAACTTTAATAAAAAATATTTTTTAACATTTTTGTAATTGTTTACCAATTTTGATTGATCGAATCCGTATACATATTTAATATCCAGGAGCGAGTAAAAAAAATAGAGTGCTCGCTCAATTTTAAAAATGGATCGCCCATGCTGGACAAGTCTGAGCCCAGTGAGCATTTTCTTCTCTTGTTTTATTTTTCTTTTTATTTTTTCTTATCTCATAACAAAAAATACCCTATTTTTTTAAATTCTAGTTACATTTTGTATGTACCATTCGAAACTGAAGATGAATCGCAATCGGGCATAGTTTATGTATGGCTGGGTTCAAAAAGTTCTCCAGAGGAAGCAAAACTCGTACAAGAAATAGCTGAAGATATGTTCAACAGTCCCTGGGTTAGTTTACAAATTCTCAATGAGGGTGAAGAACCGGAGAATTTCTTCTGGGTTGCATTGGGTGGTCGCAAGCCATACGACACAAATGCTGAATACATGAACTTTACACGTTTATTTAGATGTTCGAACGAAAAGGGTTACTTTACGGTAGCCGAAAAATGTACCGATTTTTGTCAAGATGATTTGGCAGATGATGATATTATGATATTGGACAATGGTGAACAAGTATTTCTATGGTTAGGCTCACGTTGTAGTGAAGTAGAAATTAAATTGGCTTACAAATCAGCACAAGTAAGTTGTCTACTTATTTTATTTTAGTAATATATGTCGATTGACTTATTTGCATTTCCATTTTTAGGTTTATATTCAGCATATGCGCATTAAACAATCCGAACGCCCTCGTAAATTGTTTTTAACTTTAAAAAATAAAGAATCTAAACGCTTTACGAAATGTTTCCATGGTTGGGGTGCTCACAAAACACCGCCAGAGTAAATGTTTTTATCTTGCTTTTTTTAAAATGCACATGACTTTAAGAAAACGTTTTTATTTTTATTTTATACCTTAAAAATGTTTAACAAGTTTAAGGACAGTTTTATAGTGAACACTAGTGTTCTTTTTAAATTTACGTGTACTATTTAGACCACTTAAGTATAAATATTTCTTTTAAGATGAATGGTCTTGGAAGGAGTATCTCAGTTGTAAGTAATGTTCAAAACACTTTGTAATCTTAAAATCTTGGGAAAGTTTTCACTTAAGTGTTAGATTTTCCGGAAGTGCTCACTAAACTACTGGCCCTTAGTATTTATATAACAAATTATTTCCTCCCTTACTTAATAATCCTAATATATTTAATTTTATTATACTCCTATTTTTCGTATTTTAGCAATTTTTTAAATCTAACCGAAATATATAATCTATACATAATTATGTATGTAATCATAAATTGTCGAATTTTGTTTTATTAATTAATAATTGCAATATTTAGGGCGAGTAACTTATTTCCAACATAACCATGGTTAAACTTTAACCACAGATATTTTCATATAAATTTGACATTCATAACTATGGTAAAGCACTAAATTCAGTTTATTTTGAGATAAGTTAACAGGTCTTAAACATATAAACTGATGAATAAAATTTAAAATTTTAATTTTTTTTTAGCATAAGAAAATTTAGCCTCAGTTGATGTATTACGAAAATGGTCTAAACGAAATCAAAGTAACGAAAATTTGTTTTTGTTTCCCATATATTTTTGAGCCCCCAAACTTTGTTGTATGAAACGGGTATTATAGAGCAATTCCATATGAAAGCGATCACCTTTTGGACGACCCCTCTCCGATTCTAAAATAAATAGTCTCAATCGATTGCCCAGCAAAAAATAATGTACCTACATATTTTTTTTTTTATAGTGACTGTTTTAGTGGTGGTGTACACCACTGTCATGTGACAAAATTGAAGAATTCTTCATAAGGGACCTCATTGAAAGTTGTTTTAAAAAAAAGTTTACTAAAGCGATCGCAACGAGTGATAGCTCGTTGGAAAGGTATTGAATCAGGCTTTAATTGAAAAATAAAATTTTCCTAATTTTTCTCAGAAATTTACCTTTTTTCCCATGAAAATTAAATTTTCCCATGAAAATTAAATTTTCCGATTTTCCACAGAAGCTCCTAAATTTTCCGGCTAATTTTTTTTTTTTTTGGATTCCTCATAATTTTTGCTTTAAGAACCAGCAATAAAAAAATGGGCCCCGACTCCTTGTTTGGACAGGAGAGGTGCATTTAAGAGACCACCTTGTTCTCATTGTTTTTATATTTTTTATAATTGAATTATTTGTAATTATTTAACATTATTTTATTTTATTATTAAAAATACATTTTAAAAATTATTTTACAGTTAAAAATACATTTATGAAGAAAAACTCTTTCTTATTTTGCTGCTTATACTTAATTACAATATTTATTAAAAATTTCAATTGTCTTGGCATCATTATAAAATTAAAGTAACTTTAAATTTAGCACGTCGGCAGACGAAGAGTACTTTACATTAATTGACATATCAGAAATATTTGGTATGAAGCAATGAAACTTTTGCATTCCAGTTATAGTTTTGACATTATTATATCTGTTTTGAATTCGTCGCTCCATGGCATCGTGTTCTTTTTGAGTGCATAAAACTGTGTTAATGACAATTTCCTTGCTTTGAATCCACGAAAACAAATGTTGTACATTTAAGATCTGGTCAGTATATGGCCTTTGCAAACTTGCCTTAGTCGCCATGCGTTTTAGGGTTCCCCCTAACGCATCGAATGGGCCCTTACCGTGGGACGTCGCAAAAAAGTGCCACTCGACCTTGCAGTTTTGTTCTTCTTCAATTATGCAAAGATTGTAAAAATTTTTTTTATTCTTGTACTGAGAAGCCGCGCCGTCTGAGAAAAACGTTACTTTGTCGATTGCATCGAATTTTGATCTTAAGAATTCAAACAGTTTCATTTGAAATAAATAAACGGACACATAATTATGAGCTAAACTCTCCGCGACAACAACAAGGCTTACGGTCTGTAGTTCGTTATCTTCGTTTTTGAAATAAATGCAAAAAGGATGCACCGTGCACTGGTCGTTTGCCCAGTGATAAGCCTGAATTTCATCCTGAACGAGAAAAGTGTAATTCTCGGCAAAGTCGCTTATCACAATGAATTCATTTTGGGCTAATTTCTCCTTACTTTCCTTTAGAAATTTCGATTGCATCTCGGATATGAAATGGTGCGCCTTCAGTTCATTCAACTTGAATCCGAATTCCTCGATGAATTCCGGAATCTGCTTTACCACGGTCTCAAGGGAACATCTGCCGCTGCTAATTATCTACTGTTTGAAATGCACCTCCTGAATTAACAGCTGTTCAAACTTTTCCGCCAAATATTGCTCTAGCTCGTCAATCTTCGGACAATTGTCGCATTTGGACAGATGACAATTTTCCGTGGGGTATGCGCACAACGACTTCGACAGGAGGTCCCTATATGTTTCAATTTCACCGTGAAATACTTTCAATTTCTTGCATGGAAAGAACATTAATTTGATGTTTTGATGAAACATGCAAACGCAGACTGAATGCGTTCCGTGCCTGTCTAATGCCAGCACGCATTCTTTTGGTCGTAGGATGGCAAACTTAGAAAATCCCACTTTTTCTGCTGGGTATTTCTCTTTGAACTGATGGTATGCTTCGGATAGATTACATAATAATAATCTGCGCTGCTTGTGTACTTTTTCTCCATCTTCACGTGTGATAACATAGTCACGTGTACCTGGGCAGGCGCGGCTGTTGTCATCATTGCAGTAAAAATCTTGAATCAATTTCACCGTTGCTTCACAGAGGGTCCTTGAGCCAAATTTCTTGGTGGGAGTCGCCAATATGCCCTTCTGTCGAACTAATTCTTTGCTTCTTCTCGCGATGTAAAAAGATGTTTGAAACTGTTCAGAAATCTTGCGTATAGACCATGATTGAGGCAGCACAGATAAAATGAGATATTTCTCCGGAAAAGTGGTCGCTAAATTGAATTTTCTTTTCAACTGCTCAATCATTTGTTTGCCGTCATCAACGTCATCTGCTTGACTGCATTCGTTATCAGAGCCTTCATCAAATATTGTCGCGATTGCACTCATAACCTTGCCTTTTTTCTCTTTCCTGTATTTTTCACTTCGCAACTTTCTTTTTGTAATAGGCGATTCACCTAAAGTGGTAATAGCCTCATTCAAAGGACTCAAAGACATATTGACCATCGGAATGTCTGCCTCACTATCAGATGAAACATTTTGTTCAATTGTCATTTCACTCTCGGATTGTGGTTGCATTTGTTTCAATGCATTTGCTTGTTGAGACAAATCGATTTTACACTTGGGGCAAATGAATTGTGCTTCTTCACCGTATTGTATATTTAAGTCATTCATGTATCGCTTCGAAACACCAGTTAATTTTAATACTTTTATCTTTTTCGAACGATGTCCACTCTTGTTAAACGGATTACAGCAAAATTTATTCATTTTACTTTAAATTGTCTTTACAGCTTCACTCTTTACTTTACAAAAAAAAACACTTTAACACTTTCACGTTTAGTATTCAACTAAAATTTGACTCAGAGTGTGTGAAGTATTTATATTTATTTTTTGGTAAAAAAATAGGTAAAAAAAAATAAGCGATATTTGCTTTTCTTTAATAGGAAAATTTGCGTGAACTACTGGTCATAAAATGTTTTTTAAAGAGGGACTTAATTGGTTACTGCCAATAAGCCGACCACAGGTCATAAAATGTTTTGTAAATTTTTTAAATTACCAGGTAATAAATATTTCGCCATATTTATGGAAAATCCGTGTTTTATGACTTGTTTCTGCACGTGTCATTTTAGGCGAAATATTTATTACCTGGTAATTTAAAAAATTTACAAAACATTTTATGACCTGTAGCCTCAGTCGGGTTTGGTGTGCCATTACATGCCACTGCTGCTATTATCCATGGATTTATGGCCGATCTTGTGAAGGCAGGCAGACCATATTCACTACACACTCAACTTGGGGCTCTTAAAAAAAATTGATTTTTTCTTCATAAATGTATTTTTAACTGTAAAATAATTTTTAAAATGTATTTTTAATAATAAAATAAAACAATGTTAAATAATTACAAATAATTCAATTATAAAAAATATAAAAACAATGAGAACAAGGTGGTCTCTTAAATGCTCCTCTCCTGTCCAAACAAGGAGTCGGGGCCCATTTTTTTATTGCTGATTCTTAAAGCAAAAATTATGAGGAATCCAAAAAAAAAAAATTAGCCGGAAAATTTAGGAGCTTCTGTGGAAAATCGAAAAATTTAATTTTCATGGGAAAATTTAATTTTCATGGGAAAAAAGGTAAATTTCTGAGAAAATTTAGGAAAATTTTATTTTTCAATTAAAGCCTGATTCAATACCTTTCCAACGAGCTATCACTCGTTGCGATCGCTTTAGTAGTTTTTTTTTTAAACAACTTTCAATGAGGTCCCTTATGAAGAATTCTTCAATTTTGTCACATGACAGTGGTGTACACCACCACTAAACCAGTCACTATAAAAAAAAAAAAATATGTAGGTACATTATTTTTTGCTGGGCAATCGATTGAGACTATTTATTTTAAAATCGGAGAGGGGTCGTCCAAAAATTTGCCAATTTTGATCGTTTTCATATGGAATTGCTCTATAGTCACTTGAATATAAATTTTAAAAAACCGCACTTCAAAAATTGCAAAATAATGGCGGAACTTGAAAAAGACTATGGTACTAGAATTGAATTAAAAAACTTAATCAGCTTTTTATGTTCTGCAAACAAATATATTGATGCAAGAATTTTCGTTTTTGCAATTTCTTTTTCGCAGTTTTTTTTTGCAACTAGCCACCAAAACTTGGTATAAAATATGGATACCATAGGCCTCGGATCAGGCACGTAGCTAGGAATTTGGTTCGGGGGGCTTTTTCAAAATTTTTTGTTTAATTTTCGCCGTTTTTTTTTGTATACTGGGGAAACCTATAAAACTACGTACACGGAAACAAATTTATAATTGTTACAAAAAACTCGTTATTTTTGCTTAGAATGGTTCCCGCGGTAACATAAAGGAACAGACCTTTCATGTGATAATTCAGTAGAAAAATGTAAAGACTAATTTCGTTTATTAATTGCCTGATACTGATAAAAAAAGAAAGAAATCATACTATACACAGTGTCATAAACACTAAAACCATTTAAAATTTTACAGGGCAACCAAAAACAAACCCGGAAAATTAAAAATATTTTATATTCGAATTCTGTTCATAAAACAAGGGGTACCGCGTAACTCGATTGGAAAAAAATTTTCGAATTCGTAAATTTTGTGCCTGCCTTTCATAAAAAGAAAAGTTTTAACAAAAATTTTTATACAGAATTATATTTTTAACAATATTTACAAGATTTACGAATTCGAAATTTTTTTTCGAATCGAGTTACGCGGCTATTTTTTTATTGCAGAAGTCCAAAATCTTGCGTAGGCATGTAGTTTAGCCAAATGAATTGTAACTATCAATAAAACCGGTAATTAACGTCTTATTACACAATATCCAAATTTCATCGAGTGAACCACGCTGCAGACCTTTCTTGTTATATTCAAAAATGATTTTCATAAATATTTTCTTTAATCACAGTTAGATCATTTATATTTTATAAATAGTTAAATAATTGTCTAGGATATATACAACACACATACACACAAATATTTATATTACAATGATGAATACAAAAACAAAATAATATTACAAGGTGTAGTTGAATTTTAAGGCTTTAATTTGAGAGCATAAATAGGTAAAATTTTTCTAAAAATGACAACATCAATAAATACAAATAACTATAATAAATAACAATGTCTCAGTTCCATGATAATTATGATAGTTATGTAATACTTTTCTTTAAAAAGTATTCTATAAAATCTAATTCAATATTATTATTTTGAGCTCAGTAAACTTGTGTGGTACTAAGTTTATAACAAAATATGTAATAATATAGACTCTTTCTTGTCCACTCGATTCTTTGTCAAATAGCCAATTAATGAAAATTGTATAATTGAAAATAATAGAGTATGAAAACAACAAAAATTGCAGCAAAATATCAGTAATCGAGACGTTTCTTTAAGCGAAATATTTCGACGTTATCCAAACTGCCGGCATTGTCCATATTCAAGTTGCGCAAAGTGGGTAAATCAGCTAAACGATCTTCGATATCACTATACATGCGGCGACAACGATATATTGAAAGTGTCTGTTATGGAAGAGAAAAAAAAAGAGTGATGATTATTATTATTGTATGTATTTATGAATCTTATAAAAGTACTACTATTCATAGTCGTACCTAGACCATTTTTCTGGGGTGGGCAAGGGCCCATTAATGTTCAGTTGTTTATTTGCACATTCTCAAACTCTTAATCTTGAAAAACACTTTCGACATTATGCTTACAATATTTTTTATACACAAAAACTTTTAAAAATGGCTCCTTCCCTTCTCATAAAATTTCCATAATTTACAAAATTCAATAATCCTGGTAGCTTATCCTTAGCAAAATCGCCATGTTTTTATAGAAAACTCTGAAAAGTTCATCTATTTTTTAGATTAGTATAAAATTTAGATATTTGATAGAGAAATCTAAAATCAACCTGTCTCATTTCTTCGTCGACCTCGGACGAATCCATTCTAACCCTATATTTTGACCACTTAAATTACCGAGGTAGCCAAAAACCGTGAGATGTTCATCTTAAAATTTTTGTTTCTACAAAGTATTAAAATTTCATCATAATAGTAATGTTTAGTTTGAAGCAACTTCCTTGATAGATATTAACTAATTATTGGTTTAGAAAACTATTAAATCTAAAGCGGCGAATACATTAAGGAACATTGAGTAGGGAACAAAAAATATCAAAAAATTTTGTAAACACGAATTGCACGATGTTAACACGCACGCACACACAAACTCACACACACATTCACAAAAAAAATTAGCATTTTTTCACGAATGTTCCTTAATGTACCTTTTCCATTTTCGAATCAAATGCCTTCAGATGCTTATTGAACAACTCTCTGATTCTATTGTAATAATTGTTCTTAAAGGAAAACTCTTAGGGCCAGTTTTATAATCAGAACCAAGATCGATTTGCTTCTTAAATATTTCTTGTTTAAGAATTTTTCCAACAAATTATCTTCCTAGGAAACTAGTAAACATTTTCCCAACTAAAAATACAGAATTAATTGATATTAAAAAAAAATAATAATGTGATACTTTTTGTCATCAAAATCATAGATACAAGAATTATAGGTAGATTTCTTTAAATTCTGGGCCTAAGTCCACCAATGCTACTATTTTATAATAATAATATCCGTTTTTAAAGTAACAAAAATAGTTTAACTAACAACTTTTAATTTTCTCTTATGAAAATTTATGTTTAAAAGTTAGCAGCTTGTTCGTTAGATTACATTATTTTAATATGCATTTGTAGTTGTAGATAAATTAATTAATAGCTAATTTGTTTTTTTGTCGACCTTTTTGTTGTAATTTAATTAATAAATAGTTAAACTCGAGGTCAGTTTTAATAAGATTATTCTTTATTTTCGATATTTCGCTATCCTCTGGACAGCATCTTCTGGAAATCTAAAATTATACATTAAATGAAAACATAGCTTAATGCCACTGAATCGCAAAATCATAACAATAACAAATATAAATAACAACTAATATAAACAAAGCTTACACGAGTAACAATAACCAAAAATAAACGATACAAACGTCTTTTCATTTAATATTGCACTAATTTGTAATATTCCTTTTGTTTATTAGTGTAGGCCCAGAATAAGATAGCAGCGATTTTTTCCATACAATTTGACATTTAAAAATCGCTGGGCGTAGCTGTTGTGAAATAGAATCTATTTTATTTTAATGCCGGTTTTTGTTATTCTCTCATTTTTTCTCTCTCATACTCTCACCAATGTTGTCAACTCTATTGTTATTTTTGCTGGTTTTCACTACATTTTGTAATATCAAAGAGTATAACTAACAAACTATAACTGACTCTTTTTTAAATTATTAAAATTTTGTTTTCTTTATTCAACTGAGATATTGAACATTATTAGTAGCTCGTTAGTCATCGTTTAGCATTGTATATTATGTTTGCAGTAAACTAAGAGACATATGAGTGGCATAAAGTCTCCTTGTTATATATAACACATGCTCAATTATGTCGCTGCCGCTGTACGTCGATATTTCGCTCGCGTTTTTTCTAAGAGTGTAAATCGCTAGCCTCTGCGCTCTTATTCTGGGCCTACACTTATGTGCCGGTAGCTTTGAGCACAGTTTTTAGTATCGCTCTTGTAATTCATTCTCTTTTCCTTTGGTATGGTTATTACATATATGTAACATTTCTACCCCTAAATTCATAAATGCTTTGTGAAGTTATAGCAGGTTTACAAAACGTCATTTTCATACAAAATTTGTTCAATAAACCTCCTATAATTTTACAAAGCGTTTATGAATTTAGGGGTTAGTGTATAGCGTCTCCAGTGTTGCCAACAAATTTTCAAAATAAATGGCTAGATCAGACCCAAAAATCGCTAGAAAATCACGTAGATTTATAAACAGTGCAAGAATTTAGCGATTTTATCGCTAGATTGTCGAAAAATGATACTTAACCCTTTCGACCCCAAAGTTGCCTACAAGCAACTTCGTTGTTATGTGCCTATAACTCCCGTTATATTTATTTTTTTTTTCTAACAAAATTTTTTAACCCAGTAGCATTGGAGTTCTAAAGGGTTCTTCAACAGGGACGCTACAAAAGTAGAAAGACAGGGACAACAAACGACGCCATATTTCTTGCCGCTCTTTTGACATTTCTTTTCAGTAAGGTTTGCCATTTCATGATGGAAAGATATACGAGCCAACAACGAGTCGAAATTATTAAAATTTACTACCGAAATTCGGAGTCAGTGGCCTCAACGTTAAGAGCGCTACGTCCAATTTATGGTCGTCATAATGAATGGCTTCGTCAATAAACAAAATATGCGTTATTGGTCAGACTGCAATCCACACATACTCCACGAGTCATCATTGCATCCCGAAAAAATTACGGTTTGGTGCGGTTTATGGGCCGGCGGCGTCATTGGGCCGAACTTCTTCCGTGATGATCAAGACCGGCACGTTACTGTGAATGGGAATCGCTACCGTTTAATGATAACCGAATATTTTTGGCCCCAATTGGATGGTTTGCACTTGGAGGACATGTGGTTCCAACAGGACGGCGCCACAAGCCACACAGCGAATGTCACAATCAATTTATTGCAAACCAAGTTTGGAGAACGTGTTATCTCACGAAATGGTCCAGTCGATTGGCCGCCTCGGTCGTGCGATTTGACGTAGCCCCACAGGAAAAAGTCCAACGGCGTCAATGGTCTATGCCAACAAGCCAGCGACGATTGATGAACTTCGTACGAATATCGGCCGATTTATGCTTGAAAACCGTCGAAAATTGGGTTCAGCGTCTGGACTTCTGCAAGCGTGCCCGTGGTGGCCATGCAAAAGAGGTCGATTTCCATACATAATGGCATCAAACGTACTTTCACAGGAATAAAGAGTTTCACTGATATCCAAAACCGTTTTTGTTTTATTTAAAAAAACTTTTGTAGCGCTCTTATTGAAGAACCCTTTAGCATACCTGTGTATAATTTCATATAGCAGTTTTTGCTATTGCTCATTTGCGAGCTATTATTCATAGTGTGAACACACATTTTTTCTCACAGCAAATTTTAAGGAAAAATAAAATTTTTGTTTAAATTAGTCTCAAAAATTGTGTGATAAATAAAATTAAAAAAATCAAAAATTTTGATGTAGAGTTTAGTAATAGAAAAATCATAAAATTAAAATTTTTAAAAAATCTTAACCCGTCCGGACCGGCAGCATATTAATTTTTGAGCTTTAATTCCAAATATCTCCGCTAGGGGGTGCTGCAAAGCCATAAAAGTAATAAAAAAATATTTCTTTGGCATAGATCTACATTTACAAGAAGTTTGGTCGGAAAATTCCCAGCCATTTAAAGTTGGGGTCGAAAGGGTTAAAGGAGTTTTTTACTAAATGAATCCCGATTTTCATTGAATTAATATTAGTATTGAAAATATTCAAAAAGAGTGCATTCTACGGTGAAAAACTACATACCCATATTTTATCGAAATGTGTATTTTTAGAAAGTTTTTTTACTAAACTCGTTTAAGAAGTTGTTTTTTATAGTAAAAGAATATCAATATGCGATTTTTACAATATTTTTCAACATAAAACTGATTTTTATAAATTATATTACGGCTGATAAAAAATCGCTAGATTTTTGGCTAATAGCTATAGACAATTTTTACCGCTAGGGGCGAAATAAAATCCCTAGTTCTGACGAGAAAATCGCCGTTATGGCAACACTGAGCGTCTCTTGTATTTCTCCTTCCCGATGATGTAGGTTTTTGGTACCAGTCTAATTTTATCTTCCCATTCATTCTAACAACCATGGTATCCAAGTAGGGAAGTCGTCCATCTTCTTCCTTAGTAAATTTTATTTGTTTGTTGAAACTGTTTGACCCTCATCGGTCTCTCGAGAAATACATCTAATCGGTCCCATTGTATGCGCACGCATACAATGGCATATTTATAATTGTAAAAAAGCTAAAAAAAATTAACAACCATTTATGTTTTGTTATTTTATATGTTATTACTAGGGCAAGGAATTTTATGCAAATGCATGTTTTTTCTCGATAGTCCAAAACTAATATGGACTAAATATTTATTAGAATCATCAAATTTAGGACAAAATGGCATCGATTTGTAGTTGCACATTTTTGCATATTTTGTCATAAATGCATGTTT
Source organism: Leucophora obtusa (assembly GCA_949987735.1). Lineage (NCBI taxonomy): Eukaryota > Metazoa > Arthropoda > Insecta > Diptera > Anthomyiidae > Leucophora > Leucophora obtusa. Next base: position 139,802,894 of record OX465299.1, read on the forward strand.
TTGCATATTTTGACTTTAAATGCATATTTGGTGCCTTTTTAATGCATATTTTGTGCTTTTTAATATTTTTCATTTTTAGGAGCATTTTATATTTTGTAAAAAAATTTAAAAAAATTTAAAAAATTGATACGTTTTCATATTTTGATTCAATCAAAATAAACTTTCTTAAAACCTTATTGACCTATGGGAAATCCTCGAGTTCTGAGTCTGTTTGCAAAATAACTAACTTAAATACATTTTTAAGTTTTAGAGTGCATTATTTTTGCAAAATTATTAGTTTTTAGTGTATATTTCTTATATTTTTAATGCATATTTTTCTTTTTTAACCGCATATTTTAGGCGCATATTTTCCATTTTTAAGTGCATGAAATTACTTCCCCTAGTTATTACATTGTTTACTATCATATTAATACATTTGAACTTCATAAAGGTAGAATTAGAATGAAATTAAAATTAGAATATTACATATGTATATGAGAAAAAAAATTGAATTGTATGTACATTTTTCGCATAAATTGAAATTATGTTCAGCACAAATGAAATTTCTACACTTTTCACAGCGTGTAGCAAAAATATTTTTGTTATTTTTATATGTGCAGATGTAGCATCGGCCTCGTTTTGATGTACTTGGTAAATGGCGAATCTTCCGAATTCTTTGAATAACACTGGAAGTATCATTACTTTGAGGTTGTTTTTTACGTTTAGTGATCTGTTTTTCAACAAGATTCAATCCAAGCTCCTCGATAAAAAGGCGACGACGAATATTATGGTTCGTTTTAGAATTTTTCCAATTCGGGAACAATGCAATGAACGTCATGAATGCATTCAACGCACTAACATCAAGCATGTTACAAAATACTGCCATTGGCCACCGATTGACTTTTCGTTTGCATGTGTACGTAGCCACCATTTGATCCATAGTATCAACTCCACTCTTGGTTTTGTTGTAGTCTTCAATGATGTTAGGTTTCTTCTGTTCACTATTCTCATTTATGCTGACAACATTGTGGTATGTACTGAGTAATGTCACAAATCGGTACCGGCGAGGAACATATGACAACATAACTGCTTGCAATTTATGTTCATATACAACTTCTGTATGATAAATTGACTTCTGACGCATGTCGAGTAGAACTGAAGGAATTTCAGTCCTATGATCGATACACACCAGAAAGCAGCAACAATCCAAAGTATGCGTGCAGAGTGTCCAAATCAATGTTTTCCCATTCGTCTTTGTACTTTCCCACACCATATAAATTCGTCATGTTCAAAATAATATTCTCAACCGGTCCAAGGAACATGTGAAATGCAGACGAAACGTCAACTATATTAGCAGCTGCTAATGCTTTTGGACCTGAATTATAACAAAAATGAAACATATAATGAACATGAACCCATAACAAAGAGGGTAGGTTTTTACCTGAAGTGAAATTTTCTGCACGTCGAAATGAATTTCTTCGATTTATTTCAAATGGTTGCAATGAATATTCAAATTTCTTATTTTTTGAAAAATATTTATTTTCAGGATTTGCTGCATTTTTTTCTGCTAAATTTTGCTCAAGTGGCTCAATGTCGTCTTCATCGAATGCACGCTAACTTCACTTTCATCATTCTCCTCGTCTGATAATGCAAAATCATCGTCACTATTGCACGGAGATTTGCCCGCTTCGCTTTCCAAATCAAAATCCATTTCGAGTTCATCTCGCTGCCTTCTTCCACGTAAAACTCTATCCATTTTTTATCAAATACTTCGAAACACAACCAAAATTCAAATAAATGCGCAAACAAACTTCACTTATGTGTGTTCCAGAACAAACTGAATTTCATAAAACGAAAAAATAAGAGCGTGCTATAAATCCACACACAAAAATAAGCGGCAATTCCAGGTACCTGCTTATGTGTATGCGCGCACATACACAGGGACCGATTCGTAACTATAATTGCACAGGCAAATACAGTAAGGGTACAAATTCAAAAACGGCTTTTTTTGGTTGTTCAGGCAAACTTATTCTACTTTGCAAAATACAAGGTCATTCCGCTGAACCGTTTTTATTTTATTCAAGGTTAAAGATCAAAATTGTATGCGTGCGCATACGGGGGACCGATGAGGGTTAATGCAGTTAAGGTCTCATTTATTGCACTCTGTTGTATAATCCCAAAAAGGTCGTCTGCGTATTTTGTAAATAATTTAGGCTTTTGGTCAAGTTTTTCTATACATTGTTTTAAAAGATCTTCCGTAACAATGTCCGCCACTATGGGCGAGGCTGCCGATCCCATTGGCAATCTCTTGCATTGTCTGATATTTTATCTTTGTCCTTAAAATATCTATTTTCCTTAATGCAAAATTTCAAAATTTTAAAAAATTTCGGTATACTTGTGTTCTTCGATCTCATGCCATCTATCTCCGATTTTCTCTATTGCAAAATCTACTGTTATACTTGTAAAAAGAGATACTACGTCAAAAGAAACTAATCTATCATCCTTATCTATATCACAGTCGTTTATCCTATCCCTAAATTGCACAGCATCCCTTACATTAAATTTTGAATCCACAGTAAGCTTCTTCAAAATATTTGTCACAAACTTACATAATTCACTAGATGGTGTTTTTACTGATGCACAGATTGGTCTAAGTGGGAATCCTTCTTTATGGATCTTTGGTAATCCATAAATTCTAGGTGCAAAAACCGCGTCATTTTTCAGGTACTTTTTCTCTATCACAGTTATTGTGTTCAAGTTATAAAACTCATCTACCAGTTAATTGTTCTTCCTTTGCAATGATGACGTAGGGTCCTTGTTAAGTCTCCTGTAAGTCATCATATCGCTTAAAATGTCGCTCATTCTACTTTCATAATCCTTTTTCTCCATCGCAACTGTGACGTTCCCCTTATCAGCATTCAATATTATATTCTTGTTTTTGCGTAAAAAAGTTCTCGTTTGTCCCACTGTGTTTTGAACAAAACGATCTCTTCTACTTAAGCTCTGTTTATTGATATGATTTTCAAACATACAAGTTAATTTTGTTCTTGCCGTTTCTTGCTCCTCTCTATGCTCCAGCGTTTGAATACTATCTTCCCAGTCGGCAATCATTTTAAATAAAAGGAACCCAGCAAACAAAGATGATCATTAATGACTCAGAAATGAGCTCCAAAAACATAAAATTTTTCCACTTTTTCCTATGAAAGTGGTCCGTCCAAAAGAGCCCCCTGTGTACTCAGAAATGACTCAGAAAAAAGAACGTATAAAATCGAAAATTTCTTCATAAATTTAAATAATTTTCGAATCTTCTTTGAGTCCGAAAAATGAACCCTCGACAACTTTTTGGATTGTTTTCTGAGGGTTCATTTTTTCTACCAAAAAAAGAGTGTTTTCAAAAAAACAATAATCATTTCTATGAGCCATTTAAAAATCTTATTTATGAGCGCTCCGAATTTGCTGGCTGGGAATTGTTTTTTATCAGTTGGAATAGTGTGTTTTTTGCCTAACGATAGAAGCCACTGAACATCGTCCGGATATTCGTGCTCGTTTTGTCTACAAACCACTTGTCATAATAAACAAAAGGAATATTACAAATTAGTGCAATATTAAATGTAAATACGTTTGTATCGTTTATTTTTGGTTATTGTTACTCGTGTAAGCTTTGTTTATATTAGTTGTTATTTATATTTGTTATTGTTATGATTTTGTGATTCAGTGGTATAAAGCTATGTTTTCATTTAATGTATAATTTTATATTTCCAGAAGATGCTGTCCAGAGGATAGAGGATCGAAAATAAAGAATAATCTTATTAAAACTGATATCGAGCTTAACTATTTATTAATTAAAGATAAATTAATTATTTTGAATTATTAATTATATTTTATAGTTTGTTATTTACAAATCAAAATTCGAATGAATACATTTTTTTGAAAACCAACAAAAAACAAAAACCCAGAAAACTTAATTAAAAAAATGAACAAAGTACAAAAGTAAATATTAGGTACCCACAGTATTAACTTACTTGCAAACATTTACAGTTAATTAAAATTGCATCCAAACTATGATCGGTTAATTGTGTACAACCACTTATGTGTAGTGCACGCAAACGACTCAATTTGGCAGTGACCAACTTGATGGTATTATCATTGATATTATAACAATCAGATAAATCCAACTCCTCAATGGACGGACAATTTAGCACTAAAGTTTCCATGCCAAACAATGATATTTGCTGGCAATTTGATAAATATAAACGTTGAAGTTCAATAAATTTCAGACCATATTTCAAAGAGACATCTGTGATTTTATTGCAACCTTTGAGATTAAGAGAACGTAATCCCTTCAGTTGTTGTATGCTAAAACCGTCGACGACCGTATGATCATCCACCAGATTGAGTTCATAGGCAGCAAATAGTACACGCTTGCGATTGGCATCACGTACAATATCCTCTTCAGCTTTACTACGTAAAGAAATTTTTATAGATTGAGGCGGTGTAGAGGAGCGTAAATTTTCACGTTCATGCAAAGACGAGGGAGCCGAAGGATGAAAGTTTTCCAGAGGTGCTGATGTAGGATTTGCCGAATTTTTCTTTTCCAATTTTGAAATATTTATACCAGTTAAAGCAGCATCAGTAAGACGGAAGCAATCCTCTAACGAGAGATCTCTAAGCCAGCGTAAATTCTCAACAATACACTGGACGGAAGCATCGGTGACACCATTACCACAATGGCCAACGTTTAGTACACGTAGTTCAGTACAATTACGAGCAATACATTTGATACTCTCCTCACATACACTCAGATGCGTCATATAGAAATACATTAACACTGTATTATTGGTACGAGCTATGCCCTGAGTCAAGCCATCGGTGGTAATGCCATCGCAACGTGAAATATTCAAACTTTTCAAATGCTTTAAGTTTCCCAATAAAGCTGCACCCCTATTTGTAATGCCAGCACAACCAGATAAGTTTAAATCTTTCAACTTAGGTGAAGCCTCTACTATAGCAGTTATACAATCATCATTTACGCATAAGGTATCAGCCAAGTCTAGAACGACCAAGTTCGGTTGCGTACATAGAAATGATTTTACACCACTAGTATTTAATTGGCGACATCCTGTTAAACGTAGTCTCTGTAACGATAAACCTACATCTCCCTTCTCTGAAGTTCCCAGTGATTGTAATGCTGGACCACTAATCATGGTATGACTGAGATTCAGTTCTTTTAAATGGTTTCTGTGATGATTTGCTACTCGAGCTAAAAATTTGAAAGTCAATATGGATTCACTGGGATGAGCGGCTAAGCTATCGTTGGGATAAAAACGTCTATGAATGGCATTGTGATAAGCAATATGACAGCCAGACATATCTAACGTTTCAATGCCCTTAATTAGTGATGTCAAACGCAGGAGTATGGCATCTGATAAGTACTGATTATGTTTTAACGAGAGATGACGTATTTTTGTAAGTGCACCTCCTAAATCACCGTTGCCATCCAAAAATGAACCAGACATAAATAGGGGAGAGCATTGGGTTACGGTTAACGATTCCAAATGTGTTAACTGTCGCATAAATGCATAAAATTGTTTATCCCCCATATCGGCATTATCGAAAGTCATTTCAGTGGCCGTTTTACCTATGTGAGCCAGCAGTTCTTGAGCTTGTCCGAATGTTACTTCTTCAAGACAATATGCCCGATAGGGTCTCTGACATTTAAGAAAAAATTTAGCTGGTGGTAAACGATCTGATAGACACACTTTGGCAAAGTGAACTTGAATGTCACGATTAAATTCGCCAACAAATAGAGCTTCACGCCATCGTCTACAGGTTGCACCAGCCACTTGAAGATCTGAATGATGAAGAAAGCGAAAGATGTGTAGTATGATCTAAAAGAGATAATAGAAATAAAAATTTAATTTAGAAGTCTCAATTTTTATGCAACTTTTTTAATTTAGAATGCAAAATCTTAATTTTACTTCGAATAATTTATACACTGAGAGAATTATCTGCAGAATTTCTAAAGAATTTCTGCATTAAATCAATGAAGTTTCACTGGAACTCGTCCATTGAAACTTTTCATTAAGCTAATGAAGTTTTTCATAAAATTATATGGAAAATTTCATTTTATTTATTAAAAATTTCATGCGTTCAATAAAAAGGTTTCATTAAACGCTAGTTTCATAAAAACTATGAAGCCTTTTCGTTAAAATTAAGAAATTTTTCATTCACGTTGTGAAGAAAACTTCATTAGATTACTGAAAAAAAAAATCATTAAAACTCGTCCAAGAAATTCTCTCTGTGTAGTACAGCTTTTTTTAATCAACGAATACATTTTTGGATTTATTTTATTCCGTTGAAAAAACCCCATGTTTTGTTTTTTAATTTGAACTAAAAAAACTAACGCCCTAAAAAACTAACTATCCCCCCGGGTGAAAATGATCATATATGCTCATATATTGCCATATATTGTTGCATGTATGATCATATATGAATGATATATGAACATACCTGACATATATGGGAGCATATATGGGTAAATGCATCAAAAAAAAGTTCATATATGGAAATGTATGACACCATATATGATAATACCTTGCATATATTGCTCCATATATGTCATACATCTTCATATATGAATTCATGTATTGTTACATATATGATAATATATGTCACGTACGTCCATATATGGGGTCTTATAAATTTTTATTTTTCATCCATATTCTACTGAATTAAAATCCTTGATTCTTGAATGAATTGGAACTTACATCTGTGCAATAAATAAATTATGATCTGCAAATTGAAATTCGTTTAAAAGCAATTTAAAAATTTTGAATTCAGAACATTTTCTTTTTGTTTATTAAGAGCATGTTATTTAATGGAGTGCGACCAAATTAAACTATATCCTATTTTGAGATAAGGAGTTTTCTAAACTAATTTATTGTTCAGACATATTCCTTTCAGAAGAAAAAAACTCTTATAAATCATTCATTGAAAAAACATTTTGGGGGCAAACAAATTAAAACAATAAAAATCTCTTAATTTAATTTCCAACAATTGTATTTAAAATTTACTATTTTTTATTATAGCTGGCAGAGTATCCTATTATAATCTATAAAAACTTGGTATATTTTGAAATGCAATTGAAAACGTATGAGATACATCTGGAAAGTTGTCGAATAATCTCTACTTGAAGTACAATAATTCATGTTTATTTTAATCAATTAACTTAGTTTAAAATTTCTAAATTGTTATTAGCGTGTAAATTGATGTATTATACGATAGATTTTGTATTATTTAGACTTTAAATTAAAGCAAATTTATGATATTGTTAATAATTTACTTAAACTATCAAAGTTTTTGTTGAAAAATACAAAAAAAATCGTATTTTTATATATGAGCGAAAGTAGGTATATGAGCATATATGAATTCATATATGTCCATATATGATCATATACGGCCATATACCCTCAAATTACGGATCCGAGCATATATGGAATCATATATGAACCCATATATTTATATATGGGTTCATATATGACCCGGCCCGGGTGAAAATGGTCATATATGATGATATATGAACAAATACATGGGTTCATATATGATTTCATATATGCTCGGATCCGTAATTTGAGGGTATATGGCCATATATGATCATACATGGACATATATGAGTTCATATATGCTTTGTTTCCCGCGGGATCCCAATTTTAGCTTTTTGAAAATTACGAAATTTGGCGAATTTGGTAGTAAAAATCAATAAGTTTTTACCAAAATTTGCTCTAAGTATATATATATTTAATCCTTTAATTCCCAGTGGAACATAGGGCCGCAACAAATGTTCTCCATTGTATTCTATCGGTAGACATCATTTTCATCTCACTGCAGGACACACCATGCTCATGCAACTCGTTCTCTATTTGGCGTCTCCAAGTGTTCGCAGGTCTGCCAGGTCTCCTGGATCCTTGGGGATTATATTCAACGGACTGTCGAGTTAAATCATCCGCTGGCTTTCTCATTGTGTGCCCTAGCCATTTAAATTTACGCAATCGGATATTCATACTTAAAGGAATTTGATTGGTTAAGTTCCACAAATCCCGATTTGATATCGTGGCAGGCCAGAATATCCTATGTATACGCCTGAGGCAGCGGTTTACAAAAGCTTGCATACAACTCATTTCACGACTCGAAATATTCCAGGTTTCACAGCCATACAGAAGCACAGATTTCACGTTGCTATTAAAAACCTTGATCTTGGTGTGATTGGAAACATTTTGCGATCTCCAGAATTTATTAGGCATGCCGTATGCTTGCTTTGCCTTGCACAGTCTATTCTGTATATCTTCTTTGCTGCCCCCTCTTTTAGAAATTATACTCCTCAGATAACAGAAGATTTCAACATCATCAATGGGTTGGCCCGAAAGCTGGAAGTTCGTGTCGCATGAAGAATTCATGCGCATTGATTTAGTTTTGTTGATGTTAATTTGTAAGCCCGCTTTGGCCGCACGTGTAGCAAAGGATTGAATCTTTGTTTGCATGCTAGAGAAGCGGTGGGATAGAAGACAGACGTCATCTGCATAATCAATATCATCTAACCTATCATGAAGGCCCCACGAAATACCATGATGCATATCCATACAGTGGTTCATAACTACGTCAAGTACTATATTAAACAGTAGTGGAGACAAAACACAGCCTTGACGAACACCTACGTTTACTCTGATGGGTTTGCTTGCTGAACCCTCATGGAGTATGGAACAAAATGCGTTGTTGTATAGCTCCTTAATGAGATTAATTATCTTCCCGGGAACTCCCTTGCATCTTAGAGCTTCCCATATCGCATTGTGTTGTAATGTGTCAAATGCACGTTTGAAGTCAACGAACACTAGGTAAAGGGGTGAGCGCCATTCAACCGACTGTTCCACAATTATCCTCAAGCTGTTGATGTGATCAATGCATGACCTGTTTGGTCTAAAGCCTGCTTGTTCTCGTCTAAGCTGTGGTTCTATAATGGATGAAATGCGATTGTGCAGGATGTGGGCTATGATTTTGTTCACGATATTTAAAAGAGTAATACCCCTCCAGTTGGAGCAATCTTGCAAGTTTGCTTTTTTTGGAAGTTTAATTATAAGGCCTTCCTTGAAATCATCAGAAATTTTCTCGTTTAACCAAAAATTAGAAATTAAGGGTTCCAGTAACGTCGCTGTTTGGTTGCTGTCTATTTTCAGAATCTCGGGAGGTATTCCATCAGGGCCTGCAGATTTACCGGACTTCAGACGTTTAATTGCAGCTGTTATTTCCTCGGATGAGGGTGTTGCGATGTTTATATCGTTTCGTACGTTATTTATATGATGCATTGGCTCGCAATCACATATTGTTGTAGTAGATTCAGTCGGATTGATCGACAACAGTTTAGTGTAATAATTCTCCCACAACTCCAACTGTTGATCTTTGGCATAGATCAATTCGCCCTGATCATTCCTCAGGGGTTTAATATTGTGGTGGCTATGACCGGAAATCTCCTTCGTGATACGGTACAGGTCTTTGGATCGACCTGTTTCACTGGCTATTTGTGCATCTTTGGCTAAATTATCAGCCCACTTTCGCTTATCCTCCCTTGCACTACGTTTAACTTTCCGGTACTCCTCTTGATATTTACGTTGTTCGTCTTGCTTGGATTGTGGAGTTTTAGCATCATTAACTTTAGTTTTTGCTTGCTTTCTAGATTCTATTATTTGCCATGTATTGTCGGATATCCAGGGCTTGTTGGTTTTTCCAGCATATCCTATTACACTTTCAGTCGTCTTAATAAATGTTGATTTTAAATCTTTCCAATATACATCCATATTTTGTTGGGGAGAAATTGAAAGAGTAACTGCCCTGTTCCTCAAAGCGTTGGAAAACTTAAGAGAGACCTCCGGGTTATTTAATTTTCGTAGATCAAATCTTCTTCTGCTGAGGACTGGCTTGCGTTTTACAGCTTTTAACTTAAACCGGACTTCAGCTACCATCAGGTGATGATCACTACCAACATCAGCGCCTCTCTTGTTCCTCACGTGTTAAAGTGACCCTCTCCACATCCTGCTTATCGCAAAATGGTCGATCTGATTTTCGGTTATATTATCCGGAGACACCCAAGTAACTTTGTGGATATTCTTGTGGGGGAATAACGTACCGCCCAAAACCAAGTTAAAATTATCGCATAGTTCAACAAGCCTTTCTCCGTTGTCCGTCATGCGGCCGATACCATGCTTGCCCATCACGCTCTCTCTGCTTGTGTTGTCACAACCAACCTGCGCGTTGAAGTCACCCATTAGCATTTTAATATCACCATGACTGATACTATTAATCACATTTGTCAACTTACTATAAAAGCTGTCTTTTTCTTCAGGTTCAGCGCCTTCCGTTGGAGCATAGCATTGAATGCAGCTTAGGTTTCTTGCACGTGTTCTAAACCTTGCTACAATTATTCTGTCAGTGTGTACATTTCAATGAGAGCGTTCTTTGCCTCTTTCGAGAAGAGAAAACCAACACCACTTGCTCTAGGTTGACCGGATGCTTTGCCAGAATAAACTAATGTTAAACCGCTAGATGTTATATGTTCACCGCAATCTGGCCAACGTACCTCGCTCAATCCCATAATAAGCATGTTGTAGTTGTTGAACTCATGCTCGATTTGAGCGAGCTTAGTAGTCTCTAGCATACTGCGAACGTTCCAAGATCCAAATCGTGTCCTTTTTTTCATTCCAATAGTCGTCAACGGGGGGTTCGAATTAATATTGATATTATCATTTACATTTGCATAGGTTTCAGTAATCATTTCAATTTCGGGGAGAATAAGTGATTAGCCTATAGCTCTCCTAGGCTGGTGCTGGGGCTGCCAGCTAAGCCACCAGCCTGGCTTGGTGAAAGTCAGTAGCAAACTTAACAAAAATGCCTAATTCCCGAGACGTCACTTTATTCTCCCTAAGTGACCATTCGGACATGCTACAGACCGTCGCTCGAATTCGCTTCCATCTCAACAGAGGTGGAATGAATTTTTTTTGTGTTAAAATGTAAGCACAGGACCTGTGGCCATATTTACGATATAAATGCGATGTGCTAATCTTGATATTTAAACCACTACTTAACGTTTTATACAGGGTTTCAATTGCTAACGCTATTTCAGCAAAAGCACCTATTTTTAACTGTGATCAGCTAAACAAAAAACAAAACTGCACATTTAACAATTTCTTAAACGTCTGCTACCATCAAATTTCATCAGCAGTAGCACAGCAAAAGTTTATTTTTTAAAAAAGAAAAACTGAGCTAAAAACTTCCGGTTTTACCAAACAGCTACAAAGACTGAAGTGAAAAAAATAAAAGTTAAACAAACGGCTTTTTATACACACAACCAGTTATTCACCAACAATTAAATCGTTTTCTGTCGTATAACTAGTAGCTTAAAAAATAAAACGAAGAAAGACTGATCAGTAACAAAATTATTAACCACAGCTAAAAGAACCAAAACAAAGTAAAACTGATTTTCACACACAAAATTAAATAACGGATTTTAAAAAAGCAATGTCGAACAATTTCATGTACACAAGCGTCTTTTTATTATATTTGAGAGCTGTTTTTATTGACGGAAAACAGTTATACTGTTGATGGTAAATTTAATATAATACAATGGAACACCGTTACTTATAACTTATTTTTAAAATATTTGATTGTCAGATAAGTAAATAAAGTTTTCTGTTAACCCTTAAATGCGCACTGTATCCTTAAAGATAAAGGGTTCTTCAATAAGAGCGCTACAAAAGTTTTTTTAAATAAAACAAAAACGGTTTTGGATATCAATGAAATTCTTTATTCCTGGGAAAGTACGTTCGATGCCATTATGTATGGAAATCGATCTCTTTTGCATAGCCACCACGGGCACGCTTGCAGAAGTCCAGATGCTGAACCCAATTTTCGACGGTTTTCAAGCATAAATCGGCCGATATTCGTACGAAGTTCATTCGCTGTGTGGCTTGTGGCGCCGTCCTGTTGGAACCACATGTCCTCCAAGTCCATATCATCCAATTGGGGCCAAAAATATTCGGTTATCATTGAACGGTAGCGATTCCGGTGCCGGTCTTGATCATTACGGAAGAAGTACGGCCCAATGACGCCGCCGGCCCATAAACCGCACCAAACCGAAATTTTTCGGGATGCAATGATGACTCAGGGAGTACGTGTGGATTGCTGTCTGACCAATAACGCATATTTTGTTTATTGACGAAGCCATTCATTAGGACGACCATAAATTGGACGTAGCGCTCTTCACGTTGAGGCCACTGACTCCGAATTTCGGTAGTAAATTTTAATAATTTCGACTCGTTGTTGGCTCGTATATCTTTCCATCATGAAATGGCAAACCTTACTGAAGAGAAATGTCAAAAGAGCGGCAAGAAATATGGCGTCGTTTGCTGCCCCTGTCTTTCTACTTTTGTAGCGTCCCTGTTGAAGAACCCTTTACAACCATTGAAACAGTTAAATATTGCAGCTTTCCTATGAGTTAAAATAAAATATTAAGTTAACGAACGCGTTAAGAAATTTCAAGCGCTATGTTATAAAAGTCATTTATATAAAAATATTTCGAACTGTGTTTTAAATTAAATAAAATTAAAAGAAAAAATTAATTAAAAAATTAGAGATTTTAATTTGAAATTAGCAAATCGGATTTTTTATTTAAAAAAAAGTAAAAATAATTAAAAAGTATTTAAATGTGTTATTTTTGTTCGGTTTAGGATCAAATATAATCAATTCCAAATAGAATTTACATTTTATAAATAAGTATTTAAATAAAATATGAATAATATCTGTTTTGCAATTCCTCCAACTCAGGTAAAATTTTGACTTGTTATTATACTATTTTTCTGCATATTTCTAAGAAAAGAAATAAATATACTTACATATTTGTCTAAAAATATTCATAAATATTTCCAGACAAGTAAGCTCAAATTAAAAAGTTTGTAGAAAAATTAGTAAGTAAAATATTTTACATCCCACCTTACAACTTATTTTAGAAAAATATTTAAAAAAATTTTTAAAGCCGATTTTGAAATTTTTTAACTTTTAATGTTGTTTCCATAATTGGGGCAAATACTTTTTACGGTGAAATTTCTAAAATCTAAAATATGTAGAAAAAGTCAAAGGATGATAAAAATTAATTAAATTATTAAAAATGGCATAAACTTAGTAAAATTTTCTATCACAATTGTAAACTTTTCTGTAATTTTCTAAAACTTTTTCATTTGAGTGTTGTAAGTAATTATAATGTTTTTATTCACAGAATTTTTATTAAATTGAAAATAAATCAAACACCCCTGTTCTGAGATTCGGATTTTTAGAGTGGTTTGTAAAATCACACGGAATTAAACATCTCGAAAATTTTCTGTTTTAGAATTTATAGACAAATTTTTAAACAATATTTTTGTATTAAATTCATTTAGTTTGGAATAATGAAATGAAATAATAACTGCAATTTCAAACTTTAATTAAAACCCAGGGAATTTGGTCCTATCAGCCCTACCCATAGGCTTGCCACCATAATGAAAAAATTGACTTTCGGTAAAAATCCGCATAAAGTTCCCTAAAATTAAAAAAACAATTTTGTAGCAACTGTAAAACAACAAAAAAGTACCAGAAACTGAATTTTTTGACAAACGTCCAAAGGGTTTTCATTGAATTTTTTTTTGTTTTATTTAATTGTACTCATTTTTTAATAAAAAATCATAATACGGTTTTTTTTATAATATACATTAATTCGGTAACTCCTTAATAAAATTTAAAGAAACAAAAAATAAATAAAGATATGTTTCTGAATTTTGAACTTACAATTTTTTTTAGATATTTTTATTAATTGCAAAGGAAAAAAAAAATAAAAAACAAAGTTCAGTAACCTGTCCTAGGATTTGTCTTGTGACATGTCATAAGGGGTCAATTTCCCCCTCCTATGACAACGCCATGTAAAAGTGACCAGTCTATTTCATATAAAGGGGCCAGTTCGGTGACAGTTTGTTAAAATTTCCCGTAGGGATATAACGAAAAACTTAAACCACTCAAAACAATTGCTGACTCTTTTAGAATAACTGAAAGTTGACTTCTGCTGGTGGTTAAATTATTTAAAGTTGTAGTTAAAGTTAAAAGAAAAACTTCTCATCGAATGCCAGTCTTTGAATCACTGGTTTTATATAGGTTTTTGCTATTTCAGCGACTTTAGTCGCTGAATGTACAATCGACCTCAATAAATATAATGCCTTAGTAAGGAAGCAATTAAAAGGATAATATTTCAATAAAAAAAATGTATTCATCTATACCCAGCAAAATATTGGTAATGACACCTCATTATTATCTGCATTACTCAAAATGATGAATCATTACCTTTTGCATTATTTTATAATTTAAAATAATGACTTCCTAATAAGGGCCTATTGTATTCATTGTTTCTAAATATAAAATAATGACTTACTCGTAATAGTTTAAATAAGTACTTTTTACACAGTTAAATTTTATAAAAATTTTATTTATTATATGTAAATATGTTTTATGTTTAAATTTGTATGACGTGTCCTAAAACTAAAACTTAAATTTTTCTGAATTTATTTCCTTAAGCTAATAGTATTTGACTAACTCCTTATTTTTAAGAATCAAGTAAGCAATCTGATAACCACTTATAATTCAACTTTTTGTAAGCATGTGTGTAACCACTTATTATTCAAAACCTCGTAACTACTTATTTCTTATTTTTTCGTAAGCGAGCGGGTAAGCGTGACTACTTATAAAAACGACCACGCCAAACAAAAATAATAAGTTTAGACGCCAAAAAGTAAGTTGTGCGGAGCTATGAATTTCTATTATATAACCACTTATTTGGTAATGAAAGATTTTGCTGGGTAGCGGCCTAAACGTTAAAATCACGATTTTTCAAAAATTTTGTATGGCAGCATAGCTTTCCAAGATGTCCCCAAAGTCCAACTATTAGTATAATATGGGGTCACCTCTAAAAACTGTTCTTGCAAAATTTCAAGCGAAAAAGTTACCATTTGCAAAAGTTATGGCAATAAATACATTTTTTGCTAAGGTTCCCAGCAAAATATTGGTAATGACACCTCATTACTATCTGCATTACCAAAAATTATATATCATTACCTTTTGCATTATTTTATAATATAAAATAATGACTTCCTAATAACGGGCTATTGTATTCATTGTTTCTAAATATAAAATAATGACTTACCCGTAATAGTATAAATAAGTACTGTTTACACAGTTAAATTTTATAAATTTTTATTTATTATATGTAAATATGTTTTATATTTACATTTTTATGACGAGTCCTAAAATCACGCACTAGAAAAACTTAAATTTTTGTGAATGTATTTCTTTAAACTATTAGTATTTGTGTAACTCCTTATTTTTAAGAATCAAGTAAGCAATCGGATAACCACTTATAATTCAACTTTTTGTAAGCAGGTTTGTAACCACTTATTATTCAAAATCTCATAACTACTTATTTCTCATTTTTTCGTAAGCGTGCGGGTAAGCGTGACTACTTATAAAAACGACCACGCCAAACAAAAATAATGAGTTTAGACGCCAAAAAATAAGTTGTGCGGAGCTATAAATTTCTATTTTATAACCACTTATTTGGTAATGAAAGATTTTGCTGGGTTAGTATCGTCCCAGTGTAGAAAATCATTACCAGATATGTGGTTATGTAACTACATACTTGGTAATGGTAACTACTTACTTTTGTTATTACATTTCTTATTACCTTTATATGGCGATGTCGCGAAAAATAATGAGTTGTCGTTACACACCAGCATACGAAAAATCAAAAAATATATCGTTACCTATGTGCTTACCAGTACTGACAAAAATAATGAGTCTAAAAATAGATTTTCAAAAAAATTAATTATATAAAAAAAAATATTTTTTATTGTATTTTTTTTTTAATAAAATTTGCTGGTGCGGGAATCGAACCTGGGTCTACAGATTGCCAGTCAACAGCTCTACCATCTGAGCTATATCGACATGTAATATTTAATAGATAAAAACATAATTGACCTGCTGCACACAAGTAAGCTTACTCGCCAACATACAAAAAAGCAAAAAATATGTGGTTACATATATCCTTACCAGTGTTTAAAAAATATTGAGTCTAAAAATAGATTTAAAAAAATTTTCAAAAAAATCTAAAAAATTATTTTCTATTTGAAATAATGATAAAAATAAGTCATTATCAGTAACTCATTATTATATGTTTTAAAATAATGCAGAAGGTAAGTGGTTGTCAATACTGGTACAGTAGACGCTCGCAAATTAGAGCTTTCAGTAATTCGAACGTCCAGAAATTAGAATCAATGTTTGCAATACATTAAACGCTCTGAAATTCGAAATTAAAATTCTAATTTCTGAGCGTTTTTTTTATGGTTATTTGAATACACAGGAAATCCCCAATTTATTTTTTTTCTGTTTGAATAAAGTAAAACTAAAAAGGGGAATCACCAAATTATATGTTTTTCCCTATTTTTTTTTTCGCATTTATGTACATTTTTGGCTAGTTTATTTGTGAAATTTGATACGCGTGTACATATTATTTGGCAGTCTCTATTAAATAGTGAAAGTGTATCATTTAAAATGTTAAATAAACGTAAAAAAAACACTTTATCATTGGAAACGAAACGAAAAAAAACGTCCAGAAATTAGAATAATTCAGAAATTAGAATTGCCTCAAAAACAAAGCGGTTCTAATTTGCGAGCGTCTACTGTACTCCAAAAAATAATGATATGTCATTACCGTTTCTACACTGGGGTACTAAAGACACTTTAGTATCTAAATGTCTTTACTACGATACTAACCTTCCCAGCAAAACCTTCTATTACCCGGTAATGACTTTGGTAAGAAGAAATAAGGGTAGGTAACCTCTTACTTTTCTATTACCAACGCTATTATTTTAACTAGGGCATGTCCATCGAGGTAACTCCTTACCTACACTCATAGAAATAAATCCG
Source organism: Leucophora obtusa (assembly GCA_949987735.1). Classification (NCBI taxonomy): domain Eukaryota; kingdom Metazoa; phylum Arthropoda; class Insecta; order Diptera; family Anthomyiidae; genus Leucophora; species Leucophora obtusa. The sequence goes on from OX465299.1 coordinate 139,819,913, forward strand.
TAAAAATAGCAGAAAAAGTTACTAAAAATTAGTTAAAAATGATGCTGCAGAAAAAACTGCTAAAATTAGCAGATTTTTTTACTAAATACTAGTAAAATGAGAACAGCAAAATTAAAACTGCTAAATTTACAGAATTTTAGTTATATTTAGGCTAACTTTTAGTTAATTGAAAATAGCAAATTGTACTGTAAAATCTGCAGAAAATTTTGCTAAATATTTGTAGACTAAAAATAGCAAAAATAAACTGTTAAATCTACAAAATTGTTGCTATTTTTAAGCTAAATTTAGTTGAATGCAAATAGCAGTCTATTCTGCTAAAATCAGCAGAAATATTTGCTAAAAAATTGTAAACTGCTGTTTTCAAAAGGCTCGATTTTTATTTGCATTTAAAAAAAAATCGAAAAAAAAACTTCGAAAATTTTAAATTTTTTGGTGATTTTTTAGGCTACTAATTATTTAGCAAAATTTTTTGCTGATTTTAGCAGGTTAATTTGCTAATCTCCATTTACAAAAATTTAGCTCATATATAACTAAAATTCTGTATATTTAACAGTTTTAGTTTTGCTGTTCCTATATTACTAATATATAGCAAAAATAATCTGCTAATTTAGCAGTTTTTTTCTGCAGCATCATTTTTAACTAATTTTTAGTAGTTTTTACTAAATTTTTTACGGACTTTTTTCTATTAGTGTAGTAATATGGTATTATGAACTTACTGTTACGCTTACCTATTACCTTTAGGTTACAAAAAACCGTAAAATAATACGATTTTTTTCTTAAAATTTCAATTTGTTTTATATTAATTTGAAACAAAAATATATATTTTTTATTATTTTATTAAAATTTAGGGTGATTTACCACCAGATTTTTTTTTGTTTTTAGAGTACTGATTTTTACACAGTACACTGATTTTTTTGTATTTAAAGTACTGGCAAGTTACGGAATATTTTTGTATTTATAGTACTGGGAAAACACCAGGAAATAACAAAATCCAATACTGGGCCAACGTGGGCAAATACCTACGGCCAAGCGTATATTGGTGTTATCATTTCGACACCGTACCAGTACTGGAAACGTAAAAAATCCGACACATCGGCAGTACATGCACTAGCGTCTCCAACGCTGAGCCAGTACTGTGCCGTTCGTATTTTTCTATCTGGGAAGTAACTCATAAGGTTTTTTAACTTTAATAGCTTATATTTTAATAACCAATAAAGCTAAACACTAACTGTAAGAATTTTTATGAAGAGGAAATAATTTTTGATAAAAATACATATACCAGAATTTTGAAGTTATCTATTATTTATATTGCGAAAATTATAATGTTATTTATACTCAAATGATCGTTGGACTGTAAGTAATCATCCAGTATAACAGACTTGAAGCTTTTCTGCAGCATGTAACATTCTCGAGATGAAAAAGGATGTCTTTAATAAGATTTGATTCGACTGAAGACATTAAGTCATAGTCGTATGTTCTAATTTAATTATATGTAGTATTTATAAGTTACAAACTGAATTTGGAAATAAAGAACAATTAACTAACTAACTAATAAGATTTGAATAAATATTGTAAACTCCGTTCCTAATTTTTACACCAAACTATTTAACGAGTAAGAAAAACAATGTCATATTTGGATTTACCTTGTAGGCATCATGCGATTTTGTTTCGGAAAAAAAATTCTGGCAAAGCGTTTCTGAAAGAAAACAAAAAAAGTAACCAAATGTAAACTCCGTAACTGTAAACTCCGTAACCACAATTGTTTGCATCAGATTTCATTCAAATAAATGTAGATAAATGTTTAAAATATTTTAAAATAACTATAAACAGAGGTGATTCAACTAATATTTATGCGTCAAAAGACGATTCAACAAATAATTTTGCGTCAAATCAAAAAAAGTTATCAGTTTTTTACCCTAAGCTGCTGGAGCGAAAAACGATTGATTTTGCATTTCATTGGTTTTGAATCGATATTTCGAGTCATTACTGACATTAGTTTGACAAATTAAATTTGTTTCACACAATTTAAGAATTTTTTGATCGAAATGTTATGTTTTTAATATATTATTTTGTAACTGCGCAACCGCTGTTTGGATTTTAAAAAATTTTATATTTTTGAAAAGCATTTAAAAAGACCAAAAATACAAAATTAAAAAAATAAATTTTTTTTCGCGGAATGAATTGTATTTTTATTCGCGAAACCGCCAATTTGATAAACATAAATTATATATCATTGGAAAGCAAGTTGAAAACCCAAATACGAAACACTAATAAATTGAAGAAAATTCGTACGCAATTTTTTTTGTTATATCTTTTATTTGCAGAAATGTAAACTCCGTTACCACAAAAAAAAATTAAAATTGTGCAAAAAAAGTTATTGCTACAACTTGTAGAAGAGATTTTTTGCAATTAGGTTTATAATGACTAAACTTACTGATTCCATTAAGAAAAAACCGAAATATTAACACTTTTTGCTTCTCACAAATTTGGCCCAAAATTTATCACATTTTTTGATTTCACCCTTATATACTTTTACCACTTGTTGCCACATTTTTTATCCGATTTTCATAATACCTTTCTGGAAAGGTTGTAATGTTATATTGTTTACAACTTCATTAGTTGTTTCAAAAAACCACCGCAAGATGGCGCTAATCTAGCATTTATTAGAAAATTGTAAAAAAATTAAATTTGGACGCCTCGAAAATGATTTTTTTGATATGTCGTAGTGGAACTTTTTTTCCTCATGCCAAAAGCTATCGAAAAATCGAGAGTAATTTAAAAGTTGTTTGTTTTGACTTGCACATATTTTTGCTGGGTAATTTTAAAGGTGGATTTGCACTAAAGGAATAATTTACGCTGCGGATTGCTTTCAAAAAGGGCACAAAATAGTAACCGCGGTATTCATAAATTTAGGCACTGCATATCCGCTGAATAAGGTTTCTTATTCATAACACTTTTTACTAAACGAATATTTACAAAAACCGGTTATTCGAACCGGTTTTAAACTAAAAAAAAAACGGAGAACATTTAAAAAAAAAAATTATATTTTTGTAATCAGCTCAAACGTACTACATTAGAAAAAAATATAAAAAATATTGGGGCTATGCCTGTAAACTGCACTTTCTCCCAATTTTTATACGCGATTTGACAAAACGAATATATAAAAAACAAGAATATATAAAAAACAAGCAAAAACTAGTTTTGTACAAAAACTAGATAGTTTTTTCTCAGGTCTAAAATACTACCTAGTTTTTGGCTCTTGCTGGTTTTTACTTGTCAAAACGCGTATATAAAAACAAGAAAAAATTAATTTTGTGCGGAAACTAGATACATTTTGCCGTCTAAATTCAGTATTAGATATTTCCCATATTTTCCAGGGGTCCTATTTGTGCCTGAATTAGGGAAATACTGGTTTTTAATGCAACAGCTGTGTGATGTTTTGCAAATAGTGGTTGACAGTGTTGCCATAAAAGTTTAAGCTCATTCACATTTTGAAAGTTTAAATCCCCAATTTTATATCTAATGAATATAAAAGAAAAAATAGAAGCTAAGCTCGCAACGCACTTAAGCCCATAAAATTATTAAGAAATGACCAGAGCTTCGAAAAACTTAATTCAATTTAAGCTTAATTCACTAAAAATTAAATTCAGATTTTAAAAAGATTCATGTACCATTCCCTTAAACCATTCGTAAAGAATTCATTCATAAGCTTCATTCCCAAAGCTTTAATATGAATTGAATGAATTCCTAACTTGAATCATTCAAATCGCATGTTCATTCACCATTTTACTAATTGAATGAAGAAATTTTATTACCATTCACTTAGTGCAGTGTAGTTTGAAACTAACATATAATCAAAACCAAAGCATACAAGCTGTAACAAAGCATACGATACTATTTATTTCTGTTAGATGAATTTTAAACGTTTTTCATTGTATTATGCTAATATTTCAGCAATTACATGCAAATTTAAATTTTTCATTTGATTAAGTGAATGAAAACAAATCATTTTTCATTCACTTTTTTATTAAATGAATTCAGGCAAATTAGGTTTCATTCAGTTAGAATTCAATCAAAATAGAATGAATTCATATAATTTAAAGCTATAGGGAATTAAGCTATCGAATTAATTCCATAAAAATGCTATTAGGGAATGAAATTTAACCCAAATTTCATTAATTTTTAAAAAGTGAATGAAAGAATTAAGCCTTTTAAACCTTTGGAAATGACCCAGCAAGGTAAACAAAATTGAATATTTTACGAAAAAATAGTTACCTTTTGACTGGAACTTTAAAGGCCTCAAATCTGTGCTTAAATTGTGAAAGTAAACAATTTTTTTATTATAAGAAAGACACAATCAAAATAAAGGTCTTAAACATTAAATTTGCGAGAGAACAAATTATACAGAATTTTCACACAAATAATGAGTTTCTTGTGAAATATTTTTATTCCAAAATTTGTGTGGACTTTGACAAGTAAATCCGATAGTTATCAAAAACTACTAGTTTTTGGTTAAGGTAAATCTAGTATTTGTAAATTCTAGGGCTTGTAAACTATTTTAAACATTGATTTTGTATAAGTCGAGTTTAGACGATTCAGAAGTTACAAACGAGGTTAAATGAAAACCCCTAGTACTCTTTTAACCTACACAAAATTAAATTTTTCTGAGTCCTTTGCATGTAGCAATTTCAGAATTTTGAAAACAGAAGATTTTTTACATTATGTATAGTTTTTGAGCCCCTTTTTGATTAATTAGATTTATAAATATTTAGACAAAATTTTTTTAATAATTCAAATATTTTAAAGAAATTTTAAATTTCGAAATATTTAACAGACCCAATTTCTAATCTAAAATAATACGCATATATTTGATTCGAAAATTATTCTAATTTTCGGCATAAAACTTAACTGTGTTATTCAAAAACATTTTAAATAGCCTAATTACAGATTTTTAGGTTAATTTGGCAAAAAAAATATTCACAAATGATTAATAAAGAAAAATTTATTAAACGCTTAAAGCAGGGTATAGCCTAAAATATTTGTTTGATAAAGTTTGGAAAAAGAAAACCACTGTAGAAAACTAAAAAACATGAATTTACAATGATTAAATGAATTGTTTAAGAGTCATCCACCCAAGAATAGATGGAATACAACATTTTGTATCCAACCAAAACAAAAAAACTGCAAAAATTCCAAGACTACTCTTTTTTCGAAAAATTTCCCAAATTTGAAATAAAATAAAAACAAATTAAATAAAATAGTGATGCATTTATAATAAAACCATACTAGATATTCGAATACTTTCAGTATTCGTAATATAAAAAATTCTTTAACACAATTTGTTCCCATTATTACTTCTCAGCAGGCTTCGTAATGCACGCACATGTGCGCACATGCACATGTGCAAAAATTGATGTGCAGACAAAAGATGCACATGCACATGTGCATGTGCAAATTTTTGTTTATACTTTGCACTTGCACATGTGCATGTGCGAATTTGACTTCATATTTCGCACATGCACAAATATTTTGCACTTCGCACATCAAGATGTGCAAGTGCAGATACTATTCGCACATGCACATCTCCATGTGCGATGTGCGAATACAAATTCGCACATTCAAGTGCAAGTGCATATGCACGTGCATTAAAAAACAGCTAACATTAGAAAAAAATCGCTAATATTGTCGAAAATCGCAAATATATAAAAAAAATCGATAATAATTTAAAAAAAAATGCAAAAATGGATAAAAAATCGCCAAAATTGAAAAAAATCGCCCAAATTAAAAAAGAACTGTCCAAATTTTCAAAAAATCGCCAAAAATTTAAAAAAAAATTGACAAATATGAAAAAATCGCCGAATTTAAAAAAATCTTTAAAATTTAAAAAAATTGCATAATTTAAAAAAAAAAATTCAAATTTTAAGAAAATCTCCGAAATTTAAAAAAATATTGGATAGATATTGGAAAAAATTAGAAAAAATCGTCAAAACTTGAAAAATCGTCAAAAATTTGAAAAAATCTGCAAAATTTAAAAAAATTGCCAAAATTGAAAAAATCGTTAAAAATTGGAAAAAAAATCGCCAAAATTTTAAAAAATCGTCAAAATTTTAATAAAAAATTCCAAAATTTGAAAAAAACACTAAATTCGAAAAAAAAGTAAAAATTTGAAAAATTGTGAAAAATTTGACAAAATCTTCAAAAATTAAAAAAAATCGCCAAAATTTTAAAAAATTTCCAAAATTGGAAAAATCCCAAAAAGTGGAAAAAATCGTCAAAATTTGAAAAATCGTGAAAAATTTTAAAAAATTGTCAAAAAAAAATTTCCGAAATTGAAAAAATCGTTAAAAATTCGAAAAAATCGCCAAAATGGAAAAAAATTTCCAAAATTTGAAAAAAACACTAAAATTGAAAAAAAGTCAAAATTTGACAAAATCTACAAAAATTAAAAAAAAATCGCCAAAATTTAAAAAAATCGTCAAAATTTGAAAAATTTTCCAAAATTGGAAAAAAGCCCAAAATTGGAAAAAATCGTCAAAATTTGAAAAATCGTCAAAAATTTTAAAAAATCGTCAAAAATTTCCAAAATTGGAAAAAATCCCCAAAATTTAAAAAAATCGCTAAAAATTCAGAAAAATCGCCAAAATTAAAAAATCTCCAAAATTTTAAAATAGTCATGTGTTGAAAAAATCGACATAATTTGAAAAATTCGCGAATATTTGAAAAAACTGCAAAAATTAAAAAAAATAAAATTTAGAAAAAATCGTCATAATTAAAAAAAAAATCGAAAATGGCAAAACTGTCAGAAATTCGAAATCATGACAATCGTCAGAATTAGAAACAATGAAAAATTATATGGTGAAAATTTAAAAAAAAATCTTCAAAAATTAAAAAAAATCGCAAAATTCATTTTCGCATTTATTTTTCTCTACGAGGCTTAGTGGTGGTGGATTTTCACCTTTGGTGCAGTCAGTTTTCCTCTAGCTCTTCTAGTTTTCGAGATATGGACGATTTAAATTTTATATAAGCGATTTTCGCACTTATTTTTCCACAGATGACTCAATATGACTTCCCTGCAGAGAAACAAGCCGAACAAAATAATCGGCGGCGGCGGCGCAAGCAAAAAATCGGCGGCGGCGGCGGCGATTGAGGTTGAGCCGGATAAAAATCGGCGGCGGCGGCGCAACCAAATAATCGGCGGCGGCGGCGGCGGCTTGATCGGCTGAAAACAACATTTGTAATGTGATTTGAAAACGTTTATGTTTTTTTACGAAAGATAGATATTTTACTATCTCTCTATATGCCTTTACGTTTTTTGCCATTACTCTTACCTGAACATCTCTCAAAGATTTGTACGAATAATCTTCAAGGTTTACTATTTTTGAAAAGTTATTCATCATCGCTCTTATATCTGAAACATTTGGAATAATTATTGGAGGCGGTTTTTCTTCAGAAAGCTCTTTGTTTGCATTATCGTTAATATAATTATCATCATCATTATTGTCTACATCAAGTGCAGCAAACATGTTGTTGCTAGTAGGTACTTGGTATATCATCATTAGGGCAAGGAATTTCATGCACTTAAAAATGAAAAATATGCGCCTAAAATATGCGGTTAAAAAAGAAAAATATGCACTAACAATATAAGAAATATGCACTAAAAACTATAATTTTTGCAAAAATAATGCACTTAAAACTTAAAAATATATTTAAGTTAGTTATTTTGCAAACAGGCACAGAACTCGAAGATTTCCCATAGGTCAATAAAGTCTTAAAAATGTTTATTTTGATTGAATCAAAATATGAAAACGTATCAATTTTTTATATTTTTTTACACAATAAAAAATGCTACTAAAAATGAAAAATATGCACAAATATGCATTAAAAAGCACAAAATATGCATTAAAAATCCACCAAATATGCATTTAAAGTCGAAATATGCAAAAACACGCATTTATGTCAAAATATGCAAAAATATGCAACTACAAATCGATGCCAGTTTGTTCTAAATTTGATGAGTCGCATAAATGTTTAGTCCATATTAGTTTTGGACTATCGAGGAATAACATGCATTTGCATGGAATTCCTTGCCCTAATCATCATTGTTGGTAGTTTTTGTTATTTTGATTGCATGCTTAACTAATTCTGGTGATCGATTTTGTCGTTGTTTCATTGTTTTGTTTTCAGCGACTGTCTACAAGACAATTAGCGTGTTTTTTAATCGCCTGGATTTAGAATTTTTCATACAAAAAATGGATTTCTTAAATCCAAAAAAAAAAAGTGGATTTAATAAATCCACAATAAAAGCACGAATATATGAAACAGCCTATTAATTTAATGTCAGAAAAAAATACGAATGGAAATTAAAAGAAAAACAAAAAAATTTAAAAACTACAAATAAAAGGTTTTTCTTAAATTTTTTTATGAAATATGTTTAGAAAAAAAAACTACACCTCACCAAATACATAGTTTTCATCTTGGACATGGAGAAATAGCTCAAATAAAAATGACAATTTTTCACTCTACAGTAAGTAATTTAATTAAATCCAATTAGTGAATATTAAATATTGCAATGGAATTTTTCAATTGTGTAAAAATATAAATTCAAGTATAAAACTGAAAAGGCAGACTGTTTATCGCTGTTTTATGTAAAATATAATTATAAATTAAAAGTTAAAGTAGAATCCTTCAGCATCGAATTCGGTATTAAAAATTAGGTTGAAAGAAGTGTCGGACAGAAAATTTTTTTAAAATAGGAAAAATCTAACCCCATCTGTTGAGCACTTTTAGAAATACTTTTTGGATTTATTAAATCCAAGTGATTAGAAAAAACGGCTAATATCGCTTTCTTCAATAGACTCGCTGCTACTATCCATTCTGCTGTAACAGCAGAGGATTAGTATAGCAGAATATTAATCCCTTTGTTTACTACTTAATAATAAGTAATAATTTGTTGTTGATTTCAATATACAATGTATTAAAAAAAAGTTTTTTCTTAAAACAATAACAAATTTTATTGCTTTTAATTTTAAATAGAATTATAGAAAAGAGATCACAATTAACTTCTGCACTTTATCACGGTCAGAAAATCGCTCGCAAAAAAAAATATATAAAATCAATTTATATAAGATTTGTTGTTGGTTCACGTGTGATTTGTTTCATGTTCGCATAGATCCATGGCTAGTCAAGACTATATCTAACAAATGGTCCTAAATATTTAATATAACATACAAGTTTTATTTAATAAATTATAAACATACCCTTTTAGGGCTACAAAGTAATCCCAACATTGGGAAAATATAACCCCCTTGGAACTCAAAACAATTTTTGCCTCTTATAGAATTTTCAGACAATTAAAGCATACTGGGAATCAATTTTTTTTTATTTATTCTTTTTAATTTTAACAAATTAAGGAATAAATAAAGACCATAGAAAAAATACATATCGATTGATTTAAGAAATTAAACTTGTTTGAAGACTTTTGAATGGAGGCTTTGTTAGAAAGTTTGGGCAGGATGCACATATCTTGTAGGGACCCATTTGAATTAGATGCCCAATCAATAATGTCCTTAAATGATGAAATTATGTGATCAATTCGAACATTGGTTTGAGCATTTTATCCGTAAAAGTGTCCTTTTCTAAATATTATAGAATTTTACAATATCTTTTATCTTTACCTTTTCAGTTATTTGTTACAAGATGTTTAATTTATCCAAAATATTCAACTGACCCTTTTTAAAAATGTATTTTAGAATTGAAAAAATATATATGGGAGATTAAAAAAATGTGATAAAAACCATGTAACCAGCTAATTTCAAATGCATGGATTACATTTGAGTTATATATTTCGATATATATCAGCGCATTGTCACATGTTTTACAAAATTTATAACAATCTGACCAATTTTTGGTTAGTACATAAAATTTGTAACCAATTATAGGCCAAATGTAAACTCCGTAACCAGTAACTCATAAGGTGTTTTAACTTTAATGGCTTATATTTTAATAACCAATGAAGCTAAACACTAACTGTAAGAATTTATATGAATAGGAGAAGTAACGCTTTTAACAAAAATTAATACATTTTACAAACTTTTTCGTATATCTATGCGAACACGACTTCAACTCTGTAACGATTTTTCGTCATAATTTTTGATAGAAATGCATACACGAAATACATATATTGAGTTTTAAATGCAAAGTTAAGCAGTTAAAATTTTTATTAATTGATTTTTTACACATCTGCAAAGAGTTGCAATCTGAAGTATTATATTAACCCATTAAGAACTTTTTTTTTTAATTTTTTTCACAGTATAAATTTACATAAGCTTTTATAGCTTAAAAAAATTATATTTATAAAAATTTAATATTTAGAAGATTTTAACTTTTTTCTTTTCATATAAAAAAATTATTTTTAGCTCTGGTTGTTCAAGTTTAATGAATTAGTAAATTCTTTTTAAAAAATATATTTATTTTTAAATTTTTTATATTTGAAAATTGATACTTCCAGCCGAAATGAGCCGAAAAAAATCGGCGGCGGCGGCTGAGGCAAAAATGACCGGCGGCGGCGGCTTAAACGGCTCACGGCGGCTGGCTTGTTTCTCTGCTTCCCTGTTCCAAAACCGTTGTCCGTTTTCATCTAGCTCATTTGGTTTTCGCACGGGATATATTCCAAATAAAAGCCCTTTTCTCTCTACAACGCTTAGTTTTCGAGAAAAACGCGATTTTAAAATCTAGCAATGCAAGTCAAAATCTAGTTCCGCTATCGGGGTATTGGTGGCGAGTGTTGAACTTTGGTGCACTCAGTTTTCCTCTAGCTCTTCTAGTTTTCGAGATATGTACGATTTAAATTTTATTTAAGCGATTTTCGCACTTATTTTTCTACAGATGACTCACTATGACTTCCCTGTTCCAAAACAGTTGTCCGTTTTCATCTAACTCATTTAGTTTTCGAGATACGGGAAATATTCCAAATAAAAGCCCTTTTCTCTCTACGACGCTTAGTTTTCGAGAAAAACGCGATTTTAAAATCTAGGAATGCAAGTCAAAATCTAGTTCCACTATCGGGGTATTGGTGGCGAGTGTTGAACTTTGGTGCACTCAGTTTTCCTCTAGCTCTTCTAGTTTTCGAGATATGGACGATTTAAATTTTAAATAAGCGATTTTCGCAGTTATTTTTCCACAGATAACTCACTATGACTTCCGTGTTCCAAAACCGTTGTCCGTTTTCATCTAGCTCATTTAGTTTTCGAGATACGGGAGATATTCCAAATAAAAGCCCCTTTTCTCCCTACGACGCTTAGTTTTCGAGAAAAACGCGATTTTAAAATCTAGCAATACAAGTCAAAATCTAGTTCCGCTATCGGGGTATTGGTGGCGAGTTTTGAACTTTGGTGCAGTCAGTTTTCCTCTAATGGACGATTTAGATTTTATTTAAGCGATTTTCGCCTTTATTTTTTCACAGATGACTCACTATGACTTCCCTGTTCCAAAACCATTGTCCGTTTTCATCTAACTCATTTAGTTTTCGAGATACGGGAGATATTCCAAATAAAAGCCCTTTTCTCTCTACGACGCTTAGTTTTCGAGAACAACGCGATTTTAAAATCTAGCAATACAAGTCAAAATCTAGTTCCGCTATCGAGGTATTGGTGGCGAGTTTTGAACTTTGGTGCACTCAGTTTTCCTCTAGGTCTTCTAGTTTTCGAGATATGGACGATTTAAATTTTATATAAGCGATTTTCGCACTTATTTTTCCACAGATGACTCACTATGATTTAGATTAAAAATAAAAGCCCTTAAATATGTATGTGAAATAAAATATGGAATGTTGAAAAAATATACGAGTATATTGAAAAGAAAATAGCATTAAAAAATTAAAATAAAATTCACGTCATACATATATACATATTAACATAAAATATTTTTAAAAATAAAATAAATAACATAAATATAAACGTAATTATTTTAGAGGTCAACACTAAATAAAAGTAAGACGAAATATTCATTTGCCTTTTTTACTGGTTATTTAAACAATATTTAAAATAAATAACAGAACAAATTTTCATTGAAATCAAAAAAGGACTGGTTTTGATTGATATGTCACTTATTTTAATTTTCTTTTTTTTATTTTAAAAATAATAGAACGAGCACAACCTTGAAACTTCAATTGCGATCTGCAACTTCTAAACAAAACTTTTTTGGAGATATTTTGTTATCAGACCATATTTTTATTTTTTCAAACTTTGCATATCAAACATGTTGCTTTTGGTAAAAAAAAAACAAATTATTACAATTTTCTCAGATTTTTGAATATTGATTTAGAGGTCGCGACAACGCGTTTTTTTATTTTTAATTTTTTTTTATGGTACCCCTTATTAATGTAACATTTGGTAAGAAATATTTTTAAACAATTTTCTTAGATAAAAAAAAAATGAAAGAGCTAGAAGAAGCGCTGCACCAAAGGTCAAACCCACCACCAATATAGCGTTTTTCTCGAAAACTAAGCGTCGTAGAGAGAAAAGGGCTAGATGAAAACGGACAACGGTTTTGGAACAGGGAAGTCATATTGAGTCATCTGTGGAAAAATAAGTGCGAAAATCGCTTATATAAAATTTAAATCGTCCATATCTCGAAAACTAGAAGAGCTAGAGGAAAACTGACTGCACCAAATTTCAAAACTCGCCACCAATACCCTGATAGCGGAACTAGATTTTGACTTGTATTGCTAGATTTTAAAATCGCGTTTTTCTTGAAAACAAAGCTTCGTAGAGAGAAAAGGGCTTTTATTTGGAATATCTCCCGTATCTCGAAAACTAAATGAGTTAGATGAAAACGGACAACGGTTTTGGAACAGGGAAGTCATAGTGAGTCATCTGTGGAAAAATAAGTGCGAAAATCGCTTATATAAAATTTAAATCGTCCATATCTCGAAAACTAGAAGAGCTAGAGGAAAACTGAGTGCACCAAAGTTCAACACTCGCCACCAATACCCCGATAGCGGAACTAGATTTTGACTTGTATTGCTAGATTTTAAAATCGCGTTTTTCTCGAAAACTAAGCGAAAAGGGCTTTTATTTGGAATATCTCCCGTATCTCGAAAACTAAATGAGTTAGATGAAAACGGACTACGGTTTTGGAACAAGGAAAAATAAATTCGAGAAACAAATTTTGTCGATTTTCACAAATTTTTACGACTTTTTGATTCTGGCATTTTGCAATTTTTTCCAATTTTTGCCGACTTTTTGAAATTTTGATATTTTTTAAAAATTTTTCAATTTTGGCAATTTTTTTAAATTTTCCGACTTTTTCCAATTTTTGACGACTTTTTGAAATTTTGACGATTTTGGTCATTTTTTCAAATATTGACAATTTTTTCAAAATTTTTACGATATTTCGTAATTTTGGCGATTTTGTCTAATTTTTGAAGATTTTTTTATTAAATTTTGACTATTTGGGCAATATTTTCAAATATTGACGATTTTTTCAAGTTATGACGATTTTTTCAAAATTTTTTCAAGATTTTTCAATTTTGGCAATTTTTCAAAATTTTCTGATTTTTTCCAATTTTTGAAGACTTTTTGAAATTTTGACGATTTTGGTAATTTTTTCAAATATTGACAATTTTTTCAAAATTTTTGCGATATTTCGCAATTTTGGCGATTTTGTCTAATTTTTGACGATTTTTTTTAAATTTTGACTATTTGGCCAATTTGTTCAAATATTGACGATTTTTTCAAATTTTATCGATTTTTTCAAAATTTTTACGATATTTTGCAATTTTGTATAATTTTTGACAATTTTTTTTAATTTTGGGCAATTCTTTCAAATATTGGCGATTTTTTCAAGTTATGACGATTTTTTCAAAATTTTTACAAAATTTTAAAATTTTTCAAATTTTTCGATTTTTTCCAATTTTTGACGACTTTTTGAAATTTTGACGATTTTGGTACTTTTTTCAAATTTTGTCGATTTTTTCAAAATTTTTACGATATTTTGCAATTTTGTATAATTTCTGACGATTTTTTTTAATTTTGGGCAATTCTTTCAAATATTGACGATTTTTTCAAGTAATGACGTATTTTTCAAAATTTTTACAAAATTTTTCAATTTTTACAAAATTTTTCAATTTTTCAAATTTTCGATTTTTTCCAATTTTTTTTTAATTTGGGGCAATTTTTTCAAATATTGACGATTTTTTCAAAATTTTTCATTTTTGGCAATTTTTCAAATTTTTGGCGATTTTTGGTGTTTTTTTTCAATTTTGAAGATTTTTAAAAATTTTTGCATTTTTTTTCTTGTTTCGGCGTTTTTTTCTGATATTGAAACTTTTATCAATTTCAGCGATTTTTTGCATCCATGTGCGCGCACATGTGTGCACATTTTGCACATACACATGTTGATGTGTAATGTGCAAGTACCAGTCTGCACTTGCACATGTGCATGTGCGAATTTGTATTCGCACATCGCACATGGAGATGTGCATGTGCGGATAGCATTCGCACATGCACATTTTGATGTGCATTTGCGAATAGTATTTGCACTTGCACATCTTGATGTGCGAAGTGCAAAATATTTTCGCACATGCACATGTGCAAAGTATAAAGTCAAATGCGCACATGCACATGTGTATGTGCGAAGTATAAACAAAAATTTGCACATGCACATGTGCATGTGCGAAGTATAAACACAAATTTGCACATGCACATGTGCAAGTGCAAGATGTGCGAAAATGTGCGCACATGTGTGTGCAAATACGAACCCTGCTTCTCAGTAATGTTTAAAAATCGTTTTTTAATATGTTTTGGTTTGTAACAAAACATTTTAATTTCCAAAATTTACAAAACAATATATTTACCTACAATTACCGAGTCAATCGTTCACAAAATCCATGAATCACTAACAATAAAAAGAGAGAATATACAAAGTGTTGCCAGAATTAAAAGCAAAATTAATAAACTTTTACAGCCGAATGCATAAAGTTCCTAAACAGTTTAATTAAACGTTTTGAAGCTAATTTGGGATAATATGTTTAATAATGAACAATTTAACAATCTGTTAAAGTAGGGTTATGCCTAAAATAAGCGTTTCATAAAGTTTGGAAAATAAAAATCTCTGTTGAAACCAAAAATATTCAGTTTTCATTTATTTAAAGGATTTTTCAAGGGTATATGAAATCTAAAGCGGAGAATACATGAAGGAACATTGACTAGGGAACAAAAAAAATCAAAAAATTTTGTAAACACGAATTGCACGAATGTCAACATGAACATACACAAATGAACATTCGTAAAAAAATGAGCATTTTTTCACGAATGTTCCTTCTTGTATTCTCCGCTTAAGAAAATGTAGAATCTAACATTCTGTAGCCAACAAATTAAAAAAACCTGGAACAATTGCACCATTTATACCTTTTTTCACTAAATTTTCTCAAATTGGTGTACAAATAAAATAAAAAATAAATTATACAAAATAGTGATGTTTATGTAATGAAAACATATTCGCCATTCGAATACTTTCAGTATTCGTTGTATTAAACTTTCTTTATAATATTATTTTACACTATTATATAACCAAAATATGTATAAAAATTGGTTTTATTAAGTTTTGATTTATTATAAATTATTTTTATTGGTAAAATCTTCAAAACAACATTATTCATCTATGATTAACGAGTCAATCGTTTACTAACTTTATGAATCACTAACAATTTATTTGAAAGTGGAGACACATTTTATAAGAGTGTTGCCAGAATAAAACTAGAAATTAACAAACTGTTATTTTACGATTATGCATAACATTTTTATACCCTACACCACTATGTGGTCAGGGTATTATAAGTTTGTGCTGATGTTTGTAACACCAAAAAATATTGGTCCCAGACCCACCTTATAGTATACCGATCGACTCAGAATTTTTTGATTTAACGATGTCCGTCCGTCCGTCCGTCTGTCTATCTGTCCATGCATTCTTGTGCGCACTCTAATGGTCGCAAATATTAAAATATTTTGATGAAATTTGGTACACCAACCTATGTCAGCCCAAGGACGAAGCCTATTAATTTTGGTTAAAACCGGTCCATGTTTAGACCTAGTGCCCATATAAGGGTCCCCCCAAAATTCTATTGTTTATACGCTGCAGGTCGCAAATATTAAGATATTTTGATGAAATTTGGTACACCGATTTATATCAGCCCAAGGACGAAGCCTATTGATTTTGGTTAACACCGGTCCATGTTTAGACCTAGTGCCGATATAAGGGTCCCCCAAAATTATATTGTTTATACGCTGCAGGTCGCAAATATTAAGATATTTTAATGAAATTTGGTTCGCTGACTCACATTATAGAAAATTTTGACACAAGTCCCATTTTAACCCATTCGAATTTCGGATCCAAACATTAGTTGGCTTTTAACCAGACTGGTGTAGGGTATTGTATAGTCGGCATACCCGACTTTAACCTTTTTACTCGTTTAATAAGGAAAAAGAATACTTTAGAAAATGGAATACATACGCAAAATTACGAAAAGTTTATGCATTAGAGCCTTATTGTATGTTTTTGAATACAATTTTATAATAAAGGTTTAACCCTTTGGCGAGTGGCGTACATTATAATGTACGTCGACTTCATCTACTCGTCAGTGATTTGAATTTTAACCAAAGCGATATTCATTTACTGTTATCGGTTCGTTATTTTGTTCTTATTAAAATTTTATGCAGGCTGTGAAGTTTCAAAACAACATGAGATCAGTAGAGTGAGTTTTGTCTTGTAGCCTGTAAGGATTGTATTTTCCATTGGCTGAATAAATAAATAAATAAATCATCACCGCTGCTGAGAATGTGTTAAAATTTAAAAGTTAAAAAAAGGCTAAAGTTTAGTCTCAAAAATTGTGTGATGAATAAAATTCAAAAACTCAAAAAAATTTATGTAGAGATAAGTAAAAGAAAAAATATAAAATTAAAATTTAAAAAAATTTTTAACCCGCTCGGGCTTGGCAGCATGTTAATGTTTGAATTTTAATTCCAAATATCTCCGCTAGGGGGGGCTACAAAGCCATAAAAGTAATACAAAATATTTTTTTTGCATAGATCTACATTTCCACGAAGTTTGGTCGGAAAATTCCCAGCTATTAAAATTCCCGTGTCAAAGGGTTAATAGAGATAATGAATGCTTTAGCAAATTCATGTTTTAAAGCTAAATTATGAAGTTCAGTTTTTATTTATTTACATAACATAAGAAGATATTTACAAAGTAATATTACAAACAATTAAAGATTTCAGGAATTGAATTGTCCTTTTCTACTTAGAAATATTTACATAAAGTATCATTACTAGTATTATAAAAATAAAATTTTCTTGTTTAGGCAAAAAGTAACAAAACCCTAATTAAAGCAAAAAAAAAGTTTTTATGTTGAGATAAAACTTAAGACTACGTACTAACAGTCAATTCGTTAATATGTGCATATTCAGACAATTGACATCTGAGATCATAATTGTGTGTGAGTATCGAAATTCTTTGTTCAACCATATCGATACAATTAATAGAGTGCAACCTTTCAGTAGAAAAATGCCAAGGAAGATAATAAATCATCTTCAGTAGTTTATTTTGACTTATTTGAAGTCTTTGTTTGTGACGCTTTGCTACATAGTGCCATACATGGGCTCCACAATACATTATGGACATAAAAATAACTTTAAAAATTATGACTTTGTTGTCTTGGCTTAGGGTAGACTTTCTGTTTATAAAAGAGTACATAAGTCTTATAATATTATTTATTTTGTTTATCATGTAAGATATATGAGCACTAAAATTAACTTTTGAGTCCAGGATAATTCCTAAGTATTTGACTTTAGCTTCCCATTTGATATTTGTGTTGTTAAAACGGAGTTCACTTTGGGGAGTAAAACAAAGCTTATGTCTTCTTGTGAAATACATTGCTTGAGATTTATGTGGGTTAATGAGGATTTTCCATTTTTGAAATATTCCTCTAAACGTATTAGAGCATTTTGGAGACTGTTTATAATGTCGTCAGCCAGTATCCCATGGCAGAGAATCGCAGTGTCATCTGCAAATATAGACGAAGAGCAATCGACAAACGTAGGAAAGCCAGATGTAAATATGTTGTATAAAATTTTCGACAGACAGGATCCTTGTGGGCAGCCTGCAGATATTGCAATTTCTGATGAACAGTTGCTTCCTATATAGACTTTGTATGTTCTATTTGTTAGAAAGCTCTGAATTAGTTTTATAATTTCCGAAGGAAAATTAAATTAAATCATTTTAGAAATTAGGCCATCATGCCATACCGAGTCGAACGCAGATTTAATATCCAATAATACCTTTCCCGTGGACTTCCCAGCATTAAAATTATTTTTGATTTTGGTCGTTATTCTAATTTACGGATGCGACGTATTGTGACCAGTTCTGAAACCGAATTGCTGTATTGGGAAAATATTGTTTTCATTACAAAATTTTAAAATATTTTTCTTTAACGATTTTTTCTAAGATTTTAATTAAAGACGATAATAATCTGATTGATCTATAAGACAATGGACAAGATGATGATTTGTTCGGTTTACAAATAGCAATAACCTTAGCTCCTTTCCAGCAATCTGGGAAATAAGAAAATTTTAAACAGTTGTTAATAATAAGAGTAAGATTTTGTATTCCTTTTTTAGGAAGGGCCTTTAAAATTCTGTTACTTATCCCATCAGTACCCGGAGACTTTTTCCTTTTAAGATTTTTTATAATATTTGTTATCTTATAAGTTGTAACATAATAATCAATATTTATGCTGGCATTGACGTATTGTGGAAAGTTTCTAATGCGTTGTTAACAGTAAAAAATAGTGGCATTGTCGCTTAAGTTGGCTGAAAGCGCGTGGTTTAATTTGAATGTGTTGGCTAGCAATTCACATTTCTCTTGAGCTGTTGAGTAACGAATACATTGTGTTTGAGAATTGGCATAATATTATACTTCTTTCGCAGTAGTTTTGAAATATTCCAAAAGGGAGAAGAACTTTTATCTAGGGATGCCAAAACTTTGCCCCAAGACTTGTTTCTTTCAATAATGAGTTCTTCCTTAACTTTTTTATTAAGTCGGTTCATTTCCATTTTATCATAGTTAAGTCTATCGAGTCATAATCATATTTTTAATGTGAACAGGTAAAGGTTTGTTTTTGGGCAATATAGTTTTTCTGGGAATACTTAGCGCTGTGGCGTCATTAATTATCCTATCAAATGTGTCTATCATAATATTAATATCGTTTCTTTCTATACTCTCTACTAGGGTTTGGGGTTCGGGAATTCCCGGGATATCCCGGGAAAAGTTTGCCGGGAATTCCCGGGAAAATAATATATTTTTCCCGGGAAAACGGGAAATTTTAAAAATACTAAATTCTTTAAATTCTTTTTGTTTGGAATAGGATTTTTTAGTTTTAGTCATAAAAACATTTTAAATACCAACACAAAATGTTATTGCTTAAATATTTTAAAAGGGAATCAATTTCTTTGAAACACAAAAAATCTTTGCCAAGTAATTAAGAGCATTTCAACTAATAAAGATTTTTCGCATAATGCAGCGCAGTGCAATATTTGCCCTAAAAGACTAATGGTTAACGAAGGTATTATCCGACATCTGAATTTGGTTCACAAAAAAAAAAAAATTGAGAGTCATGCAACTTCTTTTGAAGAAAACAACAACAAGAATAACGTTCCAGCTAAAATACTACCGTAGAAAAAAGTGTAAGCTGAATAGGCATTGAACGTTTTATGGTAGGGCAAACATTTCCTGAAATGGTATCCAAATTAGCCGCAGTCGACGGAATGTCAATCCGCACCATAACTAGATCTGCCTTTATTCGAGAAAGTTTTTATAATAAAAACCTGGCATTGCCAAAAAATGAAACCGATGTAAAGAACATTATATTAAATTACTACAATCAAGTAAAAGATATCATGATAAAAGAAATATTGAGCAATATTTCTAACAATAGGAGATTTACTATAATCTTATATGAATGAACAAGAATATCACAAAAGAGATATTTGAACATATATATAAACGGAAATAATTCATTTTATAACCTGCGGTAGGTTTATATGTCAGGAAGATGTACTGCTGATGAATTAAGAAGAATTGTAGAAATAAGGATAGAATAGTTTTATTTGTATTTGGAAAATAACATTGTGGCCACCATATCTAATGTGCCGATTGTGATAAAACGGTTTGTTTCCGACAATCCAGTAGTGGGTGCTTTCTGCTGGAATCATGCAATTCATTTGGCAGTGCTTAGAGTAATTTATGTGAAACGAAATGTTCAACATTCTGATATTTTTACTTTGAATTCTCACTACACAGACTGAATTTGTACTGAAATAGTGTTTTTTTTAAACAAATATTACTTATATAGGTGGTTTTCATTAACAATTTTGTTCAAAAATATTTCCCGGGAATCCCGGTATTCCCGGGAATCAAATTTTTTTATTCCCGTTTCCCGGGAAATGAAAAAGTCCGGGAAATCCCAAACCCTACTCTCTACGCTGTTTTCAGATATATTATGATTAATTGATTGTTTAAATTGTGCCCTGTTGGCTCTACCAAAATCATAAACAGAATTAGACGAATTGCAAATTGATCCAAAAAGGGTAATTACTACCGGCAAGTGATCAGAACTTAAATCGTTCAATGCAACTGGTTCAGTGATTTTAAAAGGTCAGGTAAAAATCCAAAGTAGAGGCTTGATGTGATTCGTTTAATGGTAAATGGGTGGGATTGCATGGATACTAGGGTATTCAATTAATCGGCTTTTTATTTTAATCGATTAATCGTGTAAATAATTATTCGAGTTTTTTCTTAACCGGTTAATCGAACAAAATTTTAAAATTAATCGATTAATCGATGTGTGTTTTTAATAATTTTATTTAAAAAAGGGAACAAAAATAAATTCAGCAACTCTTCTGAAATTCATAAAAATTTAAAAAAAATTAATAATTGAGATAAGATTTTTTCATTATTTTTTTTTGTCCCATCTTTCACATACATATTAACATTTTATCCAAATCAGGGAGAACCACACCGCAATGAGTTAAAGAATTGAAGAATAATATAAGACCCCGTACATTAATTTGTATCGCTTTCCTATGCATTGAGAGGAATTCTGTTTAGAATTGATTTTCCCTCTAAGTTTCCGTACCTCCATCCCTTTATTTTATTAATTCAGAGTGCTCACTAAACAAGCTTTATTACATTGAGCATTAATTATAATTAATAAATCTAATAATCATTAATTACAATAATTATTAATGCTTTCGTTTAATATCAACATTTAAAAAGTCGTAAAAAATAATTAAAAATTTATTATACGTAAATAAGCGCCCTATGCTCCAGTGGGAATTAGAGCAAGATATATAAATAGATACCACCACTTTACTAGATAAGTCACAACAACAGAGTAGTAATTTGGAAGATGACAAAGCAAATTGTGATAATTTTGTGTTGTTTTTGTTATTTCTTTGGGATTTAAGATGTTTATTAACGCTCCTACTTGAAAATATGGAATTCTCATTGAGCTGAAACTAACAAATATTTCTAGAAATTCTAAAAGGTCGTCCCTTAATTATTTTCTTAGGCCAGAATGAAATCCGGATAGGTACAAGCCTACAGCAAATTATTTATCAGAATTAAAAAAAAAAAGTTTTGAGATTTTAGCACATTTTGAGATTTTAGCACATTTACTTTAATAAAAAATTTATATTTTTTAAACATTTTTGTAATTTTCTACCAATTTCGATTAATCGATTAATCGCATGAAATTTTTCGAATTATTCGAAATTTGGACATTTTAAATTATTCGAACAATTTTTGAGAAAAATTGTTCGATTAATCGAATAACGATTAATCGATTGAATACCCTAATGGATACTTAATCCATACATTGTTTAATTCAATTTTTTCATGAAGAATATTTCCCCAGCAGTTGGCACGCAAACATCCCCAAGACCGATGTCTGCTGTTAAAATCTCCTCCCAGTATTAGATTATCGTTGGTGCAGCGTGTAAGCTTTAATATATCCGCTGCAAAATTATTCGCCATCAGGGCCAGCTGAAACACCAGGAAAATAGCAGGAATATATTAAAATAGGACCATCAGGCGATTCTAATTGTATACCGATATTTTCAATTAGCACTGTATCTAATTTGTGACGTATAGATTTTTTGACAAAAATAGCTCCCCATCTTGAATTTTCTCTGTCATTTCTATAGCAGTAAAAGTCATTATTTCTTATAGACACATCTGGAGACAACAAGTTAGTAGTAGTTAGTAGAAAATCAAATAATTCACCTTTTTTTATGTCGAATGCCTCTAGCATTCCATATCATTATTTTCGTTGCAAAATTAGTTGAAAATGTTGTTGTTGAAGTCTGAGTCATTATGAAAGAAATTTACATGTTATACTTGACACTACTTCTAGTTGGTCAAGTTTGGATTTACATGCTCTTAATTTATGTATAAGTTCAAATGTTATATTTTTAATCTCATCAAATGAGAATAAATCATTATTAATATTTGTATTTAAATTATACCAGCGGGTGGAGCTCCTGAATGAAGCGCATGAAATTGGGACCCGCTATGAATAGGAACAGTAGGAACGTGTGATTGGTTGTTCGAATAACTACCACGTCCCTGTGATCTGGAGTTTTTGGTATTGATACGTTGTTTTATCTCTATATAATTTTTGCGGTTAGGGCAATCAGCTAAAGACGATTGGTGGTTACCACTGCAATTGGCACATTTATTAATGTCTGAGGTACACTCATCAGTTTTGTGACCATTTGTTAACTTAATTTTAAAATCGCTAAAAACAAAGAAAAATCTGGTCATTTTTAAGGCTCTGTCATTTTAACTCTGGAGACCTTTTGTGGATAAAGATAATGCAAGATTTAAGGAAATTTTACTAAAATTTCCAAAAACATACAGTTTGTATAAATCCGACCAGTGCTCGCTAAATTTTACTATGTAATTTGATAGAAGGTTGATATCGCTTATTTTTCATTAAAAGCCACGCCTACTTAAAACAAGTTACAAAATAAAAAAACGGACATTACGTTAAAATTCTGCACCATTTTCTGAACAATCTCCTCGCATTTTGGTGTGAATTTATCCACTATTTTGATCTTTAAAAATAAAGGCAACGAGAATAAAATTAGAAAAAATTTGAATGTATCTATTATATTGATCATGTGTGTATATCATTATGTGCGTTCCCGTACGTTACCGCGGGTACCCGCGGAAACCCAAAACAGTCCAAACAACAACAATTTACACGCAATTTTGAGTACGGGAACGCCTTTGGGCAAGTTTGTGTAACTTCGATAAAGTACGGGAACAGACATATTATATCAAATATATACATTGGCGTACCTAGACCATTTTTCTGGGGTGGGCAAGCGACCCATTAATTTTCTGAAGAAAACCTCGTACAATGAATGTGTTCCAAGCTATATTTTCAGATTATTATGATAGAGAAAAGAAATCTAAGATCAACCTGTCTAATTCGTCTACTTCGGACGAATCCTTTCTAACCCCATATTCTGATCACTTAAATTACCGAGGTGGTCAAAAACAGTGAGATGTTCATCTTACAATTTTTTTTTTCTCCAAAATATTGAAATTTCATTAAAATAACATAGTAATGTTTAGTTTGAAGAAATTTCCTAGTTAGATATTAACTAATTATTCATTTAGAAAACTATGAAATCTAAGATATTTAACTCACCAAAAAAGATTATGCGTTATATTTCTATTATTGAACAACTTTGCGATTCTAATAATTTTTCTTAAAGAAAAACTCGTATGGTCGGTCAATTTTATAATCAGAACTAAGATCGATTTGTTTTTTAAATATTTCTTAGGTAAGAAATTTTCAAACAGCTTTCTTATTTAAGAAATATTTAAAACAAAAATCGATCTTAGTTCTGACTATAGAACTGACCCTTAGATTGCAACAACTTAGCTGCCTAGGAATCTAGTAGAGATTTTCCCAAACCAAAAACACAGGATTAATTGATATAAAAAAAGTATTATTGTGATACTTTTTGCCATCAAAATTATAGATAAAAGAATTGTAGGTATATTTTTTTTAAATTCTGGGGTGGGCAAAAGTCAGTCTAGGGTGGGTTTAGCCCACCCCAGACCGGCCTAAGTCCGCCAATGAATATATAATGATGAAGAAACGTTCTAGGTGGTACATAGATAGGTATCTGTGATAATAAATCAGAACAGTCAATACCACCAGTGATTATATCGAATATAAATAATAATGAATGGAGTCTATGGCGATATTCTAGTATTTCCAAACCCAAGAATAGTGCCCTAGATTCGTATGAAGGAATAGGCTCAATATATGTAATTGAAGAAAGAGCATATTTTACAAATATTCGTTGCACTCTCTCAAGACGAGAGATATGAGTCCCACAATGTGGACTCCAAACTATAGAGGCATACTCCAACTTTGATCTAACATAAGACGTATAAATTAGTCTTAAAGTAACGGCAATTCCGAAAAACTTTAACTTATGAAGGCGCTATGCTTGCCTTCCTTTGGAATAATATAATTCATATTAAACAATCATCTTAATTTTTGCATTAAAAATACAAAAATTGTTTTTTCGGACTTTCTATATTTTCATATATTTAGTTAGAATATTCTTCTACCTCAAGTCCAAATTCTAATATGATATTGTCATATTAGATTTTATTTGTTGTTTCAAAAAGGGTTGATCATTTTCAAGATAGACAATACAATTGTTCCGTAGGCATCACCCTACTCTTCAGTTGTCCGCAATAAGAAAATGATAACTTTCTTACGCAAACCGAGACATTATATAAGGTACAAAAAATCAACGGGGTGAGAATTTTGTTACTTTCGTGTATGAACTGTCTGATTTGGTAAAACCAGCTATAAATCAACTCCTTTTTGAAACAACAAATAAAATCTAATATGACAATATCATATTTGGACTTGAGGTAGAAGAATATTCTAACTAAATATATGAAAATATAGAAAGTCCGAAAAAACAATTTTTGTATTTTTAATGCAAAAATTAAGATGATTGTTGAAAATAAGCACACCACGGCTAAAATCTCATTCAAATATTTCTTTTGTTTTGAGTTTAAAGTTAGTTGTTTTTACAAAATGTATTGACAACAAACATACATAAATTAGTACCCAAAGGGTACTTTTATTAGAGTTGTAAAAGTATTGAGTATTCCGGTACTGAGTACTCAATACTGACTGTGTTTTTGAGTACTCAATACTAAAACGGTACTACTCAATACTTTTAAAGATGCAATTTTCCGTAGAAATGTGTATTTTCGTATGAAAATACAACTCTAAAAATAGTACTAAAAATACAACTCTGGAAATACAACTCTATTTCTGAAGCAAAGAAATTTGTAATGAATTTTTGGGTAAAATTATTTAATTAATTTATTTAAAATGTTTGAAATTTATTAAAATGTAAGTAACAATAGTTATTTAACACGTGTATGTGAATTGTTATTATTTTTCCTTATAAATACGAACTCATAACATTTTTATTTTTAAATTCAAAAAAACCGTTAAAAGTATTGAGTAGTAACGAGTACTCAATTGAAAAGTATTGAGTAGTATTGAGTACTCAAAAAGTATCGAAATTTCACAACTCTAACTTTTATGTAATTGTTGCTTTCAAAAAGGAGTTGATTTATAGCTGGTTTTACCAAATCAGACAGTTCATACACGAAAGTACAAAATTCTCATCCCGTTGATTTTTTGTACCTTATGTAATGTCTCGGTTTGCGTAAAGGCTCAATTAGACGTGCCATAACCATATAAAACAGCTGTTTAAACCAATCTTATAGGCTACAATGTATTCGATTATAGGTGACATGCCATAACGCCATAACCGTAACCGTAGATACCAATTGAATTTTGGTTGTCTGCTGTGGCGTTATGGTTACGGCTATGGCGTTATGGCACGTCTAATTGAACCTTAAGAAAGTTATCATTTTCTTATTGCGGACAACTGAAGAGTAGGGTGATGCCTACGAAACAATTGTATTGTCTATCTTGAAAATGATCAACCCTTTTTGAAACAACAAATAAAATCTAATATGACAATATCATATTAGAATTTGGACTTGAGGTAGAAGAATATTCTAACTATATATATGATAATTCATATTATATAATTTTCAAGTGAAATCAAATAAAATGGCATCAAAAGTAGGAAATAGAAACCACTGAATTGAAAATTTATCTAATTTCACGTCAAAAAAGAATTTAATAAAAAAAAAACTAGTAAAAATAGTAAAAACTAGCATTAAACAAACAGACATGTTACTAATATGGAGAAATATTGAGATTTTTAAGCAATTACTTCACAATTTTAGTCTGCTTGCGAGTAGACTAATTGTGTTATTCAAAAACTTTTAATAGAGCCTAATTGCAGATTTTTAAGCTAATTTGGCAAAAAGAATATCCACAAATCTATACTAAGTAATATAATAAAGAGGTAATGTGTGTATATTTGTTTGCTTGTTTGTAGGAGTTAATCTCCGTAACTACTCATCTGAATTCAAAAATATTTGTTCCAGTATTTAGAATGGTCCTTAAGGCAGGGACGTGCGGTGAAGTTTTTAATTGGGTGTTCTCCACAAATATTTGAGGACAGTGCAAAACTATAGTCATAGGAAAATCACACAAGTGCAAAAAGTACAATTATACTTCCATATCAGGGAAATCAATGATAAACGGAAACAAATTAAAAATTTTTACCTTTAATGCTGCGTTCATTTCTATTTTTAAATCCTGAGATTTCAATGGAAATCTCGACCGGAACTCTTGACCGTTTTTTTTTTGTAAACAAAGTACCACAAAAAAATAACCTTAAATTAAAAATATTTTTAAAAACCATTTTACTCACTGGCGGAATATAATTTACATTATTTTATGTAAAGATCTAACGCCAATTATGTTAGTAAATTCGTTTTTTTCTAAGGACGACAATCTAGAAACCAGGGGCCAGACTCCCGCAGTCGTAAGAGTCCGAAATTGTTAAAAAAATCACGTTTTTAAAGTGCAAATAAAAGAACACGAACAACTATTGTTATAACGTAATAAAGAAACTAAATGCTTCACCTCTAACCTGGTATCGAATAACACTCGATCACAACTGCGGTAATTTGTCCCCAGATTTTTCAATATTTTGATCGAAGAAAGACATGCACGCAGTATTGTATTATATAGTATATTCTTGGTTTCTTCCAAGACCAATACCAGATCGTTATAGATGGGGTGCCGTTTATTTGTTCTTCTTTTCATTTGTTTTTATTGTTTTGTTTTATTTTTTTCTTCTATTTTTTATGCTTTTTAATTAATTATTTATAAATTGTCATTATCTATTTTTTTGCATTACAAAAAGTACTATTTTTTAATGAAATTTTTAAAATTCAAAATCTGAAATTCATAAAATCCAAAAGCTACCGTTTGAAATTCAAGAAATATGAAATAAAATTAAAAGGTAAAACTACCAAATAAAGCCAAAAAAATTCCAATTGAAATTGAAAAAAAAAACTAAATAAAACGAGTAAAAAGGTTAAAGTCGGGCATGCCGACTATACAATACCCTACACCAGTCTGGTGTATTGTTTGGATCCGAAATTCGAATGGGTTAAAATGGGGCTCGTGTCAAAATTTTCTATAATGTGAGTCAGCGCACCAAATTTCATTAAAATATCTTAATATTTGCGACCTGCAGTTTGTAACCAAGCCAATTTTGGGGGGACCCTTATATGGGCACTAGTTCTAAACATGGACCGATGTTCACCAAAATCAATAGGCTTCGTCCTTGGGCCAATGTAGGTCTGTGTACCAAATTTCATCAAAATATCTTAATATTTACGACCTGCAGCGTATAAACAGTATAATTTTGGTAGGACCCTTATATGGGCACTAGGTCTAAACATGGGCCGATGTTCACCAAAATCAATAGGCTGCGTTATTGGGCTAACATAGGTCTATGTACCAAATTTCGTCAAAATATCTTAATATTTACGACCTGCAGCGTATAAACAGTATAATTTTGGTAGGACCCTTATATGGGCACTAGTTCTAAACATGGACCGATGTTCACCAAAATCAATAGGCATCGTCCTTGGGCCAACATAGGTCTATGTACCAAATTTCATCAAAATATCTTAATATTTACGACCTGCAGCGTATAAACAGTATAATTTTGGTAGGACCCTTATATGGGCACTAGGTCTAAACATGGACCGATGTTCACCAAAATCAATAGGCTACGTTATTGGGCTAACATAGGTCTATGTATCAAATTTCATCAAAATATCTTAATATTTGCGACCTGCAGCGTATAAACATTATAATTTTGGTAGGACCCTTATATGGGCACTAGGTCTAAACATGGACCGATGTTCACCAAAATCAAACTTGTTCGTCCTTGGGCCAACATAGGTCTGCGTACCAAATTTCATCAAAATATCTTAATATTTGCGACCTGTAGAGTGCGCACAAGATTGCATGGACAGACAGACAGACGGACGGACGGACATCGTTAAATCGAAATAAAAAAAATAAACGACCAATATTTTTTGGTGTTACAAACATCAGCACAAACTTATAATCAGCAAAACATCAGCACAAGGTATAATGACCACATAGTAGTGTAGGGTATTAAAATCTCAAAAAATACCAAGTTAAATTCAGTTTACATTTATTTAATTTCAATTCATATTTTTTTTAATTTCATTTTGTATGTTTTGAATTTAAATTTATATTTTTTAATTCATTTGGTATTTATACCCTACACCACTATGTGGTCATTATACCCTACACCACTATGTGGTCAGGGTATTATAAGTTTGTGCTGATGTTTGTAACACCAAAAAATATTGGTCGTAGACCCACCTTATAGTATACCGATCGGTTCAGAATTTTTTTTTATTTCGATTAAACGATGTCCGTCTGTCCGTCCGTCCGTCTGTCTGTCTGTCCATGCAATCTTGTGCGCACTCTACAGGTCGCAAATATTAAGATATTTTGATGAAATTTGGTACACAGAACTATATTGGCTCAAGGACGAACAAGTTTGATTTTGGTGAACATCGGTCCATGTTTAGACCTAGTGCCCATATAAGGGTCCTACCAAAATTATATTGTTTATACGCTGCAGGTCGTAAATATTAAGATATTTAGACGAAATTCGGTACACAGACCTATGTTAGTCCAATAACGCAGCCTATTGATTTTGGTGAACATCGGTCCATGTTTAGACCTAGTGCCCATATAAGGGTCCTACCAAAATTATACTGTTTATACGCTGCAGGTCGTAAATATTAAGATATTTTGATGAAATTTGGTACATAGACCTATGTTGGCCCAAGGACGATGCCTATTGATTTTGGTGAACATCGGTCCATGTTTAGAACTAGTGCCCATTAAGGGTCCCCCCAAAATTGGCTTGGTTACAAACTGCAGGTCGCAAATATTAAGATATTTTAATGAAATTTGGTGCGCTGACTCACATTATAGAAAATTTTGACACAAGCCCCATTTTAACCCATTCGAATTTCGGATCCAAACAATACACCAGACTGGTGTAGGGTATTGTATAGTCGGCATGCCCGACTTTAACCTTTTTACTCGTTTTGAATTGCAATTGATATTGTTTCAATTTCATTTGGTTTTTTGCTTTTTAATTGATTTTTTTTTATTTAATTTGTATTTTTTTAATAGCAAATGGTGTTTTTTGATTTCGAATTGATATTTTTTGAATATTAAACGGTATTAGTATTTTTTTATTTCATTTAGAATTTTTTGAATAAAAATTTGTATCTTTTTAATTTCATTTTGGTTTTTTTTTATTCCGGAGTGTTTTTTAATTTCAATGGTGTTTTTTGAATTTTAAATAATATTTTTTAATTTCCAATGGTCTTTTTTGAATTTCAAAAGACTTTTTTCATTTAAAATTGCTGGTTACAAAATACAAAAGCTGTTCTTTGACTATAATGTATATTTTATAAATTTCAAATAAAGCTTTAAAAATAAATTGCAATTTTTAATTTGCAGAAATAATCATTTGAGTTTGATTTCCATTTTGAAATTAATATTGTTATTTTTTTAGATAACGAGTAGTGTATTATTTCTAGGTTTCAGTTACAACATAATAGAGATGGAAAACAAGGAAGTTCCTTTTTTGAATTTTTTTATTTATTTATATCTTAATCCCAGTGTAGAAACGGTAATGACATATCATTATTTTTTGGACTACCAGTAATGACACCCACTTACCTTCTGTATTATTTTAAAACATATAATAATGAGTTACTGATAATGACTTATTTTTATCATTATTTCAAACAGATAATAATTTTTTAGATTTTTTTGAAATATATTTTTAGACTCAATATTTTTTAAACACTGGTAAGGATATATGTAACCACATATTTTTTGATTTTTTGTATGTTGGCGAGTAAGCTTACTTGTGTGCAGCAAGTCAATTGTGTTTTTATCTATTAAATATTACATGTCGATGTAGCTCAGATGGTAGAGCTGTTGACTGGCAATCTGTAGACCCAGGTTCGATTCCCGCACCAGCAAATTTTATTTAAAAAAAAAAATACAATAAAAAATATTTTTTTTTATATAATTTATTTTTTAGAAAATCTATTTTTAGACTCATTATTTTTGTCAGTACTGGTAAGCACATAGGTAACGATATATTTTTTGATTTTTCGTATGAGTGTGTAACGACAACTCATTATTTTTCGCCACATCGCCATATAAAGGTAATAAGAAATGTAATAACAAAAGTATCTAGTTACCATTACCAAGTATGTAGTTACATAACCACATATCTGGTAATGATTTTCTACACTGGGATGTGCTAATTCATAAAAAAATTTATTTGGTATTTGAAGCTTGCTATAGTTAAAGTACATATTTCGCTTAATAAAGAGTTATTAGAAATCTTGATTCATAATCGTATCAGGAGGTATCCATTAAGGTGTTTTAAGATTTCTAAAAAAATTCACACGCGAAAGAGAAGAAAAAAACAAAGAATTTGAAGAAATTTAACAGCGAACGGGAGAAAATGAAGGACATCACGAAAACAATAAATTTAATAAAAACGTGTTTACAAGCAAAAAATCATTAAAAACAATAAAAACGAGTAAAAAGGTTAAAGTCGGGCATGCTGACTATACAATACCCTACACCAGTCTGGTGTATTGTTTGGATCCGAAATTCGAATGGGTTAAAATGGGGCTTATGTCAAAATTTTCTATAATGTGAGTCAGCGCACCAAATTTCATTAAAATATCTTAATATTTGCGACCTGCAGTTTGTAACCAAGCCAATTTTGGGGGGACCCTTATATGGGCACTAGTTCTAAACATGGACCGATGTTCACCAAAATCAATAGGCTTCGTCCTTGGGCCAACATAGGTCTATGTACCAAATTTCATCAAAATATCTTAATATTAATACCTGCAGCGTATAAACAGTATAATTTTGGTAGGACCCTTATATGGGCACTAGGTCTAAACATAGACCGATGTTCACCAAAATCAATAGGCTGCGTTATTGGGCCAATATAGGTCTGTGTACCAAATTTCATCAAAATATCTTAATATTTGCGACCTGCAGCGTATAAACATTATAATTTTGGTAGGACCCTTATATGGGCACTAGGTCTAAACATGGACCGATGTTCACCAAAATCAATAGGCTGCGTTATTGGGCCAATGTAGGTCTGTGTACCAAATTTCATCAAAATATCTTACTATTTACGACCTGCAGCGTATAAACAGTATAATTTTGGTAGGACCCTTATATGGGCACTAGGTCTAAACATGGACCGATGTTCACCAAACTCAATAGGCTGCGTTATTGGGCTAACATAGGTCTGTGTACCAAATTTCGTCAAAATATCTTAATATTTACGACCTGCAGCGTATAAACAATATAATTTTGGTAGGACCCTTATATGGGCACTAGGTCTAAACATGGACCGATGTTCACCAAAATCAATAGGCTGCGTTATTGGGCTAACATAGGTCTGTGTACCAAATTTCGTCAAAATATCTTAATATTTACGACCTGCAGCGTATAAACAATATAATTTTGGTAGGACCCTTATATGGGCACTAGGTCTAAACATGGACCGATGTTCACCAAAATCTATAGGCTGCGTTATTGCGCCAATATAGGTCTGTGTACCAAATTTCATCAAAATATCTTAATATTTACGACCTGCAGCGTATAAACAGTATAATTTTGGTAGGACCCTTATATGGGCACTAGGTCTAAACATGGACCGATGTTCACTAAAATCAATAGGCTGCGTTATTGGGCCAATGTAGGGCTGTGTACCAAATTTCATCAAAATATCTTAATATTTACGACCTGCAGCGTATAAACAGTATAATTTTGGTAGGACCCTAATATGGGCACTAGGTCTAAACATGGACCGATGTTCACCAAAATCAATAGGCTGCGTTATTGGGCTAACATAGGTCTGTGCACCAAATTTCGTCAAAATATCTTAATATTTACGACCTGCAGCGTATAAACAATATAATTTTGGTAGGACCCTTATATGGGCACTAGGTCTAAACATGGACCGATGTTCAAAAAAATCAAACTTGTTCGTCCTTGGGCCAACATAGGTCTGCGTACCAAATTTCATCAAAATATCTTAATAGTTGCGACCTGTAGAGTGCGCACAAGATTGCATGGACAGACAGACAGACGGACGGATAGACGAAACATCGTTAAATCGAAATAAAAAAAAATCTGAACCGATCGGTATACTATAAGGTGGGTCTACGACCAATATTTTTTGGTGTTACAAACATCAGCACAAACTTATAATACCCTGACCACATAGTGGTGTAGGGTATAAAAATAATTAAAATTGATTATTTATTTCACTCTTAAAGTTGTTTTGTTACCGCTTTAATCAATAATCATAAGAAACAATAAAAACAGTGCCCTGTTAACGTTTTAGGTTTTCCTTTTGTTTCTCTTATTCTTCAAAGGAATTAACAGGCACCCAATCCATATAAATTTTAAGTAAACCAAAGCAACGAGGATATAGGCTAAAGAGTTCCCATAAGAAAAAAGTGTACTCTTTGGTTCCCTTAAAATTTATATTGATTGGATGCCTGTTAATTCCTTTGAAGAATAAGAGAAACAAAAGGAAAACCTAAAAAGTTAACAGGGCACTGTTTTTATTGTTTCTTATGATTATTGATTAAAGCGGTAACAAAAACAACTTCAAGAGTGAAATAAATAATCAATTTTAATTATTTTTTTTTATTGTTTTTAATGATTTTTTTGCTTGTAAACACGTTTTTATTAAATTTATTGTTTTCGTGACGTCCTTCATTTTCTCACGTTCGCTGTTAAATTTCTTCAAATTCTTTGTTTTTTTCTTCTCTTTCGCGTGTGAATTTTTTTAGAAATCTTAAAACCCCTTAATGTTTACCCCCTGACCAAAGAGTACACTTTTTTTCTTATGGGAACTCTTTAGCCTATATCTTCGTTGGTTGGATCAGGCTCTATGCAAGATGCTCACTGTAGCGGTATTCAAATTAAAATAATTCGTTTATTATAAAACTAATTCGATGTTTTTTATTATACCCTACACCACTATGTGGTCAGGGTATTATAAGTTTGTGCTGATGTTTGTAACACCAAAAAATATTGGTCGTAGACCCACGTTATAGTATACCGATCGGTTCAGAATTTTTTTTTTATTTCGATTTAACGATGTCCGTCTGTCCGTCCGTCCGTCTGTCTGTCTGTCTGTCTGTCCATGCAATCTTGTGCGCACTCTACAGGTCACAAATATTAAGATATTTGGTAGGCAGACCTATGTTGGCCCAAGGACGAACAAGTTTGATTTTTGTGAACATCGGTCCATGTTTAGACCTAGTGCCCATATAAGGGTCCTACCAAAATTATATTGTTTATACGCTGCAGGTCGTAAATATTAAGATATTTTGATGAAATTTGGTACACAGACCTATATTGGCCCAATAACGCAGCCTATTGATTTTGGTGAACATCGGTCCATGTTTAGACCTAGTGCCCATATAAGGGTCCTACCAAAATTATACTGTTTATACGCTGCAGGTCGCAAATATTAAGATATTTTGATGAAATTTGGTACATAGACCTATGTTGGCCCAAGGACGAAGCCTATTGATTTTGGTGAACATCGGTCCATGTTTAGAACTAGTGCCCATATAAAGGTCCCCCCAAAATTGGCTTGGTTACAAACTGCAGGTCGCAAATATTAAGATATTTTAATGAAATTTGGTGCGCTGACTCACATTATAGAAAATTTTGACACAAGCCCCATTTTAACCCATTCGAATTTCGGATCCAAACAATACACCAGAGTGGTGTAGGGTATTGTATAGTCGGCATGCCCGACTTTAACCTTTTTACTCGTTTTATGATATTTTTAATAATGAAAAAATATTTTTACATTTTTATGAAAACAAACATTCAGAAAATTCAAAGAAAATTAAATTTTGGAACTAATCTACTTTACGGGCATAACTCAAAAAAAAAAAAAAAAAACCGAAATTAGGGGTAAAATAGGTGAGTTCAGAAAAAAAAATTTAGTGTCGGCGGCCCATAGTTTCCGAGTTATGGCCCCTTAAAGTTGAATTTATAATTTAATTTATATATTTTTAACTGCGGAATGCGTTACCTGAACGGAACGAAATGGGTATCATTAGAAACATTATTGAAGCACCTTTAATCCGGTATAAAAAAATTTCGAAACTATTAACCCATTACGGGCCAATTCACGATTTTCTGTTTTTGAAATGGAATTTTTGCCGAAAAAGGCTGTTATCTCAATATTTTGCGTATAAAAGGTAGGTATAAGATAACACTGAATTATATGTAAGACTATAAGGTTTAATTTAAGGTATCATATTATGCAATGGCCCATATAAAACCGGAGATATTAACGTTAAAAGTTATTTTATAAACAAATGTATATATGTATTTAAGAAAAAAATAAAAAATCGCCTATGTGATAGGCAGTTTAGTGGCTTCGCTGAATAAAGTTTTTCCGTGTAACCGGCCTTCGGCCGGGCTTAGGGGTTTTTTCCTATGTGATAGGCAGTTTAGTGGCTTCGCTGAGTAAAGTTTTTCTGTGTAACCGGCCTTCGGCCGGGCTTAGGGGTTTTTTCCTATGTGATAGGCAGTTTAGTGGCTTCGCTGAGTAAAGTTTTTCTGTGTAACCGGCCTTCGGCCGGGCTTAGGGGTTTTTTCTTATGTGATAGGCAGTTTAGTGGCTTCGCTGAGTAAAGTTTTTCCGTATAACCGGCCTTCGGCCGGGCTTAGGGGTTTTTTCCTATGTGATAGGCAGTTTAGTGGCTTCGCTGAGTAAAGTTTTTCCGTGTAACCGGCCTTCGGCCGGGCTTAGGGGTTTTTTCCTATGTGATAGGCAGTTTAGTGGCTTCGCTGAATAAAGTTTTTCCGTGTAACCGGCCTTCGGCCGGGCTTAGGAGTTTTTTCCTATGTGATAGGCAGTTTAGTGGCTTCGCTGAGTAAAGTTTTTCTGTGTAACCGGCCTTCGGCCGGGCTTAGGGGTTTTTTCCTATGTGATAGGCAGTTTAGTGGCTTCGCTGAGTAAAGTTTTTCCGTGTAACCGGCCTTCGGCCGGGCTTAGGGGTTTTTTCCTATGATAGGCAGTTTAGTGGCTTCGCTGAGTAAAGTTTTTCTGTGTAACCGGCCTTCGGCCGGGCTTAGGGGTTTTTTCTTATGTGATAGGCAGTTTAGTGGCTTCGCTGAGTAAAGTTTTTCCGTATAACCGGCCTTCGGCCGGGCTTAGGGGTTTTTTCCTATGTGATAGGCAGTTTAGTGGCTTCGCTGAGTAAAGTTTTTCCGTGTAACCGGCCTTCGGCCGGGCTTAGGGGTTTTTTCCTATGTGATAGGCAGTTTAGTGGCTTCGCTGAGTAAAGTTTTTCTGTGTAACCGGCTTTGGGCCGGGCTTAGGGGTTTTTTCCTATGTGATAGGCAGTTTAGTGGCTTCGCTGAGTAAAGTTTTTCCGTATAACCGGCCTTCGGCCGAGCTTAGGGGTTTTTTCCTATGTGATAGGCAGTTTAGTGGCTTCGCTGAGTAAAGTTTTTCTGTGTAACCGGCCTTCGGCCGGGCTTAGGGGTTTTCCTATGTGATAGGCAGTTTAGTGGCTTCGCTGAGCAAAGCTTTTCTGTGTAATACGCTTTGGCCGGGCTTAGGGGCTACCCCTATGTAGCGTTTGTTTTGTTTTAATATTAATATTTTTTTAAGATCTTGACGTTTATTTATTTATGTATATAAGCACAAAAATATAAAAATTAATATGATATTTAACTGTTAATATCTACGGTGTTATAAGGGTTACAGGTGTAAATTATATCTTAAATTAAAGCTAAGAGCCTTATCTACAATTAAATAATAGTTATTTTGTATTTTATATTGGTGAAATATTGAGATAATGGGCGTATTTCAATAGCCTTTTTAACGATATATATTTTGTGTTTTTCCGATAATAAATGGCGAAGATACAAAGATTTCAAATTTAAACTTTGGGGGTCCATAACTCGGGAACCAGGGGTCACCGACAAAAAAAAACATGCATCGTTGAACTCGGCATTGAAATTTCTATCGTCCCTGAAAGTTTGAAACAAATCCGAGTTATGCCCGTAAACTAGTTTAGCCTAAATTTTTAAAATACAAAGTATATTCGGGAAGGATTCGTTTATTATAAAACTAATTCGATGTTTTTTATTTTATGATATTTTTAATAATGAAAAAATATTTTTACATTTTTATGAAAACAAACATTCAGAAAATTCAAAGAAAATTTAATTTTTAAAATACAAAGTATATTCGGGAAGGAATACCTACACTCACGTACTGTTAACCGCTCTCTCACTGGCTCTGGGTGAGATTTGAAGAAGTTAAATTGCAACTAACGGGTTTAGTTTTTTTTATTATATTTTTTCATATTATGCATATTTATTGCAACAATATCTAATTTTTATTAATATTTGACAATATAAATGAATCGAAAATTACCAATCTTATGTAATCTTTGTTGTTTTCATGTAAAATACCCTGCTTTTTTATTGTGAACACAACCTTTCACTGGTTACAGACGTATTCTGTGGAAGTAGGCGTTTTTAAACGCCCACCTTTCGGATATTGGTATCCTGTTTTTACTTCATACACCACTCATTTTTGGTGTCGACATTCATCAAGCGCTTGGGTTAAGCGTACTCTACAACTTGGCAATTTGCGTGTTGATACACCGCCATTTACACAATAACTCAAAAAAAAAAAATATTTGACAATAAAACTTAAGCTATCACCTTCTAATAAAATTTCTTCAAATGTCAGCCAGAGCCAGTTAACATAGAAAGAGACACATGCATCCTCTTGAGATTCTATGCTCGTTGGTTGGATACAAAATGTTGTATTCCATCTATTCTTTGGTGGATGACTCTTAAATAATTCATTTAATCATTGTAAATTCACGTTTATTAGTTTTGTTAGTGGTTTAATATTTCCAAACTTTATCAAAGAGGTATTTTAGGGTATACCCTGCTTTAAGCGTTTAATAGGTAAATTTTTATTTATTAATCATTTGTGAATATTCTTTTTGCCAAATTAGCTTAAAAATCTGTAATTGTAATTAATATGTGTATTAATAATGTAATTAGGCTATTTTATGCTATTCTACAAGTCTATGGTGTTAAAAGTCCTTCCTAACCCAAAAGACTATTCATATGCCCCAATAACTGCAAATATATAATATATTTAACAAATAATGCATGTAACGGCAAATTGTATGTAATTTACGTGTATAAGTTTATGACTTATGTTAGTGGGTTATTTTGTAAAACGCAACGCGTTGCGTTGGTTTGTGTGTAAATTGTTATTGTTACAAACCTTGAGTTTGTTGGTGCAGTCTTAATAAATTTTATTTATTCAAATTTTTGTTTGAAAACTTCAAACACATTACTGGTATTGACAAAATCATCCCAATAAGCACATAGGTTTTAAAAATTCAAGTGCTGTAAATTTTGCTGGAAGTAAAGTAGATTTCAAATTCTAGCATTTGAATATTTAACAAAAATATTTGATAACATTCCCTATAAACAATTTCACTAGAATTCAAGTTGAAATCAAGTTCAATTCCAGCCCTGTTTTCCAGTTTCAAGGCTTGAATACAACTTTTATTACATTTTATTTCAATAGCATACTCCAGCAAAAGGGAAACAAAAATTCAAGTTTGAAATATTTTTGTTAAATATACAAATTTTAGAATTTGAAATGTACTTTACTTCAAGCATAATTTAAAGCACTTGAATTTTTAAAACCTATGTGCTTATTGGGATTGATAAATAAAATTTTTATTTTTTTCATTGCTGTTTTATATGGAAAGTTGTGAATTTCAGTTTTAAAAATAGTCATGACCATGTCATGACAGTGACAACGAGCCAAGTAGGAGTAGGCATCTTGTTCTGTTGTTTGTGACCGAAGTTGTAATATTTCATTTGTTTGTTGGTATACGCTTTTCTTTTTACATGTTTTTTTTTATCAAAATAAAGTAATTAGTGTTCAATCATAAAGACGTCATTATCACGTGAACATTTTTTAATACCTATTTAATGGTATGAAAAGGTGTCAAGAGATACGACAGTAAAATTTTAATCTTCTTTGTTCTGTGGAATATATTGTTGGTCCCACTTACAGCCAGATATACTAGTTCTAACTTACCTCCATAGGCAAGTTGCCATAGCTTGGTGACCAATCATTGTAATCCATTATTTCATCAATGGAAGGGTTAGCCATTTAAACAATTCTATAGTCCTTTTTGCTTTCCCAATGTCTGCACTACTCACACAGTTTGGATTTTTAAATATATTATACAATCCTTTTAGTGCATTTGTTAATTCTCAGCATGCTAACTTGATATATTTCTTAAGCTATTACACCTTTTATTAATAACAATCAACTTTTGTTGTTGTTACTTAATATTTTTAATAAAAAACAAATTTGTTTTTATTTCTATTCCCTTTTATAGCTAAATTCCATTAGAGTTGTAAAGGTATTAAGTATTCCGTTACTGAGTACTCTATCTGATATGTGTTTTGAGTACTCAACACTAAAACGGTACTACTCAATACTTTTAAATGCAATTTTTCGTAGAAATGTTTGTCTCATATGAAAATAGAACTCTGAAAATAGTGCTTTGAAAATTGAACTATTAAAATGGTGCCTTGAAAATACAATTATATTTGTGAAAACAACTATTCCAACGGATTTTTGCGAAAAATTATTTAATTAGTTTATTTAAACTGTTCTAAATTAATAAACAAACAATAAAGAATAGGTATTTAACACGCATATGTGAATTATTATTAATTACTCGTAATGAATATAAATTCGTAACATTTTTTTTTAATTCAGAAAAGCCGTTAAAAGTATTGAGTAGTACCGAGTACCCATTTAAAAGTATCGAGTCAGGGATGGATAATGAGTTTTTAGATTTTGTACTAACCATTAGAGTTGTAAAAGTATTGAGTATTCCGGTACTGAGTACTCAATACTGACTGTTTTTTTGAGTACTCAATACTAAAACGGTACTACTCAATACTTTTAAAGATGCAATTTTCCGTAGAAATGTGTATTTTTCGTATAAAAATACAACTCTAAAAATAGTACTGTAAAAATACAGCTCTGAAAATACAACTCTATTTGTGAAGCAAAGAAATTTGTAACGAATTTTTGGGAAAAATTATTTAATTAATTTATTTAAAATGTTTTAAATTAATTAAAATGTAAATAACAATAGTTATTTAACACGTGTATGTGAATTGTGATAATTTTTCCTAATAAATACGAATTCATAACATTTTTATTTTTAAATTAAAAAAACCGTTAAAAGTATTGAGTAGTATCGAGTACTCAATTGAAAAGTATTGAGTAGTATTGAGTACTCAAAAAATACCGAAATTTCACAACTCTACTAACCATAGAAGAAAATTGTACGTGAGTGAAGATAGCAAAATCACTCAATTTGTTCTAGCAAAATCACTCAAAGTACTCCAGCAAAATCACTCAACAACCCTACTCAAAAGAATTTTGTTTTTTTGCGTCCTAACTAGGAATTCACCAGGATGATGGCTAATGAGATCTGATAGGGAATAAAAAAACAAATATCTTAAGCTTTTCAAAATATTCGATATATGTTTTTTGTGGATTTTCTCTGAAGAGGAACTTTTTCATCCATGGTGGTCAGAACACGTTTTGGTCTCTAGCGTCCTGACTAGGAATTCACCAGGGTGGTGGCTAATGAGATCTGATAGGGAATAAAAAAGCGAATATTTTAAGCTTTTCAAAGTAATCAATATACGTTTTTTGTGGATTTTCTCTGCAGAGGAACTTTTTCATCCATGGTGGTCAGAACAAGTTTTGGTGTGTAGCGTCCTAACTAGGAATTCACCAGGGTGGTGGCTAATGACGTCTGATAGGGAATAAAAAAACGAATACTTTAAGCTTTTCAAAATATTCAATATATGTTTTTTGTGTATTTTCTCTAAAGAGGAACTTTTTCATCCATGGTGGTCAGAACACGTTTTGGTGTGTAGCGTCCTAACTAGGAATTCACCAGGGTGGTGGCTAATAAGGTCTGATAGGGAATAAAAAACGAATATTTTAAGCTTTTCAAAATATTCAATATACGTTTTTTGTGGATTTTCTCTAAAGAGGAACTTTTTCATCCATGGTGGTCAGAACACGTTTTGGTCTGTAGCGTCCTAACTAGGAATTCACCAGGGTGATGGCTAATGAGGTCTGATAGGGAATAAAAAGGCGAATATTTTAAACTTTTCAGAATATTCAATATATGTTTTTTGTGGATTTTCTCCAAAGAGGAACTTTTTCATCCATGGTGGTCAGTACACATTTTCGTCTCATAATTCGAAATTATCAGGGTAAATACTAATAAGGTTTGATAGAAAATTAAAATCAAATAGTTTAGGCTTTTCAAAATAAAATATATATTTTTAAATTATCTTTATAATTTTTTCAATTTTAAATTTTGGAGTTTTTTTCGTTTATGCCAGCAAAATTCTTCTTCTTGTTACAGCAAAATCTGAAAGTTCAGCAAAATTCTTCCTCTTTTTTATAAGTTGAGTTTTCTAGAAAATCTTTAAACTGGCAACACTGAAAACAATTCACAAAAAGTGTAATGCCAAGTCTGTGAATTAAAAGTATTTATGAAGTTGCCAGATTGACAACCTAGTGTCTGCAAATGCAATAAAATGTGCATACAAAAATATCTCCAATGCATAAAAGCATAATAACTGGAGAACGTTTTGGATTTTGTACTTCGAATTTTAAATAGGCTGAAGTAATAACACATATTTTTGTAATCGAAAGAAAAAAATTATTTTTTTTTATTAAAATATACATTTATAAGCAAAAAGAATTGACTGTAAAAAACAGTAGTTTTTATCGATTTTGTCAGTTGTTTTGAGAATTTTGTAGTAAAAATTTATCAGTTAATTTTACGACATTGGTAGTTATTTTTAATGCATTTGTTAGTTATTTTTCAACAGTTAAAAATAACAAAATTTTTAATTATTTTAAATGTAAATACCTTTGTCGCAATTTTAACTGCATATACCTTTGTTTTAACTGTCTTTTTCAGTAGATTCTACCGACAAAGTTTTGTGAGTGGAGCAAAAACACCTCCAAATAGCTAAAATCATTCACAATAGGGCTAACTAGAAGTTTTTCTCTATGTATAGCAGTTTTCTTTCTCGTCTAGATGTGCCTTAATAGGTAATTTATACCCTTATTTTATATGATTTTACCCTTTTTATTTTTTGAGTGTGCAAATGCATTGTAGTGCGTATTAACCTAGTGTCTTCAAATGCAATGAAATGTGCAAAGAAATTTGAAAATAACACACAAAACAACAACAACGAAAATGATTTTGTTGTTGCTTTGCGTGTTATTTTCAAATTTCTTTGCACATTTCATTGCATTTGAAGACACTAGTTTAGGCGCATATACACGAGAGAGAAATCTGCCAGATATAGAGCAAAAAAAAACACCTAATTAGCTTAAATAATTCACAATAAAGATATTTAGAGGTTTTTTTACTCTATCTCTGGCAGTTTTCTCTCGCGTGTGCCTTTAAGATGCATATACACGCGAGACAAAACTGCTAGAGATAGAGCACAAAATAAGCCTAAAGGCACATCTACACGAGAGAAAAAATTGCTAGAGATAGAGCAAAAAACACCTCTAAATAGCTTGAATCATTCACAATAGAGCTAATTAGGGATGTTTTTTGCTCTATCTCTAGAAGTTTTCTCTCGCGTGTAAATGAGCCTTTATAACGCTTAAATCATTCACAATAGAGATATTTCGAGGTGTTTTTGCTCTACCTCTTGCAGATTTCTCACGCGTATATGTGCCTTTATGTTGCAAATTTTTATATAATTTGTAAACTGTGTTTTTGCAATATATCTTATATAAAAGTTGTTTTTCAAATTATAAATATTTAAAAAATATTTTTTTAATCACAAATTATCAATATCAATTAATCTGGATGTGATGAAAATTGATTAATTTGGCTAAATTCAAAATTAAAAAAGGGAATAGGTTAGAATAATTGTTGTTGGGGTATTACTGGTGGCAGCTGTAGTTTTGTATTGGGCTATTGCTAATTTTGCAACTGTTGATATACAATTGGTGAATGCAATGATGGTTCTTCTTGTTCTACCCGTGGTTGGTTGGTATATTGTGCTGGTGGGAACAATTTTATCTGCTCCACCTGTCGTCGTCCAAATTGGCTACATAACCTAATGTCTTCAAATGCCATGAAATTTACGAATTACACACAAAGCAACAACAAAATTATTTTCGTTGTTGTTACTTTGTGTATTACTTCCAAATTTATTTGCACATTTTATTGCATTTGTAGACACTAGGTTGTCAATCTGGCAACTTCATAAATACTTTTAATTCACAGACTTGGCATTACACTTTTTGTGAATTGTTTTCAGTGTTGCCAGTTTAAAGATTTTCTAGAAAACTCAACTTATAAAAAAGAGGAAGAATTTTGCTGAACTTTCAGATTTTGCTGTAACAAGAAGAAGAATTTTGCTGGCATAAACGAAAAAAACTCCAAAATTTAAAATTGAAAAAATTATAAAGATAATTTAAAAATATATATTTTATTTTGAAAAGCCTAAACTATTTGATTTTAATTTTCTATCAAACCTTATTAGTATTTACCCTGATAATTTCGAATTTTGAGACGAAAATGTGTACTGACCACCATGGATGAAAAAGTTCCTCTTTGGAGAAAATCCACAAAAAACATATATTGAATATTCTGAAAAGCTTAAAATATTCGCCTTTTTATTCACTATCAGACCTCATTAGCCATCATCCTGGTGAATTCCTAGTTAGGACGCTACAGACCAAAACGTGTTCTGACC
Organism: Leucophora obtusa; assembly: GCA_949987735.1. Classification (NCBI taxonomy): domain Eukaryota; kingdom Metazoa; phylum Arthropoda; class Insecta; order Diptera; family Anthomyiidae; genus Leucophora; species Leucophora obtusa. The sequence continues at coordinate 139,863,507 of OX465299.1, forward strand.
ACCATGGATGAAAAAGTTCCTCTTGGAGAAAATCCACAAAAAACATATATTGAATATTCTGAAAAGCTTAAAATATTCGCCTTTTTATTCCCTATCAGACCTCATTAGCCATCACCCTGGTGAATTCCTAGTTAGGACGCTACAGACCAAAACGTGTTCTGACCACCATGGATGAAAAAGTTCTTCTTTAGAGAATATCCACAAAAAACGTATATTGAATATTTTGAAAAGCTTAAAATATTCCCCTTTTTATTCCCTATCAGACCTCATTAGCAGTCACCCTGGTGAATTCCTAGTTAGGACGCTAGAGACCAATACGTGTTCTGACCACCATGGATGAAAAAGTTCCTCTTTAGAGAAAATACACAAAAAACATATATTGAATATTTTGAAAAGCTTAAAGTATTCGTTTTTTTATTCCCTATCAGACGTCATTAGCCACCACCCTGGTGAATTCCTAGTTAGGACGCTAGAGACCAAAACGTGTTCTGACCAGCATGGATGAAAAAGTTCCTCTTTAGAGAAAATCCACAAAAAACATATATTGAATATTTTGAAAAGCTTAAAATATTCGCCTTTTTATTCCCTATCAGACCTTATTAGCCACCACCCTGGTGAATTCCTAGTTAGGACGCTAGAGACCAAAACGTGTTCTGACCACCATGGATGAAAAAGTTCCTATTCAGAGAAAATCCACAAAAAACATATATTGAATATTTTGAAAAGCTTAAAATATTCGTTTTTTTATTCCCTATCAGAACTTATTAGCCACCACCCTGGTGAATTCCTAGTTAGGACGCTAGAGACCAAAACGTGTTCTGACCAGCGTGGATGAAAAAGTTCCTCTTTAGAGAAAATCCACAAAAAACATATATTGAATATTTTGAAAAGCTTAAAGTATTCGCCTTTTTATTCCCTATCAGTCGTCATTAGCCGTCACCCTGGTGAATTCCTAGTTAGGACGCTACAGACCAAAATGTGTTCTGACCACCATGGATGAAAAAGTTCCTCTTTAGAGAAAATCCACAAAAAACATATATTGAATATTTTGAAAAGCTTAAAGTATTCGTTTTTTTATTCCCTATCAGACGTCATTGGCCACCACCATGGTGAATTCCTAGTTAGGACGCTAGAGACCAAAACGTGTTCTGACCACCATGGATGAAAAAGTTCCTCTTCAGAGAAAATCCACAAAAAACATATATTGAATACTGTGAAAAGCTTAAAATATTCGTTTTTTTATTCCCTATCAGACCTCATTAGCCCCAATCCTGGTGAATTCCTAGTTAGGACGCTAGAGACCAAAACGTGTACTGACCACTATGAATAAAAAAGTTTCTCTTCAGAGAAAACCACAAAAAACATATATTGAATATTTTGAAAAGCTTAAAATATTTCCATTTTTATTCCCTATCAAACCTTATTAGCCATCATCCTGGTGAATTCCTAAATAGGACGCAAAAAAACAAAATTCTTTTGAGTAGGGTCGTTGAGTGATTTTGCTAGAGTACTTTGAGTGATTTTGCTAGAACAAATTGAGTGATTTTGCTAACTTCACGCCGATACTTTTTGGACTCTCACGGTAGAGTTGTAAAAGTATTGAGTATTCCGGTACTGAGTACTCAATACTGACTGTTTTTTTGAGTACTCAATACTAAAACGTACCACTCAATACTTTTAAAGATGCAATTTTCCGTAGAAATGTGTATTTTTCGTATGAAAATACAACTCTAAAAATAGTACTAAAAATACAACTCTGGAAAAACAACTCTATTTGTGAAGCAAAGAAATTTGTTGAATTTTTGGGAAAAATTATTTAATTAATTTATTTAAAATGTTTGAAATTTATTAAAATATAAGTAACAATAGTTATTTAACACGTGTATGTGAATTGTTATTATTTTTCCTTATAAATACGAACTCATAACATTCTTATTTTTAAATTAAAAAAAACCGTTAAAAGTATTGAGTAGTATCGAGTACTCAATTGAAAAGTATTGAGTAGTATTGAGTACTCAAAAAGTATCGAAATTTCACAACTCTATCTCACGGTACCAACATGTTTCATAAAGAGAACATTTGTCCGATTAATGTCAAAATTCCAGAAAATTTTATCTACAAAAATGTATACTTTTCCGACCCTCTCCAATTTAGTTTTTATAAAAATTTTTCTTCGATTTAACTCAAGTTTGCAGGGATTATTGCTCCATATGATACAAGCACCTGCTAACTTATACCAAAATTAACAAAGTTTAGTGCTTTACTTCAGTTTTGAATGTCAAATTTTAGCCTTTTTTGGATGATAATTACTACATATCTGTAAATTCTCAAATTTTATTTATTAATATCACTCTAAAGCTACTTTTTGATATTCTCACACAGAGGGAATTTTGCTGGACGAGTTTTAATGAAATTTTTCAGTAAACTAATGAAGTTTTCTTCACAAAGCAAATGAAAAATTTCTTAAATTTGATGATAAGCTTCAAAATTTTAATGAATCCAGTTTTAATGAAACTTTTTTATTGAGTGTATGAAAGTTTTAATAAATAAAATGAAATGTTTTTCAACATTTTATGAAAAATTTCATTAATTCAATGAAAATTTTCAATGGACGGTTTCCAGTGAAACTTCATTGGTTTTATGGAAAAATTCATTAATATCATGCAGATAATTCTCTCAGTGCACTAAGAGAAAATAATACATTCTTCAATGTATTTTTTGGACGCTTTAAGTTTAGAATATGTTGAAAAAAGTTTCGTGTTATCATAGGGATCAAAATTGTCCTCTAAAGCCATATAAGAATATATTTAAAAGTTTTTGGCTGAATGATTTTCGTGTACTTCTGCAATACCCAGCAAAACCTTCTATTACCAGGTAAAGGGAAATGTAATAAGAAACCAAAAATTGCAACTACTTACACTTTGGTCGCATAACACATTATTTTAACACGGGGGTGGCATTGTGGATAAATGGTTGCCTAAATCGTACCGGTATAGGCTAAAATAAATGATTACGAAGGAAGTACTGAAATAAGTTGTTACTTGTAATATTAAATTCACTAGTTAGCTAAAATAAGTACATATTTTTATAGAGTGAAGTCAGTCATTACACATTAGTACATATTTCATTGGTTATATATAGGGAATAAAATAAGACGTTACCAGCAATGATTTTGTTTAAAAGTACACCGTTCTAAGCAATGCAATTATATTATAAATTTTTATTAAGTCGTACTTTCGCATAATAAGTAGTTATATTATGCAATACCAATAACTTATTATTTTTACCCTTATCAATAAGTTACTATAAAACACAATATCGGTAATATATTATTTTAAAGGCTCCGAATAAGTAGTGATATATCTCCATATCGGTAACTCATTATTTCATACCTCCCACATAAGTATTGATGTATCACAATATTAGTAACATATTACTTTAGGTTTCTAAGTAAAACAAAGGGTAAAGGGGTACCCATTGCTAGGCAATGCGTGCAAAAGGTCAAACCCATTACCAAGGTTTTGCTGGGTAAGAGCATTTGCTCAAAGCCTTAAGCCTATATGACACTTGCTAGTTTCAGTATTAATAATCAAAAATAGAAGTGTTGACGTATAAACCCTTTACACGTATATTTTGCAAAATTTTGATTTTGATTAAAAATCTAATTTAATTTAATTTGATTGTCTTTGTATTTTATTTTTCGAATTAAAAACACGATGTTTATGTTAAATAACAAATTGAACAATTTTATTAAAACAAACAGTTATTAATGTGTGTAGCTACTATAAGCAAAAAAAGAAATAGTTACAGTTTCTTCAGATTTAAGAGTATTTATACAAAAATTAAAAAGCTTTAAGAACAGTTAAACAATATGAAACAAAAAGAATTAGGTCAGTGATTTAAACGATAACAAAAATTAAAGTAACATATGATACACTGAACAAAATAAAAATACGCCTTTTAAAATAAGAGATTTTTATGCTTCACTAGGACAAGAAGACAGCACGAATTTCCTTATGTGAGAAATAATGTGTGTGAAGAGAACGACTATATCGAAAAACTATCAAACTGTCAAATTGATGTTGGTAATGCAGTACCCTTCATATGATTTGCATTGATTGTCCAAAAAACTAGAATCTAGAAACTAGCAAGTGTCCACAGCTTTGAAGAATTAATTCCTTTTTAAATGAATTCACTACCAATCGAATTCAATTTTCTCTAGAAATGAATGAATTCCTTTTCTTAAGTAATTCACTGAATTCGTTCAACTGAACGCGTTCATCAAACAACAAATTCAAAGAATTAATTCAATTGCAATAGTTCTTTTTATTAAATCAAATTAATTAATTCACCGGTGAACGCGTTCAATTTTATAAATCGAGCGGAAAAAAGTGAATTAATTCCTTGCTGAATTAATTCACTACTGAATTCGTTTAATTTCATTTTCGTTCAGTGAATTAAAAAAAATAAAATTACTTTCAGTGAATTAAAAAAAAAAATACGTTCAGTGAATTTAAAAAAAAATAATAAGTTCACTGAATCGAAAAAAAATAAAATAAGTTCACTGAATTAAAAAAAAAAAATAAAATAAGTTCATTGAATTCAAAGCCTGTTTTCTGCCGTTCAGTAGAAGAAAACAATAATGCACAAATAAAATTTTAAATAAGCAATTTTACAACGTGTGCTAGTAAAAATGAACAAATTAGAAACCGGATGCTGTTTATCAACCTACATGATTCAAAAATAAAGCCTTTTACTATTAAAAATAAAAACTTTACAGATATAGATAAATTTGGAAAAAAATATATCTATATAACTAGTTTGAAAAATTAATAGTCATATTTTTTTTCCAAATTTATCTATATCTGTAAAGTTTTTATTTTTAATAGTAAAAGGCTTTATTTTTGAATCATGTAGGTTGATAAACAGCATCCGGTTTCTAATTTGTTCATTTTTGCTAGCACACGCTGTAAAATTGCTTATTTAAAAATTTTATTTGTACATTATTGTTTTCTTCTACTGAACGGCAGAAAACAGGCTTTGAATTCAGTGAACTTATTTTATTTTTTTTTCAATTCAGTGAACTTATTTTATTTTTTTTCAATTCAGTGAACTTATTATTTTTTTTTTAATTCACTGAACGTAATTTTTTTTTAATTCACTGAACGTAATTTTTTTTTAATTCACTGAACGTAATTTTATTTTTTTTTAATTCACTGAATGAAAATGAAATTGAACGAATTCAGTAGTGAATTAATTCAGTAAGGAATTAATTCAGTAAGGAATTAATTCACTTTTTTCCGTTCGATTTATAAGATTGAACGTGTTCACCAGTGAATTAATTCATTTAATTTAATAAAAAGAACTATTGCAATTGAATTAATTCGTAACAAAATATATCGAACGAAAGCAAATATGAATTAAATTCCATTCAATACATGGTGCTTAGTGAATTAATTCATCGAATTTTTAATTCAGAATTGAAAAATTGAATTAAGGAATTAATTCTTCAAAGCTCTGCAAGTGTCATATAGGCTTTAGAGTAGAGGATTGGATATTAATAAAAAAACTTTAAATTTGGAAAATATTGAAATTGTACCAAATTAGAGTTGTAAAAGTATTGAGTATTCCGGTACTGAGTACTCAATACTGACTGTTTTATTGAGTACTCAATACTAAAACGGTACTACTCAATACTTTTAAAGATGCAATTTTCCGTAGAAATGTGTATTTTTCGTATAAAAATACAACTCTAAAAATAGTACTCTAAAAATACAGCTCTGAAAATACAACTCTATTTGTGAAGCAAAGAAATTTGTAACGAATTTTTGGGAAAAATTATTTAATTAATTTATTTAAAATCTTTTAAATTAATTAAAATGTAAATAACAATAGTTATTTAACACGTGTATGTGAATTGTGATAATTTTTCCTAATAAATACGAATTCATAACATTTTTATTTTTAAATTAAAAAAACCCGTTAAAAGTATTGATTAGTATCGAGTACTCAATTGAAAAGTATTGAGTAGTATTGAGTACTCAAAAAATACCGAAATTTCACAACTCTACAACGAAGATAGAGTTGTAAAAGTATTGAGTATTCCGGTACTGAGTACTCAATACTGACTGTTTTTTTGAGTACTCAATACTAAAACGGTACTACTCAATACTTTCAAAGATGCAATTTTCCGTAGAAATGTGTATTTTTCGTATAAAAATACAACTCTAAAAATAGTACTATAAAAATACAGCTCTGAAAATACAACTCTATTTGTGAGCAAAGAAATTTGTAACGAATTTTTGGAAAAAATTATTTAATTAATTTATTTAAAATGTTTTAAATTAATTAAAATGTAAGTAACAATAGTTATTTAACACGTGTATGTGAATTGTTATAATTTTTCCTAATAAATACGAATTCATAACATTTTTATTTTTAAATTAAAAAAAACCGTTAAAAGTATTGAGTAGTATCGAGTACTCAATTGAAAAGTATTGAGTAGTATTGAGTACTCAAAAAATTCCAAAATTTCACAACTCTAAACGAAGATCGAAATGTACCAAAATATAGTACAATTGTACCATCTTTTCCATTCCTGTATCGAGTAGTATTGAGTACTCAAAAAGTATCGAATTGTTGTTGGTGAATAAGATAATTGCGTTAAAAATACGGTAACCTAGTGTCTTCAAATGCAATGAAATGTGCAAAGAAATTTGAAAATAACACACAAAACAACAACAACGAAAATAATTTTGTTGTATCGAAAAAGCAGTTACCTAGTGTCTTCAAATGTAATGAAATGTGCAAAGAAATTTGAAAATAACACACAAAACAACAACAACGAAAATAATTTTGATATTGCTTTGTGTGTTATTTTCAAATTTCTTTGCACATTTCATTGCATTTGAAGACACTAGGTAACTGCTTTTTCGATACTAGCCAAACAGTGTTGGAAAGTGAAAGGGAAACTTTTATTAGGAGTGTTGCCAGAACATTTTTAGCTCATTTCTCCATTTTGTATCTTGAAATCCCAAAAAATTTTGAATCTCTAAATTGTTCTGAAATTGATTATTTAGTCTAATTTTAATAAAAACGGATTTTTAAAGAAAATATAAATTACCCAGCCAACAAATTATATAGCGCCCTGAAATAATGAATCACAACAGACTTTAAAATTAAAGTATTTAGAAGCAGAACTTTGAAGAATTAATTCTGTAATTCAGATTTTGAATTATGTACCCCGTTTCTCCCAATAAACATCGATTCAAGCCTTTAAGAAGTTTTAAATTTTCCATTGGATATCATACGTTTATTTCAAGTCATTATCTACGAAACAAATATAGCCTTTGAATTTTCTTTGAGAAACATTTGTAAAATATTAAAAAATTATATTAGAATTATTTCTTAAAAATTTTAAATTTGTTTATTAATCTCAAGTCAATTCTCAAACGTTTTTCTAGTTTTAAAATATGGTTTAAAATTTATTATTGATATTGAATCATTATCAATGTGTTTAATATAATTTTTTCTATATATCAAAATTTTGTAAACAAAATATTAATATTTGTTTTCAAAATGAAAATTTATAGATAAATAAAGAATTTTTGCGTATAATCTGAAGAATTGAAAATTTATTTGCAACGAAAGTATGTAATTTATATTTTCTTAAAAAATGTAAATACCCGAGTAAAACGGGTTATATATTATTTTATTTAATACAATTATGTCTCGTTATATAATGCTTTGTATGGCACTATATATAATAAGACATAAATTTCGCCTTTCGAACAAATTTTATATAATCCAATATCCAAATATATAATTTTACATATGTTGTCATATTTAATAAGATCTCGCCCATGGGATTGAAATTGTAAGACCAAAAATAGCCCAGTTTCATGTTTAATTTAAATTTAAGATTTTATCGAAGTCAATTACAATCCATTTTTAATTGGAAAATATTCTTTTACAAAAACAAATTTTAATATAAAGTTTAAGTGATTTAAAAGATAATATGAACACGAAAAACCGGCAAAATATTTTTGTATAAGGTTGCGTTTACACTTGCATCGAAATCCCGAGATTTCACCACTCTCAAAAAACAATGAAGGAAAGCATATAAACTTTAATGTGCTAATTCATAAAAAAAATTTATTTGGTATTTGAAGCTTGCTATAGTTAAAGTAGATATTTCGCTTAATAAAGAGTTATTAGAAATCTTGATTCATAATCGTATTTTAACTATAAATTAATTTTTCGATTTGATACTGGCAACACTATTGTTTATTTTCTCTCTTCTCCCAAATAAGTCGTAAGTGATGTATAAATTTGGAAACGATTGACTCGGTAATCGGAAGTGAAAATGTATTTTGCTAAACTAGAGGACTAATGGTGTGCTAAGATACATTTAAAAGCCATTAAAAATATTTTTTTTTATTTATAAATCAAATCAATGGAAATGTGTTTAAAAAGGTAATTTTTTAAAACATATTATTCGAAGCATACAAAAGTAATCGAATTTCGAATAATGTTTTGACAGTATGTACATCACTATTGTTTTGTTTTTCTTTTTAATTTTATTTTTACTTTTTTTTTGGAAATTTTTTCGAAAAAGGTCATGGGCTACGCAATTGTTGTAGCTTTTTTCAGTTTGATGGATGCAAGTTGTTGGAAGCCACACATTCTAGGGATGGGATGGCTTTAATAAATCATTTCATGCCTGAAAATGGAATAATTAACAATTAAATGTTGGCTTCCTCACTCCAAACTTTATAAAAGGTTTAAAGTTAATGAGTATCGACTATAAACCTATATTATTTTTTTCGTTATTAAGCAAATATGAATACTGTTTTAAAATTGTATAATAAATAACTTAAAAACCTACCCCTAAATTCATAAACGCTTTGTAAAATTATAGGAGGTTTATTGAACAAATTTTTTATGAAAATGACGTTTTTTTTTTAGCTTTACAAAGCATTTATGAATTGAGGGGCTAATAAATAATTCCCCCATTAGTGAAATCTAGTTTTTTATTCAATATTTACAAATTTAAAACACTTTTAAACGATTATTTCATGACATTTAATTTTATTAAAAACTGTTTCATGTCAAATTTGTTATCACAATTTTAATGCATTTTTCCCATTTTTTTTAAGTGAAAGCCCAAAAATAAAAGCTTCACACCCAAAAAAATCCTTAGTTGATTACAACGAATATTTCAACTATCTCATAGGTGAAATACCTCTAACTAATCTATAGTTAAATTGATTTCGTTGATATTAACTAAGTTTTAAAAATACAAATGATTCAACTATCAGTTTAGTTATTAGTAGCTGAAATTTTGTAAATAGTTGACGACAACGATTTGAAAATGAAGCTAGTTGCTTATCACCAGAAATATTTTGATTTGAAATGAATTTATGCTTAAAGTTTGTATTCTTTTTAATTTTAATTTTTAACATCATGAGAAATATAATGCAATTAACAATAGTTTATAATTTTAAAAAAGTTCATGTTGAGTGCAATACATTTGTTTTTTCATGAGCTTGTTCCATTTAGATGGTTGCGATAGTCTGAAACATTAATGATTAATAGTTTTGAATTTTGTCCTAAATTGTCCTCAATTATATTTTCGTTTACCTTTAAACCATTTTTGTGAAAATTCTGTAAAATATACATTTATACATGATATATTAATATATGTACTCTTGTAAAAGATGTAAGCAAATTAATAAAGACTTACTAATTTCAGCTGTATCCATCCAAGTTTTAACACTTTTTATATGTTTTGTAATTTTTCATAATAATTTTAAAAAATATATATTTCTTCTCTGACGTTTTTTTATGAATTTGTTTTCCAAATATATTTGTCAATTTGAAATTAGTTGAAATAATTTTTAATAGGGTTACTATAATATTGTTTTTTTTAACTATACCCATAGCTGTTTATGATTATAATAGTTGATTTTATTTAATTTTAATTCAACTACAAATTTTGGTAACTATGTAACTACGAAAATTTATCGGTGTAGCAATTACTAAATCTAAAACTAGTTCAAAATCATTGATAACATGGAACCAAATATAATACAATACGGTTTTATATGGACCTTATATATTTTTATATAAAATCACTTTGAAAAAATTGCCTATGTGGGATGATATATAATTATAGATGATTTTATAAAGAACGTTATAAGATATAAGTATATGGGTTCATATTCGTCAATATATAATCATAACTAACACAAATTATAAAATATTTCTTATCAGTGTTTAATAACAAGTTTAAAAAAAATTTGCCTCAACTGGTGACTGTGCTTAAAATAGTTCACACTTTCATATTCAACCATTAACTTGCTTATTTCAGTCTAACTGTGTAAGTAAATTTCAAAACACACACAGTCATCATTTACATTTTTTAAGTTTTCAAACTAAGCGCAGCGTAACTGTGTGAGTTCAGCAACAAAACAAGTTGTGTTTCTTCTGCTTGCTGCGTTTTGAGTTACTGGTTAATGTGTTTTTACTTGACTGAGTAACGAAAAAAAAACTGCATAGTAGACTTCGAATAGCAGACTGGATATTAGACTGGTGTCAGCAAACTATGTAGTTGGAACTTAAAGAGTTTTGTATATGCAAACAAAAGAAAATAGAAACACTAGCAGCTTTAAAAAGAAAATACAATTAAACTTATCATATTTCCTATTTTATTTATTATTTTGTTAATTATATAATTTATATATTAATTAATTTCACACTTTATCGTAAATATGTATGTACGTATAATACTTTATTCTGATCAATTGTGGTACATAGTACATATGATTTGATTTTTTAAATTGTCATTAATATGAAACTAACTTACAACAATTGATTTTTTGGACAAATTACTACACCCAAAAAATACATGGTAGTTGATCATTATTTTTTCAATTGTGTCATATGTTGGCTGAATAGAAAAATTTGTTATTTTAACAAAGTTTATTCCTGTTTTTTAGCTTAAAATAAAATCTGTTAATTTTAAAACATTTTTTGTTAAATTTAAAAAATCTAAATTTAAGTAAACTTTATTTTTTTATTACTATTCTTTTGTTTTTGTTAATTAATTCATATATTAATTAATTTAACACTTTATCGTAAATATATACATTTCTGCATTGATTCAATTGGTACATATAATTTGCAGGTTTTTTTTAATTAATCCACTCTGATATATGTATGTAGGTATATGTGACGCGCAAAATAGAAAGGGACCTAAGGGTAAAAACCGGTTTTGTTCAGGAGAGCATGGGATCGGTCTCATTCGATGCTCAGATGTTGTCCACAAAAAAAAAATTGATTTTTATACCCTTAGGTCCCTTTCTCTATGCGCTGTCACATATGTTAAAAATATGTCGTTTAGATAACACTACGTTACAACATTTAATTTTTTGGAGAAATTACTACACCTAAAAAAATACATAGTTGTTGATCACTATTCAATTATGTCATATGTACTACATATCTTTTTTTGTTTGGCATAATACTAACTCGTAGAGTATATACATATATAATTTGAATTAATGCATTTTCTCGATAAAATTTTATGAAATTTAGTACCAGAGATGGGCCAAAATAAATTTTCATTTGCATTGCGACAAGAAGTGATCATATGTACGTGGGCTTTTTTAATTTGCATTTTATTTTAATTTGCATTCCCCATTTATTCCAATTAAGTATTAGAAATGCAAAATTTTTAATTAATAAATAGATTGGCAACATAATTAATTTTTTTTAAATGGTTGTTGAATTTCTGGCAATTGCAATAAATTCAATTTTGATTTTGTGTTTAAAATTTAGGGTGTAATTTTGTAAAACGCAAAGCCTTGAGTTGCGTTGTTTTCCATACAAATTGTTTTTGTAACAATAACAATTTATACACAAATCAACGCAACACAAGGCGTTGCGTTTTACAAAATAACCCACTTAATTTGTAACTTTTTATATTATGTTTGATTTTGGCAATTTTTTATTTTACGTTGACATTTCATTTGATATCCAGTGTGTTCGTTTACTCGAAATTCTTACTAATTTTACTACAATTGGAAAGTTTTGTTTATTTTTTGAATTGAACTTTTCCTGTTGTAGTAAAAGTAGCAATTTGTAGTAAGTAAACGAATATTGGTTGAAGAACCTATACAATATATACACCGAATATTCTATAAATATCACCTACAGGCAATTAAAAAAAAAAGAAAAAAACACATTAAATATATGGGTACTTCTAAAATTTCGGAGTAGCTGTATTTGACCTTAGATTTTTGTAAAGATTAACAAAAAAATAATTAAAATTTTGGATTCAATTTTCCGGCGTTTTTGGAGGGTGGCACTTATAGAATGATGACACATAAAGCATATGACAATAAGTGCGTTCCCGTACGTTCCCAATGTTATCGAAATTTACCCAAAAGCGTTCCCGTACTCGAAAATTGGGTAAATGAGAGCGCTAATGAGAGTGTATTAGTGTGTCTCTTTTTACCAAAATTTAACAAGACTTTTTCTTCGGGTAAACTTTGGTAAAACAGCTGATGTAAATATAAACAAAAAAACTATTGTGAAAATAGATTTAAAAAATTGCCAAAATCAAACAAAATAGGGGTTTTCATATAAACTCGTATTCTACTCGTAAACATTTTAAAACTGGTATGTTTATGAGTTTAATGTCAAACTCCATACATAAAAAATATGGTTTTTATTAATACAAGGTTTACAATGAATTTACGAGTTTATATAAAAACCCTTAATATAAAAAGTTACAAATTATATTTTAAACTCAGAATCAAAATTGAATTTATTGCAATTGCCACAAATTCAACAACCATTTAAAAAATTAATTATGTTGCCAATTTATTTATTAATTCAAAATTTTGTATTTCTAATAATTGTAATAAATGGAGAATGCAAATTAAAATACAATGCAAATTAAAAAAGCCCACGTATGATCATTTCTTGTCGCAATGCAAATGAAAATTTATTTTGGCCCATCTCTGGTATTAAATTCCATAAAATTTTATCGGGAAAATGCATGAGTTAGCATGATGACAAACAAAAAAGCAAGTTTGCTTACCGAATCGAATAACGTTAAGTGTAACGGTATCAAATTTTGTTTGTTTCGGCAACGGTAAAGGTAATGGCATTTAAGACTGTTTCGGTAACGTACCGGTATTAAAAAAATTTATTCTTTGTAATTTACTTGTGAAAATTGTATCATCTTTCTTTAATTTGAAAAATAATTTAAACAGAAAGTGCTATTAATTTATGATCTAGAGTCAAACTAAAAAAAAAAACATTCATTTAAGCACCGTAAGTTGTTTTTCACGTGGAAAAATTTCACTCGAAATTTAAATGCCTCAAATTGCAATTTAATTTAAACAAATGAACAATTTTTTAATTTTATAACAAAGACACAATCAAAATAAACATAAAATGTCACATTTTCCCAAGATAAATAATAATCTTGTACATTAAATTTGCGTGAAAACAAACTCTACACAATTTTCACGTAAACTAATTGTCGTGAAAAATCATTTTTTTTATATGGAGTATAACAGTTTTTTCACGTGAAACTCAAACAACTTACGGTGCTTTACCAAATAAAAGATCAACAATACATACCCCTCATTCAATATAGCATATTTTTAATTTTAGTTGTTAAAAATACAGATTATGAGCTATGAATTCAATGCTTGTACTTTTAATAAGTAAAATTGTTATCTATAAATTTTTTTATAAAAAACTCAAGATTATAAAATAAAAAATTTCAAAAACTGGCATTTTTTACATAAATTAATAAATACCGGGAACTACCTATAAAAATAAAGATATCGGTAACGATAACGGTATTTCCAATTTTTTTTAGAGGTATTGATAACGGTATTCAATTTAAAACGGTATTTTATCGATAAAGGTGTTATAACGATAACGGTAACCGACCTTGAAAAAAAAATATGTAGTACATATGACATAACTGAATAGTGATCAACAACTATGTATTTTTTTAGGTGTAGTAATTTCTCCAAAAAATTAATTGTTGTAAGGTCGTGTTACCTAAACGACATATTTTTTACATATACCTACATACATATATCAGAGTGGATTAATTAAAAAAAACCTGCAAATTATATGTACCAATTGAATCAATGCAGAAATGTATATATTTACGATAAAGTGTTAAATTAATTAATATATGAACTAATTAACAAAAACAAAAGAATAGTAATAAAAAAATAAAGTTTACTTAAATTTAGATTTTTTAAATTTAACAAAAAATGTTTTAAAATTAACAGATTTTATTTTAAGCTGAAAAACAGGAATAAATTTTGTTAAAATAACAAATTTTTCTGTTCAGCCAACATATGACACAATTGAAAAAATAATGATCAACTACCATGTATTTTTTGGGTGTAGTAATTTGTCCAAAAAATCAATTGTTGTAAGTTAGTGTCATATTAATGACAATTTAAAAAAATCAAATCATATGTACTATGTACCACAATTGATCAGAATAAAGTATTATACGTACATACATATTTACGATAAAGTGTGAAATTAATTAATATATAAATTATATAATTAACAAAATAATAAATAAAATAGGAAATATGATAAGTTTAATTGTATTTTCTTTTTAAAGCTGCTAGTGTTTCTATTTTCTTTTGTTTGCATATACAAAACTCTTTAAGTTCCAACTACATAGTTTGCTGACCCCAGTCTACTATCCAGTCTGCTATTCGAAGTCTACTATGCAGTTTTTTTTTCGTTACTCAGTCAAGTAAAAACACATTAACCAGTAACTCAAAACGCAGCAAGCAGAAGAAACACAACTTGTTTTGTTGCTGAACTCACACAGTTACGCTGCGCTTAGTTTGAAAACTAAAAAAATGTAAATGATGACTGTGTGTGTTTTGAAATTTACTTACACAGTTAGACTGAAATAAGCAAGTTCATAATATAAAATGAAAGCGAGTGCTTTTTTTAAGCACGTTGCTTACAAAATATGAAAATTTAACTAAATTACGACTGCTATTAGCAGTCGTTCGAAACTCTGTTTCTTATATGGATCCACATATTTTTATATTATTATGTATAGTGTCATACTAAATTATATATAAACGTACATGTAATTATATCTTTTATATGTTACTTTATGTACTTATATATAGCACATACATATATATGTAGGCCAATAGTTAAAAATATAAAATCACATATGTCTCCATATTAAAACCTTTGAGGAAAAAATATCTAACATATGACTATATAAAAGTATATCTGCTTGAATTTAAAAGCATATGTGACCATATGTAACTATAAGTTACTATATGCAATTACATAAAATAATATATGATTATATCAAAACTTTTTTACTCGGGTAATTATATATAATCTTTTACGTAATTAGATACAATTATATCCGAAAAATGAGAACGTCTTAGTGTATCATATTGTATCGAATTGTATACAATTGTATACAATTTGGTACAATTTGATACAATTTTATGCAATTCGATACAATTGTATCCGAATTTTGTCCTCATCCAATTACATCAAATTATATCTTTTTGTATAAAATTATATAAAATGTTATAAAAGTGGACATAGTTTGATACAATTATATCTAAATATTAACCTTATACTTTTTATCATATTATATAGGACCATATCTAATAATATACAAAAATTATTTTTTTAAATAAAATTTTTTTTTTAATTACTTGTAATTGTTCTTTTTTGAATTGCAATTACAAATAATATGTAATTGTAGATGAGTTTTTTTTTCAATTACAATTACATGTAATTGTGTAATTGCATGTGTAATTAATTACAAAATGTAATGATTAACCCCAGGTCTGCTGGAGATCTTATAATTTCGATAAATCTTCCATTACTTTTATACAGATTTATCATGACAGTGCAATAAACATGAAAAAAATTTTCTTTTAATTTAGTAATTTTAAAATAAAGTTAACACTGAAATTTTAAAGTTAATAGGATTATGATATACAACCAAGATATACGAAATGGGTTACAAAATAATAAAAAAGATGTTACTTTTCTTAGAGAAATCTTGATTATTAAAGCTTCCCGATTCCATAGAACTGGTTCCGGAACCAGTTCCTGGGATCCTATATGGAAGGTGTGGGATGACGTAGAATCAGTTCCAGAACTAGTTCCTGAACTGATTCTAGAGCAACCGGTTCCACTTTGGAGCTATAGAAGGGGTTGCTTTTGGGACAATTTCAAACAAAAAGAATCGGTGTTAGAATCTACAGTAGAAGGGGTTGTGAATGAAAAGTAGCTATTCTACAACCGATTCTTTGGAACAGAAAATTTTCCTGGGTTACGTTAAAATACAATTAAGTCCCAAAAAAAATTTTACCAATAAAGTTTAAAGGAAGGGTAGAGATGGTCACCTTATTAAGTTTTATAATAAAGGTGGTTTTGGAAGTGTAGAACATTTTGTATAAGAATTTTTCAGTATCAATTTTTAAATCTCAATCTCCGTCAATGACGGTCCGTAAACGGTCCGTCATTGACGGACTTTCAACGGACTTGTCCGTTTTTTACACGACACAACGGTCCGTAAACGGTCCGTCATTGATGGACTTTCAACGGATTCGAATCAGTTTCGATGTTCCTTAAGTTCCGTTTTCTGTTCCGTATACGGATCCAGAAAACAGTACGTAAAAGGAGTTGGATTCCGTTTATGACGGACCGAAAACGGTGCGTAAACGGAACGAATTGTTTGTTGGGTAGGTAATAGATTTAGATTCCCCACACTCAATTGATGGTGACTTTGCTGAACTGAAAGGAAACGTTTTGAAAAATTCGGAAAAAAACCAAGACACTGGAAATTATGAATTCAGAAACCTTTAGGCCACAGATTTTGAGTAGAACCTATGATTCTGTTATAGCTTCTCACGGTAGGGTTGCAAAAACGATTGAACTAATATGCAGAAATTTTTATTGGCCAGGGTGGGTTGTAATTGTACGAGATTATCGGGGCAGCGAAATGCATTTTAAATTTATCGGTTTTTAAAAATCATATTTATAACTCGGGAGCGATTGGTTAAAAATTAAATCCGATATAAATGTCTAAGTATAAAGAGTTTTATAGGCTAAAAGAACTAATCTGATTTGCCGAAAAGCGCATAATATGGAATATTTTGCAAGGCGAAAAGACTTTTTATATCCAAAATGTGTGGCTTTCTGTAATAAGTAGGATTATTGAAAAACATCATGGCCCGGACTCTAATTTAATTTATGAGCATTTCTGCAGATTTCGGATTAAAATCAATGAAGTTTATTGTTTTTGTACAAACTAAACAGAAACTATCGTTTAATAAAAGGCAATAATTTCTAAAATATAGAATAACTTCTACCAAAAGTTCAGTCATTACCGCTGAATTTAAAAATTTTCTTAAAATCACATTTTAATTATGTAACACTACGCAGCTAAGTAATTCGAAAAATTCAAATATTCACACTTCAAACATAAAACATTTTATTACATCAATCGAGAGCTAAAAAATAGGTGACTTAATATTCCGAAGATTCCTAAGCGATTGGTTCAGTTGTTTAAGAGCAAATTGGGAAACGAAACTGGCATTTCACCTAAGTACCTATGAAATGTCATTAATAAAAAATTTTTTTTTTATATTTTTAAGTTTTATTTCGTACAGTGTACTGCAACAATTTATAAAAATAAGTGTTGCGGCAGATACACTTTAATAGTCAACAGTTCTACAACAGTTGTACAAGTATCTGCTGAACGACCTGATCACTAACCTCTCAGTCTGAGTGCTAAGGTAGCGCTGTCATATTTTGGTATCGTAAAAAATTTTTGCTACTTTTGATCAATTAGTGATACATTTGTTTTTGTTCATTTACAATAAAAATTGTTTTGTAATAATGAGAAATAAAAATATACAAATATAATTCGAAAACAAAAATTTTTAAAAATAAAAGGAAACTATAGAAAAAGTGTATTTAAAAACAAAACAAAGAAAATATCGTTCAGCAGGATAAGTAATCACAAAGCGCTTCAAGTCACCGGTATCAGTTTAAAGTTTCTCTGCCGAATGCTACCATTGTAACCCTTTTTAAGATTTTGTTAAATAAATGTCAGAAAGCAAAATTCTTTTCGTTTATCTTTTTTAAATCATTAAGTTTGGTGTTTTCCTTCTAGTTAACCATTTCACTACCGACTTTTTGTTTGCGGATGTATCTTATTTTTAGAAAGTATGTATAAAGTTTTTTTTGCATCATCAAATTTTATATGTTCTTTTAAAGATATGTACACTAGAGTGGTCCAAAAAAACATGAAAGTTGGAATTCGCGATTTCCACAATGTTGCCCCTATTCCTTAATGTCTAAAAACTCTCTGTGTCAAGTTTCAGCTAAATCCGCTGTTATTTAGAGGTAGCACAAAAAGTTATCTTTTAAGAATTAGTAATTTATCTCTAGAGTAATTTATATAAAAAGTAGGGTTGACTTTAAATTTAATTATTTCTTAACCTGTACGCTATTATTTAACAATTTTTTTTAATCTGGTCTTAATTAATGTGAATATAAGGAATTTGAAATCAAAACTTAAAAAAATTAAGTAACTGTTAAGTAATTCGCGTTTTTTTTTAAATTTATACAAAAAAATACATATTTTAGTCAAATTTTCTAAATTTTCCGAAAAAATGTAATTAAAAATTCAACTTGTTTTTGCCTTGTATGCTCAAATTTCTGAAATCTGATCTTTATTTTAACGCAGATTATGAATCATCCATCGAAACTTAAAAAAAATTTGTGGTTTATGAATTATTCGCGGTTTTTGAAAATTCAAAAAAACTCAAGTTTTTTGAGATATTTTCCCAATTACATGTAAACGGTGTTATCGAAAAATGCAATATGTTATACTTTTGCAATTTACTTACCAAGGACCTTCATTATATATAACACTGATTATAATTTTAAAAAGGATAACAGATATCCTTGCAAATTAAGTTAAAATTTGACATTTTTTAATATTTCGCTATTATTTAGATTGCTATAATTTTATTGCTACCAAATACCCTATCCCACATAATAGGACATTTAGCAGATATATATTAATGCAAAAACCAAATTTTCATATTGGTAAATATACGAAAACATCCTGATCGAAGTTGATCCTTTTTTGTATGAAATTTTAAAATTTCGCAAAATCCGCGACTGCGATTTCAATTTTGATTTCATATTCGTAATGTACACCTAAAAATATATTAGATTTGGTATGTCGCGATCATAATAATTATATTTAATTTTTCTCATTTTTTCCATTATTTTTAATTAATTGAAAATAATAGAACAAGTACAACCTCGAAACTTCAATTGCGATGTGCTACCTCTAAACAAAACTTTTTTGGTGATTTTTTTGATCAGACTACATTTTTTTTCAAAGTGGCATATTTGTAGGGTTGTGGAGCGTGAAAATTCCAACTTTTTTTTTTTTGGACCACTCTAATGTACACTGTAGTGTACAAGGGTAGTGGAAGAGTTAAGTGCTGCGTTAAGGTTTGAAAATTCTTCATTTTCTTTATTTTTCATTAAATCTTACTTTTAATTTTTTAAAAAAATATGAAGAAAATATGCAATTTAATGAAAAATATGCAAAAATATGCACTAAAAA
Source organism: Leucophora obtusa (assembly GCA_949987735.1). NCBI lineage: Eukaryota > Metazoa > Arthropoda > Insecta > Diptera > Anthomyiidae > Leucophora > Leucophora obtusa. Next base: position 139,883,209 of record OX465299.1, read on the forward strand.
TTATAAAATATGCAAAAAATATGCACTTTAAAGCAAAATATGCAACAACAAATCGATACCATTTTGTTGCAAATTCTTTAGTCGAAAAAGTATTTGGTCAAATTTATTTTTGGATTAATGACTAAAAACATGCATTTGCATGAAAGTCGCTGCCCTGGTGATTATATTCGAAAATGTGAAAATTTTAAAACAATGAAAGCCGTAGAAATAAAACACTATATCATAGGTTTAATAGAAATACTAACAACGACTATGTGAGAAGTGGCTTTAGGGACTCTTTAAATAAAATTTGTTGTAACATAGCAGGTGAAAAGGATCAACGAACTACTCCACCACCAGTTTTGCTAGCGGTAAAATCTAGACTTCTTCCCTCCCGAAATATTGACTGGTGACTTTTTTTAAATCCTATACTTTACGCAGTTACGGTGGTTAAAGCCTAAAACAGATAATCACAGTTCGCGAAAACTATAAAATATATTTAAAAATTTCTTAAGCCTAAACCACATAAACGCAGTGTCGGCAGAAAAAAGTGCTAAAATTAGCAGATTATTTTTGCTACATATTAGTAATATAGGAACAACAAAAATAAAACGGTTAAATCTACAGAATTTTAGTTATATTTGAGTTAATTTTTTTTTTATCGAAAATATTAAATTAACCTGCTAAAATCAGTAAAAGATTTTGCTAAATAATTTGTAGAATAAAAAATCACAAAAAATTTTCGAAGTTTTTTTTCGATTTTTTTTAAATGCAAATAAAAATCGAGCCTTTTGAAAACAGCAGTTTCCAATTTTTCAGCAAATATTTCTGCCGATTTTACCAGGATAGACTGCTATTTGCATTCAACTGAATTTAGCTTAAAAATAGCAAAAATTTTGTAGATATAACAGTTAATTTTTGCTATTTTTAGTCTACTAATATTTAGCAAAATTTTCTGCAAATTTTACAGTAAAATTTTTTATTTTCAATTAAATAAAAGTTAACTTAAATACAACTAAAATTCTGTAAATTTAACAGTTTTAATTTTGTTGTTCCTATTTTACTCGTATTTAGCAAAAAAAAAGATATGCTAATTTCTGCATTTTTTTCTGCAGCATCATTTTCAACTAATTTTTAGTAATTTCTTCTGCTTTTTTTACAGATTTATTTCTATTAGTGTAGTCATGCCCAACTTCAACTTTTTTGCTTGTCTTAACTACAACTGTTGTTAAAAATAACTGTAATTGTAGTTAATTCAAATGCAATTGCAGTGTACACTTTTTTAACTGCAAATGCAGTTAATTTTACCGACATAATTCTCTGAGTGTATTTAAAAAAATTAAAATTTGTGTAACAGTGTTATCAAATAATAAAAAACTTTTCTTATTTAATGTTTTCAACAAAAAATGCCAAAACGAAGTATAGAGGCTAAAAAAAGTACTTTTGCGTACTTTTTTAGGAGTTGTGCAGAAAGCAGTACAAATAACAAAAAATACGTACTGCTGAAAATAGTACCTCTGTCAAGCCTATTTTAAAGTAATTTTTCTAAATAATTTTTGAGTCAAAAAGGAAGGAAGTCTCTGCATTAACTACTTTCATAGAAAAAAAAATTTTCAGCACACATAAAATTCGAAACACCTTGCTTTTAACAAAGGATTTCGTAAATTTACAATTACAATGAAGCTAAAAAAACAATTTATTAAACCGGGTATTCGATAACAAAAAACCGGGTTATTCGATATTCGAAAAACTAACATTTAAAACCCGAAACCGAAAATTACCCCTAGTACTTACATTACAAATAACTGTTATGTAGTCAGTTTTTATCTGAGTGTTGAGAATGTTTGTTTCTTTTATGTTTGACTGTATCTTAAAGAAATTCAGTCTTGATTTCTAAATTCAATTTACATTTCAAAAAGGGTAATTTTTTGCAAAACTCCTGTCATAAAGTGCATCACATTAAATATTCATGTAATAAACGCGCAGAAAAATGTTCATGCAAATTTAATAAAATACAACCGCAAAACAATTTGTAGGCGAAACGAGAAAAAAATTTTAAGGCTTGTATGTTTTAATATTTTTATTTATTTTTTGTATAAAAATATGTATATATATGATTCGCCAAATAGGCAGCTGGTTAGGACTGTCTGACACGTGCCTACTATGCCAATTGTTTGCCAACACAAAAATTCAGTTAGAATTCATTATAAAGTTGAAAGATGCGAGTAACAAGTGGAATATGTACATAGTTTTATCATTGCAAAACGTAAGTACTCATTACATTGGTAACATTACATTTTAAGGGTCATAATAAAAATACGTACGATCTTGGTAACAATTGTTAATAAACATTTTTTTTATGGGGTTTAGAAACATGATTTAGATTTTGGTAATAGTATAGTTCATGAATAGTTATTACAAACGTAACACTATAGTTGTAAACTAAATTATAGTAACAAACAGAAATTAGAAAGAATTTATTCATTTACACATTTAATTGTATTTAATCCTGCCTTTATACTGAAAATTTTATCAAGTAAAAAGTGGTTGCACTGAAATTCAGGAGTTAATCGCATTTTTACTTTTGAGTTTAATCTAGTGTTTCCAATTATTCGACATATTGGGTTAACCGGTTAATGTGTTATTCGAAAAATCACTAAAATTAACCGGTTATTCGGGTCGGCTAACCTAGAAAATTGGTGATTAATCGTAAAATGCAGAATGGAAAATTTTCACTCGAACTTTAAAGGCTTCAAATTGTAATTTAATTTATAAAAATGGACAATTTTTTAATTTTATAACAAAAACACAATCACAATAAACATAAAATGTAACTTTTTCCCAAGAAAAATAATAGTCTTGTACATTAAATTTGCGTGAAAACAAACTCTACACAATTTTCATGTGAAACTCATTATCGTGATAAATTATTTTTTTTATATGGAGTATAACAGTTTTTTCACGTGAAATCGAAACAACTTACGGTGCTTAAGCAAAAACAGAGTTGTTAAAAATGAAATTGAAAAAATACAACATTTGAGAATAGCACGATACAACATTTAAACGTACATATGTTTAGTGTCCTATGTTTGAGTGTGCTAACAGATAGAATACATAATAGAAAATCATTCTTAAATTCAAATAAAAATTTTAACAACTCTGTTTTTTGTTAGAATGATAGAACATATAGCACACCCCATTGTGAACAACCTAAATGTATTTCCCTAATTTTTTAATCAATAAAAACACAAAGAGCTGCCTATTTTTGTTAAATATCAACGTGACATATAAACTCGACGTATTTAAAAAATATCGCAATTTTTCAAAAAGTAAAATTTTTGAAAAAAATTGCAATTTTTTAAAAAAGTACAATTTTTGAAAAAACTTGCAAATTTTTCAAAAAAATTGCAATTTTTCAAAAGAAATACAATTTTTCAAAAACAATTTAAAATTTTCAAAAGTACAATTTTTCAAAAAAAATTTAAAATTTTCAAAAAAAATAAAATTTTTAATAAAAAAGATTATTTTGCAAAAAAAGTATAATTTTTAAAAAAAAAGTAGAATTTTTCAAAAATATTTCGTTGTTCAAAAAAATATTAATAAAAAAAATATTTTTCCAAAAAGGTAAATTTTTTCAAAAAAGTACAATTTTTAAATAAAAAGTAAAATTAAAAAAAAAATTCGAGATATAGGCGAAAACCCAAATAAACGTCCTTTTACTTCTTTTAAAATCTAGCTGAGTTAGGCAAAATTAGTTTTCACTAAAGGGGTTTTATGGGTGCATTAACACCCAAAAGGCAAAAATTTTAACCGTTTTGCTCTATCTCGCTTAGTTTTCGAGATAGAGCACTCCTATCACTTTGTGGCATATTTCCTGCTCATTCATCCTTGTATGGGGATTAGGAGAAATTAGTATTGAAACATTGTTTATGTGTACATCTGTTTGCATGGGTACGGACTATGATGTATAACTAGGGATTTCATAGGACCCATTATTATTCCGGAGATGGCTCCCGTACCTCCCTCTCATCTCCACGTAGCTTTAGGTGGGAATTAACACTGCCTATTGACTTTATAGGAATTTTTGCCTTGAACATGTTATTGAGAAAAAATCACGTTCATCAATTGGATTTTCTTGGGAACTATACTATATTAAGTTAGTGGACAAATCCTCGTTTCGGTAGGTATCTCTCTCAGGTCCTGTGGATGTGTTGATTATGTTTTATTGACGGTTCCTAGGGATTATTTTAATTTTGTCAATTTATTGGTGACGTCCATTCATTGATTTTTTGGAGTGCTGATTTTTGGCATTTTGATTTTTTATTTTCTTTTTTATACTGACTGAGTTGGGCTGTATTCCTTGGCATTCGATGTATTGTGTTACGGGGATGTGGCCGATGAAATTTTTGAGTGTAGGATCCGCTGGGTGGATTGGGATTGTCACTGGGATATGGTGGAGGTTATGGGGTTATTGGACTGATTTCACGGGATAGGCAGTTTGGTGTTACTGCCGCTGCTTACTGATACGGTTGGTATCTTGATTGTGATTTGTGTTTAGGGCCCTGATCACATAAGGTTTGTTATTTTTTGACAATTTGGAAATATTTTTTGTATTTCATTTGAATTTTTCCGTTCGGTATTGTGTTTTTATTTTTCTTCTTGTCGCGAATGTAATTGGTGGGAACGTGTATGGTGGTCTTTATGGGAAGCGGAAGGTGTCATTTGTGGGTGCTGCATGGAGTCGATGGGGTGAGTTTTTGAATTTATTGTTTTTTGGGGAATTTGTATATGGGGTATTGATGGGCTGCTTTTGTTGTTTGAATTATTTTGTGTGGTTTCGCGAGTGTGTGTTATAGTCCGCGGGTGTTGTGACCAGCGGCTATTGATTCTCGGTCGTGGTACTGGGATGGATGGAGTAGGCTTTTTGGATATTTTTGATTTAAGGTTTTTTGGGACGGGTTAGGATTTGGTTTGTTATGTTCGGGAGCATATTATATGTGCATCTCAGAGGGGTTTCACGGAACTAGTAGGTTAATCCTGCTGATGAGTCCCTTTGGCGGAGGACGGAGGCGCTTCGGGAATTGCCCAAGTGCCTACACGGCTATGTTATTGCACGGGTGGTGGGTTTTTTTTTCGATTTTAGTTTTCTGTTGTTAGATTTTGTGTGGTTTCTTTTTCATTTTGTTAGCGGTGTGCTGCGATGGATGAAGAAACCGGTAAATTTGACATTTTAGGGCTCTTTTCCCCTGTTTTGTCTTTCGGCAGAATTACCGGACTGGCGGACCGGTAGGGTGGATAGATCATAGATGACCCAAGTAGGGAGCTGGCCATCCAAACAATCGTCTCTAGGCCCCTCAGGTGTACGTAGGGGTCTGCTATGAGACATTGAGTGAGTTATCTGCATGATTTTAATGAATAATCCGCATAATGTTTAATGAATTATTGCGTAAAGGGAATTCATTGAAATTTTATCCACAAAGCTCTCTCTATGCAGCTTTTTTCCCTATTGGATGAAATATACAGAAAGCTCTCTCTATACAGCTTTTTTCCCTAATGGATGAAATGTAAAATTAACCCATTTTGTCTGGACCAGAAGGTATGCCGCTATCAGTACAAACGTGCCCGTGACGGGCTGATAGCAACACCGTCTTCGAGTTGGATATGTGTCAATTAGGGGAAACAGAACATCGCATGCAAACGGTAAAAACGTGCTCTGCGTGAAACCAGGGGCTGAGTGGATGCCTTGATCTGAACCCTTGATAGATATGTGGACATGGGTTAGAGGGATCTCTGTCAACATTTGACCAACCTGGATAATAGTGGGAATATATTTTGGGCACTCCTATCACTTTGTGGCATATTTCCTGCTCATTCATCCTTGTATGGGCATTTAGGAGAAATTAGTATTGAAACATTGTTCTGGTCATGTTTTATGTGTACATCTGTTTGCATGGGTACGGACTATGATGTATAACTAGGGATTTCATAGGACCCATTATTATTCCGGAGATGGCTCCCGTACCTCGCTCTCATCTCCACGTAGCTTTAGGTGGGAATTAACACTGCCTATTGACTTTATAGGAGTTTTAGCCTTGAAAATGTTATTGAGAAAAAATCACGTTCATCAATTGGATTTTCTTGAGCAATAGACTATATAAAGTTGGTGGACAAATCCACGTTTCGGTAGGTATCTCTCTCAAGTCCTGTGGATGTGTTGATTATGTTTTATTGACGGTTCTTAGGGATTATTTTAATTTTGTCATTTTATTGTGACGTCCATTCATTGGTTTTTTTGCGGTGAGGGATTTTCGTGTGTTTTGTGGGAGTTTTTGGAGTGCTGATTTTTGGCATTTTGATTTTTAATTTTGTTTTTTATACTGCCTGAGTTGGGCTGTATTCCTTGGCTTTCGATGTATTGTGTTACGGGGATGTGGCCGATGAAATTTTTGAGTGTAGGATCCGCTGAGTGGATTGGAATTGTCACTGGGATATGGTGGAGGTTATGGGGTTACTGGACTGATTTCACGGGATAGGCAGTTTGGTGTTACTGCCGCTGCTTACTGATACGGTTGGTATCTTGATTGTGATTTTTGTTTAGGGCCCTGATCACATAAGGTTTGTTATTTTTTGACAATTTGGAAATATTTTTTGTATTTCATTTGAATTTTTCGGTTCCGTATTGTGTTTTTATTTTTTCTTCTTGTCGCGGTTGTAATTGGTGGGAACGTGTCTTTATGGGAAGCGGAAGGTGTCATTTGTGGGTGCTGCATGGAGTCGATGGGGTGAGTTTTTAAATTTATTGTTTTTTGGGGAATTTGTATATGGGGTATTGATGGGCTGTTTTTGTTGTTCGAATTATTTTGTGTGGTTTCGCGAGTGTGTGTTATAGTCCGCGGGTGTTGTGACCAGCGGCTATTGATTCTCGGGCGTGGTACTGGGATGGATGGAGTAGGCTTTTTGGATTGATTTGATTTATGGTTTTTTGGGACAGGTGAGGATTTGGTTTGTTATGTTCAGGAGCATATTATATATGCATCTCAAAGGGGTTCCACGGAACTAGTAGGTTAATCCTGCTAATGAGTCCCTTTGGCAGGGGACGAAAGCGCTTTAGGAATTGCCCAAGTGCCTACACGGCTATGTTATTGCACGGGTGGTGGGTTTTTTTCGATTTTAGTTTTCTGTTGTTAGATTTTGTGTGGTTTCTTTTTTCATTTTGTTAACGGTGTGTTGCGATGGATGGTGGAAACGGTAAATTTGACATTTTATGTCTTTTCCCCTGTTTTGTCTTTCTGCAGGATTACCGGACTGGCGGACCGGTAGGGTAGATAGATCATCGATGACCCCAGTAGGAAACTGGCCATCCAAAGAATCGTCTCTAGGCCCCTTAGGTGTACGTAGGGGTCTGATATGACACATTGAGTGAGTTATCTGCATGATTTTAATGCATTATCCGCATAATGTTAATGAATTATTGCGTAAAGGGAATTCATTGAAATTTAGCTCTCTCTATGCAGCTTTTTTCCCTAATGGATGAGAAGCGAGATAGAGCAAAACGGTTAAAATTTTTGCCTTTATGGTGTTAATAAAAAACTCCTTTAGTGAAAACAAATTCCACCTAACTAAATTGCAATTTTTTTTTAAAAATTGCACTTTATTTGAAAAATTGTATTTTTTTAATAAATTGTACTTTTTTTCAAAAATTGTACTTTTTTTTCAAAAATTGTACTTTTTTTCAAAAATTGTACTTTTTCAAAAAGGTCTTTTTTTTAAATTGTACTTTTTTTGAAAAATTTTAATTTTTTTGAAAAATTTTTAATTTTTTGAAAAATTTTAATTTTTTTGAAAAATTTTAGATTTTTTGAAAAATTTTAATTTTTTGTAAAAAATTAAATTTTTTGTAAAAAATTAAATTTTTTGTAAAAACTTTTATTTTTTTAGTAATTTTTTCCAAAAATTGTACTTTTTTTTTGTAAAATTTCACCTTTTCCCAAAAATTGTACTTTTTGTTGAAAAATTGTGCTTTTTCATAAATTTTTAAATTTAATTAAAATTTTTTTAAAAAAATTTTTTTAAATGCGCAACATGTGGCCGCATTTGCCACCACCCGTTGTTCGTTTTCATTTGTCTGAATATTTTTGTAAACAAATGGTTTTTAATCAATTGTAATTAGTTTTTTTTATACATTAGTGTAATTTCATTACCATTAGTAATGATTTTTCTAATGTAAATAAATTTTTTTCATTGTCATTAGCATGGCAAGTTTAAAATAGCACAAAAAAAGTTTAAATTGGCAGGCTAAATGGCACGAAGAAATAGTAAAATTGGCACAAAAAACGCAAAAATGGCACGCTTATTCCAAAAATATTCAACTTTAATAGTTGATTTAAGTGTCTTTCTGAATGTTTTTAACAAAAATACAATAATGAAGGAATTTACCGTTGAACTGCTAAAGTGCATTCGCCGTATATTAGTATGATTTAAAAAAATCTGGAATTTTATTAAATATATAATATGATTACCTTGTCTGTTAAATTTTTCAATAAAAATGTTTTCTTCTTCTTCTTCCTATAAATCAACTCTAAAAAATATCGTTTTTTTTAATTTTTTCCAAAAATTATTTACAAATATTGAGTTTTTACTGAATTTTATAGCATTTTTATAATGAAAAGTCTGAAAAAAATAGACAAAATGGCTTTTTTTGGCAAGGATTCGTAAAAATGGCATTTTTACAAAATAAGTGAAAAAATGGCAAAAATGGCATTTAATGGCAAATGCCAAAAAAAAAACTTGGCCTGGTCATTGGTATGAACTAATGGTAATGAAATTTCAATGGTAATAAAAAATTCCCATGTATGATTAAATGCATACATGAAATAAAAAATAATTTTTTTCAAAATTTCGAATTTTGGGAATTTTGAATAATAAAATACAATTTTTTCCCGAAATGCACCATTTCCGGCCAACTTTAGGCACGGGTTAACATTATCCAAAAAAATTAATTTCTTCCATTTGGAACCATATCCAATAAAACTGGGGGGTGTAATGGAAGAAAATCAATTAATCGTTATTTTAAGGGACATCCACGTATGTACATATATAATTTAGCTTACATAAATTTATCAGACCATGATGATTCTCAACTTCATTGAAAATTCTGCAGGCGCAAATATTGGTACTATTTTCTGTTGTTTGTTTTCATGAGTGTAGGTTTGTGATGCAATCGCTTTCGAAACTAACTGAGGTTGAATTTCCAAAAATCAACCTGTCTGGAACTTAAACGAAATTGTTAAAGAATTCACTCTATCAAATTCTATTTATACTCTAACGTTGTTTAGTTTAAATGTCGAAAGTGCGACAATTGTGCGTGACGCACTTTTCCTATATGAAAATCTATTTTCATTCTATGTATAGCATTATGCACGTAACATTAAAGAAGTCATAAAAATGAGCCCTGTTCTGAGTAAGAACTGGTGAGTTTACTACTTAAATAGTGCTAAGGTGAGACATATGTTTGTTAAACGAACAAAGTAACACAGAATTCTTTAGAAGCTATAAAAACCGGGTTGACATACAATTACCCAGTTGGAAATGTCATAAAGATACCTTCATGAAGTCTTAGTGACATGTCATAGTCCCTGCTGACATGCTTATCCGCTCTCAAACAAAAAACCTAAATACACTTGCTGATTTTTTCATACAAATGTCAAAATGTCCGCAAGAGAAACTCCACAGGTGTTAAGCGGGGCTGACTTAAGTATGATGTCACCATGTCAGAATAAACTTTCTTTTAGGGGTCTAATTTTTTCTCTTTAGTTTTTTTCTTGAATTTATGAGTTATATTGTAATATTAAAGTTTGCTATAATTGAAGAAAATTACCAAAGTTATGACATGTCTTAAAGCGTCTTATGAAGCTAACAAATATGTACTACTTAAGCCCCGTTCACATTATCACACAAGTGCTTTTACTTTTCTTCACACAAGTATGACAAAAAGTATGCTGAAATTGTCTGGTTGTCAAAAAAGTATAAAAGAAAATCTTTTCAGTGTTCAGACTGTTATCGACACACACAACAAATAAATTAAAACAGTAATTTTTTCTTCTATTATTACTTTTTTTCACCACTAGTTGTTTTTAATCTTTGTTTAACATTTATTTGTGAATAATACAACACTTGTGTTAAGACAAGTGGTAACTTTATGAAATATTTCAAAAAATAAATCTTGTCAAAAAAGTGTGACCGTATTTTAAATGTGTGTACCCATTTTGACATGTGTGTAACGAACAGTGTTATTATATTATTATACATTTTCGTTATACAACACATTTCTGACATGTATAACACACTTGTGTGATAATCTAAACGGTGCTTTAGTAAGCAGTAATTTTAGAAAAAGAAAACAAAAGTGCTGCCATATCTGAAAGATGCCGAATGGGAAATTACTGCTGGCATTGTCTTTATCAAATAATTTTCCGCTGGGTATCTTTTACCACATACGGCTATTCATATTTACGAGTACCTGTATTTTTTTAACTACTTATTGTATTTATACTTTTCTGTTTATGATAAGTTTTGACCTCTGCGCGCCAACTAGTTTGTCACACTTTTGAGGGCAGGCACGTTTACTCCAAGAGGTCAATTTTTGTTGTCATTTCATACACTTTACGAGTACCAATCAACGATCATAATTGAATATACAAAACTACTTTAAACATGTACAATGGACACAGTTACAAATTGTTTTGCTGTAGTTCAACAGGTTTTCTTTTGCGTTTTAAAACCCGTAAGTAAGCATTCATATAAAAATCTAGGTCCATATCATATCACTTTCTTAGTGACACTATTTTTATACCATGTTTAACATTTGTAAGTTCTCTACGCAGAATTGCAATAAAAAACGTTGGATGGATGAAAAAAGTACAATCAAGAGAACAAAAATAGGCAAATTGTTAGCATATATCAATTATCAAGGACTCTTGTTTGCGACGTTTCTCAGTCCAATAACATTTCAAAACCCAGAAACATGTCTCATTATATACCCAGCAAAAAAATAGCATTCATTATTTTATTATAGCTTCTTTCATTGCTTCCTTAGTTTCAGTTAGTATGCTTTTAGTGCTTTTATTAAGTTATTGCAAAGAACTTACTAAAATATTCATGCGTGCATGTTCCAGATGTAGTGCTATGGATATGATAATCTTAAAAAATCACTCTTTTCATTTCTTCTGAAGCACAAGGTTTTATATTTCAATAGTTTTTGAATTATATTATTTTATAGTATATTATTTTCTAGTCATTCAAAATCATAAATTTTAATGAGAGAACTGTTTTCATGAACTTTTATTTTTTTTGAAAATCGTATTTTATATTTTTGTGTAAACTTTTATGGGAGTTCCAACTTATACCTCATTCATACTGAAGCCAGTAGTTTTCAAATTTATTTAGTTTTCGAGTGTCAAATTCCATACAAATTATAAATCGAATGAATGAGACTTTATATAAGCTGTGTTTGTGCGGCAAGCTATTGTCGTTGGCTTATGTCATTCCCATATATATTTGACATTAGCCAAGGTTCAGTGTTAACGCTCAATGTTACCAATGTCAAATTTGTATTGGAATGACATAACCCAACATTGATAGCTTGCCGCACAATTTACAATTTTTAGGGTGGGTGCGAACTGGCTTACCCAAATCTAAACTAGATTCAGTTTTACAAGTTTCTTTGAAATTTAATATTAGCTGTGTTTGTGCGGCAAGCTATCAACGTTGGCTTATGTAATTCCCGTGCAAATTTGATAGTAGTAACGTTAAGAGTTAACACTAAACGTTGGCTAATGTCAAATTTATATGGGAATGACATAAGCCAACGTTGATAGCTTGTCGCACAAACACAGCTATTGTTTCAAATAATTTCAAAGAAATATGTAACCTTTTTGATAATTTATTAAGTTTACACATTTTGCCACATTAATTCAGAAAATATCAATTGAAATTCAGGTTTTTGTGTTAAATTAAAAAAAATTGCAATGATATTCGCAATTTGCCGTGCAAATTTTGAAAACGTCATTTGAAATTCAAAAGATAACAATTGAAATTTAGAAAATATCATTTAAAATTCAGAAAACACCAATTGAAATTCAGAAAAACAGCAGATGTAATCAGGCTTGCCAGATAATTTTTTTTGTTGTCCCCAAACAAATCTAAAAATATCCCCAAAAAATCCCCAACTAGAAAAAATGTTGAAAAAGGTAGTAGAGCTAATTTATTTTGCTTAAAATAAACATTATACGCACAAAAACTATAATTAAATATAAAAAATAGCACTAACAATAACTGTTTTTAAAAATTCTTGGATTGCTTTTGTATAAATATCTAGAAAAATTCTCAGAATTTAGGGACTTTTATGAGGAAAACGTTTAATTTTTATTAAATTATGTATTAAACAAACCAATTGAACCCTAAACATATTTTATTTTGAAATTTTTAAGATTTTAAGGCATTTTTTTTAAGAATTTTTAGATTTGAATTTTTCAAGTTTGCCTGTTTAATACAATCGACTTTTAGCCATAATCGATAAGATGTTTTTTTTTAAAAACAATATTTTAGTTTCTGGGACATTAATCATATAAAACTCTAAGGCAAAGAGGATTTATTTGTGTTATAATGCTTTAAATTAATATAGAAAATCCATAAAAGGGTGAATTTGTTACTTTTTTGAAATTATGTGAATAAACTTGACTGATGTTTTCTGAAAACTATAAAAAGTTAATATAATCTTGAAAATATATGAAGGATTTTAAATATCCCCAAAAAATCCGCAAAACATTTTTTAAATCCCCAAAAATAATCCCCTATCCCCGAATGAAAATTTTTATCCCCAAGAACAACAAAAAATCCCCAAATTTGGGGACAAAACCGCAAGTCTGACCAGCCTGGATGGAATTCGGAAAATATCAATTGATACTCAGAGTATATCAATTATAATTCAGAAATCATCAGTTAAAACTCAGAGAAAATAAATTAAATTTCACAATATTGAATATTTTCCGAATTTCAATTGATGAATTCTGAATATCAGTCGATATTTTTTGAATTCTAATTGGAGGCCTATCGATGTTTTTCCGAATATCGATTGATATTTTCTAAATTGCAATTGGTATTTTATGTGTTTCAAATGGCATTTTCTGAACTTTAACTGATATTCCCACTTTTTTTTTTGACACTGATTGTGTAAAGCGTTGGCGTATTTAGTAAAAACGCCTCCATACAAATCAAATTTTTCAAAATCAAAATTACAAAAAAAATAAAATTTTTTTGGCGAATCTAATACAATTTTAATAAAATATAAATCTTATTTGTCTGTTAAATATTGCAAAATTACTCGATATAATGACTTTATTATAAAAACGCACAAAAATCTAATATAATTAAGGGTGTTATATATTTCAAATGGAAAATCATAATTTCAATTGAAGGTAGAATCAGGCTCTATGCAAGTCGCTCACCTACTATTACGTGCTCTCTCAATGGCTATATCTGACATTTCAAGAAGTTGCAGTAAACGGGTTTAGTTTTTTATTATATTTTTTCGTATTATGCATATTTATTGAAACAATGTTGAATATTTATTAAAATATAATTGTCAACTTAACCTAACACCTTCTAATAAAAAATCTTGAAATGTCGGACAGAGCTAGTTAACAGAGGTAGAGATGCATGCGTACTCTTGAGATCCTGTGCTCGTTGGTGGAATCTATTGAAAATGACTGTTAAAACAAAGTTACATGCAGTAAAAAAGGGGACAAAAGTATTTACATTTAAAAAAAAAATAAAAATATGGTTCTTTCTGACTGTGGGAAAATAACTAACAAATGCATTAAAATGACTAATAATGTATTAAAAATTACTGTCAAGTTCTTTTATTAAAGAATTTTGTTTACAATCTATCCCAGGAAAATTTCTTACAATCGATAGCCAATCACACCTATTCTACAACTGGTTCTACTGCAACCGATTCCACGGAACTGGTTCCGGAACCAGTTCTAGGGATCTCATATGGAAGGTATGACTAACGTGGAATCAGTTCTAGAACTAGTTCCAGAACTGATTCTAGGGCAACCGGTTCCAATTGGAGCTATAGAAGTAGTTGCTTTTGGGATAGTTTCAAACAAAAATAATCGTTGTTAGAATTGACAGAAGAAGGTGTTGTAAAGGAAAAGTAGCTATTCTACAATCGATTCTTTGGAACAGAAAATTTTCCTGGGTAGCTATTCTACAACCGATCCTTTGGAACAGAAAATTTTGCTGGGAAGCTTAATAGACTTGTATATTTAGTTAGAATATTCTTCTACCTTAAGTCCAAATTCTAATATGATATTGTCATATTAGATTTTATTTGTTGTTTCAAAAAGGGGGTTGATCATTTTCATGATAGACAATACAATTATTTCATAGGCATCACCCTACTCTTCAGTTGTCCGCAATAAGAAAATGATAACTTTCATATTTAGAATATTCTAACTAAATATATGAAAATATAGAAAGTCCAAAAAAAAAAACAAAAAAAACAATTTTTGTATTTTTAATGCAAAAATTAGGATGATTAATAGACTTATCATAAGAATTTTTATTAACAATGGGTGCGTTCGGCAGATACTCTTTGATAGTCAACAGTTCTACAACAGTTGTGCAACTATCTGCTGAACGGCCTGATCAATAACCGCTCAGTCTGAGCGCTCATGTAGCGCTGTCATATTTTAGTAGCGTAAAAAATGTTTGCTACTTTTGATTAAATAGTGATGCATTTGTTGTTGTTGATTTTAAAAATTTTTGTTTTGTATGAATGACAAATAAAAACATATAAATACATTTCAAAAACAAAATATTTTAAAAATCAAAGGAAAATATAGAAAAAATGTATTTAGAAACAAAATAAATAAAACATCGTTCAGCAGAGTAAGTAATCACAAAGCGCTACAAGTCACTGGTATCAGTTTAAGGTTTTTCTGCCGAATGCTACCAATGATTACAAATCATACATTGTATAGGCTGTGATTGAAAAAAACTTCTATTAGCCACACTCAGCGCTATGCCGACCATGGTGTATCTTGTAAAGAGGTGATGCTACGAGTTATATCCTGTGCAGAGGGCTGCCGGTTCAATCCCCGGCTATGGCAATATACAAAAAGTTTTTCATATAGAGACAAATTAACAATTAAAAATTACTTTGATCAGTTGACACATAAGCTAACCACTGACGAGTCTTTGGGTGAGACGAAACTGCGGCAGTCTGGTGATTCCCTTGTGTCTGTTAAAAAAAATTTTTCAATAAAAATTTTTTCTTCTTCTTCTTCCTATAAATCAACTCTATAAAAAATTTTATTTATATTTTGATAAAAAAGAAAAGAAATTTTCTCTACGTTTTATTTAGATTATAAATTATATTTACAGTGAAAACTTCTGTTTTTCAATACAAAGAAAAACGATTGGTTTTCTTTCGATAACAAAAGCATGTGTAATTCACAGAGAAGACAAAAATGCTGATTTTGCTTTTTTATGAAGTTTTCATATTTGCTTTTTGCATTTTCCTTTTTTAGCTTTAAAATAGATTTTTCTTAAGATTTTTGAGCTTTAAATTGCTTTTTTCAATACTTTTTGCTCAAAAGTACTTTTTTTGTACAGAGAGAAAACAATATGAACACTTTTTTGATTTACACTAGTGCCCCCTTTGCAGCTATAGCAAGGCTATCAGGTACGTCCCGAGCAACTGCAAGGAACGTCACAAACCGGTTTAGGGAGACCCAATTCATTGAAAGAAAACGTAGATCTGGGCGAATTCCTGGATAATAAAAATTTGGCGTTGAAATTGAGGAATGCACTGGTATCTAAATAAACCAAACATATCAGTTTGGTTCATAATCTAAGATTATACAAGGTAATGAAAGTACCACACTGAAGTGATGAAGTTGATGTAAGGGCAGAAAAACTGGCCAGAAAACTATTGAAGACAATTCTTTTTTTTTTTTAGCGACAGACTAACACTCAGGGGATGCCCCCTACTAATGCGAGTGCATTGTGTTAGATTTAGGAAAATAGGTTATGGGAGGGAGGAAAGAGGAAGTAGTGTTTGTGGACATTTGACTTGAATTTCTCTATATTGCAAGTGACTGGGAAGACTTCCGCGGGGAGTTCATTCCACATACGGCTTGTACGACTCATAAATGATTTTCCCTGTAATGCGTTGAGCGATTCACAAGACAATCTACAACAAACGGATGTGCTCTACCAGAGAATCGAGTGTTCCAAACAAAAATTCTGAGCCTAGGAACAAGTTCACTAATCTAGGCAGAACACTTCCCATGGTAATATCGATAGAATAGTGATGCACATCCCACATTCCGACGATGCTCCAATGAGTCAATAGAGCTGGAGACCCTACTGTCATTGATGAGCGCCGACGCTCTCCTTTGAACACAGTTCAAAAGCTCCAAAATATACTTTGAAGCTCATGCTCATATATGGAAGTTGTATTCCATCTTCGGTCGGATAAAGGTGGTATAAATAGTAAGGAGATCGGATGGAGTGAAATATCTCTTACACCGAGACTCGTGATTGCTTCTTTCGACACTATGTGTTATTTCAACGGACATCACACTGAATTCGCATGCCCAGAACATCACGAGTATCCGATTCCTGTATACCGACATCACCCATATTGACTGATGACATTCACGATCTCGCAGACCTATGGGTCAGCATACAACATTGGGTCTTACGTTCAGTGAAATCGACCCTCTTCGACCCTCAGAGATTGTGAAAAAATCCAGAAAGAGCGTGTCATTCATAATTTGCTTTTTGCCTCCAACCTCAAAAAGGCTTGGCCTACAATCAAACGAAAATGAATTACAGATGCTGCTGTCATCAACGAAATAGTAGATAGGATTAAAATTTTGATCGAGAAGATCATTGATAAATATACGAAAAAGGAAGGGTGAAAGAACCGAACCTTGCGGCACCCCTGAATGAAGCTGAAACTCATTGGAAAGCTCGAAATAAATCGAGAGAAGTCGTTGCCGATACCAAAAGCAATAAGCTTTGATACCACCCAGTCAGAAAAATACAGTCGGCGGAACGTTGGCAAACCGTTGGAAACGACAGTACATACGTTGGAAAAACGACTGAATTTCAACGTTTACAGTAGCCTTTCAACGTCGAAATGATAACACCATTAAACGGTTATACGACTCTATTTTTCGACGTTGGAAAACCGTCATTAATACAAAAACTACTGTACCATAAAAATGGAAAATTCATTATTTTGCTGATAATATAAATACGAATAATTAAAGGTTTTTCCAATACCTTTTTCTAAATATTCTAAATTTTATCTTTATCTATGTATACACTGAAAATATTATAACAGTAACTGACTGTAGTTTATTTAAAAAGTTATCCGTACATTTATTTTTAAATGATTATACAGTTAAAATACAAAAGAGATATATTTTTTACCTGTTTTTGTCGTTTATTTAAAAAATAAATTACATATAAATACGGATTTTTGTAATTTTTTGATTTTTTGATTTTTTTGTTAAAAAAATAAACCCTTTTAGATTTCTAGGTCAGTTAAAACAAACGAAATAAACTAAATATCATTTATTCTTACGGATTTTGTAGTTAATTTTTTTAATGTTATAAAAACGAAATAAATGAAAAATCATTTCTATTTTAAGGATTTTGTAGTTAATTTATTAACATTTAAAAATAAATGAAAAGTTCTTTTGATTTAAATGAAAAGTCAGTAGACCGGTTTTCAAGTGATTTTTCATTTATTTTAAATTACATTTTCAGTTAATTTAAACTACAAACTATTTTGAGTGTATATCTAAATCTTCTAAATAGAAACGTGATGATATTTTTCTTCGAAGTAATATTTTTAATGAAAATATCATTTTTTTGGTTTTTGTTTACCATCAAAAGAAATAGGATTGCACAATGTTAAAAATTTAAATGAAAATAATGTTGAAGTAAACATTCATTTGGTAGAATTTAAGTGTATTCTCACTAAACATCATAATGAAACAATTGCAATAACTCTTATACACAAATAATTGAATGGAATCTTAATCTCAAATAAAGTATATTTAAAAACAAACACTTGTTAATTTAGTAACCAAAAAGAAGCCAGAGCATGTTTTTTATTTGAAAACATAGAACAATTTCGATTAAATACAAGTTCTGATCTTAAAAATATAAGAATTTTAAGCTATATTTGTTAGAGCTTTTTTTTTGCTTATTTTATCTAATTTTGCTTGTTTTTGCTTATTTTGTAAATATTGGCTTATTTTTGCTATTTTCTTTAATAAATAAGCTTATTTTAGCTTTTTATGCGAAAATAGAGCATATTTTAGCTTTTTTTTGATAAAATCAGTAATTTTTAACATTAAGTCGACATAAATTAGTTTTTTAAAATTTATTTTAAATTAAAAAATTTAATTTAAAATTAAAAAGTTGTTAAAATAAACTTTTTATTTTTTCAACTTGAATTCTAATAGTACAAATATGACAATGAAGATTTCTTAGGCAAGAATGAAATCCGGATAGGGCCATGCCTTCAACAGATTATTTTTCGCAATTTGTTAAAGTTTTGGGATTTTAGCACATTTAATTCTTTAATGAAAATAAAATATTTCTCGATGAAAATAAATTTAAGAATGTCACAACTTTGTTTGATTCTTGAAGTTCCAAGGAATGTAGCACTGTATTGAATAAAAAATTTAAATTTGATGAGGATTTAATAAAGAAATAATGAAGTTTAAGGGCTTATTTTTCATTTCAACTGCTTATTTTACTGTTTTTCAGAGCTTTTTTTAAGAGCTTAAAACATTGCTTTTAGGGCTTTTTTTTGGTTGCCCTAGTAATAACTCTTTTCTCGAAAATTAACGAAGTTTAATTTTCTATTCGAAATGACAGAAAAATAGTGCGTTCATTAAACCTATCATGGAAATTTGTACAAATACATCAAAAAATACGGTTATATATAAAAAAATCAAATATATTAGTTATACATAAAAAAATCAAAAATATTCATTTACCCGTACTTTTTTACACAAATGGTAATTTCACCATATTTATGCCATAATTTTAATAAACACACTTTGTCAAATTTTTTATACTTCCAATCGTATTTGACATATTTTTGAATTTGTTACCCCCTTCCTTTATTGCGTTTTATGAATTCTATCAATATAAATCACGGATAAATTATGTAAAAAATGGAACCTATCGAAAAATCTGTATGCAAACTTGTAAAATTAAAAAAAAAAAACTGATGCAATTTATGTAAAAACAGAACTGGCAAAGGACTGTTTTAGGTAGTACTGGCAAAACACTGGTTTTACAAAAAAATCCGTGCTCTGCCAGTACTACATTTTTTGAAGCGTCGGCAATTTCTGGCTGGGCAGTGCGCTGTACCATACATGATCGAGCACTGTACGAAGAGCTAAAAAGATTAGCCAATGGACGAGCCAGCGCCGAAGAGCACTGTTTCAGCACCAGTGCTGGTATACCATCCGGCCCCGGTGACTTATTTACATTGAGATCCGTAAGAACCCTTTTAACTGCACGAGCTCGGAAGAATATTTTAGGCATAGTACACGATACTCTTTCGAGTTCAGGCAGTGGTTGATTGCTTTCCTGCAAGAAAGAATTTCTTGCAAACATTTCAGCTAGAAGGTTAGCCTTATCAACCGGGTCAGTGAATATGTGGTCATCTGTTAAAAGAGTTGGGATAGCTGAACTACCATTGTCCCTTACTCTTTTAACGAATGACCAAAATCTCTTACTGTCCCGAGGAGTAGAAAGAACTTTAGCACGAAGATGCTGTTCGTAAAGAAATTTTTCACGCCTCAGTACTTTGGAACACTCGGTTCTCGTCTGTTTGCGCAGTAGTTCAGAATTAACATTTTTGTTATCACGCCAAATTCCGAACGCTTCCTCTCTGGATCTGAATGCGTTCTTACAAGTCTGGTTAAACCAACATTTATCTTTTGGTTTAGCCGAAACGATTTTTGTTGAAATGAAGGATTTCATTCCAATCAATATAATCTTTTCAACCATTTTCGCAGCAGCATAAACATTATCGTTGAGGAAACATAGTTTCCAGTTGAATATTTACGGGTTAAGGGGATAAAAAATGTCTAAACTCTTATGCACAACTCCTTATATGGCGGGAAATTGTACATATCCAAATAAAAAGATGGAGGTTTTTTCTTTTTATCGTTATAAAAATGGGGGTTTTTATTTAACTTTAAGTTAAGTTTTAAAACTAGGGTTTTTGCACAATTCAATTTGAGGGTAAGTATTTAGAAAATTAAGGTAAGTTCATTAATTTACAATTTTTATTTTAAGGGAATTTTCTTTAACTTTTAGCAAATTTAACAATTTTTAACTTTATATTTAAGTTTGCACTCTAGCTTTATGTTTTAAAAACTGCGACATGATCAAAGACGACTTGTTGCTCGTTCGACGGATTGAATATTTTGATCTTTTGATTTGTTTGCAGGTTTTCCTTATTGACAAGCAAATGTCATTAGGTGGGAAGGGTTGATGGTGGCATCTTTGGTACCATCGTACGGTACCTTTTGTTTACAAAGTGAACACCAGTTAAAACAATTCTGAACAATTTTAAAGGCTATATAGTGATGGATGACGAAACATATGTCAAAGAGGATTTGACAAATTTGCAGAAAAGTTCTTAGTAGGGCCAGAAATTTGCAGCTGTGGTCAATTCAGCAAGTCGTTTGTCTTACGAGGTACATTGCACAGGCAAATATACATAAAAGAGTGCTTGAAAAAACGTTTGTTCCCTTTGTATAAAATCCGTTCTACCCCGCCACAATCCTGACCTGATTAGGCAACAATTCATTATTCGAGAGAAACTGTCGAATGGTTCAGAAACAAAAATATACAATTTGTGGAAAAAGAGTGTAATCCCACAAACTGCCCTGAACTTCGTCCAGTGGAAAAATTTTGGGCTCAAATAAAATCAATACTTCGAAAAACATCCAAAGTAGATAAACTTAAGAAAAATTTATTTGTGGTGATTTTCGTTTGGCTTAAGGTCATTGGTGGTTGATTTTTGATTTCATATGGAAAGCAGTTAATAAAATTTGTAGAAAGTGGCTTACAGAGTAAAATACGCACCTACATACCAGCGATAATAACGGATATAAACTAACCAAGAATTTTCAAGAACTCGACGAAATTTTTTATTCGTTCAAATAACTAACAAAAAATATTCTACCCAAAACCACTATGTGGACAGGCTATAACAAGTATGTGCTGATGTCTGTAGTGCCAAAAAATACTGGACCTATTCGATGAAATTTGGTACACTAACTTGTATCGTTCCAAGGACGATTTTGGTTAAAATCGGTCCATGTTTAGACCTAGTGCCTATATAAAGGTCTGCCAAAAATTGGGTTTTTCTCACGCTACTGGTCGCAAATACGGAGATATGTTGATGAAATCTGGTACACTGCCTCACATGGATAAACATATTGGCTAAAATCGGTCCATGTTTAGACTTAGCACCTAGAGAACGCAGTCGGGCGACTCAGAGTCGGCGCGAAGCCGCCGCCAAAGTAATTGGCGGATTTCGGCTACAAATGTTAAGTCCATAAAGTCGGCTAAGCCGATTATTTTAACACATATATATTTTGTTCAGGTTTTATTTACAGGGTATGATATGAGCAGGGTAACCATAAAAAAAATAATTACATATCGTCACCTAAAATGCAAAAGGGCGTAACAACACTTTTTATTTTTTCGCACGAGAACCAAAACAAAACGTTGTAGAATTAAAGATATTCTATATTTTCTTCTCTTGTTTAAAACACGTCTATAGACTTATTTCTACATATAAGTTTAAAATTTTGTAGGGAAATGTAATTTAGTCTAGTGCATCATAATCAATCAGGAAATCGGCTTAAATTTTTTTGTTGTTACTCCCTTTTGCATTTTAGGTGACGATATATAAAAGAAAACTGCAAATTTAAGAGTTTAGTATATTAAAAAATGGGATCTGGCAATACCTTAAGTTCTATGGCAACCACATACACTGAAAGTCAAGTTCTCGATATATTTTATGTTTTTTCCGATATGGTGATCAAATGCGTCTTCTTGTTAGATTGTTCTTGTTCGATATTAATTATTGAAATGGGTCGAAAATGTTATCGTGCTGTTGCTGTCTTCTTATATATTTTGTAAACGTCAACAGTTAAACCGTTGATATTACAAAACATGTCCATGATGAATGCAACCATGTTATCTTACTATATTTTTACTGTGATGGCAACATTAGAAAATGCAGCTTTATGAAGTTTGTTTTACTATAGGGTGTTTTTTAAGAGGAACTTTTTTAAAAATAAAACACCACAAATTCAATGGAAAGACCAAATTTTTGGCTTTATTAGCTCGCAAGTTTCATGGCATTTAATATTTAAAAATAATTTCTGGCATATGGCATCCGCGACTGCACCTTATGAACGCCATATTGAGCTTTGACGTACCCCCACAAAAAGTAGTCCACAGGTATCAAATCTCACGAACGAGGTGGCCAATTCACAGTTCCATTTCTTGAGATAATTCGGTCACCAAACGTTTGGCTCAACAAATTAATGGTTTTACACGCTGTATGGCATGTTGCGCCGTCTTGTTGGAACCATTTCTCCTCCAAATGTTTTGCAATGACATGAGAAATAAAAAAATAACGAATCATTTGCCTGTAGCGTTTGCCATTCATTACCTGGCACCGATTTCGGATTTAAAGACAAATGGGCCGATGACGCATTCGGCATGTAAACCGCACCAAACAGTGATTTTTTTCGGGATGTAATGAAGTCCCAAGAGTCTCATGAGGATTGTCCTCTCTCTAAAAACGACAGTTCTGCTGCGCGTTAAGCCTAATAGCTGAAGATGATTTGCTCTATAAGTTTGGCAACAAGAGCGCGAATTTTAAAAAAAAATTTACAGGATTTGTAAACGTTGTTCTGGTGTGAGTCTTTGCATGGTGATTTGCCAAAGCATACTGAAAAAAAGGCAATCACACTTCATTAGTATGACATCTAGTTTTAGAGTTATCCCTATATCGCATTTATCGTTTGTATGTAACCATTTGGTGAGGAAAAAGTCATTCATAAAAATACTTAGAAAGAAAAATAATATAAACGAGTAAAAAGGTTAAAGTCGGGCATGCCGACTATACAATACCCTACACCAGTCTGGTTAGAAGCCAACTAATGTTTGGATCCGAAATTCGAATGGGTTAAAATGGGACTTGTGTCAAAATTTTCTATAATATGAGTCAGCGAACCAAATTTCATTAAAATATCTTAATATTTGCGACCTGCAGTTTGTAACCAAGCCAATTTTGGGGGGACCCTTATATGGGCACTAGGTCTAAACATGGACCGGTGTTAACCAAAATAAAATAGGCTTCGTCCTTGGGCTGACATAGGTCGGTGTACCAAATTTCATCAAAATATCTTAATATTTGCGACCTGCAGTTTGTAACCAAGCCAATTTTGGGGGGACCCTTATATGGGCACTAGGTCTAAACATGGACCGGTCTTAACCAAAATAAAATAGGCTTCGTCCTTGGGCCGACATAGGTCGGTGTACCAAATTTCAGCAAAATATCTTAATATTTGCGATCTGTAGCGTATAAACAATATAATTTTGGGGGACCCTTATATGGGCACTAGGTCTAAACATGGACCGATGTTCACCAAAATCAATAGGCTTCGTCCTTGGGCTGATATAGGTCGGTGTACCAAATTTCATCAAAATATATTAATATTTGCGACCTGCAGCGTATAAACAATATAATTTGCGGGGACCCTTATATGGGCACTAGGTCTATACATGGACCGGTGTTAACCAAAATCAATAGGCTTCGTCCTTGGGCCAACATATCATCTTAATAAAAAAACACAATATCTTAATATTTGCGATCTGCAGCGTATAAACAATATAATTTTGGGGGACCCTTATATGGGCACTATGTCTAAACATGGACCGCTGTTAACCAAAATCAATATGCTTCGTTCTTGGGCTAATATAGGTCGGTGTACCAAATTTCATCAAAATATCTTAATATTTGCGACCTGCAGCGTATAAACAATACAATTTTGGGGGGAACCTTATATGGGCACTAGGTCTAAACATGGACCGGTGTTAACCAAAATCAATAGGCTTCGTCCTTGGGGTGACATAGTTCGGTGTACCAAATTTCATCAAAATATCTTAATATTTGCGACCTGCAGCGTATAAACAATATAATTTTGGGTGGACCATTATATGGGCACTAGGTCTAAACATGGACCGATTTCAACCAAAATATCTTAATTTTTGCGACCTGTAGAGTGCGCACAAGAATGCATGGACAGACAGACAGACGGACGGACGGACAGACGGACATCGTTAAATCGAAATAAAAAAAAAATTCTGAACCGATCGGTATACTATAAGGTGGGTCTAGGACCAATATTTTTTGGTGTTACAACCATCAGCACAAACTTATAATACCCTGACCACCTAGTGGTGTAGGGTATAAAAATGTGTTAACAAAATATTGAAGATTATTTTTCTAAAAGTGTTTATAATGATATAAATCCAATTATTTCGCCAAAAACCCCGATTTAAAATTTCGGCTGCAGTTGACTTTCAGCCGCCGCTGGTTATAATTTTGGTCAGCCGCCGTCGCCGACAATTTCTTATCGGCTTCGTTCTCTGCTAATGCCAGCAAAAAGGTCCCACCAAAACGGGCATATTCGCACGTTACAGGACAAAAATATATATTTTAATGAAATTTGGTAGGCTGACTCACCTGGTCGCAAGGACAATGTCTGTTGATTCGAGATAGAATCGGTTCATATTTTGAATACTGCCCATATGGTATAAATTGCCGATTTTCTCTTAAATACAATCTTGAATTAGGTAAAATCAAAATTTCCCATTTTTTTAAATTTTTACCATTTTACAGACTAATTTTGATACAAGCCCATTTCAAACCATTCGAACTTCGGATTCAAACATTAGTTGGCTTTCAACTAGACTGGTGTAGGGTATGATATAGTCTGCATGCCCGACTTTAAGATTTTTACTTGTTTACACATAAAAAACAGTATGCACCAACAATGGGAATTTGTAAAAGCAATCACATTTTCTTTTAAATTGAAATTTTATTCCCAACAATTTTTTTGTTTGAAATATTTGTAACTCGTTTGTAAATTGTTATCTTTCATATAAAAATTGTTTAAAAATAAAAATTCAAAGTTACAAAAAAAATTTTTTTTTTGATTTACAAATTTTTTTCTTGGTGCCTTTTTGAAAAGTTTTTTTTTTGTATTTACAAATTTGGTATGAGAAAGGTGTTTAAAAATTTAATAAGAATTTTGTAAATTTTGTAGATTTACGTTGGGCCTCATACTGTACGTTTAACTTAACTAAAAACAAAATAAAATGTCAAAAAAATGTACACAAAACAACAACAAAATTTTGGGTTAACTATTAACCTAAGTTTAAACCTGCAGTATGAGACCCACCGTTAGTGCTTGCCTACCATGTTTTGGACACCTGTAACAAAATGTTAGTTACGCCCTTTTGAATTTAAGCTGACGATATATCGCTTACTCCATTCTATACTGTCGTAGAATTCACTGCTATTTTTGTTATCAAGTATGTATGTTTAAAATATATGAACCAGTTAAATATTTCTATGTACTTTATACAAAATGCCTTAATTTTAATTGTTTTGATTTGTTTGTTACACGATTTTTGGAACAAGTTACCTTTTGACCACTTGCCATGGGTTAGTTGCCTAACAAAAGAAGTGTATGAAAATTTTAAATATTGCTACTGGTTATGTGGTTAAATACACATAATTTTACTACATTTAGTTTGTCATTTCTGGTTTATGTATAGATAAATACATGCTCATAAAATCCGTATGTTGACAATTTTTCTTAACATTTTCTTAAGAAACATTATTTAAGATCTTTGATATCTTTTGAATCGGTCATTTAATTTTTTTTTATATAATTGAGGACATTGACTGATGAAATAAAACCAATATTGAGATTGAAAATAGGTTTTACATAGTCTGGTCGAATATTCGGAATTGGTTTAAGCCAAAACACAACATTCGATAAACTATTCGTTATTAGTCAAAATTTTCGCGAATAGTTGCCGAAACCAAAACTTTTAAAAAAACCTTTTTTATAGAAAAGTAATTGCAGAGAAAAATGCTAGATGCTGAGCAAATGACACATGATTTGAGTTACCAGGATAAAAATAGTTACATATATATGGTCATGAAGGTGGTAGAAAAAAAGTTGGAATTCACGAGCTCCACAATCCTAAAAATATGCCATTATGAAAATAAATATGGTCTACAAAACAAAAATCTTCAAAAAAGTTTGGTTTAGAGGTCGCAAATCGCCACCGAGGTTTCAAAGTTGTACTTGTTCTATTATTTTTAGTTAATCAAAAATAATGGGGGAAATGAGAAAAATTAAATATGGGTGAAATCAAAAAATGTGATAAGTTTTCGGGCCAAATTTGAGAGAAACAAAAAGTGTTAATATTTCGGTTTTTTCTTAATGGAATCAATAAGTTAAGTCATTACGAGGGTGTATGTCGCGGGAATCCCGGGACGGGATTCCCGGGAATCCCACCCTTTTTCAATCCCGCAATCCCGGGAATTTTGTGCGGGATTTCCCGGGATTTTTTTTTATTTCTTTACAGAAGTTTTAGCTTGTATATTAAAATTTTGGAAGTTTTATTTAAATTAAAAACATTGATTGTTTTAAAAATAATTTAAATAAAAAAATTTAGGCCGAGTTTTTTGGGTTTAGTTAAACCGAAAACAAATATTATTAGTCATTATCAAGTTTAAATACCAACAAAATTACTCGTACACTGATAGAATTTTCGTTCATACTATTAATGAATCGTTTTCATTAATCTGAATTCATTGGCTTAATGAAAAATTTTCATTGAATTAATGAAAAATTCATTAATTTAATGAATTTTTTTATTATATATTTTCAACTAACCCGTAAGATGTGCTATACTTTTTATAAGGGTTTTGAATTTGCTAATTACTAAAATAGATATATATTCCAGTAATGAACGCTAGGGTTGCAAACTGAAATTATTTAAATATAAAATTTAGTTAGAATATTCTTCTACCTTAAGTCCAAATATATGAAAATATATGAAAATATAGAAAGTCCAAAAAAACAATTTTTGTATTTTTAATGCAAAAATTAGGATGATTAAATATAAAAGTTCAAATAATGGCATCATTTTGTTTTGGCTATTTAGATCAATCGCTAACGCGGTAATGTTTAAATTCTGGTGATTGCGGGTTCAAGTCAAATTCAGGGAGATGTCAAAAACGGTATAAAAACAAAAAAGAAATATGTGTACAAATAAAAATTAATAAAATAAAAATAAATAAAAAAGTAAAAAGAAATATGTGTACAAATAAAAATTAATAAAATAAAAATAAATAAAAAAGTAACGCAAAAAAATATTTTTTTTTCAATTAGTTTTCATTTTATGAATACGTTTCATTGATTTAATGAACGCGTTCTTTGGGGACTTTTCAATTAAAAATCATTGGATTAATGAACAAATTCATTAATACTATGCACAAAATTCCATCAGTGCACTGATAGAATTTTCGTTTATACTATTAATGAATCGATTTTATTAATCTGAATTCATTGATTTAATGAAAAATTTTCATTGAATTAATAAAAAATTCATTAATTTAATGAATTTATTCATTATATATATTCAACTAACCCGTAATATATGCTATAATTTTTATAACCCAGGTAAAAATATTAATATGGTGTCATATATAATTATATCTTATTTGATAAGTCCCCATATACAACGACATACAACTTGATCCGAAAAATGGGTCATCTACTTGTGTCTAATTATATCAAATTAGATATAATTTGATACAGTTTGATCCGAGATTTGTCCATGTTCAGGACATCAAATTACATCTAATTCGATATAAAAATATCTGATTTTATGTAACATTGTCTAATAGTACCCGAGTAAAAAAAGTTAGATGTTATAAAATACAAACGTATCTTTTCTTGGTATAGCCTCAACTACAATTTGATCCGAAAAGTGGTGGTTCGTACTGTATTAATTTAGATACACCTTGGATCTAATATAATGAAATACGATCTGAAAAATGGGTTTATCTTACTATATATAATTAGATTTAGTGCAATAAAGTTACATTTTCTTTGATACCATTAGACAAAAATACTTCATTGAAAGTTCGCTCATATTGCATTAAATCGTCCATTCTATTGAAATTAGTTTTTGATTGTCATTATGTCACATCCAATTCTATATAATTAGATAAACCCATTTTCGGATCGTATTTGATCATATTAGATCCACGGTGCATATAAATGAATACAGCATGATCCACCATATTTCGGATCAAATTTTGTTTTGGGCAACAGCAGAAAAAGATATGATTGCATGTTGTACCTCATAATTTTTTTAATAGGGTAAGTATACTTTTTATGCATACCGGCTATTAAATTGATATTGAAATTTCTATAGATTGATCAATTTTAAAGGCCCAAATTTTATAACATAAAATAAAAATTTTAATGCTTTTGTCTTCTAAATCGTACGCATAATTTTTTAATATAATTTTATATGCAAAAGAATCACTTGAAAATTATTCAGCTGTGGAGAAATTAACTCTTAATTTATATTAATTTGTATGAGATCATATAGAAAGTTATATAAAATTACAAGAATATATTTTTAGTATGACGACACAGTGTTATATAACTAAGTATCGAACCATATATAATCATATCGGTCACTACTAGGGTTTGGGGTTCGGGAAATCCCGGGAAAAGTTTTCCGGGAATTCCCGGGAAAATAATATATTTTTCCCGGGAAAACGGGAAATTTTAAAAATATTAAATTTTTTAAATTGTTTTTGTTTTTTAAATGTATGAAGAAAAAAATATTTTTTGCCTTAAATTTAAAAAAAAAGTAATAAACAAAAGGTTATTGATTTTTATGGTAGCGGTAACAAACATTTATTTTTACCGGCAAAACTGTTGAGTATATAGAAAAACGTTATATGAACAGATTAAAGGAATTGTAATTTTTAATCGGACTAGTGGTTCTCGAGTTATGTCAAAAAAAAGATATATCTCGATTTCTAGGGGTGACCCAGCGAAACGCCGGGACACGTATAACTTGTTTTTGACCGATATAACATTTCCCGTTGGTTTCATCCCATCCCGATTTTGACTGTCGTATAGAGTTATGAATCAGCAATCAAATTAAAAAAAAGTTTATGAATTATTCGCGATTTTTGAATATTCAAAAAAACTCAAGTTTTTTGAGATATTTTCCTAATTACCTGTAAACAGTGTTATCGAAACATCCAATTTGTTATACTTTTGCAATTTACATACCAAGGGCCTTCATTATATATAACATTGATTTTAATTTTAAAAAGGATAACAGATATCCTTGCAAATTAACTTAAAATTTGACTTTTTTTAATTTTTCGCTATTATTTAGCTTGCTATAATTTTATTGCTACCAAAATTGCTATTTCACATAATAATACATTCCACAGATATATATTAATGCAAAAACGAAATTTTCATATTGGTAAATATAAGAAAACATCCTGATCAAAGTTGAACATTTTTTGTATGAAATTATCAAATTTCGCCAAATCCGCGACTCCGATTTCAATTTTGATTTCATATTCGTAATGTACACCTAAAAATATATTAGATTTGATATGTCGCGATCATAATAATTATATTTAATTTTTCTCATTTTTTCTTAGGTTTCGCGTAATTCGCGATTTAATTTTATTAAATTTTTCAGCCGATTTTTTCAATCAAAAATTTATAATTTAGTAACTATAGCTTCGGCAAAAAAACGCTTTACACATTTTAAGCATTATTCTGTGCCCTATTTTTCAAACTTAAGTGTGTGTCAATATCTCAATAACTTTTCTAAATATAGTCGCGCAAAATCAAAATATAAAAATTTTTTAAGGTTTTTTTTAAAAAAATTTGTAAATATAACACGAAGTCCGATTTTAAATATCGAAGCCAATTTGGAAAGAAAAAGATCCAAAATTTATATATTTGTCATATTGCATTAACAAATTATGTGCAGTTTTAGAGCCTTTTGTAATTAAATTTAGACTTAAAATGAACAAAAAAATTTTTTACTGTACTAAAAATCTACTGTACTATTACAGAATTTTTTTTCTTCTAAAAACATCAGATTTCATATAATTTTTTTCCGATATTATTGCGATTTGCAAAGTTTATATTTAAATCACAATATTTTCGTACACATTCAAAATGAGTTCGTCGAGAAATAATTGTAAAAAGAGTGCGAAGGCATTATTTAAATATAAACTTTGAAAATCGCAATAATTTCGAAGAAAAACCAATAGGGAATGAAATCTGATGATTTTGGAAAAAAAAATTATGTAATAGTACAGTAAATTTTTAATACAGTAAAAAATTTTTTTGTTTATTTTAAGTCTAAATTTAATTACAAAAGGCTCTAAAACTGCACATAATTTGTTAATGCAATATGACATATATATAAATTTTGGACCTTTTTCTTTCCAAATTTAAAAAATTTTTTTTAAGAAAACCTTAAAAAATTTTGAAATTTTGACTTTCAGCGACTATATTTAGAAAAGTTATTGAGATATTGATAAACACTTAAGTTTGAAAAATAGGGCACGTAATTAAGCTTAAACTGTGTAAAGCGTTTTCTTTCCGAAGCTATAGTTACTAAATTATAAATTTATTATTGAAAAAATCGTCTAAAAATTGAATAAATTTAAATCGCGAATTACGCGAAACCTAGAGCAAAATTGAAATAACTGGTTGCAGATTCAAAATCAGCACCCCCTAATTATCCTAAAACCACTGCAAAGTTGTGCAACTTATAAATATTGTAATATTTTGTAGAGCTGTGTAATAGAACAATTACAACCTCGAAACTTAAATTGCGATGTGCTACCTCTAAACAAAACTTTTTTGGTGATTTTTTTGATCAGACCACATTTTTTTTCAAAGTGGCATATTTATAGGGTTGTGGAGCTTGAAAATTGTTATACCCTACACCACTAGGTGGTCAGGGTATTATAAGTTTGTGCTGATGTTTGTAACACCAAAAAATATTGCTCCTAGACCCACCTTATAGTATACCGATCGGCTCAGAATTTTTTTTATTTCAATTTAACGATGTCCGTCTGTCTGTCCATGCATTCTTGTGCGCACTCTACAGGTCGCAAATATTAAGATATTTTAATGAAACTGGGTACACCGACTTATGTCGGCCCAAGGACGACGCCTATTGATTTTGGTGAACATCGGTCCATGTTTAGACCTAGTGCCCATATAAGGGTACCCCAAAAATATAGTGTTTATACGCTGCAGATGGCAAATATTAAGATATTTTGATGAAATTTGGTACACCGACCTATGTCAGCCCAAGGACGAAGCCTATTGATTTTGGTTAACACCGGTCCATGTTTAGACCTAGTGCCCATATAAGGGTCCCCCCAAAATTGGCTTGGTTACAAACTGCAGGTCGCAAATATTAAGATATTTTAATGAAATTTGGTTCGCTGACTCACATTATAGAAAATTTTGACACAAGTCCCATTTTAACCCATTCGAATTTCGGATCCAAACATTAGTTGGCTTTTAACCAGACTGGTGTAGGGTATTGTATAGTCGGCATGCCCGACTTTAACCTTTTTAGTCGTTTTTTTTTGGACCAGTCTATTGTACATGCATGCAACCTGTTCTAATTCTATGTTCTACCAAACTAGAACAGGTTGCTTTGGAACTGGTTCTGCGACAGTGAAACCTTACATTTTGACTCCCAGGAATCGGTTCTAGAAACTGTTCCATAGAACCGGTGGTAAAAATACCTGTTCTAGAACAGATTCAGAGGTAACCAGTTCAAAACAATTTTGCTGGGAATTAATGCGAGTTCATTGTGTTAGAATTAGGAAAATAGAATAGATTTCGACAATTTTTAACACCAAACTGCTAATAACAAATAATTTGAATAAAAAGCAACTGATAGTGCGTCTTTGTGACGAGAACGTGCTTAAAATAGACACATGTTTCGAGAGGCCATCAAATTCAAATCAGAGCTAGATTTGCAAAACACTTTGAGGGTTTTGTTTTAGCAACAGTGTACTTTCATTTCACGTTGGAAACATTGATGCTGACCGCGATGATCATTTTGTAAGATCTTCTAAAACTGCAGAATCTATTTTTGTTAAATATACTGCAAACAAATCCGAATTTATATATGTATTTAATTTATAGTCACTTCCAGAATAAACTTCTGTTGGGAAAAAAATTTCAAGCAGGGAACTGCTAAATTTTATGGAAAACCAAAGGTTACTTTATAAATTTTTCGTCTAAATTATAATAAATATGAAGAAAACTATTAGTAGTAACAAACAATAAAAAATAGACACTTATTAATTAGAAGGTGGGGAAAAAAATTTCAATTTTCTATTTGCAGCCACATTTTATAAATTTTTTCTCAGTAAATGCGAGAATTGCATTTTATTTATTTTCTAACCTCTTTGATTATGGCTAGCATACATAACTATTCAAGATTTAAAAAAAAACCATAAAAAACAGTTTCTATGGGCATCAAATAGCTTAAAAATTTTTTTACAAAACAGTTTTCGCAATTGGATTTCGGGTCTATTTTGTTTATGAAAACTTAAGAAACTTGGCCATTTAAATATAAATAAAATAAATATTTTTATTAAATTTTTTTAAACTTTGTTGGTTTCGACGTATTTTGTTACGTTTCAAAATTTGTCAAATCATTTCGGGGGGCTTGGGGGCTCGAGCTACGTGCCTGCCCCTAATGTATACTTTTATCATGGCAGCTGTTGTATGTCTACAATATTTGTAAGAAAATTTGTTGTTATTACATACTGCTTACATGCAATGCTGAGGGTAATGAACTATCAATTTAGTAAAGAAATAGTAATTTGTGGGACACAATTATCGGTAACTGATTACATTCAGCTCAAATGTAATGCAAAGGGCAAGGAAATATCAGATCTAAGTAATGCATGTAGTAATGACCAGCCATTCCCGAGTAAAAATAGTTATATATTGTCATATATAATGTGATTGGGTTATATCTGACAATGAATGGAGTCACATTAAGACACATATCATTATATACAACTACATCTGATATTATTTTTTCAACGAATTTTTTGTATGGCAAATGATGTTATTACATATCCCCAAATCTGACTCCATATATAACTACATAAGCCATATAAAACTAATCAAAATATATGTAGTGAACAATATGATTATATATGTCATCATACTAAAAATATATTCTTGTAATTTTATATAACTTTCTATATAATCCCGTAGAAATTAATATATAGTTCAATATCAAATTTAGTAGTCTGCAAATTAAGAGTTAATTACTCCATAGCCAAATAATTTTCACGTGATTTTTTTTGCATGTAAAATCATGTTAAAAAATGATGCGTACGATTTAGAAGACAAAAGCATTCAACTAAATTTTTATTTTATGTTATAAAATTTGGGTCTTTGAAATTGTTCAAACTATACAAATTTCTATGTCAATTTAATAGCTGGTATGCATAAAAAGTATACCTTTTATATCGAATCAGATATTTTTATATCGAATTAGATATAATATGATGTCCTGGATATGGACAAATCTCGGATCAAACTGTATCAAATTATATCTAATTTTATATAATTAGACACATGTAGATGACCCATTTTTCGGATCAAGCTGTATGGGGTTGTATATGGGGACTTATCACATAAGCTATAATTATATATGACACCATTTTAAGATTTTTACCCGGGTTGCCAAGGTTTTGCTGGGAGACTTAAAATATCTTTAAAGGTCCACGAAATAATTAGTTTTTTATATATCCTGAACACTTCAAACCGACATGTGCTCTTTTCAAAATAAATAATTCAATTATATTTACTCTAATTTATTATTAAAAATAATCATAGTTTTATTTATATACATATACCTATTTGGTATTGGTAAGTACTTTTAGGTGGGCGAACTTGTCTAAAAGTGGTGTAGGGTATAAAAAGAACAATTCATATAGAGCATAATTAGCAAAATTAAATTCAGATTACATATGGAAAACAACAAAAATTTTGTCAGTTCAAATTCCAGCAAGTACATTACGTGACATTATAAAAGCCAGGCTTAAATTAATTAATTGTTTTGTTAATCAAATGCAGGGTATACATTTTTCTTATAAATAAAACAACAGCACATTCCAGTGAAATTTGAGTAGTAACTGCTTCCATTCACTATCAACTACAAGAAATTATCTACAAGGAAATAACAAATAAAATACGTAAAAACAGGCGTTTTGTTGGCTGTTATGCAAACAATTGAACAATTAAAAAAGTTGCTGACATGTAATACAGCACCTCCGCCTATAATTCTCGCTAAAAATCCCAACCTTCTTTTTTCACAATTCTTTTTGTCTTTTGCTCTATTCAATTTATTTAACACAATTATTGTTTGTATCAACAATTGTGAACAACTCCATTCAGCCATCCATAAAGCAGTCGCTAGGTCGGTATCCTTATAAAATCTTGAACTTTGTTATAGACTTGAGGAAAAAATTAATAAAGTATTGCATTTCACAAAGATGGGAGCACGGTAATATATTTTTTTCCTGTTCCATCTAATAATGCTTCTTCTTTAGTACGAGTAGTAAGTGAGTGGTACCAGTGATTTGATAAGATAATTTTCGAACAGACAATTAAATTCAATTCGCATGTTAGGTACACTGGTAGTGTGGTGTGGTATTTTGTGTTTTAGTTTTCATAATAAACATCCTTCCATTAAAAACATCGTGGACTCCTTTTGCACAATGTTTTTGTTTCTTAATATTCTCTTTCACAAATGAGTCCCTGAGAATAAAACAATAACAAAGGTAAATGAATATCTGCTTTATTTAAAATATATTTCCTTTACCGCTTAACAAAGTACTATAAACAAACTATTCCCATGTTACACTATGCTCAAAAAGTATTTTTTTAACGAGTGATTCCAAATCCACAGATTAGTTGGTCAATAGGGTTTTTAACACAGGAATTTCCGGGACGAAATCCCCGGGAGTTTGTATTTCGCTCATAACTATCAACGTTAAGTATTTAAAGCAAATCTACGTTTAACCGATTAATGTATAAAAAAAATTATAAACAGTTAGGGCTGTATTCATAAGTTAAAAATAACTGCACAACGAATGCACAACTTTCCCTTATGGGAATTTGTGTGTATAAAAAGTTGTGCACTGGATGTTAGTCGTTAGTTTTAACTTACACAGAAAGAATTTACAAAATTCTAATTAAATTTTTAAACACCTTTCTCATACCAAATTTGTAAATACAAAAAAAAAAACTTTTTAAAACGGCACCAACAAAGAATTTTGTAAATCCAAAAAAAAAATTGTTTTGTTTTGTAACTTTGAATTTTTATTTTTAAACAATTTTTATATGAAAAATAACAATTTAAAAACGAGTTACAAATATTTCAAACAAAAAAATTGTTGGAAATAAAAATTCAATTTCAAAGAAAATGTGATTGCTTTTAAAAATTCCCATTGTTGGTGCCTACTGCTTTTTCTGTGTATGAATACCGCCATTAATGTTTATAATAATTACGGTATAATCGAACGTATGCCAGCAAAACTTTTTAGGAAGTAACGCGAAGATGTTATGTTATATCCGCAAATCTATAAACGTTGAGTTTTCAATGTTGATAATTATCCACGTTTCAAGTTTACGTGCATACCAAATTTCTAATTTTTCGACATTGAAAAATAAAGAAAATAAAAAAACCTGCTTTATCGAAAAAAGTTGCACTGAGGTAAAATACTGATACTGCGTTTATCTGGTATAGGCTTTTCAGTTTTGTGCTTAAAGCCTATACCAGATAAAAGCAGTGTCGACAGTGTTTTATCGCAGTGCAACGTTTTGTCGATACATCACCACAAATAAATAATTCTGTACAACAATGGGTTTAAAATAAATTAGTATTTGATCACGTTTTCTCATGAAAGTGGATTGTTAGTAATGAATCATTAATAAATTGCAATATACGTGTGTATGTTAAGATAATTTGGTAAAGTGCGAACTTAGGTAGATAGACCCGTAAATAGTTTTGTTCATTTGTGTTTTGAATGAAAATAAATAACTTAAAGCAGGGAGGAACCTTTATACCAAATTTCAACTTCTTACCTCCAGTGGTTTGGGCAGGCACTTTTTCAATTTGTGAGACTGTTTATGGGGAGACTTTTCCCCCTTTTGCCCGTTCCGGTAGGAATTTCCAAAAATCCCGTCTTAGCGCACGTCTATGCCGAATATCAAGAAACCTTGTTTTAGTGGAGATATCCGTGGGGGGAGGAAAAAAGTAGTTTTTTTGAAATTATATATTATTTTAAATGGTACTTTTTGGAAAAAGCTAAATTTTATACTTTGTTTTTACAAAGTACTTTATTTGTACTTTTTTTGGAAAAGGTATTTTTTTTGAAAAAGGTTTTTTTTTGGAAAAATTTATGTTTTTTGAAAAAGGTACTTTTTTTGGAAAAGGTACTTCTTTTGGAAAAGGTAAATTTTTTTAGAAAAGGTACTTTTTTTGGAAAAAGGTACCTTTTTTTGGAAAAGGTACTTTTTTCGAAAAAGGTATTTTTTTTGGAAAAATGTATGTTTTCTGGGAAAAGGTACTTTTTTTGGAAAAGGTACTTTTTTTTGGAAAAGGTACACTTTTTTAGAAAAAGGTAAATTTTTTTGAAAAATGTTTTTTTTTTGGATAAAGGTACTTTTTTTGGAAAAAGGTAATTTTTTTTTGAAAGACACTTTTTTTGGAAAAAGGTACTTTTTTCGAAAAAGGTACTTTTTTTGAA
This sequence comes from Leucophora obtusa, assembly GCA_949987735.1. Classification (NCBI taxonomy): domain Eukaryota; kingdom Metazoa; phylum Arthropoda; class Insecta; order Diptera; family Anthomyiidae; genus Leucophora; species Leucophora obtusa. Next base: position 139,920,284 of record OX465299.1, read on the forward strand.
AAAGGTACTTTTTTTTGGAAAAAGGTACTTTTTTTGGAAAAGGTACTTTTTTTGGAAAAGGTACTTTTTTTTTGGAAAAGGTACTTTTTTTTGGAAAAGGTACATTTTTTTAGAAAAAGGTAAATTTTTTGGAAAAAGGTACTTTTGTGGAAAAAGGTACTTTTTTGAAAAAGGTAATTTTTTCTGAAAAATGTACTTTTATTTTGGAAAATGGTACCTTTTTTGGAAAACGGTACTTTTTTTCGAAAAGTACTTTTTTTTGGAAAAAGGTACTTTTTTTGGAAAAGGTACTTTTTTGGAAAAAGGTACTTTTTTCCCCTTTTTAACCCCCATTTTTACAACGTACAAATTATAGAAAGTACTTTCCAGAAAAGTTTGCCCCTACTCCAAGGAACACATATCTTAAATTTCAGATTTCTAGCCAAAGGGGTTTTGGCAGGCCGTCAAGGGGGAGACTTTCCGCCTTTTTGCCCGTTCCGGTAGGAATTTCCAAAAATCCCGTCTTAGCGGACGTCTATGCCGAAAGAGGAACCTACATACCAAAGTTCAACTTCCTAGCTTCAGCGGTTTGGGCTGGGCGATGTTGAGTCAGTCAGTCAGTCAGTCAATCAGTCAGTCAGTCACGTTATTCTTTTATATATAGAGAGATTATAAAAATTTTCATAATTAAAGAATCTGACGGAGACCAACAATTAAAGTCTATTTTCGCTCGAAGAAATCAAATATGTATGGAATATATTGTTAAAAAAAATTAAGTTTTATCGCATCGAGCGTTTTTAAATTTTTTTTAAATCAATCAATTAATTTATTATATATTTATAAATCAGTTGTCGTTAAATTGATAGATATTATGTTTGTCGAACCAAAAGTAATTTTGAATATTAAAATCTGAGTAAAAATTACTTCAATATTTTCGGAAATCCTGAAAATATCAAACAAAAGAAAAAGTCAAAAATGTCGGGAATTTGAAAACCTTATTTGTGAAACTAATAATAAAGTCCAATTTGTATTCAAAATGTTTATTTGAGATTGGAATTAAATAGACACCACTTCGTCAATAAACCGTCATCGAATTTTTTTCTATACTTTATGGACATAGTATAATGTACTTATCACAACTTAAATTAAGTATTACTCCGAGACGTGTAGTTAGGTACTATGTATAATAGGCTGGGTCGATTTGTGGGGAGGCAAAAAAATCGCCCATGGCTCAGGGAAAATCGTATTCTAGGGATCAAAATAAGAAACTTTGCCGAAGGAACCATACCTCTAAAACGAATTCTACTACCCCTAACTGTTGACTTTTGTCCCGTAGGGTCAAGTTTTGAAAAATCCCACTTTGACCCATTTAGAGTGCCCCAATCGAGTCCAAATGTATGACCGACCCCCACTAACTTTGGAGGGCCGATCCACCCATGCCAGTGGTACACCCCCTGGAACTCCCCTGGGGGGTTCCCCATACAAACATTTTAAAAAATCACCATTTTTGGCACTTTATTTTATTATTTTTTATTTATTTTATTTATTTTTATTATTTTATTTATTTTTTCTCCTTAGAAATTTATTTAGTCAGAACATATGTAAATGAAAAAATTAATTTAACTTAGTAATAGAAAAGAAAAAATGCCCAGACTTGAAAGCAAAAAAGACTTCAAACAGTAATTTTTTTATTTTCTTTTCTATTACTAAGTTAAATTAATTTTTTCATTTACATATGTTCTGACTAAATAAATTTCTAAAGAGAAAAAATAAATAAAATAATAAAAATAAATAAAATAAATAAAAAATAATAAAATAAAGTGCCAAAAATGGTGATTTTTTAAAATGTTTGTATGGGGAACCCCCCAGGAGAGTTCCAGGGGGTGTGCCACTGGCATGGGTGGATCGGCCCTCCAAAGTTAGTGGGGGTCGGTCATACATTTGGACTCGATTGGGGCACTCTAAATGGGTCAAAGTGGGATTTTTCAAAACTTGACCCTACGGGACAAAAGTCAACAGTTGGGGGTAGTAGAATTCGTTTTAGAGGTATGGTTCCTTCGGCAAAGTTTCTTATTTTGATCCCTAGAATACGATTTTCACTGAGCCATGGGCGATTATTAAATCGACCCGCCCTAATGTATAAGCAACATCACTATCATGGTCGGAGATCAAATTTCATCGTGATCATTACTATTATTCTCATCATATCTCACAATTAAATCTTTAAAAATGAATAAAGGGATTTTTTTGGTACACATGGGTTCTTTTCAAAAATTAAAAGGAACTTTAATTTGTGTATTAGTATTTGGTTGATGGGAAATCCTTTATTTTTGTAAAAAAATTTATAAAAAAAATTGTTTGGAGACATTTTATTAATCAAGAAAGTTCAGTACTCATATCAACTGGGGCTACAAGCAATGTGGGTTTTAATAATTATATTGAACTAAAAAATTATAGCTTTCTGTTCAATATCCAAGTTTTGTTGTATAAATTGTAAAAATTTTTACATTTTTGAACCAAAAAGTTGCAAAACTTTACCAAGTTTTTGATAAAATAAAGTTTTATAAAAACATGTACTAAAGTTTTTGGCAGTGGCTTTAGCCGGATTGTGGCATGTTTGTGCAACATATGCACTTGAGAGGTTACGATAATCTTAGAAAATTGGAAAAGGTTCTTAAAATCTAACGCCCGTATTCAAAATGAAAAGTTAGTAGCTTCTTATACATCGCACACAACGAGCTGTTAACTAGAATGTTTTTTAGGCCTAGCAGGTTGTTAGAATAGAGTTTATGCAAAATGATTTCTTAGCACACCGATTAAGAACAATACAATTTTTTTTTATTATTGTGAATGGAATTTTTTATTTTCTGGCGTTTGATAACAGAACTTTAGAAGGAATTTAGCAAAAATACTAGAATGAGTTTAACAACAGTATTATGAATAAAACTCATGTTAACTCTATGCTAAATTTTCATTTTGGATACCGCTGTAAAAGTTTTTCTATAGGCAAAATTCCTAAAAACCTATGGGACAAGAAGTATCCATATTTGAAAGATTGGAATGTATTCAGAATCTAAGGAAAACGTCCTCGAAATCAAATGATATTTCTATACGAAGAAGTCTTGAGAATCTAAGGTTTTATAAACAAAAAATTGTCGCAATCTACGGATTTTTGCAGGAAAAATTATTAGAATCTGATGCTTATTCTTTAGAAAAAGTTCTTAGATTCTAAGAGGTTTTCTATAGAAAATATTCCTCAAAATCTGTGAGATTTTCTGGTGATGTTTTTTCCAAAGCCTGTAGATAATTCCTTTTTTTCTGACTACTTTTTCTATTTAATATACCTCAGATTTTGAGCAGTTTTTTCTCTATAAAAATTCTCATATTCTGAGCACATGTTCGTACACTCATAATATATTCTCCATAACCGATTGAAGTTTATTCAAAAAGTAATAGGTAAAGTTTGTTTTCCATTGAAGAGTCAATTAAAATACACGAAAACATATTGTTTAATTTTTGAGACTATAAAAAATATGTATGTATTTTTAGTAGGGGTTAATATTTTCATGTTTAATTTTTTTTTCTATTTTTAGAAAAAAAATTAAATAATTTCACTGTTTTCTGTTTTAAAACAAAAAATTCAAATAATTTCGATTTCTTTTTTGGTGAAACAGTTTGTTTATACCTATACAAAATTATTTAAATTTAAATTACAAGAAATTTTTGACTCAAACAGCATAGCAAATAAAAATATGAACTTATGGCTTGAGTGTGTGTAGTATTTTGAAAATTCCAAAAAAAAAACTTTCAGGTATGAAAAACAAACCACAAAATCGTTTTTTTCGAACGTTTTGTCAGTTAAATATTGAAGATTGTTTTAACTGACTTTAAATTTTATTTTATATATTATTTAGACAATTTAAAATAAAAAATCTGCATTTCAATTTTATGAACTTTAAATGGAAATTCTTAATTTCAGTTGACATTTTCCGAATTTAAAATGGAAATTCTAATTCTCAATTCGTATTTTCTGAATTAGTGTTGCAAAAGGTGTGGTTTCCAAAAAATAAAAAATTTTATAATATTTTTAAAATTTTGAAAAAGCGGGACATTCTTGCTGAAAGCGGGACATCTGTACATTTGTACTTTTTTTTGGTACATTTTCGCCTTTGTTGGTACCATGGCACAACCGGGATTCATTTGGTACAATTTAAAAAATTCCAAATTAAAATTTTTTTTATTGAACACATGTTCAAATTGCCTAATTCTGACAAAAAAATTGTAAATATTTTCTTAAGGCACATTTAGACGCAGAAGAAAACTGCTAGAGCAAATAGTCTTAAGGTTTGATATTGATCGGACAAATTTTCTTTATATAAAATACTTTGGTACCATGAGGGTCGAATAGGTACGATATCTGGTTGGTACAAAATCTAAAACCTCATTTTCCACCAATGCTCCCATACATCCAAAAATTTTAAATTTCTTTCACTATTGTACCAACATTTATTATATTATGCAAATGTAAAGAACAATTTTACCAAACAATGATCAGTTAGCGCCGAAGCTGAGATATTTACACTGATAGAAATAAATTTGTAAAAATAGCAGAAAAAGTTACTAAAAATTATTTTTTTTTATCTACTTTTCATGTACAATACAACTGAATAACGTAGGTCTCAGCGCCTAGAAGGCATTATTGAGACGAGTCGGCAAATATACTTATAATTATGTACAAAAATAGTTCACATTATTTACATATTTACAATAGAAAATCGTAAAAATAATAATGATTATAATAAATAGTTAAAAATGATGCTGCAGAAAAAACTGCTAAAATTAGCAGATTGTTTTACTAAATACTAGTAAAATGAGAACATCAAAATTAGAGTTGTTAAACTTACAGAATTTTAGTTATATTTAGGCTAACTTTTAGTTCATTGAAAAGAGCAAATTGTACTGTAAAATCTGCAGAAAATTTTGCTAAATATTTGTAGACTAAAAATAGCAAAAATAAACTGTTATACTTACAAAGTTTTTGCTATTTTTAAGCTAAATTTAGTTGAATGCAAATAGCAGTCTATTCAAAAGGCTTGATTTTTATTTACATTAAAAAAAATCTAAAAAAACTTCGAAAGTTTTAAATTTTTCGGTGAGTTTTTATGCTACTAATTATTTAGCAAAATTTGTTGCTGATTTTAGCAGGTTAATTTGCTATTCTCCATTTACAAAAATTTAGCTCAAATACAACTAAAATTCTGTATATTGAACAGTTTTATTTTTGCTGTTCCTATATTACTAATATATAGCAAAAATAATCTGCTAATTTAGCAGTTTTTTTCTGCAGCAGCATTTTTAACTATTTTTTAGTAGTTTTAACTAATTTTTTTACGGACTTTTTTCTATTAGTGTACGAACATGTTATTTATAGTTGTATTAATGGACTAATTTGCTTAGAGTTGTCAAAGTCGGTTCTCGAGTTATTCGAGAAACCGGGTTTTCCGTTTCGAATAATTCCACATTTTTGAATATGTTTAGGGGTGAAAATATCAAAGAAATTTTCATTAGATTTTTCAATAAATAAAAAATTATGTTTGTCCCTCCTTATATGTTATTTAAGCTCAATTTATACTACAACCAAGAACTAGTTCACTCATAGAAATAAATCTGTAAAAAAAACAGAAAAAGTTACTAAAAATTAGTTAAAAATTATGCTGCAGTAAAAAATTGCTGAAATTAGCAGATTTTTTTTATAAATACTAGTAAAATAAGAACAGTAAAATTAAAACTGTTAAATTTACAGAATTTTAGTTATGTCTAAATTAACTTTTAGTTAATTGAAAATAGTAAATTGTGCTATAAAATCTGCAGAAAATATTGCTAAATATTAGTAGACTAAAAATAGCAAAAATAAACTGTTATATCTACAAAATTTTTACTAAATTTAGTTAAAGGCAAATAGCAGGCTATCCTGCTAAAATCAGCAAAAATATTTGCTAAAAAAATTGTAAATTGCTGCTTTCAAAAGGCTCGAATTTTATTTGCATTTAAAAAATAAAATCGAAAAAGAAAACTTCGAAATTTTTAAATTTTTTTTGTGATCATTTAGGCTACTAATTATTTAGCAAAAATTTTTGCTGATTTTAGCAGGTTAATTTGCTATTTCCTATTAACAAAAATTAATCTCAAATATAACAAATATTTTATACATTTAATAGTTTTATTTTTGCTGTATATACCAAAAATAATCTGCAAATTTTACTGCATCATAATGATGAAGTATTCCACTCTGCAGAGAAAAATGTATTATAATGTACGTCGACTTCATTAACTCGTCACTCATTTGAATTTTAACCAAAGCACTATTCATTTACTGTTATCGGTTCGTTATTTTGTTCTTATTAAAATTTTATGCAGACTGTGAAATTTCAAAAAAACATGCGATCAGTGCGAGTGCGTTTTGTCTTGTAATCATCAACGCTGCTGAGAATGTGTTAAAATTTAAAAGTTAAAAAAAGGCTACAGTTTAGTCTCAAAAATTTTGTGATGAATAAAATTCAAAAACTCAAAAGATTTTATGTAGAGATTAAGAAGAGAAAAAATATAAAATTAAAATTTTAAAAAACTTTTAACCCGCTCGGGGTCGGCAGCATGTTAATGTTTGAAATTTAATGCCAAATATCTCCGCAAGGGGGTGCTGAAAAGCCATAATATTTCTTGGTCATAGATCTACAATTCCACGAAGTTTGGTCGGAAAATTCCTAGCCATTAAAATTCCCGAGCGATGGCATGATATAAAAAATATGCAAGAGAGAAAAAGAAAGGAACAAAATCCACTCTGCAGAGTGGAGTACTCCAGCATTGTGAATCCGGCTTTAAGCAAAGTATTTTGTTCACAAGAGTGAAAAAAATTTCGCTCTATTCTTGTAGCACGAAAACTTAAATGCATACTTTTGTTCTAGTCTATAGAAAGTTAAAATCATAGCCAACCCAAATGTCACTTTTTCGCTACGTTTTTAATGGTCCTGTCTATTAAATGAGAAAAAATTTCCACTGCAATTTAGCAACAATTCCACGCAAGTGAAAATTTCTTTTTTATGTGGAGTGTGACAGCTTTTTTCGCAAAAGTACGAACAATATATAAAACAAAAATATAATGAAGGATTGACCTAAAATAGCGATTAGAAGTGGACTAGGTCCTTCGAGGAATTGAGTTACTATTTCAATTCAACTTGTTCGTTTACGAAAGACACAAGTTTAGTTTTTCAAGAATTCAAACTTTTGTATGCATTTTCCGGAAGATTATGAAATTTTACATAATAAATTTTTATGATCTTTTAAAAAATAATTTTTTTTGTTGATAAAAAGTTTAGGCGAAATGATCAAAAAATGTTGCCATAAAATCCGAATAAGCCTCTAGTAAAAATTGTTAGATCATGAAACTTAACACATAAATTTTTTAGCTTTCTTGCCGCGTCAAACATTCGGGAGTTGGTGTATCAGTTGCGTACGAGTTCTACGTTCCATGTACCAATTTTATATCGAAAAATTAAAGGATGAACATTATCTTATTCATGAAAAAATTATACACACATAATAATCCATGCATAAAAATACAAAATTAATTTCAAAACAACAAAAACTTTCGTAAAATAAACCATTTTTCGTATATATTACGAAATTTTTTGTTATTTCGACATTTTTTCGTAATTTTATGCATGGATTATTATCAGTGTATGGATCCAGTGCAAGAAATTGTTTCGATTTTGTGATACCATAAGGTCAATACATTTAAGCTCAGATAAAACTCTTACATGGCGACAAGGTCAAAACATGTACTTATTTTCACCATTTTCAATAGGGTTCGACCTTGAGCACTACAAACTTATGTACTACCTGTTGTTTCGTTCATTTTACATGGATAGACATGGACGAACATCGCTAAAGCGACTCAGCAAGTAAGGTGGGTCAATTATATTTGATATTTACAATACAAACATCAGCACAAACTCAGTATAGACCCTGTATCACATAGCGATGTAGGGTCTACATATTTTAATTACAATATATATCAATGCAATGGTAACGAAATCATCAATTATTTAGTCCACTAAAGTCATTAGTCCCATGTATGCCTCAGATGTATAAACGTTTAATTTTTTCACTTAAAACGGTATTAAATGAATTAAAGTATTTAATAACAACTGTTTCGTTTGCGTAGAGTAGCTATCGCTTTCTGTGTTTGTTGCATGTGTAATTGTTTGATACTTAATTTTTTTATAATTTAATTAGTACAACATGCCCCTAGTAAACATTATACTAACACACTATTTGCACTTACATACAAATAGCCATGACTTAATTTGTATGAAGGGGAAAATCACAAGTCAGATGGGAGTTTGTGCGCGTGCTAAGTAGTTAAACCAAATATACGAGTATTGAAATGGACTGTTTAGTTATGGGTATCTTTATACTCAGTGCTGCCAGATAAGAGGTTTTGGCCCCAAACTGTGAATGGAAAACTAGATTGGAGGCAAAGTTTTGATAGGATGGTATTTTAGTGTATTTAAATTCTGCTAAAATTTTGTAGATTTTAAATAAATCTATTAAAAAATTTTAAAATAAAATTTAAGGGTTTATCCAAAATATTTGAAGAATTGTGACAAGATTTTCAAAAATCCTGTAATACAATTTCTGCAAAATCCTAAAATGAAACTAATAACCCAGTCAGCGAACAATTTAAATATTTTAGATGGTTTTTTGATCAATAATAAAATATTTAACTTTATTTAATTTCTGGAGTAATTTCTGAATTTATTTATTTAATTAATAATTTTTCCCAAACCTAAGGGCGTTTAGTATTTTTTTTTAGAATCGAAATACTTATATTCGCATAAAAAATTAATTACAAAAAATAATTTTGAATAAGAACCCTCTGAAAAGTATCGATGACTGTTATGAACAGAGTTTCGAAAGACTTAATGCAATTTAGGTTTAATTCACGAAAAATTGAATTCAGATATTAAAAATGTTCAAATATCCTTTCGTTATAATAATTGAATGAATTCTCAACTTGAACTATTCAAATCGCACGTTCATTCAACATTTACAAATTGAATGAAGAAATTTTATCATCATTCACTTAGTGCAGTAGTGTAGTTTGAAACTAGCACATAATCAAAACTAAAGCACAGAAACTATAACCAAGCATACGATCCCAGTTGGAAATTTCGTGAAGATGTCTTCATAACGGCTTAGGGACATGTCGTTGTCATTGCTGATCCGCTCCTATACAAAATACTTATAGACACCTGCTGACATTTTCATACAAATATAAAAATGTCATCAGGACAAGTAAACAGGAAGTCAATTTGATGAATAAATGATGACATATCTTTAGAAAGTTGTCAATGACATTTCCAGCACGGTTCAGTAAGTTGTCATCACCACTTCAACATTTAAAAACCGCAAAAAAAATTTGTGTTTTTTATCCTCCCTAATTCCAATACTTAAATTTTTTTCTCTTTCTTTTCCTTGCAGTTAATTTCCTTCTATTAAAAATTCTAAGTTCTTCATTTGGTATCGCACTCACCAAGCCTTGAACCAGAATCATTGTGTTTGTTAGTTCATCGCTCACCCATTATTTTAAATAGTTTGCTATATTCCATTTTTCAAATTTAAATCTTAAATTTTATTTGAATCTTCCTATAATCAAATTCAAATTATACTAATTTTATCTGAATGTTCATTTTAATTTAGAATTTGTTTTAAATTCAAATTAGGAACATAAAAGTTTTAAATCGATTATGGTGTATATGTCTAGACGCGCAGACATTGATATGCTTTTAGTTTTGATGTTCGCGGTTCAAATCACTGTCAGTGCAAAAATAGATATATTTTTTTCAATATTTTCTTTTATAGATTTATTAAGACGCGATTCTGAAAAGTTGGCGCGAATTAAGAAAAATTATATTGTGGTGATGATCTATAGCTAGTTAGTCAGCATGATTTAAGAATAAATTCTTGATGGCAAATAGGCAGTTTGTCAGGGACATTTTAGAAAAAGTAAAAAAGTGCAGACATGTTTTTAAGACGTCTTTGGTAAATGTCTGCAGCCGCTGACTTTTCACCCATGTAAGTGCCGCTGCTGACATTGTCTTTAAGACACATTTTCCAACTGTGATACTATTTTTAAATTTTAGACGAATTTTAATAATTTTTCATTTGTATTATGCTAATATTTCAGCATTTAATTGCTTTCAATTTTTCATTTGACTAAACGAATAGAAAATAAATAATTTTTTCAACTTTTTACTAAATAAATTCAGGTAAATTCGAATTAATTAAACAATCAATTCATATAATTTAAAGCTTTTGTGAATTAAGCTATCGAATTAATTCCATAAGAATGCTCTTACGTTATGAAATTAATTTCAAATTAAATTAATTTTTAAAAAGTGAATTTAATAATTAATTCTCTTAAACCTTTGATTATGAATCAAAATAACAGAGTGCTATAAAATTTGTTGTCTGGGTACCTTTTTTTTCTTAAAAATCTGTGTTTTTTTTTAAATTAGATTAAATACTTAATTTGGCACCTATGAGGAGATTCAATAATTTTTTTTTGGGTATTTGCTCCTGCTAAATAGGTGGAAGAGCTAAAATTTTCTGGCAACTCTGTACTTAAAGTGTACTCTACAACTGTAGGAATATGTTAATTTCACAAAGTTAAGATAATTTTACATTTACGAGCAACTAACTGGCAGTTAGCTGTCAGTGAAACAGACAAACAAATTTAAGTTGATTGTTTACAAATTGACATGTGGCAATGGGGATGCATTAATTAAAAAACGGTGTCGATATCTTAATTGTTTATAGAGTGACCACAATTGTTTTTTGAATCAGATAGATAACTATACATTACATTCTAAATGTACTCGAACTATACACTCAAAAAAATAAGTTAGTAGAAAAAATTAGTAAACCGTCTTGTATATCAAATGTACTAGTTTTCAGCAATTTTTTTTCTTGAATTTCCATTTTTAGCAAAAGTTTTAATTATATTTTCTTAGCCCTAAACTAATTTTGAACTAATGTTTTACTAATTTATTTTGCTACAAAAATTGTGCTGATAACCGCATTTACAGCGTGGACGACAACCAGATAGACAAGATGTAGATGTCGCAGCTTGTCTGGATGTAGTACATACAACGGAAATGATAAAAAAGACAAACAACTCTACACAATTTCTATATTTAAATTTTCAGCAAATAAATTAACTAAAGTAAAATTTCGCTACAAGTTTTTTGAGTTTTTTTCAGTCTACTAATATTCAGCAAAAAGTTTAGTGATTTAGCAAGGATTTTTTTTTTTATTTGCAATCGACTAAGTGTTAGCAAAACTTTTGCTGAAGATTACTATTTCTTTGGTGAAAATCAGCTCGCTGATTTTCAGCAAACCTATAAATGAAATGAAACCTTAAAAATCTCGTTTACTATACGTATTTAAACATAACGAACACTAACATAACCCTACACTAAAAAAGTTAGTATAAAAATTAGTAAAACGGTCTCCAGTTTTATTATACTATGCTAATTTTTAGTATAAAGTTGTTTTTTAGTAAAATAATTTGGTATTATCATTTTACAAATTACAGAATTTTTTACTAATTTGGGTTGCTAATTCTACAAAATTAGTACACTCACAATATTTTTTCCTTAAAATCAACCGAATATGTACATTAAAACAATAGAAAATAAGTTAAAAAAAGGACTACCCACTTTTCGTTTAAAACAATTGTATTTTGTCGTTTATTTTTAATTGTTATTTTATTAACTGGCAAAGTCGGTAAAAATAATAGATTTATCGTTTATTTTAAAATTAATTGTATTCTAAAAACTGATTGTTTTTAACAGAAAATTTTGATTGAATATTTTAACTTCTACGGAAAGTCCGTATTTTGTGTATTTTATTTCTTGAATGACTGATAGAAAAAGTTAAAAAATATATTTCTTTGCAATTTAACTACTTATTCAATTAAAACAACTTTACTGATTTACTTTTTAAACAACTGTTGAACTTTTACGGTAAAGTTATTGTGAGTGTAAAAAAAATATTAATCTTTTTTATTTCAAAGCTCAAACAATTTTTTTTTTGTTTTGCAAAAATACACAACCCAATTTTTTTATAATATGATCACCAGAAAGACAAAGTTGTCTTTATGCGTTTTTTCCATTTTTTTACTCATATTTGCTTATTGCGAAATTTTTTTAATTTTCATTTCAATTATAATTTCTTTTTAATTGTTGTGCCTTATGATTCTACAAAGAATTCTAAGCAACTTTGCCCTAGAAACCATAGGTCTAAAATGGATTTCGAGCTTGCGGAAATTGCAAAATATGTTTTAAGTAGTGCTTTATGAGTTTAAATAATGAGTTTTATTAATTATACCCTTCACCATTAGTTGGACAGGGTATAATAAGTTTATGCTTATGCTTGTAATTCCAAAAAATATTGGATCTAGACCCATCTTTAAGTATACCGACTGATTCAGAATAACATTTTGTTTGGACGTAACGAAATAAGTCTGTCTGTCCGTCCGTCTGTCTGTCCATATATTCTTGTGCGCACGGTACTGGTCGCAAATATTACGATATTTTTACAAAATTTGGTACACTGACTTATTTTGGCCTAGGAACAAACCCATTTGATTTTGGTTAAAATCGGTCTATGGTTAGACCTAGTGGCTATTGAATTGTTTGTATACTACAGGTCGCAAATACGAAGATTTTTTAATGAAATTTGGTACACGGATTCAAATGGGCTAAGGAATAAAGCCTACTACTTTTACATGGAATCGGTCCATGTTTAGACCTAGTGCCCATATAAAGGTCCCCTAAAAATGAGCATATTCGAAAGCCAAAGGTCGCAAATGTTAAGATACATTGATAAAATATGGTGCACAGACTTATAGCGGCCCAAGGAAGAACCCATTGGCTTTCAAGCAGGCTAGTGTAGGGTATCGTATAATCGTCATGCCCGAATATATGATATCCTACAACAGTCTGGTTGAAAGCCAAGTAATGTTTTGATCTGAAATTCGAATGGCTTGAAATGGACTTGTCTCAAAATTTGTCTATAAAACGATAAAAAGTTAGAAAAACGGTAAGAAATTTTGATTTTTATCTAATGTTAGATGTATTTAAGAGAAAATCGGAAATATAGTCCTTATGGGCGATAGGTTCAATTATGGACCGATAATATCTAGAATCAACGGGCTTTTTCCTTGGGCCCATGTGTGTCAACGTACCAAATTTCATTAAAATATCTTCCTATTTGCAAACTGTAGCGTGCGAAAAACCAATTTTGGGGGGTACTTTAAATGGGCACTAAATCCAAACGTGGACCGATTTCAATAAAAATTAATATGTTTCGTCCCTGGGATAATATAAATCGGTGTACCGAATTTTATCAAAATATCTTAACATTTCCAACCTATAGCGTGCGCTCATTTTTAGGCTGATTTATGTCATCAGCTTAGCAGTTTAGTCAAAAATTAAAAAATTAAAAAATTTTTTTTTATATAATAAGGAAAGGCGATGAAGACTCCTATCTAAAAAGACCAGAACTATTGTCCTGGTTAACAATACTTATATGTTAACGTAAATTTTACACAAACATTGCAGTGAAGCACTACTCAAAACATATTTTTGAATTTCCGCAAGCTCGAAATCCATTTTAGACCTATGTTTTCTAGGGCAAAGTTGCTTAGAATTCTTCGTAGAATCATTTCCCCCCTACTATTTTTCAGTTTTTTTGCCCCCATACAAATTGACCCGCCCTAATGTGAGTATTTTCTGTAGGACTAATCCTACACTCATAGAAATAAATCTGAAAAATAGCAGAAAAAGTTACTAAAAATTAGTTAAAAACGTTGCTACAGAAAAACTGCTGAAATTAGCAGATTTTTTTTTGCTAAATACTAGTAAAATAAAAACAGCCAAATTAAAACTGTTAAATTTGCAGAATTTTAGTTATATTTAAGTTAACTTTTAGTTAATTGAAAATAACAAATTGTACTGTAAAATCTACAGAAAATTTTGCTAAATATTAGTAGACTAAAAATAGCAAAAATAAACTGTTATATCTACAAATTTTTTGCTATTTTTAAGCTAAATTTAGCTGAATGCAAATAGCAGTCTATTCTGCTAAAATCAGAACAAATATTTGCTAAAAAAATATTGTAAACTGCTGTTTTCAAAAGGCTGGATTTTTATTTGCATTAAAAAAAAATCGAAAAAAACTAGCAAAATTTTTTCCTGATTTTAGCAGGTTGATTTGCTATTCTCCATTTACAAAAAGTTAACTCAAATACAACAAAAATTTTGTATATTTAACAGTTTTATATTTGTTGTTCCTATGTTATTAATATATAGCAAAATCTGCCAATTTTAGCAGTTTTTCTGCAGCATCATTTTTAACTAATTTTTAGTAACATTTTTTGCTATTTTTACAGATTTATTTCTATTAGCGTATTTTAAACAATACATCCTATATTACAAATTTCATGGGATTTAAAAAAAAATTTACCGAGGGTCTTCCAAATTTTTGTTATATTTTGCATACAGATACTCTGTAAAGCCGTTTGCATAAATTAATTTTTATTTCCCCAAAATTCAAAACCCTCGCGATTTTATTCACTATTTTCATTAAAAAATCAAAAAATAGTATAATTTGTCTGAATTTGACCACCCACAGTTTCCATAGTTCTTGTCAGATTATAATAACTGAAAAACATTTTGATCGGCAGTCGTCCACTAGAGCTGTCAAAACCAGTTTTTGAATTATTCGATAAACTGGGATTTTCTATATTTTCGGGTGTTTTAAATCGATTTTTGAAAAAGGCAGCTTTTGAATCATTTGAAAAACCTGGGTTTTTAGTGCCGAATAATTCGATATTTTCGAATATTTTTAAGTCAAAATTTCTTCATTTCCCGGTTAAAAAAGTACATATATGATCATATATATTTTGTATATGATCATACATATATGGTTATTACGGTGCCAAGCTTGTATGGAGGAAAATAATTTTCAGTTATAGACTGCGCTACCCCCTAGAAATATTTATTTGGGTGTAAAACTACGTTCATAAAAGAATGAGGATAATCGGATATCGGGAAAATGTGCCGTATCGACACTAAAATTGGAAAAACGGATTACAGGGGAAAAATATGGCTTTTTGTAAATTTTCTCAGAAAAATTTATATTTTAAAACTAATTCGAATTAAAAACATTAAAGAACCGTGATTCAGAGTGAATTGTCTTTTTAATCATAGTCGGGAAGTATCCAGTACCCCAATACTTAAGTACTAGTAAAGTACAAGTAATTGATACTTGTACTGTGGTACTTGTTAAGTACTATAGGTACTTGCTAAGTAGTATGGTACGTGCTAAGTATTTTTGAGTGCATGTTTCAATCTGTTTTTCCCTTTGATTTTTTTTAAATTAATTTATTTGAAAACCTTAATACTTCTGCTACAAATTAAATTAAATTGACCGCGCCTTAAAATTTCGTTGATGTTAGTCTAATTGAATTGCGTTTACGGTAGCTTATTTGTTTCGAATTCAATATAAACAGACCATCATCAATTATTAACCCACAAAGCCATGGATACTGAAGATGGGTCTGTAGCGAGACCCGAAAATACGTATCCTATCCTGCTGACCTTATCGAATTTTTTCAATTTTTATTCTCTATAGTTTATTTGTATGATCTTAAATCTAACAAAGGAACACTCATTTACCAATTAAAAGATCAACTATACATACATTAATACAAATATTTTTTCCCTTTAATCCTATTTCTGAGTCCGAAATGGGTATTTTCGGTGTCTGGGTAAAGACTTTTAATAAAAAAGCAAATTTTTAAAAATATTTTTTTCTCAGGGGGCTTAATTAATTCTGGGGGCTAAATTAAATCCAGCCTATCTCGTTGATTGGAATTTCAGCTTAAGTTGACAACAAAAAAACAACTTACGGGGGTTTTCTATCAGACGTGCGCCATTCGTCGAATGAGTGACTACACATATTTTGTTTCTGCATTGCATGTATTATGTTATTGTATTTTGATTCGTGTGACGAAAAACGTCATCTAGAAACACCAGATTAATGTTAAAGTTTTGAGACCGAATTCGAAAACCGATTATTCGAAAAAGACTTGTCGGTCTTCAATTGCATAAAGTGACAGAAATGTCTAAATACAAAGTAACTGGTCACCTTTTCATTTACACAAATTACATGAGAACTTTTCTCAGCTGCGGGTCTAATATGAATATTGATAAACTTCCGGTTTGACTAACTAAAACGAGGCACTGACAGTTAGTGGGGGAGTGATGAAATATTTTCAATTAATTTTAAAAGTTATTGGAGTTTTACAACAATGAAATGTTTTTACACCTAATGTAACACATCATTACGGCTATTTTGTAACAAATATTAATGATGTTTAACTAAAAAAACTGATATAGCAACAAACAAATGTAAAAGTAAAAAGGATTTTTTGTTGTAGATCTTGAGGAGATGAATAATTTGTATCTTTTAAATTGAAATAAATGATATTTTATTAATATTATGGGAAAGTTATATTATCACCATCATCAACATCATCATTATTCTTGTTGTTGTTTTCAACCATGTGTAATATGACCCCATTTTATGGTTTCTTTAAAAAAAAGAAGAAATCCTTAACAACAATTTTATGTAATAATGATGCACTTAATCTTATGGTATCCTGACTGACTGACAGTCAGTTTTTAAAAGACAAAAGCCACTACACCATATTTTAGCAGAAGATGCTATACTCCACATTTACACAACATTACCAAAAGAAAGGGAGTGCAAAAATATTTCGCACGAGTTATTTAACTCAATGAAATTGAAATATTTTCACAAATCTTAAAAGTTGTATAAACATTGATACAAAAAACGGAAGTTTGTTAGGTGAGGGTAAGTTTCTTGAACGTAAATGAAATGAAACTGAAATGCACCCCCTTCCCAAAATTTTTGCACAAGAACACATTCTTGTTACAAGATTTTGCCCATTTCTTGGTTTCCTCAAGGAAATACCATGATGTTGATGTATGTCTGTGCTCGTTTGTTGGAATATTTATATGTATGAAATAAAGTAACAAAATGTGTGTGAAGCATGCAACCCACACATATATTGTATGTTTTTGATGATTCTTGGTCTTTTTGAAACCAAGCATTGTTAACAAATAACAATTCATTATATGATTATGCCTGAGAATATTTATTGAAGAAGTGTCCAACCTAATAGCTCGTTTAGACAGCGACATTAATCTACTTGGTTAAAGTTAATCCAACTTTTAATCTTCAACGTTTACGCATGCATTTTTTGACAGTTAAAAGTTTAACTCTATCAGTTTAAAATACCAAGGTGGCGCCGATAGAGATTCGGCATATGCTGAACATAGAAAAAGTCGGCGTTAGCAAAGTATTTGTCGGCAGCGCCAAAATATTTTTGCTGTTGCGTCTCAACGTTAATTTTTATCTGACTTTGTATGTGTCTTTTTTAGTATTGCCAACCGTCATTGTAACAAAAGCGACAACGTTGCATACAATTAGTAGTATGAATACAAAGTCGTTTAGAAATAGCAACCAGATTAAAAATTGGATTAAACGTCAATCAAAAAGATTAAAATATGGTTTAATCGACATATTTACTGCTTGATTAAGCAGTTAATCCGACTTTTACGAAATTAGCTTTGCTGTCTTAACGGGGTACAAATTGGTTTAAGTGGAATGGGTAAGCAAATTATATACTCCAGAAAACACAGGCTCTTAGATATGTTGCGATATCATAAGACTGAGCGAAATGTCCAATTGACAAGAAGCAGAAGAACAAATAAATTTTTCAGTACTTGTACATAGAATCTCTCTTGTTTATAAAACTCGTGTAGAAACGTTAGATAATACACTCAACCAAAAAAGTCTGTAATGACTACTGAAAATTTTGCTGTTATTACGGGAAATTTAACTATTTTGAGCCCAGCGGTATTTTTTGCTAATTTTAGCAACACATGTCTGCTGATCTGTAGTACAATAAAATTAGTAGAAAAAATTAGTAGCCGCTACTAAATTTTAGTAAAATTTATGTAAACTGCAATTCCAAATAGATTTGCTAAAATCGGTTAAAAAACTTACTAAATATCATAATTTTAGTACAATGAAATAAGTATAAATAATTACTTGCAGCTACTAAATTTCATTAAATTGTTGTAAACTGTAATTTAAAATCAATTTGCTGAAATTAGCAAAAAATTGTACTAAAAAATTAAAAAAAAACTGTACGATCTAAAAAAAAAATTTTTTTTTGTAACAAGCGTATAATAACTTCATCGTACTTGAAATTTGGAGTCAAAACTGCCAACGATTCTCCAGTATTATGCATTAGAGATACAATAAAATTTTCTGAGTGTTATTTCCAAACGAAGAATATATCAATACAGTAGACGCTCGCAAATTAGAGCTTTCAGTAATTCGAACGTCCAGAAATTAGAATCAATGTTTGCAATACATTAAACGCTCTGAAATTCGAATTTAAAATTCTAATTTCTGAGCGTTTTTTTTTTTTTTTTGGTTATTTGAATATACAGGAAATCCCCAATTTATTTTTATTCTGTTTGAATAAAGTAAAACTAAAAAGGGGAATCACCAAATTATATATGTTTTTCCCTATTTGTTTTTTTTTTTGTCGCATTTATGTACATTTTTGGCTAGTTTATTTGTGAAATTTGATACGCGTGTACATATTATTTGGCAGTCTCTATTAAATAGTGAAAGTGTATCATTTAAAATGTTAAATAAACGTAAAAAAAAACACTTTATCATTGGAAACGAAACGAAAAAAAACGTCCAGAAATTAGAATAATTCAGAAATTAGAATTGCCTCAAAAACAAAGCGGTTCTAATTTGCGAGCGTCTACTGTAGTAACAAATATAAACTAAACAAGAATTGTAACAAATAAAAAAAATTTAAATTAGTATATTTTTCTGCTAAATTTAGCAGTCGGTTTTGAAAAATTAGTAAAATGTTTTGCTGAAATCAGCAGCGGAATTAGTAAAAAATCCGTAATTTGTTATAAGAGAATAGCAAAAATGTTTACTAAAAAAAAATTGTACTAAAAATCAGTATAAAAATAGTAAAGTTTGGCTGGAAACTGTTTACAAATTTTTTTACTATCTTTTTTATCTGAGTGTACCTAAAATAGTCTTGCGTATAATTCTCGGAAATCTTCCTGTGATTTTGGACACATATGAGTCAAATATTAAACTAAATTTCATTTATAGATGAATAGGAGTAAAATGCTGTCGGATTTTGTGGATTTGGCCGCTGCGTAACTATAGGACCAGATGTTAACATGTATTGCGCAAAGAATAATTCTCCTCTACTAAGTATATTGCCAGCACCTGGTCCTCTCCGTTCAATCTTCTTTTGACGGTATCTGGGTGGTGTTGTATTTACATACAGCTCTTGGCAGGCGTATGGCATCACAAAAATATAAGTTATAACGAATCGTTAGCACCAGGTGTCACTTTGTTCAAAAAAGTGACACATATCTCTTTTGTTTAAATTTAAATAATAAAGCCCAATTTACAATACAACCGAAAAACAAGGGGTTTTAAAACTTTTAGTTTTTGTTAAAAATTGGCATGCAATTTGACAGAACAATATCGATGGCTTATATTCAATAAAGGCTAGCTGCAAACTCATAATTTTTCGGAGAAGCTAAAACACCGTTTAATTTACGTATTTTGAATATTTTTCTAAAATTATCTTCTAAATTATTTATAAATAATATCTACTAACAACATTTTTTGCTAAAATTTAATGTATTTCGCGATTTTATTGCAGATAGGCCTTATTGCCTTCGAATTTTTTCTATGTTGATATAAAAACTTTATTGGTAAATTTTCTCTAAAATGTTAATAAAATGGTTTTATTAAATGCGTTCTTCAATATTTCTATATTATTGGGATACGTATAGATACATCGGTAATTTTAATCCCCAAAAACTTAAAAAATTTGCAAAAAAAAAACAATACAAAACAAAAATTATAATATTTTTGACTATTTATTTAATTTAAAGTCATTATGTAAACCGCTGATTAAGTTTCTCATAAATCTGTTACACCATATTTGTACTCACATGTTTTAAATTTCGTTAATTTACAGAATTTGAATGGCTTTTTAATTCATTATATGGATTTAGAATAAGGAGTTTAAATCCACGCTAACTTGGAACTCTAATTAAAAATATCGCAATACGGAGCTATTTAATTTTCTAGAATTTAAAAAACGAACTGAAATTTGAGTTGATAGCCCATATAACATTCGTAAAGAAATGTTTTACAGATATTTACAGCATATTTAATAAAATGAGAAAAAAAAGGGTGTCTAGAATTATTTTTTTCAGTCAAAAATTAATATCATAAGTAACAGTTATACAACTAAAGCCATTCTGCTATTTGAGTTAGCTGCCAAAAGCATTGTGACAAGCGAATGTCGACGAATGTAGCCCAGCAAAATTTTTTGCTGTTGTAATCCTTGGTTAACCCAGGTTATAAACCAGGTTATAAAATTAAAGTAAAAAAATAGAAAATTTCTATTTTTAACAGAACTTTTTTACGATTTTACTTGACAACGGTTTCAATGCATAGAAAAAAGATAAAAATATATTTCTATATTATTTTAACACATTGAATTGATTACAGATACGTTTTTTACTTTACGATTAGACTAATGAAGCCTTTAGTATTCAAGTTTCACCCTTAACTTATTTTGGTCATATTGCCTAAAGTAGGTAACGATACAAAATTTTGTGGAGGAACTTATAGTTTATTTTTTGTGCCGAACAGATTGTACAAATTTTATTGCAAAACAGCGCAAGACTGTTAGAGGGTAAAACAGCCGATTACTGAATGTTTAGTTATCTACTAACTAGGACTTTAACTGACAATATAACATTTTAATTCAACTCGGCTAAATTTTAATTACAGGTTCAGTAATCGAGCCTTAGAGTTAGTAGAAAGCAAAACTTATTTCATCAAAATTTATCGATGTTTAGGGTCAATTTCGCAATTTTCAAAACTCGAATATAGCAACAACGAACTACACAACTTCCAAAATAACTACACAACTTCCAAAATAACTAGACAACTTCCAAAATAGTTTTCGGTAAACTTAAAATATTCGGTACCGCTGAAAATTTATTTAAAAACAAATTAAGGGTGGGTGCGAACTGTCTGTTGCACATGGTTCCTTTGGTCGAAATATCTTAAAAAGCAAAAAAACCTAAAAAGGACCCATTTTTGAACCCCTTTGTAATCCCTTAAAATTCCGAGGTGGCCAATAAGCTGAGACAGGTCGATCTAAGATCACATATCGAAATTTCATCAAAATCGGAGTGTTTAGGCTGAAGTACTTCCCTTGTAAGTCAGGGAATTCCTTGCAAATATATTTTTTTTCGAAGTCTAAATATGGACTAAAAATTAATCCAAATCATTAAATTTAAAACAAAATGTCATCGATTTGTAGTCACGTGACGTGTCCGGTGAACGGGGCCTTTTGCCACAGGATAGTTCAATACCAAATAAATTATGTCTTTTACATAGGGGTTACACGAAAAGTGTGAGTGTGTTAGTAAAAAAGTGTGAGTGTATTGAAACTTGTAAGGCAAAAATTGAACGTGTAACCCCAGTATTAGTTACAAAAGGTGTTTTTGTTGGCCTGATATAAAAAGCACTGAGTTTGACCAATGGTTCTCACCAATTGAGCTTGCTAGGTGTAGAAGAAAAATGTAGTAAACAAATGATTGATAAAATACCTAAATTTTCAGTAATTTTTTTTTTTTAAAGAAAGTCTGTTCGTTTATTCGAATTCCTTACTACTTTTACTACAATTGGAAAGTTTTGTTTACTTTTTTATTAAAATTTTCCAGCTTCACTATAGCAGTAGTAAACTCACAAAAGTTTGTCGGTAGAATCTACTAAAAATGACAGTTAAAACAAAGGTATATACAGTTAAGAAGGCGACAAAGGTATTTACCTTTGAAATAACTAAAACTTTTGTTATTTTTAGCTGTTGAAAAATAACTAACAAATGCATTAAAAATAACTACCAATGTCGTAAAATTAACTGATAAATTTTTACTACAAAAATTTTAAAACAACTGACGAAATCGGTAAAAACTACTGTTTTTTTACAGTCACTTCTTTTTGTTTATAAAAGTATATTTTAATAAAAAAAAAATATTTTTTTTTTCTTTCGATTACAAAAATATGTATTATTGCTTCAGCTTATTTAAAATTTGAAGTAAAAATTTCAAACCGTTCTCCAGTTATTATGCTTTTGTGCATTCGAGATACAATACAAGTTTCTGATTTTTATTTGCAAACTAGAAATATATCAATAATAACAAATATAAACTAAACCATAATTTTTAAAATTCAACGATTTTTTTTTTTTTTTTGTAAATAACTAACAAAAACTACTGTTTACTGTAAAAATACTGTTTTGGTAGTTGTTTATTATGATATTAAAAATAACTGATTTAAACAACTGTTATGAAATTACAGTACTTTTCGTTAGTTATTTTCTTAAATAACCGTCATAAAAGTTGTTTTGCTTTTTTCTATAGAAAAACAACTGTAATTACTGTTAAAAACAACAACTACTGATTACTACACAAACAACTGTCATGTAGTTACTGTCAAACTTTTTTGAGTGTAAGTAAACGAACAAGCTTAAATATTATATCTATGCATAGCTTTCCTTTCTAAGGTAATTTATAGTGAAATTTTATGTAAAACATTTTTCTCATGCAAACTAACCTCCTAAAATCCAAGTTTGTGGATCATTTGGCCGCCAATTCTGAATAAGTACGAAATTAATCTCTAAACACATTTTTAGTCTTCTGGCGTTGAAGTTATGTGTTTATTTTCGCTCATACCTATCAACGTTAATTATTTTAAGAAAATCTACATTAAACCGATTGTAGTATTAAAAATTTTAAACAGGTTATGTTTATAATCGTTACGAATCGAAAGTACGCCAGCAAAAGTTTTTAGGAAGTAACGCGAATAAGTTACGTTAGATGTGAAAGTGTACGAACGTTTAGTTTTCAATGTTGATAATTATCCGTGTTGAAAGTTACCGTGCATACGAAAAGTAATGTGTTAGTTTTCGTCTTAAACGCTTTTTTATGCACTTTAAGTTTTTTTATGAGTTGACGGATATAGTTAAGTCGAAAACACGGCTAATATTATCATAAAAAATTATGACAAAAAATTCAATTTTTGAATTATTTTTTTCCAAATATCACCGAATTTTCTTCCAAATGATAAAAGGAAGACAATTTCAAATTAATTTCTTTCTTTATTATTAAATTAAATTGATTATTTTCATTCAAATGAAAAGTAGGAGATGTCGCTTTAATATCTTCTTGGAAGATATCTTCCAAATGCTTACAGGGGTGCCATACTTAGTCTGCAATGCCAATTTGACATACATTTAATATTATCGCTATAAGAAGAAACAAGGTTTAAGCTTAATGTCAACAATAATGTTAAAATTATGTTGAAGTTTACAGCAAAATAATAGCTAATGTACATCTTAATCATGATGTTGTTTTTTTTGCACGGGCGTAATATATGACACCACTGATATAACTATAATGTTTACCTTAATCATTATTAACTTCATATGTTTTCATATCTCCTCCTTATTTTGTCATTACAATTTATTTGTATGGTATTGGCTGGGAATATGACTTTGTTTTTATTGTACTCAAAAAGTTGATAAGTGTTTTATTTTTATGATATTCCGGTTGTCAATGAATTTACAGGATATCTTACAGAATATTTTAACATTCCTGGCAAATTTCCGCCACTTCAATAACGAAACATTTATGTACTTATATGTGTAACAGTGGATATATGTCATTATTTACTTTACAGGGTTATTTAGTTTAAATCTATTTTCGTATTGAATATAGGGATATTAGAAAAGGTAACCACCAACTGATTGATGACATTCAGTGGCTTTGTATGTTGTTTTTTTTTTTTTGCAAAACTGGGATATCAATAGATATTTATGGCATTGCAAAAAACAAAATAATAAAGATTTAAAATAAATTATTACATTTTCATGTAATATTTTATGCTATCCAAAGATTTGATTATTTATTATGCAAATTTTTAAAATTTATTGATAGAAACGACGTGTTTTTTCAGACTAAGGACTTACTTGGAAATAATGACATTTAAATGTTATATGATAATAAAATATATGATGGATTAATATTTTGACATATTGTCAAAATAAATTTCAATTTGTATTAAGCATGTCACACAAATTTTCCATCACAATAAAGTCATTTGGCATCCTTATCTCAAATGGTAATATAATTGTCAGTTACGGGATATCAACTTATGACTATTTATATTGGAAAATAGCTAGAGTTGTCCCTATAAAGAAGGAGGGCCAGTCTACTGAATTTGATAATCTGCGTCCTATTTCGGTACTTCCGGTCCTTTCTAAAGTTGTCGAGCATATTTTGAAAGACCAAATGATTGAGTACCTTGATCTCAGGTCACTTATTCATCCATCGCAATCAGGGTTCCGACGGGGGTATAGCACGACCTCTCTACTGCCGGCTTTGACTGACTCTATTAGACAATTTCTAGATGGCCGTAAGAATGTAGTGCTACTTTCGTTAGATTTGTCTAAGGCCTTTGATAGAGTAATACATACTAGGTTATTGTTTAAATTGTTTAGTCAGTTCATATTTTCTTATCGGGCTTGTGAACTAATAAAATCCTACCTTTATGATAGGTACCAATATGTATCTGTTGGTACCGCTATCTCACGAACTCGACGGATCACTAGTGGTGTCCCACAGGGATCTGTTATCGGCCCAATTTTATTTATGATTTATTTAATTGACCTTTTACAAACGGTTAATGGCGTTTCTTGCGTGCCTTTTGTATACGCTGATGATGTTCAGTTCGTTTGTTATTCGAATGCTGAATTTGTAGATGTGTTACAAGAGGGTGTCAATTATATAATTCGGGAAGTTGTGTCTTGGGCGTCTGATAATGGGCTTAGTGTCAATCCGGCAAAGACAAAATTGATGAGGTTTGGATTTGATACTGGTGATATGGATGTTAGAATTGGTGGCATTTCTGTTGAGTTTGTCGATAAAATGAAATGCTTAGGTCTTGTCTTGGATAATCAATTAAATTTTTCTCCACATATTAATTATTTATCCTCACGGGTATCATTTCTCTTGAAAAGGTTGTATTCATTAAATATTTATTTACCTCGTTCAGTTAAAAGGCGGGTTGCCACTGCTATCTTGATGCCACATATATTGTACTGCATGGAGATCTTTTCGGGTACTGGGAATTACCCCTTGAGGAAATATCACCTTACCTTTAACAGGATTATCCGTTATGTTTTTAATTTGAAAAGACGAGATCATGTGTCTCAACATACATTTAATTTTCTTGGATCGCCTTTAAAGAATTTTATCAGCATTAGGATATTACTGTTTTTTTATAAATCCATTATTAATGGTTACCCTGTTTATATAGTTGATCAATTTCATTTTACTCGTTCGATTAGAAATCCCCAGATAATACCACCTATAAGGCATTTAAATATTTTTGTGAAATCATTTCAGAATCGTGTGTCAAGAATATGGAATGCTTTGCCGAGAGAATTGAGAATGTTTAATTATACATTGCTTCAATTCAAGTCCAAAATAGCAGAATTTGCGAAACTGCATTTGTTGGAGGGTTTGTAAAATGTATGTTTTTGAAAGTGCGAAAGGCGAAAGGAAAGAATGTTGAAATAATATGTATTTATCTTTGTGATATTAAAGCTTCTTATGGAAATTGATTCTTGGCATTCACTATGATTGTATTTTGGTTCTTTTTTAAAAATCTTGTAAAATTTGTAATGCTTTATTTTATGTGATCTCTAGGGTTTGGGATTTCCCGGACTTTTTTATTTCCCGGTAAATATTTTTGAACAAAATTGTTAATGAAAACCACCTATATAAGTAATTTTTGTTAAAAAAAACACTATTTCAGTACAAATTCAGTCTGTGTAGTGAGAATTCAAAGTAAAAATGTCAAAATGTTGAACATTTGATTTCACATAAATTACTCTAAGAACTGCCAAATGAATTGCATGATTCCAGCAGAAAGCACCCACTACTGGACTGTCGGAAACAAACCGTTTCATCACACTTGGCCCATTAGATATGGTGGCCACAATGTTATTTTCCAAAGACAAATAAAACTCTTCTAGTCTTATTTCTACAATTTTTCTTATTTCATCAGCATTACATCTTCCTGATATATAAACCAACCCCAGATTATAAAATGAATTATTTCCGTTCATACATATGTTTAAATATCTCTTTTGTGATATTCTTGCCCATTAATCTAAGAATATAGTAAATCTCCTATTGTTAGAAATATTGCTCGATATTTCTTTTATCATGATATCTTTTACATGATTGTAGTAATTTAATATAATGTTTTTTACATCGGTTTCATTTTTTTGCAATGCCAGGTTTTTATTATAAAAACTTTCTCGAATAAACGAAGATCTAGTTATGGTGCGGATTGACTGCGGCTAATTTGGATACCATTTCAGGAAATGTTTGCGCTACCATAAAACCTTTAATGCCTATTCAGCTTACACTTTTTTCTTCGGGTACTTTGCTAATTTTAGCTGAAACGTTATTCTTGTTGTTGTTTTCTTCAAGAGAAGTTGCATGACCATCAATTTTTTTTTTTTTTTTTTGTGAACCAAACTTAGATGTCGGATAACCAAATTTAGATACCACCGTTAACCATTAGTATTTTCTTTTCATATTTATTAATGAAAACGTTACTTATAAAACTATTGACCCTTAATATAAAGGAGTATTTTAAATTTAAAGTCGATATTATTTTTAATCAAACGGTTTTGTTCATTTTGTGTATGAAAACCTTACAAAAATATTTATATTTTCAAATATTTTGATTGGTTGAAAATAAATTAACCAATCAGAATGCTCCAAAAACACACCAAGTCAAGGTATACTGCCACCCAATATTTTAACTAAAGTCGACTTTAACTAAAATATACATTTGAAAAATTTAGATAGTAAGGGCGATTATTTGTAAGAAACAAAGCTTTTTTTCATATTTCTTTTAAACATTTTACCAAGTTTTTAGGTTTTACTACTTAAATTTTGAATAAGTTATGCGAAAAATCTTCATTAGTTGAAATGCTCCTAATTACTTGGCAAAGATTTTATTTGTGTGTCAAATAAATGTATTCCCTTTTAAATAATTTTAACAATGACTAAAATTAAAAAATCGTATTCGAAACAAAAACAACTTAAAATATTTTTAAAATTTCCCGTTTCCCGGGAAAAATATATTACTTTCCCGGGAATTCCCGGCAAACTTTCCCGGAACCCCAAACCCTAGTGATCTCATATACATATGTACTTATAATTTTTTTACCTATATTGCGATTTATTATATATTGTAATAATTACCTTTAATTTTATATAGAAGTTTGTTATTTAGTTAGTAGCTTTAATTAACCATATAAGGCCCTAAGGGCTCGGTTATGTAATAGAAGAATTAATAAAAAATAAAAAAAATATATTGTAGAATGGTAACATTTTCATTATTTAAATTCTAATGAAACTTTAAAGAAATATTGAAAGAACAGTGCTGATTATTTTTCTTTTCATATTGATGTCATAAATTTTAATTCTAAAAATGGTATATATATAAATTACACAGTACAACAAAATAAGAAAAAATTGATGCATCGGGATTGCGACACATCATTTCTAATAGACTTTGGGACGCAGATCACGAATATGCCACTAGAATCTTAAAGTAGCTATAGTTTAAGAAATATTTGCAAAACCGTATTTGCAGAAAAATTCAATTTTGTAAAAAAAATTTTTGCAAAAAAACAAAAAATTAAAAGCATGAACGTTAGTCTTTGCAATATTTTAATAGGATGAAACATGCCCTTCAATTTCATATATCGCACGTTTTGACAGCTGCGATAATATTCTCTATATATGCATTTGAAGTTGAAATTTCTCTTTTTTCACGATTTCGTTAATAATTACTCTGCGATGAAAGGAATATCCATTTTTTTAATTTATACCATTAGTAAACATCTCATGTTACTTAATTTATCAAAAAAATTTCGCACTTTGTGTTTTAATTTTAAGTAAAAATTGGCTAAAGCTGAAAAAGATTGATTTTTTTAATACCTAGAAATTAAGGAGTCTGTGACGAATCTGAAATTAAAAAACTCAGATAAAACCATTGAAATATGTAACACACATATTTTTTAATCAACTCCAACAAAGTTTTGGATAATTTAAGTGCAAATTCCTAAGGAATAACGATTTTAAAATATGCATTTTCAAAAAAGTACTATAAAAGAGCATTTTAAATTTAGTCCATTTTATTGTTAAACATACGGGTTTGTTCATTTTGTGTATGAAAACCCTACAAAAATATTTATATTTTCAAACATATTGATTGGTTGAAAATAAATTAACCAATCAGAATGCTCCAAAAATAAACCAAATCAAAGCATATTGCCACCCAAAATTTTAAATGAAATCGACTTTAACAAAAATATACATTTTTGTAAATTGGCGATAAAATTTGTGTTTCAGATTGAATTTTCGGAAAATGTTGATGCAAAAGTTGTGATTTTTTGACAAAAAGAATTTAGTGGAATATGAATTTACGTCATGTGTTAAGACTTTGCAAATCCGATTAAGGGATTTTATTTGATTTGCAAAATAGGAAAGTAAGTGAATTTTTCATTTGAATTGCAATTATATCCTAGATCCTGCAAAGCGCAAAATCTATACTTTTAAACCATACTAAAAATTATCCGTAGTTTAGTCAGGTATATGAATAAATAAGAAATTTTAACGAAAAAACTGACTTTTTGCTAAAAGGTAAATTTGCGAATATTTCAAAAACTAGAGCTAATATTAAAATTTGGTGTTCACATTCGTGATACTCATCCTAAAATCTATCAGAATTGATATGTCGCATGCCCAATGCATTTTTAGTGTTGTACTGTGTTATGAATGTCATCAGTTACTCCTAAAGAAAAAATATCATATACAGTATGTTATGTATGTTATATCCTTGGAAATAAAGGCTATATAGTATGATAACTATTTAAAATGAAATATATTTTTCTTTATAAAACAAAAAAATATTTTGAATTGTTTCCCTTACAAAAGAGGCTGACGAATGTTGCACCCAATAATTTCAATCAGCATTTACAAAAACAAAGTATAAAAAAAGCAGTTGAAACACTAAAATATGTCAACCAAATAAGTACACATGAAAATTTCAACTTGTAGCATAATTACGGGTAGATTATCTCCAGCAATCCAATCCGTCCGCCTTTGACTCTGCAGCAAAAGACAAAATGATTTAAAGGAAGCATGTTGTGTCAACAAGAGAATTCGCACTTGTCAACAAGTACACAAATACAATATTCGAATCGTCCATCATATTATGCCCCCTTAACATCTCCACTAAACAATTGCTCCAGTCACACCATCGATCGATTGTCCACACAAGAACAAATTCATATAACGATGGATCAACTGAAGTTTAAACAAAAACCTGTCAACAACTGCGTAAATTTTACAAATTTTAAACATACCATTCAGCGTTTTAATCGTTTGCAACATAACGAATAAACATTTAGTTTTGTATTCGAATGTACTATTATTGTCGCAATACAACAAAACATAAAAAACTGACAAAAGTAACAAATGAACAATAACAATATTCGTAGTATTGATCTATGGTATTGATACGCAGGAGGTTTAATCAGATTTCATTGGTGCTGCTAATATCACTCACTTCTAGCGCTGACAAGAAAATTCAGTTTAAAGTGGCAAGTGCGGTATTTAAAATTTTCTTGGAAGCTAAACAAAATATTCATACATACATATCGAAAGATGAATGTCGCTCGACAGATCTATGAATAATAAATTCATTCATAACATACATTATTTTAAATCCTTCTAAATATTACTGAATTTAAGCACCCCGGTGAATAGTTGTAGCCCGAAAAGACTCTAGACTCGTGACACCTTATAAAATCACACCCAGCCAACAAATTTATGAGTAAACGAGTAAAAAGGTTAAAGTCGGGCATGCCGACTATACAATACCCTGGTCTGGTTAAAAGCCAACTAATGTTTGGATCCCAAATTCGAATGGGTTAAAATGGGACTTGTGTCAAAATTTTCTACAAAATTATAAAAGAGAAAATTGTAAATATTCTATCTAGAATCATGTGAGTCAGCGAACCAAATTTCAGTTTGTAACCAAGCCAATTTTGGGGAGACCCTTATATGGGCACTAGGTCTAAACATGGACCGGTGTTAACCAAAATCAATAGGCTTCGTCCTTATGCTGACATAGGTCGGTGTACCAAATTTCATCAAAATATCTTAATATTTGCGACCTGCAGCGTATAAACAATATAATTTTGGTAGGACCCTTATATGGGCACTAGGTCTAAACATGGACCGATGTTCACCAAAATCAATAGGCTTCGTCCTTGGGCCAACATAGGTCTGTGTACCAAATTTCATCACAATATCTTAATATTTCCGACCTGCAGCGTATAAACAATATAATTTTGGGGGGACCCTTATATGGGCACTAGGTCTAAACATGGTCCGATTTAAATCAAAATCAGTAGGCTTCGTCCTTGGGCCGACATAAGTCATTGTACTAAGTTTCATCAAAATATCTTAATATTTGCGCACAAGAATGCATGGACAGACAGACGGACATCGTTCAATCGAAATAAAAAAAAAAATTCTGAGCCGATCGGTATAGTATAAGGTGGGTCTAGGACCAATATTTTTTGTGTGTTACAAACATCAGCTCAAACTTTTGACCACGTAGTGGTGTAGGGTATAAATATGGTAATGACAAGCCATTACCACATAGTTTAACGAATAATGATATGTCGTTACATTATGCATTACTTTAAAATACAAAATAATTACTTAATGATAATAAGATATAGAAGTAGGTACTCATGCACACTTTACAAAATAATCACTTACTGGTAATTGATTAAATAAGTACCGATATAGCATTTTTTGTTCTAATAAGGTTGTTCACAAGGTGTGTAGTACTATTTATTGTATGGCCCTAACAAAAAACAGGGTTGTTAAAAATTTAACTGAAAATATACAACATTTGAGAATAGTACGATATTACATTTTTACGTATGTTTAATGTCATATGTTTAAGTGTTTTGAACAGAGAGAAACCCAATAGGAAATTGTTGTTAAAGTAAAATAAAAATTTCGTTGATGTTAGTCTAATGTAGTTGTGTTTACAATAGTTTATTTGTTTCGTACTTAATATAAGTAGGCCATTATCAATTAGTAACCCATAAAGGCGTGGATACTGAGGATGGGTCTGTAGCGGGACCCGAAAATACGTATTCTATCCTGCTGGCCTTACCGAATTTTTTAAATTTTTATTCTCTGCAGTTTAATTATATGATCTCAAATCTAACAAATAACATTCATTTAAAATAAAAATTTTAACAACTCTGTGTTTTTTGTTAAAACGATACAATAAACAGTGCACCCCTTGTGAACAACCTAAATATCATATTTATTAATTTGTTTTGAAAATTTTTACTCGTGAAAAAATATTAGATTCAATCAAATAATATTTGATCCAATTGTATCTATCCAGCAAAAAAGAGATGCCAAAGCAGTAGAAAAAGCACTACAATTAATGATTTAGATGTACTTCTTTTTTTATCAGAAACAGTAATGGTTTTAATATTGAGTTGTCATAGGAGAGGAGTACTCCCACTTCAACACTTTTTCAATACTTTTTGATCGAGTACAAAGGAAACTCTTTTTCATTAATAAAAATAAAAAAAAATTTCGCAAGAAAAAATTGTATTTTTTTATTTTACACCGATATCTGGTGGCGGCAATAAACGGCGCCTAGACTAGCATTCCTCCATCCTCAAGATTGCTAGTCTAGCTCTCTTCCGCTGAGCTATTCTTTGATATGAAAGTTGACTGGCATAGAAACACTACTTTGTCATTGCGAGATATTGTGCTTTATTCTCTTCAATAAAAGTACTTACTAAACAAATGCAAAATGTGCACTACAATTTAATAGTTTTCAGTTCTATTTTCACAGGTGCATAAAAAGAATTTCGCAATAATTTTTTTTTATACCAGAGTAAAAAAAATTGATCTCGCGGAATATCTAATCATATCCAATTTGATATTGTTTATATATTGTTTATGATCTGCTGTAATATCTAGCTGATCCAATTAGATCTCAAAATTGGGTGTATCCAATGATATCGTATTAGATCCCATTGTATATATGCGGATAAACTAAGATCAAGTTATATCTCAAAATTGGGACGTCCAATGATATCTTTGGGGATAAACCTAGATCTAATTTGATCCGAAAAAATGGCGGATCGAATTAGATCCAGTTATATATTTGTGGATAAACTTAGATCTAATTTGATCCGAAAAATGACGGATCGAATTAGATAGAGCTATATATTTGTGGATAAACTTAGATCTAATTAGATCCGAAAAATGGCGGATCGAATTAGATCCAGCAATATATTTGGGGATTAAGTAAGATCTAAATATATCCAAAAAATGACAGATCAAAAATTAGATCCAGTAATACATTTCCGGATTGCGTAAGATCTTAACTTTTCCGATAAATTGCAGATGTAATTAAATCCAGTGATATATTTGGGGATTTGGTAGGACCTTAATTTATCCCATAAATTGCAGATCAAATTAGATCCAGCAATTTATTTCGGTATTAAAATGGCAGATCCAATTAGAAACAGTAATATGTTTGGGGATTGACATCTAAAACTATCCAGAAAAATGACAGATAAAATTAGATCCCGCATTATATTAGGGTACTACGTAAGATCTCCATTTATTTGGGATTAAATAAAATCCCAGACAGATATTGACAACAGTTCAAAAAATAATACACTGGCAGAGCACTGATTTTATAAAAATTACAATATTTTGTTAAAATAAGGTTTAAACTCAGAAGGTCTCGAGTTCGATACCGTTCACTGCTATGCATTTTTTTTTATAAAAAGATTTTCTTTTTATAAAATTATAATTTTATTTTCTATAAATGTTTTTATAAAATTATATTTTTTTTATTAAATTGAATTAAAAAAAAAAAAATAATTTTATTTGCATCTTTTTAACGCTCTACACCATTTCCAATTGTATCAATTGTTTTTGAGATTTATCAATTGTATTTCAGAAATAATCAATTGAATTTCAGTTTTATCAATTGTATTTCAGAAATTATTAATTGTATTTCCGAAATTCACAACTGTATTTCAGAAATTATCAAACTGTATTCCAGAAACTATGAATTGTATTTCAGAAATTATGAAATGTAATTTAGAAATTTTTCTCTATTAACTATGATAAACAATCAACAAGTTCTGAAATAGATTTGATTATTTCTGAAATACAATTAATAAATTTCTGAAATACATTCCATAATTTCTGAAATACATTTAAAATTTCTGAAATACAATTAATAGCTTCTGAAATACAGTTAATATTGTAGTTGCTGATGAGTTACCATATATTGTTTAAATGGCACCATATATGGTATGTTCCCTATTA
This sequence comes from Leucophora obtusa, assembly GCA_949987735.1. Classification (NCBI taxonomy): domain Eukaryota; kingdom Metazoa; phylum Arthropoda; class Insecta; order Diptera; family Anthomyiidae; genus Leucophora; species Leucophora obtusa. The sequence continues at coordinate 139,954,105 of OX465299.1, forward strand.
AAAAAAACAATATGGAGCTTTATATGGTAATATATAACTTAGAGTCATCCATGTACCATTTGATCCGAAAAATGGCCCGATAAAATTGTATCAGTTGTTTATCAGTTTTTATCTAATTGCATCATTTTAGATCTGACCTGATTAAATTATGTGTTAATCAGATGAATTTATATCAGATTTTTGACCTGATACAATTTTATTGGTTTATATCACATGGTATCAGTTTAGGTCCAAATAGATATATTCGTATACAAAATTATATAGTTATATCCCAATTTTGACCTGATATCAGTTTAAAACTTTGATACAATTGTATAAGGTAAATGTCGGATACAATTATATTTTATTTATATAAAATTGAACCAATTACGATCAAACCGATAAAACTGTATCAGGTCAAAAACACATAATTTATTGAATACATAATTTAATCAGGTCAGATCTAAACTGATACATTTAGATAAAAATTGATAAACAATTGATAAAAATATATCGGGCCATTCTTCGGATGAAACTGTATATTTATACAGATATAACTTAATCACAAATATGACTAAATGTAACTATTTTTACTCGGGTTGTTTAAATAATACGATATATCAAAGTATATGGTACTATATATGGTAGCATATATTATCATAACTGGAACTGTATTAAACATGTTGTTCATAAGGTACCATATATGGCCATATATTGTTTAAATGGCACCATATATAATAATATATGGTTTAACTGGCACCATATATAGTTATATATTGTTTAAATTAAATTAAAAAATATGGCATAATATAAGGAACAATTTTGGAAAAAGACGTCATATATAATTATATATGGATATACATAACGACATGTCTAATTATATATTGTAATATATGCCACATATGATTATATATAATTTTTTTTACTCGGGTACATATACTTTTAAAAATTGAAAAATTATTGAATATTGAAAAAAAAAATTTTTTTTTTTTAATATATTTGTATTTATTGAATTTTTCTCTTAAAGAAAATAACAATAAGTTTTCAAATCTTAAATACTACCTTATACTAATTGTACCAGACCAATGCCAGTTTCCAACTAAGTGATTTTAGATTTTATATACATCATTCCAATGCCAGGTCTAGCGTGTCTTTTCTCTTCAGACGCATATGACCATCGCTAGAAAGTATGCTGCGGGCTAGGGGATTTGGATGCTCAATAAGTTTGTTTACGTATTTTAAACAGCTTTTTCTTGCCTCTTCGAGAACAGTGGGGATGTTGAGATCCTTGTGAAGGTTTGAATTTTTGAAATACCAAGGGGCACCAGTTATAATTCTTAGAATCTTAGATTGTCTTCTCTGGAGTTTTTCGATATTTGAAGCAGAAGCTGTTCCCCACAGTTGGATACCGTAGGACCAAATTGGTTTAATTACTACGTTGTAAATGAGAACTTTGTATTCTAGACTAAGAGTGTATCTCGAGTTTATAAGCCACATCAATTGAGATGTCTTCAATTTTATTTGAATTAATTTGGATTCGATATGTTTACTCCAAGTTAGTCGACGATCAAGGTGAATTCCTAAGTATTTTACGTGATTTTGTTGAGGTACTAATACGTTGTTAATTTTGATGGGGCTGCAATTTTCCTTTCGTAGAGTAAATGTTACATGAGCACACTTAAATGTATTAATCTTTATTTTCCAGTTTTCGAGCCATTTTTCTAGTTCAGATATGTGGGCTTGAAGATGATTAGATGAAGTTGTGGGACTAGAGTGTGTGCTGATAATCGCTGTATCATCAGCAAATGTAAACGTTTTCGTTAGGATATGGGTGGGCATGTCTGCAGTGTACAATAGGTATAGAAAGGGACCCAATATACTACCCTGTGGAACGCCTGCACTTATTAATCGCGTACTTGAGAAGTTTTCTTTCACCTTGATTACAAAAGAGCGGTTCTACAAGTAATTTTCGAGAATCTTGTGAGTATTTTGTGGTAAAGTGTGGGTAATTTTCCAAATAAGTCCTTTGTGCCAAACTTTATCGAACGCTTGAGAGATATCGATAAATAGAGCTGAACAGTAAAGTTTTGATTCAAACGTTTCCCTTATAATGTTGACAATTCGATGCACTTGTTCTATTGTACTATGGCTTTTTCGAAAACCGCACTGATGCTGAGGTATAATACCATGATCGTTAGTATAAGGTATAATAACATTAAGGAGTAGTTTTTCATACACTTTTGATAATATTGACAGCAGGCTGATTGGTCTATATGATGATGTTTGCGTAATGTTTTTGCCGGGTTTTGGGATCATAATTATTTGTGACTGTTTCCAGTTTAGGGGAAAGTGGCCTAATCTATTTATGGCATTAAATATAAACATCAGTGTTCTAACTGCACATTCGGGAAGTTCTTTAATCATTTTCCCGATATTTTATCGTATCCTGGAGACTTTTTTACGTCAAGCTCTCCAATAATATTCATCACTTCTGGGAGTCTGAATTTAATTGGATTTATAGGAGTACTACAAAATGTTTGCAGATCGCAATTTATGTTTGGAAAGACGTTTGGTGTGAATACTTGTTCCAAGTGCTTTGCGAAGGCGTTAGCTTTTTCCAGGTTATTCTTAGCCCAATCGCCATTGGGAAGTCGAATTGGTGACTCTAGTGTTGGAGGGCATTTAAATTGCTTTGTAGCTGGCCAAAGGCTATGATTTGTTCTATCGGTTGGGTCAAGATTCGATAGATAGTCTTTGAGAGAAGATTCACGGAAGTCTTTTAAAGCGGCACGTAATTGTCTGCTGCATGATGCAAGTTGTTTCTTTAGAGTAGGTGATCTATGTATTTGCCATTGCCTGCGAATTTCTCTTTTCTGTTTAATTAGATTATCGATGCTAATTGGATATTTATATCTGAAATTGCTGCTTGTCGGTTTTTCAGGGGAAGCTATTTTTGCAGCTGAGAATAAAATCTCCGTAAAGACAGCAACTGCTGAGTCGATCTCGTTACTACTTTTCAACGAAATATTTTGGGGTAGGTGAGAACTTATATACTTTTTGTATTTCAACCAGTTGGTATTTTTATTAGGAATAGTGGCTTTGACAGGAGAAATGTGTTTTATGCTGCGCATGTTTATTAAAACTGGGGAGTGATCAGACGATAGGTCATAAAGCGGGGTGGCTAATATTTGTTCACGTTTAATGCCTCTTGTAACTCCGAAATCTATTAGATCGGGTATTTTTTCCCGATCTGTAGGCCAGTAAGTGGGATGGCCAGATGAAATAACATCATCAAGTTTAGCAGTCGAAACTGCATTAAGTAATTGACGGCCCCTTGGCGAGATGAGTCTAGAGCCCCAATGGGCGTGTTTCGCATTAAAGTCTCCTGCGACTAAAAATTTTGTACCCAGTGTGGAAAAGAAATCGAGAAACTGTTGTTCTGGGACTGTAAACCCGGGTCGACAATATACCGAAGATATATTTAATTTATCCATGGGGCTATCATAACAGATAGTTGTAGCTTGAAGATAGTCTGTTGAGTAGTTTTGCAGGGCATAGTGCTTAAAATTTGCTATGACAATAATGCCCGTGCCGCCGATTGGTCGACCGCTGGGGTGTTTAGTGTCATACACAGTATAACCTCGGATTCTAAAGCAGTTCTTTGATGTGAAGTGTGTTTCTGATACTAGCATTATATCAATCTCTTTCGAGTGTAGAAAATATTCTATTTCGTTTTTATGATGGCTTAGGCCGTTTGAATTCCAATGACATATTGTTATGGGATTAATTTTTGGGCTGGAGATTGGATAAGTATAGATTGATTTCTCATAATTTCCTGCATCATACCTGTCATTCTGTCCATAAAAGTATGCATTGAATCTACTAAAAGTTTTATAGAGCCCTCCAAAGTAGACTGTTGTTGGGGTTCAGAAGCATTTCTAAGTACTTGAGAATAAGACTGTTGTTTTGGGGCGATCTGACTGAAATATGCGTTGTTAGGGAGTGGGGTATTTGTTCGTGTAGGAACTTCATTACCAGTGCGTGTTCTGTTTGCCTTCTGAGGCGGACGCTGTTTCATATAAACAAAGACTGGGCAGCCTCTATAATTTGCGGTATGGTTGGCTCCACAGTTAAAAAAGTATTGATGTCACCAGGAATTGAACCCGTAATCATCTAAATTTATTTTTATCGGGATATACATAAATTGCATTAAAGGAGTATGCTAAAATCCCAAATGTACTTATTTAAGAAATTGTGCAAAATAATCTGTTGAGGCATGTCCCTATCCGGATTTCATTCTTGTCTAAGGAAATCGTCAGGGGACGACGCACAATGCTTCGTCCCCATATAGCAAATCGGCAAAATTAGAGGAGTTATCGTAGAAGAATGAAATTCGGTGTGCTGGAACATGTAAATAAGGAAAATTCGAAGTTTCAGCAAAATCGGTGCAAGGACATAACTACCTCCCATACATCCTTAATCTAAAATTTTTAATTTTAGCTACAATTATAAACAAAATAAAGCAAAAATTGGTTACTGCCGGTCAAATTATTCCTTTAACTCAGTGGTTAATTTTGTTTCATTTGGGGCAAGGACATGACTACCTCCCATATATCCTTTTTCTAAAAAACAATATTTTGGCTACATTTATGATCAGAATGCACTAATAGCTTAAAATAGTTTGTAAAATAATACTTTTTAGCTCTTTGGCAAATTTTGTTTCATTCGGTGTAAGGACATGACTACCTACCATATATCCTTTTCTAAAAAACTATATTTTGGCTACATTTATGATCAGAATGCACCAACAACTTAAAATAGTTCCTAAAATAATATGTACTATTTAGCTCTTTGGCAAATTTTGTTTCATTCGGTGTAAGGACATGACTACCTCCCATATATCCTTTTTCTCAAAAACTGTATTTTGGCCAGATTTAAGATCAGAATGCACTAGAAATTTACAATAGTTTATAAAATTATACTTTTTATCTCTGTGGAAAATTTTGTTTCATTCGGTGCAAGGATATGACTATCTCCCATATATCCTTTTCTCATTCATTATCAATTTTAAGGGCGCCACAGACGAGCAGTATTATTGCTCAGTTTTTACAAGGTTTGTTATGGTGCAATGTTATTTTATTTTAGCAAAACCTTCAATATGACACACACATGGTCAAAAATATTGGTAACTTGCTAAAATTTGGTGAAAACAATTTTTGACAAAATAATCAATTTTCATAAAATGTCCTGGAAAGGAATTATCATTTTTTCAATTTATTATTTTTCTTTAATAATAACTATTATATTACAAAAATAGCTTTTGACATTTTCAAATTATGTATTTAAAAAAAATTTGACAAATAAATTAAAAAAAAGCAGTTTTTGCATTTCTATTAAATTTATGGGCAATTCGGTTCTAGGTTAAAGTGTGTTAATGATATCCAACGAAACCAAAATTCCGTATCGGAATAATTTTAAGTATATTTAATGGACAAGTTAAATAAAAAACTTGTGTTTGCAAAAAATTCAAATTTTGTGAATTTTTAATTGATATGCTATTTTCTTTTTCAAAAATGGGCCATTTTCGGCCGCAATTCAGCACGGGTTAAATTTTTATAAAAAATAATTAAATTCTTCAATTTTGAACCTACTAGATGAAAACTTGGCTGTGTAATGAATGAAAAGTGACAAATCGTTTTTTAAGGGACAGCATATATATCTACATACATCTACATATAATTTAAAAATTGGGATATGTAGAAAAAGTTAAATATTTTAAATTTGCGGTTCAAAATTAAAATTTTTTTCTTACAGAAAATTATACATCCTAATGGACTATCTAAATCGTAAAAAATAGACGTTTTTTATATCTTTTTTAAATTTAACTAAACTTTATAAAATTTTAGGTTTAAGTGTTATTACTTAAATTTTTCTTGAATTTTTTTTTATTTTTACACCACATAAAACTCAGAGACTATTAATTATAGAGATAGGAAATCAAAACTTACACTACTCACCGGTAGGGGGCGCTGAAATTTAGTATTACCTGAGCAACTATTTAGTATCACTTTAGTAACAGCTGAGCCTATATTTAAAAACTCAAAAATTGCTGAAAACTGCGCAAAATAAGAAAAAATCAAGCGCAAAATATGTTTAAATAATAAAATTTGAGAATTCCTTTTTCTATTTGATTTTTTGTTTGTTATTATTTCAATTAAAAAAAAAGAAAATTGTGAATTTTTTTGCACAAAGTGACATCTAGTGATAATGATGTCGTTATAACTTTTGTTTTTGGTGATGCCATACCCCTGATAAAAACGAAGCTTGTGTTTCAATTTTCAAGTTCTTTAAAAAATAAAAACGTTATTATTTTAATTTTTGGTGGTACCTTAAAATTTAGCACTTTCTAACTTTGTTAAAACTCAGGTAAAAGGGTTTGGAAAATGTATAAAATTTTTAAATTTGCGGTTAAAAAAAACAATGTTTTTTTCAAATTCTATTAAAGAGCTTCAAGATATACTAAAATCATAAATAAAAAAAGACGTTCTTCCATATTTTTTTTTACTCTACCAAACTTAAGCAACTTTGGGATTTCCAGTCAAAAAATGTCTAAAGTTTTCGAGGCCACCAAATATTATTCTATAAAAAATTTTCATTTAAAATAATTTCTGTTTATTGCGAATATAGTGTTATTCACTATATTCGCAACCGTGTTTAAAAGAATTGTTTTTAAAAATGAATTTTTGTCAATTTTTTTTGTAAAGCAGTTAAAATTAAATATTCGTTTAACTATTTTAGCTCAAAATTTTTTTGACTTTAGCGCCCTCTGTTGTTAACAAAAAGAGGAGATACTGAATTCCTCTTTCATATTTATTTATGGCACCTCTGCAAAAATGTATAAGTCACTAACGTTCCGCATACATTTTTTTTTTAATTTTGCCTATGGGACAAAGCACTGTGCGACGTTTTTAGAATTTCTGTAAATATTTGTTAAGTTAAATTACTAACTCAATGAGAATTTCTTGTTCTCGTCTAGGAGCGTTATTAAACATTTAAACAAAAACAACAACAACAAAAATTTTTAACACAATTTCCTTTGTCATCTTCCAATATACTACTCTGTTGTTTTGACAGATCTAGCAACGTAGTGACTTTTTAGGATCACTTTTGGAGCAATTATGCTGTAGAAGTAAGTATTATTATTGATTTTTGTGGTGTTTTTCAGAATAACTTCTAAAAAAGCTGTAAAAATATACCAACGGATACTTTGGAGGCAATGAATGAATTAATTTTTTTTGAAATGTTCAGAATTACTTCTAAAAAAGCAGTAAAAATACACTAACGGATACTTTTGAAGCAGTGAAAGAAATGGTTTGTAAAGCATGACTTCCAAATTTTTTTTCGCTGACTCATAAGCCTATTGATTCTATTGTAGATAGGATCGATCCATATTTGGACCTATCGCCCATACGGGCTATATTTCCGATTTTCTCTTATTTATGATTTTATAGAAAATTTTGACCCATTCGAATTTCGGATCCAAACATTAGATGGTTTTTAACCAGACTGGTGTAGGGTATTATATAGTCGGCATGCCCGACTTTTATTTTTTTTAATATAATTTTTAATATTTTTTTTTTATTTATTTATTAAGTCCATTATCGGTCTTTGTAATTGAATTTTAAAAATTCAAGAATTACTTTAATACATAGGGTAATCGGAGACCGAGTGATTTGAGTGTTAACTCTCTGGCGAGTGGCGTACATTATAATGTACGTCGATTTCATCAACTCGTCACTGATTTGAATTTTAACCAAAGTGCTATTTATTTACTGTTATCGGTTCGTTAGTTAGTTCTTATAAAAATTTTATGCAGGCTGTGCAATTTCAAAACAACATAAGATCAGTAGAGTGCGTTTTATCTTGTGATCATCAACGCTACTGAGAATGTGTTAAAAGTTAAAAAAAGGCTTAAGTTTAGTCTCAAAAATTGTGTGATGAATAAAATTCAGAAATTCAAATGATTCTAAGTAGAGATTAGTAATAGAAAAAATATAAAATTAAATTAAAAAAAAATTAATTGCAAATATCTGCGCTAGGGAGTGCTGTAAATGCACACTGTGTAGAAACGGTAATGACATATCATTATTTTTTGGACTACCAGTAATGACACCCACTTACCTTCTGCATAATTTTAAAACATATAATAGTGAGTTACTGATAATGACTTATTTTTATCATTATTTCAAATAGAAAATAATTTTCTAGATTTTTTTACTTGTGTCAATGGCAATTGCAACTCTCTCAATATTTTTTATGGTATAAAATATTATGCGGCTTCGAACAGGAACGAACTCCGACTGGTTAATCAGGGATGGAAAAGGGTCATTAAATCGGGCTCTTATACCAAAAAATGTTAGAAACGCTCTTACATATGTAAAAATGTAAGTTACTAACTAAAAAATAACTTCCTCTTTGGCTCTTTAAAAAAAAATTAAAATTAAATATTTAGATATTAGAAAAAATTGCGAAAAAAAAAATTTGCAGAAAGGGAAATTTTTGCAACAATATATTCGTTTGCAGAATGTCGATCGCTGATTAGCTCTTTTAATTCATTTTCTGTACCACAAAGCCTTTTTCGAATTCCGCCGTTATTTTGCAACTTTTTAAGTGCGGTTTTTTTAAATATATAACCTAGGGACTATTATACCCATTTATACAATAAAGTTTACTGGTTGATTGCAAAAAAAAAAACGCGAAAAAAAATTCCAAAAAGGAAATTTTTAGCATCAATGTACTTATTTACAGAATGTAAATCACTGATTAAGTTTTTTAATTAAATTTTTTTACCATAAAGTCTTTTCTCCCATACCGCTATTATTTTGCAATTATTTACGTGCGTTCCTTTTTTATTTATATTCTAGGGACTATAATACACATTTCATACAACAAAGTTTGGTGGCTAGTTGCAAAATAAATCGCGAAAAATAAAATTTGCAAAAAGAAAAATTTTTCCATCAATATATTTGTTTGCAGAATCTCAATCGCTGATTACATTTCCTAATTAATTTTTTGTACCACAAAGTCTTTTTTCGCGTTCCGCTTTTATTTTCTAATTTTTTAAGTACCTTTCCTTTTAATTTATAATCTAGGTACTATAATACACATTTCATAAAACAAAGTTTGGTGGCTAGTTGCAAAAAAACATCGCGAAAAATAAAATTTGCAAAAAGGAAAAATTTTTTTATCAATATATTTGTTTGCAGAATGTAAATCGCTCATTAAGTTTTTTAATGAATTTTTTGTACCATAAAGCCTTTTTTCGCTTTCCTCGATTATTTTGCAATATTTTAAGTGTGGTTTTTTAAAATTTATAATCTAGGAACTATAGTACCAATTTTATACACTAAAGTTTGGTGCTTAGTTTGCCAAAAAAAATTCTGTAAAAAAATATTTTTAAAAAGAAAATTTTTCCGTCAATTTTGGCATCGTTTGCAGAATGTAAATCGCTTTTAAGTCTTTTAATTAATTTTTTGAAGCGTTTTTGCGCATTCCGATATTTTGCAATTTTTTACGTATGGTTTTTTAAAATTCATAATCTAGGGCTATAATACTGTTGGAATAGTATAATTAAGGTTCCATTCTTGATTTTTATATTAACTAAATTATTATTTTCCATTCCTGGTTACAATCGATGTTTTGAGTCATACAAGGACGCACATAATGACCCTGCAAACTTTTTGAAAATATTTTATTACTTTTTTTATAAAGCAAATTTGTTTGAAATCTTTTGTCAGTTTGGAAAAAATTAAAACTAACTGGGTGTTTTTATAAAAAGAATCAAATGAATTCGTTAACAAATTTGTGTGAAAAACAATAATTTAAAAACGTTTTTCCTTCAAAATTTTTGCACAAATTTGTTAGGACTTCTATGTAGAACAAATGAGGCTAAAAAATTTTTAAGATACATCTTTTTAAGTTTGTGTTTTTCACACAAACGTTTTAACGAATTTCTCCGATTCTTTTTATAAAAACAGGCAGTAAATTTGTACAAAAACAATCAAAAGATATATAGGAAATAAACTCGTGAAAAGTCAAGATTAATTGTGCGGAAAAAATCGGCTAAGATGAAATCAAGATAACTTATAAGTTGGTCAATGGATTATGTAAGTTAACACATTTGGTGAATACACCTAATAAATTACTCTATTCAGTGAATACAGTTAATAACACCCAAAACATAAAACACAAGACAAGCATTTTGCTGACACAAACATGAACACCTTTTTTATATTTAAATCAATAAACAATAAGTTACAGTATAAGCAAATAATAAAATTTAATATAAAGTAAAATTACTAATAAGCAATTAATAAAATGACCTAATTAAAGTTTGACAAAATTTAATGTTCAGCAAATATTATGTTTCCGCTTATTTTAAAATGTTAGCAATAATTTAAGTAGAAATTAAGTATAAAAACCAAATAAAATGTTTAATAAAGTTAGTTCTCTTCAAACGTACAAACTGATTTGTTTACTTGTATGCAGGTATTGTTTTGCAGGCTTAAATTTAATGATGAAAAAAGGAAATGGTTTTTTTTGTACCCGGGAATTTATTTAGCGATATCACCCTTTTGTCTTTCACATAAGTTATTGCTTTCGTATTGCCTTGAAGTTTTGTTTTAGGGTAACAGTTTTTTCCGACGGAAGAAACTTCCGGAATACGAAATTGATATTGCCGGTAATAAATGTTTTCTTCCTGGCGAGATGATATCAGAATCTTCTTCGTATTGCCATGTTTGCTGGGTGATATTGGTTTGAGTATGTTCCTGATCCAAGGCACATATTAGAACAAATGCCCGCAATCTCTTTATTATGTATTCTCTTTGCTAGTGTGCAGCAGGTCAATTATATTTTTATCTATTACATATTACATGTCTACATAGCTCAGATAGTAGAGCTATTGACTGGCAATCTGTAGACCCAGGTTCGATTCCCGCACCAGCAAATTTTATTTAAAAAAAAAAAAAAATACAATAAAAAATATTTTTTTTTATATAATTTATTTTTTTGAAAATCTATTTTTAGACCCATTATTTTTGGCAGTACATAGGTAACGATATATTTTTTTGGTTTTCAGTATGCTGGTGTGTAACCATAACTCATTATTTTTCGCGACATCGCCATATAAAGGTAATAAGAAATGTAATAACAAAAGTAACTAGTTACCATTACCAAGTATGTGGTTACATAACCACATATCTGGTAATGATTTTCTACACTGAGCATAAAAGTAATAAACAATATTTCTTAGGCATAGATCTACATTTCCACGAAGTTTGGTCGGAAAAATCCCAGCCCTCAAAATTCCAGTGTCAAGGGGTTAAAGCAGTTTTTCCATCTTTGTTGTAAATTTTTGGTACAAAAATGTTGTAGACCTTTACCAAAATTAACGAAAAAATTAAGAAAATTTAAAAAATCTAATATAATATATAATAAAAGCTTAAAATTATTTTTTATTGGAAAAAAAACACAAATCTGACTTTTTAGTTGTGGTAGGAAAAAATACATAAAATTTAAGAAAGTAGTCTTGTATCATCTTAAAAATTCCTATATCAGATTTTTAAATTATTAAGCTCTGAATAAAAAAGATATTCAATATTTTAGGTTTGTAAATGAAATAAAGTAAAAGTTGTTGTAATCTAGGAATTTTTCCATAAAACAAAGATTCCTTCAAATTTAAATTTTATTTTAGTAGGTTTGAGATTAAGAAGAAGAATAAACCTTTTTCTCTGAAAATTATAAACATATTAATTTACAAATAAGTCTAAATCTAGTTTGTGCCTTTTTCTATGGACAGGCTTAAGCAGTGATTTTCCATTAAATTGTATTATTGTTTATATTTTATTGTCAGAGTGTCTCTACATGATAATTTTTCAACAACCCGTTGGCTATAGGATTCGAACATGTGCCTATTCCCGCATTACAAACGTAACTAAAGGGTGGTTAAATTTTAAGGCCCGATGTTGATTTTAAATAAAACACAAATTATTTAGGAAATTATTGTCATTTCTTTTTAAATGATAATATTGGTATGGTTCAAGAAGTCCGTTATAGCGAACACCATTCACCGTAACTGCTTGGCCAACCTCATTTTCGAAGCAGTACGGCCCGATGACGCCGCCAGCCCATAAACCGCACCAAACACAAAAAACTGGTGTTTTCACATTTCCTACAGACCCGATTTGCTGAAATTTGTGCACAATTCTCCCGATTGTGGACACATTTGGTCGATTATGCTGATCAAAGAAATCACGAAGCGCACGAAATGCATTTTGATTTGAACGCCCATTTTCATAATAAGCCTGAATAACTTTAACACGTTGCTCGATTGTGTATCTTTCCATGGTTCAAATTGAGTTAGTCTGAAATTGAGAAATGTCAAATGAAATCCAGAAAAAAACTTGACGTTTAGGTGTGGTTCACATTCAACATTGGCCCTTAAAACTTAACCACCCTTATATTAAGGTTCGGCAGCTTATCCACCTCACCCAAATAAGGCCTTGAATGCAATATAACTGACACATACATAGATTTTTGTTTATCTTCCTCCGTGTATCGTTTTTTGCAAATATTGCCAAACTGACGTATGGTTAAATTTTATCAGGGTTGGCAAGCAATACCGCTAAAATACCGTTATCGATTCAAAACCCTTTCATGTGACTACCGTTACCTCTAAGATACCGTTACAGGAATAAGTGAAATACCGTTATCCTTAAAATACCGATATAAATGAAATATCGTGAACCTTTAAATACCATTACCGATATACATGAAATAGGATAACAAATACTGTTACAATTTCAGTAATCGCACGTGGTTATTGAGTATTTCACATAAATTAAGTCATTAATTCGTCTTTTTTTTACTTTAGTTTGGTTTTTGCAAAAAAATGTGGTATGTACCGAAATACTTAACTGACAACCGTTACCCTTAAAATACCTTTACCGATATAACTGAAATGCCGTTAACCTTAAAATACCGTTACCGAAATAACTCAAATATCGTTATCTTAAAAATACCGTTACCGAAATACTGTTATCCTTAAAATACCGATACCGAAATAAATGAAATAGCGTTACCCTTAAAATACCATTACGGAAATAACCTAAAATATCGTTACCCAAAGATAACCAGTTACCATCCATGCTTCAAAAAATTTTAAAGGCCTAAATTCTATGAAATTGAACATAGTCAATTGTTTAAAATTTTTCTTACAAAATTGGTTGTTTTTTGAAAATGCATTTGAAAGTCTTATGAAAAGTTCGTATTTTGTTTTTAAGCACCGTAAGTTGTTTTTCACGTGGAAAAATATCACTCGAACTTTAAAAGCCTCAAAATGCAATTTAAATTATAAAAATTAACAATTTTTTAATTTTATAACATAGACACAATCACAATGAACACAAAATGTCACTTTTTCCCAAGAAAAATAATAGTCTTGTACATTAAATTTGCATGAAAAGAAACTCTACACAATTATCACGTGAAACTCATTGTCGTGAAAGATTAGTTTTTTTATATGGAGTATAACAGTTTTTTCACGTTAAACCAGGGGGTATCCATTAAGGTGTTTTAAGATTTCTAATAAAATTCACACACGAGTGAGAAGAAAAACACAAAGAATTTGAAGAAATTTAACAGCGAACGAGAGAAAATGAAGGACGTCGCGATAACAATAAATTTAATAAAAACTGGTTTACAAGCAAAAAAACACCATTAAAAACAATAAAAAATAATTACAATTGATTATTTATTATTTATTTCACTCTTAAAGTTGTTTTTGTTACCGCTTTAATCAATAATCATAAGAAACAATAAAAACAGTAGAGTTGGGCTTAATCGTTCTTTTTGGTGACTCGGTCATATCGTTCAATAAAATTCATTGAACTAGTTCATTCAAATTGTTCAATCGTTCTTTTTTTGTTATCGTTATCGAAAAACATTTAATTCTGTAATAAAATTAATAAGAAAGGATACAAATTTTCTATGACTAAAAAAAAGAACGAAATGAACGATTGAACGAAAAGAACGAATAAAGGCGCTTTCACAATGGTAGAGTGACTCTACTCTGCAGCTAGGGTTGCCACATCGCAAAAGTCTAATAACTTGACACTTCGCAAAAAATAACTTGATTTAAAAAATAAAACTTGACAATAAAAAAATTGAATGTGCATATGTGTGCAGTAGGGTCATTCTTAATACAAAAATTTATAATTTTTGAATACACTCGCCATTTTATTAAGATTCATAAAAAACTTCGGTTTTTTTTTGAATTTTCGGGGACAAATTCGATAGTGCTACCAGCCTTTGAAGTTTGGACAAATGGGTTAAATTGACCAAATAAAAAAAAAAAAAAATACGTAAAATTACAAAACTGACGAAATTGATTAAAGTTTTCCTTTTTTTGTAGCATTTATTCCTGTATAATAAGAAGAAAAAGATGAAGTCTGCAAGAAGTCGTTGACATTTTCAAACTTTAAGCCAAAAAAAATATATAAACTTTCCATAGTTTTCGAATGGTCAATTTGAAATTTTAACATATTTTTTTTTCTGAAACCTAAAAACCCATAACTTTTTTTTTATAATTTTATTAAATGGATGATATATAATCAAAATAAAATAGCACTTAAAGTTTTTTTTGTCCCACGTCTACTCACGCTCTCAAAACCAAAGTATACCTTTAGCGCCATTTTATTTTAATAATAGATCATCAATTTAATACATTTATGAAAAAAAAGTTTTGGTTTTTTACGTTTCAGAAAAGAAAATATGCTAAAATTTTAAAATGGCATTGCGAGAATTATGAAAAATTTATATATTTTTTTTTGGCCTAAAGTTTGAAAATTTCAACGACTTCCTGCAGACTTCATCTTTTTTTTCTTATTGTTTAGAAATAAATGCTACTCAAACAAATTAAAACACTAATAAATTTCATCAGTTTTGAAATTTTACATGTTTTTTTTAACTACTGATACGACAAAAATTCAATTTAACTTGACAAAATAAATTTGAGCTTGGCACTTGACAAGACTTAAATTAACTTGACAATCAAGGCCATTCAAGGCCATGTGGCAACCCTATCTGCAGCACAGATTGAAATGTTAACTGTTCACAATGCAGAGTAGAATTACTTCAGAAAATATTTGGCACTTAAATACTTACATTTTGTTTCGCGAATTTCCAGGCTTTATTACGACTGCTTATATCTTCAAATTATTTTTTATTTTATATTAAAATTCCCAACACAAATTTTTTGTGTTGGTTTTACGTTTCTAAATATTTTTTTTTCTAATATGTGGACAATTAGGGATGTGAAGAAATTAGTGATGTGTTTTTTAAGCTGTATTTGTCATGTTAAACAGTTAACAGATCAATGTTAACTCTAGAGTGAAACAAATCCGCACTCCAGATTAGAACAAGTTTGACTCTGGAGTGGAATAAAAAAAGATAGCAAAATACAAAACTGTATTAGTAAAAAAGAGAAAAGAACTAAATTTGCTACAGATTGGAGTAATCCATCATTGAAAACGCACCTTAATGGTGAACGATGTCATATCGTTCAATGAACTGAACCGTTCAAATGAACTAGTTCGTTCATGAACGACACAACTCTAAAATGTTGCAATATTTGTCCAAAAACAACGGTGTTTTCCGTTACAAAATTAACCTTTAGTACAGTTTTAAAACAAAATTCGATTAAATCCAAAAATTTCTGTAGCTAAGGAAATGAAAAATATTCTTTACAATTCTAAGCAAAAAAGGGCATTAATTTTTTATGATATAAATGAAAAACAAATCTTCAATTTGCATGTCAACGCTTTCCATCGCATCAGAATTCCCGCACCAACTTCACGACCCAATCTAAAATATTCCTGGAGCTCAAGATCATGATAAAAGTCACAAAAACAGTAAAAATCGGCCTTGAAGTTTAAAATACGATTTGCAAGGCAAAAAATTCACTTTTTTGGCGTTTTTTGAAAATACTGGCTCTTGAATAACTGTGTTTTGGGAAAATGTAAATAGAAACAGAAATAGACTGAATTATCTTTCCGGTAATGTATAAAAATTCAAAATCAGTTGGAAAATATTTCAGTAATTGCAATTTCCTCAGACCATTATAGTGTTAAAATGAGATAAAATACGAAAATCGTAAAAATAAAATAGTTTCATTTCTAAGATCCAAAAATATTCCGATATTAATTTTTGTTCCTCTTGGGTTATGATAATCTAGTGCCAGGTGTGGCCAAAGATAGGATTTTTTTATAAATTTGTAAAACTCTACACTCAAAAAGTGAAGGCCAACCTCATCTACGGTCAAAGTAAAATACACAAAATTTCTATTATGATAGAAAATAAAGGATATACAAATTAATGAATGAATACTTTTGAATTTCTGTTAATGGATTAGTTTACTATAAACACTAGTTGGTTGGTAAGTTTGTTAATAATGAGTTAAATAGTTTACCAACTTTGTTGGCGGCTGTTTTATAAATCGATCATTTTTACACTCGACCACTGTGGGCCACAACAATGTAGGGGTATGTGTACGTGTATATTATTTAAGTAGTCACATGCAAACACACTAACATACATATTCTTTCAAAGTGAACTAGTTAGACATAGTGGCAACTTGTTTCGTAAAGTTGGCGGTCTAAATTTGTATGTGTGTGCATTTATCAATGCACTCTTTGGCATTTGTGGTATGACATTAATTAACTACTGCCGGTCGGTCGAACGAACGGATTGGAACGTTCAGCTTTGAGTTGTCTGTGCCGTATGTCACTAAGAAAAGAGTGATCGTTCGATTGTATCGCTTACTTTGAGTGTAGTAGTTTGATTTGTTATTGATCTCTTTGATCGTAAATGGATGTGCTGAAGTGAATGTTTGTGATGTTGTCCGACAGGTGCTCTTTATAATTTTTCAAAAAAATTAATACACGTAACTTGATTAGACTTTTTTAAACACTTTCTCAGAACCGTTGTAGTGAAAATCCTATCAGATTGGTAACCCAAGAGCTTGTGTTTCTGTTAAATTTTCTGAGAATGCATAAAAATTTGTTGAATGAACTAAGAGATTGTTTAACAGAAATAGTCACTTTTCTTTTGACTCCTTGTATAAACTTGAAAACTAAATTTATCTCATGAGCGTGGTTTTAATTTAGGGGGAAATTTTTATACGGATGGTTATTTCGTGTCAGTTGTGAAGCAAATATTAATATATTTGAAAATGTAATAGTTTCCAATCGAACTTTACTTTACTTTTTATACTTATTTTTAGTACAATTTTTTTTAGTAATCACTTTTGCTATTCTTTTATTACAAATTACGGATTATTTACTAATTTTCGCTGCTGATTTCAGCAAAATATTTTACTAATTTTTCAAAACCAAGTGCTAAACTTAGCAGAAAAATATACTAATTTAAAAAATTTTATTTACAAGAATTAGTTGATTTTGTACAATTCTTGTTTAGTTTATATTTATTACTATTGATATATTCTTAGTTTGGAAATAACACTTAGAAAATTTTACTATATCTCCAATGCATAAAAATGTATTAACTGGAGAACCGTTTGCAATTTTGACTCCAAATTTCAAGTACGATGAAGTAATTATACACTTGTTACAACCGAAAGAAAAATAGTTTCATCTTAAAAACACGAATGCTGGCCGTAACTCAAAAAACAAGTTCGCCGTTCACCATCCAATCTAAATTATTTTTGCAAGGAGGTTTCAAAAATTTTTTATTTTGTTTTTGCCGAATGTAGGGGCATTTAATTTACATTACATTTTTCGTTATATCTTTGGCATTTACAGTCTGATATTAAAGTCTGATACATCGATGATTTTCTCTCGAATTGACCAATGTTTTGTTTTAAGGGCCATTGACCTTATACCGTTCTAGTATTTACCCACCAGATCTCAGTTGCTACAACCCTAATGAATATTGACACGGTGCAAAATATAATTTAAATAACATACATTTAAATTTAACGTTTCGTTGTAATTAAAATAATCTGTGGTTATCATGCACAGAGTTGAATAAAATCAGCTGAGATATCTAAAGAATTAAGGTTCAAAGCAAAAAAAGAGTAATAATAACAAAGGATAAAAATAGCATTATTAGATTTCGTTGATAATAGTCTAAGTTGAGTTGTTGATAACAAATTCGATTTGCTTTCAACTGTCACATAAGTAGACAATTATTAATTATTAACCCATTCAAGGCGAAAGGCACTGATGATGGCTTTGTAGCGAAAGCAGAATTCGAATTCTTTCAAAAATTTTTATTCTTTGTAATTTACCTGTAAAAATTGTCTCATCTTTCTTTTAATTTGAAAATAATTTAAACAGAAAGTGATATTAATTTATGATCTAGAGTCAATCTAAAGAACATTCATTTAGTTTTTTATTAATTTTCTTTTTTAGATTTTACAGTTTTTTTTATCTTTTAGTACACTTTTTTGCTAATTTCAGCAGATTGATTTTAAATTACAGTTTACACCAATTTACTGAAATTTAGTAGCGGCAACTAATTATTTATACTAATTTCATTGTACTAAAATTATTGATATTTAGTAAGTTTTTTAACTGATTTTACCAAATCGATTTTGAATTGCAGTTTACAACAGTTTTGCTAAAATTTAGTAGCGACTACTAATTTTTTCTACTAATTTTGTTGTACTACAGATCAGCAGACATGTGTTGCTAGGATTAGCAAAAAATACCGCTGGGCTCAAAACAGTTAAATTTCCCGTAACAACATCAAAATCTTCAGTAGCCATTACAGACTTTTTGGGTTGAGTGTAGGGTTTGCGTAATTGTTACTACTGTTATCCACCTTATAGGACGATATATCATATTTCCTTGTATAGGGTTAATATTTGCACAAGATCCTTGTCCCAGAGGAGCAGGCCATTAAAAATGTTTTTGTAAGAGTGCAGATATTCCTGACAGTAAGTATATCCCATAATTTCCGCAAGTCTTTAATGGAGGGGCCCAAGTAGTTTGTTCCTTGGCACATAGATATTCCGAGTATTTGTATAGCCAATGAACTTACCAGATAGGAAACTACCTTACAAATTCCCGGGAAATTGGAATGTGTTGATACGTCTAAAACTAATTGCATGAATATTTTCCGATCTACCGATGTGGATAAGACTAACCGTAAATGAGATAATCAAGGAATTTGTAGGTCAAGGAGTTTTCCTTTCTTGTGACAATCCTGTTTCGGTGACAACTGCACACTCAAAAGGACTGAATGTCTTCTCTGACGATTTCTTAAGTAGCTACATGGACGAAAAGCGAAGAGTATTAATTATTTTAATAGCTTCTCTCCGGAACAGTCTAGGCAAAGATTCTTGTCAATTGGATCGGCGTATTTTAATCTACCTAAACTCGTTAATGTCAAATTTTATCATCAGGGCAACCACGAATATGATCATTTTATGCCCAAAAACGGGTTTTAAAAACGGAAGACTTGCTCTTATAATTTAAAAAATATGCTCCTAAAAACACATCTTTCTTTAAAAATCCATATTTTAAAACTTATTTTTCAGTTTCAATTGAATTTATTTATAAAAATTTATTTAAATTGCTACCCGATTTTAAAAATTTATATACAGACAGATATTCTCATGAATAGCCATATACAATTATATATTTCTTATGTGGAACCTTATATAACCATAACCATATATTTTTATGTATTGTCTTTTATAAGATTAGATATAAACCATATATGCTATACATAATGAGATCTGACAGATCTGCTGTCATATATAATTATAATGAATTTTTTTTTACTTTTTCAATTTTGTAATATATTTTTTTTATTTATTTTTTAATTTACTTGTAAAAATAAATAAATTAATAAATAGTTTGATAGCAAAAAATTAAAATAAAACGAAAAATATGTTATGCAAAAATATATTGTTAAGGGCAAAATATACTCAAACACATCGATGCCAAAATTCGTCAATTATTCTGAAATGAATAAACACAACGCACATGATACAACATGATACAGCATATTTCTGGTTGCCCTGTTTATCATCTTCTTAGCTTCACAAGAAGCTCCAGCTAGTTTATTGGTGGACATTAAGCAGAAATATCCATTAAGCAGAAATTTCCATAATCCCCGTAATGGCCGACAAATATCTGACAATGTAAGGGAATCAGATCAAGTCATGCGTTTCTTATTTCTTATAATCAGTTTAATCCCCCTTTTTTCTTTAAAAAGTTTAAATATACGCTTATGCTCCTATACTATAGTCTTGTTAATTAGGATGTCCCGAGAATCCGAAAATTTAAGAATCGGAGAATTTCAAATTGCAATCCACTGAACATTTTAACAATGTAATTCAATATAAGTTATTTTCTAAAATAAAGCTTATTCAGAAAATAACTACCGAATTTTAGATTAGTACCATGTAGATTTTTTTTTTTTTAAATAGAAGCAAAATAAAAAAGAATAACGAATTGTTTAAAAGCTTATTGAGGTCTAAAAAATTGTATTATTTTTCCCAAAATTAGCATACCATACGATTTGGGACACCCTATTGCCCATACTGCAAACGTGTATCGTAATAATAATTGTTGAAATAAACATAAACTACAAACTACTGGTCTTGAAAACCGCACCATCACCAAAAAAAAAACTTTTAAAAATTGTCATCAAACTCATAACACGATGGAAGCTTTCAAATTATGTGCAGATATATATGAAGTATATTAACTGTTGTCGCCTCTGTAAAATATAATTTTTAACTGATAAAAATCATCTTTCTTGAAGATACATGCACTCATTCTATGTGGAAGAATTAGTAACACATTCGTAAATGTTTGCAAATTTTTTTAAACAACATTCGCAATAACAGTTTGCTGAAATTTGGTATTCTTTCGTTGCCTCACTAGTTTTACACTATATTTAAATAATATGCGGAAATCACAGATGATATTTTGTGCACTGTATTCTGTGAATCGTGATCCTTAAAGGATTTCAAAATCTAAGTCCTTTTACACTCAGTGTTTATCCGAATAGTATCATTGTGCAAACAAAAAAAGGCGAATAGGCAATTATTACAGAGCATTTTTTACGGGTCCGTTCCAAAAAATTCTCCTCAAATATAGGAAACACGTTATCATAAAAGATTTTGAACAAGCTGAAACAATTTACACATACAAATCAGTTTGACCATCAACTAAAAAAAAATGATATTAAAATTCTACTGAAGCCTATTCGGGAGGGTATGAAACCATGACATGGAAATGCCACGGCATCTTTAACTACTAATACAATAATTTTAACTAATTTTCTTTACCTTTCTAAAACTTTTCTAATAACAAAAGCGAGTAAAAAAACTAAAGTCGGGCATGCCAACTATATGATACCCTACACCAGTCTGATTGAAAGGAAACTAATGTTAGCAGCCGAAATTTGAATGGGTTAAAATAGTGTTAAAATTTGTTTATAAAATGGTAAATAATTAGAAAATCAGTAAGAAATTTTGAATTTGACTAATATTATATTGACTATATATAAGAGAAAATCGGAAATATAGTCCATATGAGAAATAGGATAAATTATGTACCATTTCTGTGTAAAAGCCTTAGATCTATTTGAGTATCATACTAAAATTCAATAAAATATCTTTATATTTGCGACTTGCAGCGTGCACTCATAATAATCCATAGGTAAAATAAACGAAAAATGTGGTTCATTTTACGAAAGTTTTGGTTATTTTGACATTACGAATATTTTTGTAATATGTACAAATGATATTTCGTTTCTAGTATCGAATTTTTATTTGCATATTTTACGAAGTTTTATAAAAGTACAAAAAAAAAAGATTTGTAAAGATACAAATATTTGGTTTAAATACAAAATAATTTTGTATCTAGTAGGATATTTTGTTTTCTAGTTTCGAATTTTTATTTGTATATTATACGAAATTTTATAAAAGTACAAAAAAAAGATTGGTAAAGATATAAATATTTGGTTTAAATACAAAATAATTTTGTATCTAGTAGAAAATTGGGCATATAACCTAAAAATGCGATATATTTGACAAATTTTTAGCGTTTGTGTTACTGTGAAACATTGGCCATCGTTATCTATGATCTTTTCCCAATTTTCTGGAAACATATTTATTCCGCGCCAAAACAACTGCTCATTTTTTGAGGCCAAGAACTAATCAAGCCAATTTCGGATACCCTCTTCTGAATTGAAGCGTATTCCAGTGAGAGCATTCTGCATCTATCGAAACAAATGATAGTCGGACGGGGCAAGGTCTGGACTATAAGGCGGGTGAAATAAAAATTCCCAACCACTATTTTCTAAATAGTTTTTAACCGGTCTTGCAACATGTGGCTGAGGTTGTCATGATGCAATATTATATCCTCATTTCTGGTTGCATATTCCGGGCGTTTTTCGGCAAAAGCTCGTCTGGCCCGATTTCAGTAGCTCATAATAGATTAGACCCTTCTGCCATGCTTCACATATGATTTCTTACGCTTCGGATTGTCGTAATGGATCCATTTTTCATCGCCAGTAATGATTCGATGCAAAAATGACTTCTTTTTATGGCGTTCAAGCAGCATTTCGGACATGCAAATCGTCTTTCAACGTCTATCGGCTTCATATCGTGTGGTACCCACTTCCTTGCTTGCGGTACCCATTTCCCTGCTGCTTGCAAACGATTTGAAATTGCTGCTTGAGAAACTCCGAATGATTTTGCAAGTTCTTTTTGAGTTTAATAACAATCTTCATCGAGAAATGCCTCCAATTCATCTCTTCCAACTTTTTTGGCTGACCTGTGCGGTCTTTGTCTTCCGTTTCAAAATCACCACTTCTGAACCGCACAAACCATCTTTGGCACGTTGAAATCAATGGAACATATTCAATTGAAGAAGTAAAGCAAAACTTTTCGCAAATGATGCTTTTTTTGGCACAAAATTCGAGATTTTTTAAGCAAAGAAAAACTTTGTTGTTTACACTATTTCGTTCAATGACCAAGTGAAAATTAATGACAGATGTTTACTATATTTTACGAAATGTTGTAAACGTGCAAAAAAGTTTTGTAAATATGTAAATATTTTGTAAAAATACAAAATAATTTTGTTTATTCTACAAAAAATATTAATGATTAAATCTAAAATATTTGTAAAATATACAAGCGAAATCGTTAAATAAAAACATTTTGTATATTAACAAATAATATTACGATATTTTTGTACATTATACAAAAATTTTTTCATTAAACTTTATTTGTATAATTTACGAAATTCTTAAATTTAATCAATTTTTACCATCAACTTAGTACAAACATTTTGTAGTATTATAATTTTTTTGTACTTTATACTAAAAATAATTTACAAAATCGTGTTTGTATTATTTACGAAATTTGTAAATTTATGAAATTTGTTGTATACAAAATATTTGTAATATAAACCAAAGGTTTGTATATTGTACGAAAAAATATTTACGAAAAATATTTTCGTATTTTTAAGCATGGATTATTATGAGTGTAGAAACAATCATAAAAGCTAATTTTTGGGGAACTTAACATGGGCCGATTTTAACGAAAGTCAATTGGCTTTGTCCTTAGCCCATGTGAATCAGTGTTCCAAATTTAATTAAAATAGCGAACAGGCCTAAGAGACAATTTTTGGGGACCTTTGTATAGGCGCTAGATCGATCTTAAATCAAATCAATAGGCTTCGTCCCTGGGCTGATATATATCACTGTAACAAATTTCATCACAATATTTTAATTTTTGTTACTTGTAGCGTGTGCAAAAGTGATTCTGAATCAATCGGTATACTAAAAGCTGGCTCTAGGTCCAATGTAAGGTAAGGTAAAATACATTTTGTAAAGGCTTTGTAAACATATTTTAACCTTTTGTGTAAATTTTCAAAAACCCTTTTTGAAACAACAAATAAAATCTAATATGACAATATCATATTAGAATTTGGACTTGAGGCAGAAGAATATTCTAACTAAATATATGAAAATATAGAAAGTCCGAAAAAACAATTTTTGTATTTTTAATACAAAAATTAAGATGATTGTTAAAAATTATAAACTTTTTCTCAGAAATTATTTAAATGTAAGCATCTGAAAACCATATAAATTAAGCTTTTAATAAATATTAATACACTAAAAAACTTTATATTTTAGTATTTACTCATATTATGCTGTGAAACAAATGCATTTACGAATTGGTAATTTTGTAAACAATTTTTTTGCTTTGAAAGTATTTCAAAATTGATGACTTTTTGAGTTTTACGAGGAATTTGTAAAAAGTTTACATATGATATCGTGTGCGTGGTCACAGGTACAATTAGCTTTACATCCCAGCAAAATCATTCAATATCAAATAAGTGGCTACATAATGAAAAAAGAATTTTTTACTACTTATAATTCGGCGTCAGTACTAGTTAGTTAACTACATATTTTGGTAACTACATATTTTATATATTTTTATAATGCAGCGGGTAAGCGGGTGCACAAATTTTGTGTGTTTTTACTGCAGCGAATATGGACAACTACTTATAAAACGACCTTGTCGAACAAAAATAATGAGTTTTGACACCGAATTATATGTAGTAGACCCTAATTCTGCTGCTTATTATTTGGATATTAGTAACAAGCACCCATTACTGAGATTTTTCTGGGGGACCGTACCTCAAAAAAAAGTTCGCCGTACACCATCCAATCTAAATTATTTTCGCAAGGAGGTTTCAAAAATTTTTTGTTTTTTTCCCGAATGTAGGGGCATTATATTTACATTACATTTTTCGTTATATCTTTGGCATTTACAGTCTGATCTTAAAGTATGTTACATCGATGATTTTCTCTCGAATTGACCAATGTTTTGCTCTAAGGGCCATTGACCTCAAGTATACCTTTCTAGTATTTACCCACCAGATCTCAGTTGCTATAACCCTAATGAACGACCCTAATGTCAGAAAATTAAAGCTCGCAAAAAATTATTAAACTTTTGCTAAGGAAGTTTTTCGATATATCCAGCAGAAATTTTTTTATTTTTTTGTTGCCGAACGTAGGGGTTGCCTTTTTAAGTTTTTTTTCATTCGATTTTTCGATAGCAAAACACTGGTCTCTTCGAAGCAAAAAAATCTTGTATATATCACACTTTAAAATCCGACTTTAAATTCCGAAGCTATAACGAAAAATTAAAAAAGGCGACCCCTACGTTCGGCAAAAAAAAATTTTTTTTTCCAATTGCCTTGCAAAAATACTTAATATTTGAAGGTGTACGGCGTAGAGATGAGCGATCCGGTGATTTTTGAATAACGTTGCTACCAGTGATCGTGATTTTCAAATCACCGTTCTTTTAAACAGTGACCGTGATCACGGGTTTGTAATAGAGATGGGCGATCTGGCGTTTTTTCAGTAACATTGTTCTCAGTGAATGATATTTGCAAATCGTTGTTCTTTGAACTGTGATCGTGATCACGGTTTTTCTATGGAAAATACTACGATTTTCTGATAAATAAACGAAATAATATTTATGGCGAGTTTTTAAGATGTCAGTTAAACTTGGTTTAGTTAAACCGAAAACGAATTTTGTCAGCCATTTCAAAGTTTATTAACAAAAATTTGCCGGAAAATCTTTTTCTCGAGTATAATTTATTTCTTTATTGAAATAAAATAAAATAAACCACATTTTAAAAGCAGTATTCCAGTTACAAACCGCGTTAAACTAAGTTTAAAGATAATCCACTTCCTAAAAACTGGGCCTTAAAAGAAGAATAGTTGCGACCGGTAACAAAGACATGATAGAAGGAGACATTTTATTCAGAAGAGTGTGAAAGCAAGTCATTGTTATTTTTAAAAACAACGTATTACTGTGCACAATGAAGTTTGCAAGAATAGTACAAAAATATTAAAAGAACGACATTCCGAGTAACTGCGACTTGAAATATTTGATCACTGCCGTTACCAGTGATTTATCAATAACTGTGATTAAATCACCGGTATGAAAATATCGCTCATCTCTAGTACGGCGTACTTTTTTTTGCCCGTAAGGTGGTACGCTCTAGTGTACATTCATATTTTTTGGGATATTTGTTATATATGCATCATAAAAAACTACGTTTATGAGACAACTCACCATATATCTGTCCACTTACTGAACATAGTTTGATATAACCATATAAAGCTTAACAATTTTATATTTACTTTTTTTGTGTTTTTAACTTTAATTCTGTTTCGCCCATTTGTCATCAAAACAAATAATAAAAAAAAGAAAAGCAAGTAAAATCTTTAAACATTGCGCATGCGCACCTTTTTTATTGCAGCTACGTGCCATGGTCAGGGGACAATGAAAAATTTGCCATAAAAATGACAATATTTATTTGGGTTTTGTGTATGGCTGTACATTTGTCATGTTCGGATTCGAGCATTATTCAAGGAAAGCAAGTTGAACTTTTAAATCACTTTTTTTATTATTATTCTTGTTCTCGTTCTGCTTGTTATTTATTTTGATGTTTTAGTTCCGAAATACTTCAATCGAGTTTACATTTATCTGATCATAAATACTTGTAGAGATTTCTGTTTTTGTTTCGGCAAGGGAACGCTTTTGTTTTAATTTTTATTTTTATTAAATTTGATGGGTCTTCTCTAAGAATTTTGTTTAAAGTTATTACGTGTTAACAATATTTAAACGATTTAATAACAATTCCATATACTACATTTATGATATGGTGAGTATAATGGTCTTTAAAGGAATTTTTATTACCACACTTCATTTCAAATTAAGAGTACGTACTAGTATTTTATGCTTAATTCTGAATAAATGCATAAATAACAATATGTTTATTTCTTCAATCTATATTATGTTTACATTTTCAGAACCACAATGCACAGCGGATGTTCAAAGCGCATTTGGACCTAGCCAAAAAATTAAATAAATTGTAATTATATTCTAATATTGAGAAAATAGACAATATAGTGGTCAGAAGACTCATAAAAAAATTACATATCTTATTTCAGATTAGTGTTTCCAAAAACCCAACTTTTTTAAAACCCGGTTTGTCGGTTAGCCGAAAATGGACCATTTCAAAAAACCGGATTTCGGTTAACCATTTGTGAAAAAACTGGTTAAACCGGTTAACCGACCAAAAATAAAAAAACAGTAAAAAACACCAAAAATGAAAATGAAATAAAAAAAGTGACAAATATTATTTAGAAAACGGTAACAGTGACAAATATATTCTCAGAGTTTTCAGGAGCACAAATTTATCAAGACCTGAGTATTCTTATTAAAAATTGTCGGAATTTATAACTTATCAACGTATGAGAGGTTTTATATTGAATATATTAAAATCTGACCGTTATTCTTCAGGATCAATATTTTATATTTTAAGAGATTCATCTAATAAGGTTTGGGAGTTTCGGTGAAATTTCTATATATGATCTAATCTTGTCGGCCGAAGTTGATATTTAAGAAGTAAAAATAAGTTTGAATGCTGTTGGAACTTTTTTTTTATTTGAAACTTTTGTATATTACTTCACTGTACCTTACATTTAATACCCAATATGTGCATTAGAGTGTCCCTTAAAAATAGATTTGTCATTACACCTCCCAGTTTTATTGGAAATGGTCCCAAATGGAAGAAATCGATTTTTTTTTATTTTTTTTTGGAAAACGTTAACCCGTGCCGAAAGTTGGACGAAAAAATGCATCAATTTTTGTAAAATGTCCTGGAAAGCAGTCGCTCCAAACACAAATTCGAATCACTTTTCCAATTTATTTTTTTCTTTAATATCAACTATTATGTGGTACAAATAACAATCAACATCTCCAAATTAGGCATTTTAAAAAATCTTTCAAATTAATTTAAAAAAAAACACGTTTTTGCATTTTTATTA
The DNA here is from genome assembly GCA_949987735.1 of Leucophora obtusa. NCBI lineage: Eukaryota > Metazoa > Arthropoda > Insecta > Diptera > Anthomyiidae > Leucophora > Leucophora obtusa. The sequence goes on from OX465299.1 coordinate 139,982,044, forward strand.
AATTCGTGGTCCATTTTGGATTGCAGGCTAAAGTGGGTTAATGATATCCGATGAAGTCAAAATTCCATGTCTGAATCATTTTGACTATATTAAATGAATAAATGGAATAAAAAGTATTTTTTTTTTTCGAAATTTTGAATTTTGGGAATTTTTAATAGTAATACAGTTTTTTTCCAAAATTTTTTTGATAATTTTAGCAGAGCAAATTGTTATTTTCAATTAACTAAAAAATAACTCAAATATAACTAAAATTTTATATATTTAACAATTATGTTTCTGCTGTTCTTCTCTTAATAATATTTAGCAAAATATATCTGCTAATTTCAGAAGTTTTTTCTGCAAGGTCATTTTCAACTACACTCAAAAAATAATTTAGTAGAAAAATTTGTAAAACGCCTTGTATATCAAGTGTACTAGTTTTCATCAATTTTAAGTTATATTTTTTCAGCTCTAAACTAATTTTAAATTAATGCTTTGCTAATTTGTTTTGCTACCAAAATTGTGCTCATATACACATTGAAAACATTTTTGTGTTCCCTTTCGCTTTGTAAAGAAAAAGGGATTTAGTGATATAAAAGCTGTTTTCTTATTTGTTTTTTAATTTTTGGTTTTTTTTTAGAATAATCTACAGCATGCCAGCAGTTTATAACACTGGTCTCCTCGAGGCAAAAATAGATATATCACACTTTAAAAACCGACTTTATATGCCGAAGCTATAACGAAAAATTAAAAATGCGACCCCTACGTTTGGTAAAACAAAAAATTTTTTTGGAATTCCCTTGCAAAAATACTTTATATTCGAAGGTGTACCGCGCATATGAGCACTTCTAAAAATTCGGAATAGCAACATTTGACCTTAGATTTTTATAGAGATTAAAAAAAAATAATTAAAACTTTGGATTTAATTTTCCGTCGCTTTTGGCGGGTGACACTTATAGAAATATGACACTTAAAGTATATGACAATTATAAAACTTTTAATGTATTTTTAAAAATAATATTTGTTGGCTATTCGTTCGATTAATCGAATAATTTTAAATAATTAATCACATAATCGTTCGATCAAAATTTTTTGATCGTTTAATCGATGAAATATAAAACCCGAATAATTGAAAACTCTAATTTTTAAACTACTTGCATATGTTCTGGATAGGTACTATCAGACCGGTGGTCATTTCACCAGTCACAGGACAGGTACTTTGACACCACTCTGTAAAAATTTCGAAAAATCTTATATAGATAGAACAACATATTGTTTTACGAACCTTTTTTTAAATATGGATCTAACAAAAGTAAACATGATTCTCATATTCCCGTTAGATATTATATTAGCCGGATTCTTTAAATAAAAATGCATCCAAATTGAGGGATGCATTAAAAGAATTAAATGTGCTAAAATTCAAAGCATATTTTACAAGCTGTGAAAAATAATCTGTTGGAGGCATATCCCTATCCGGATTTCATTCTTGCCTAAGGAAATCGTCAGGGGACGATGTTTTTAGAATTTCCGGAAATATTTTTTAACTTACATTCGAGAAAAAAGCCTTAAATAATCTTAAATTCGGATTCTTTACACGCAGAGAAAAAATTTGGTTGAACATAACTGGGGATATGAAATTACCATAGTAAGATTCAAGTGATCACAAACATGATTTTACGTGATCATATTATTATCACTAAGGAAGATTTTATAATCCCTTAGGTTAATGTTATGATCATTAAATAGAATCGCATTATGCTCATTACCAGAGAAGACAAAATTGCTGTTTTTGCTTTTTATGCTTTTTATTGCTTGTTTTTGCTTTTATTGGATTTTCCGTTTTTTAGCTTTAAAATAGCTTTTTCCTTAAGATTTTTGAGCTTTGAATTGCTTTTTTTAAAACTTTTTGCCCAAATTTTTTTTTGCTCACAGAAAAATATTTTTCTTGTTAAGTTTGAATTTTTTTTTTGAAAACTGTTGTTTTTCTAAGTTTTTTTACTTTTGCTTTTTTTACAACATTTTTTTGCTTTAAACATATCGAAATTTGCTTTTTTCTGTCTTCTCAGAACATTACGCAACGCAATCGTAACATGATGTTGTGAAACCATAATAACATTATGATATATTCTCTGCGTGTATGTTATTGCGCCTCAATTTCTTTGTCAAAACCGTATCGTTTTTCAAATCATCTAAGAGTGCTAGATATTTAAATAAAACACACGCAAAAAATATTTTTATATTAATTTTTATTGTTCAAATAATGCATTTGATAGTAAATTACATAGTGCTTAATGAAATCTGTATATTTTTTAAAATACTAAGTATGAGTTTAGAACTGAAATTAATTAATTTACATAATTTAAAGCAACAAAATAAGAACAAATTTTACGAGTATATAACAATTTCCAAACAAAATGAACAATGTCCGACATCTTAGGCTTATCACAATAATACTGGAATGTTTACTAAATAAATACTAATAACATAAATGTATTTATTATATAGGTACTAAATTTATATATGTAGAAGATATATAAGCAAATACTGGTAAAATGCAATCAATAATACTTTAAATTGTTGTTATACTACTTAATTATAGAGATATATTCCTTTAAATTATTAAAGAATAAGATATGAATTGTAGAGTTAATTTAAATACTGGGAAATATTTTAAAATAAAACTAAAGTTTATAATGTCTTCTCATCTCTCATGCTTTCCATAGAATTGTTAGATTCACCTTTTTCGGAAGTTACTGATTGTAACTGAGTATTATTATTATTTTCATTTACTTTTTCCACCTCAATATATTCATCTTCCTCTGCTATATTGGAATTATGATCAGTTTCTATAATCTCCTGTTTAACTTCATTTAAGGTAATGGATTTTTCTTGTGATCTCAATTCAGTATTGAGATTTTCTAAATTTTCTTCTTTACTGGCGTTATGTTCCTGCTCATTTTTAATTGCTGCTGATACTACAGGAGCTGCCGACGACGTTTCTCTTAAATCATGATCAATTAAATGGTGATCCAATTCAGCACGAAAATAGTATTTTTCAGGACATAAATTACAATCATATGGTTTTGAATTGACCCCATGTTCTAACATATGATTAAGTAAACCACTGGGTGCAGTAAAGACTGCGGAACATATGTAACAATTAAAACCCCGATCTTCACAGCCAGCAAATGTATGCTCGACCAAATGTTCTTGTAGTTTTTGTGGATGTGGCAAGATCATTTTACAAAGATTACAACGATTTTCTATATATTGTTGTCTCATTTCAACGGGACGTTCAAAATGATCACGTGGTTGTTGGTGTTGTTTAAATTTAGTATTAAGGTTATGTTTACGGCAGCATTTTTCACAAACTTTGGCCTCTGTGGGTGAATTTGTAATGGGTTCCAAACAAAGAGCACATACATTTTCTGTAACATTCGAATTTTTAACATGGAATCTGAAATGGAAAGAATGAAAGCAACATCGTCAATTAAAAAGAAGTACTTGTCTTAAGCCTCATTCATACTGAACCCAAAACTAGAAGTTTTCGTTTTTTTTTAAGTTTTCGATTTGAAATTTGTATGGGATTTGACAATTGCAAACAAAACTAATTTGAAAACTACACTCAACCAAAAAAGTTTGTAATGGCCACTGAAAATTTTGCTGTTATTACGGGAAATTTAACTGTTTTGAGGCCAGCGGTATTTTTTGCTAATTTTAGCAACACATGTCTGCTGATCTGTAGTACAATAAAATTAGTAGCCGCTACTAAATTTTAGTAAAATTTATGTAAAATGCAATTTAAAATCGATTTGCTAAAATCAGTTAAAAACTTACTAAATATCATAATTTTAGTACAATGAAATTAGTATAAATAATTAGTTGCAGCCAGTGTTACCATATATTTTTTTAGAAAAACTGTAAAAAAAACTGTTTCTTTACAGAAAAACTGTTTTTCCAAACAATTTTAAAAATCGAAAGAAATTCTGGGTCTCAATTTTCAAAATATAGAGATTTGAATAATTTAACTGCGTTTGGCTTTTATAGTAATCGACTTTTTGCACAGCCTACTAATAAAACTTTTTTTTAAAAATTTTGGTCTCCTATGCCCGAATCTGAAGTTAAAAAAAGTTCATCGAATCACCCTTCCGAGATGTGAAACTTTTTTCATTAACCTCTGACTTAGGATAGAATAATTTACTGGTCAATATTGTACTTCAAAATATTCTTAATCGATTTGCATTCCACATAAAATTACCTTTCATTTGATTGAGTATTTTATGTAGGGAATTGTTTGACGGTGTGTAAAAACCCCGTAAAAATACATTTTTTGGAATTGTCTGTGACCATAATTGAAAAAATAGTAGTAAATTGTTTTCCAGAATTAGCAAATATTTATTAAAAAAAAAAATAAAAAATCAATTTCGTCATTTTTTGATCAGACATTGTTTTAAATTTTTTTTCAAAAAAATATAAATTTCTAAATTATCGTTCATTCAGAAATGATCTGAAAAGTTCGGCTAAAAATGTCCGTCGGATCTATGACCCCCCGTATCTGAGGGTTAGACATTTGTTATAAAAATGTTTCGGTTTTCCAGTAAGCATACTTTGTAGTATTATATTGGCATTTTTAAATTTATTTGTTTCGATTTGCACCTAATTTTTCACAATATGAAAGTTTTATTGTAATTTTTGGGTAATATGCATAATCACTTTCTAAGTCTATAAATGGGTTATAAAACAAATTTTTTTAAGCATTTGTTGAAAATTATATTATACATATTCACAATAATTTATTAATTTTCATTAAGAGATCAATCTGTACAATTTTTCACCTTAAATATTAATATACCAAGTAATAATATACATACATAGAAAAAATATAATCTTTTTGAAGGGAAAAGTTAATAATAAAACAAATATTTTATACAAAATTCATTTTATAAACGTGTTGTAAGGTTTTCAAATTATTATGCATAAGCACTTTTATATTTTAATTGTTAAATTTTATTAAAAAATATAAAAAAATGAAAAAACTGTAAAAAAATCCATGAATTAAAAAAAACTGTTTTTTAAATGAAAAAACTGGAAAACTGTTAGGCATCCCAAAAAACTGTAAAAAACAGTTAAAACTGGCTATATGGCAACACTGGTTGCAGCTACTAAATTTCAGTAAATTGCTGTAAACTGTAATTTAAAATCAATCTGCTGAAATTAGCAAAATATTGTACTAAAAAATAAAAAAACTGTAAAATCTTTTTTTTCGATTGTAACAAGCGTATTATTACTTCATCGTACTTGAAATTTGGAGTCAAAATTGCAAACGGTTCTCCAGTTATTGCCGTTTTATGCATTGGAGATGCAATAAAATTTTCTGGGTGTTATTTCTTAACTAAGAATATATCAATAGTAATAAATATAAACTAAACAAGAATTGTAAAAAATCAAAAAAAAAATACTTTTAAATTAGGATATTTTTCTGCTAAATTTAGCACTCGGTTTTGAAAAATTAGTAAAATGTTTTGCTGAAATCAGCAGCGAAAATTAGTAAAAAAATCCGTAATTTGTAATAAGAGAATAGCAAAAATGATTACTAAAAATAAAAATTGTACTAATAATCAGTATAAAAATAGTATAGTGTGATTGGAAACTGATTGCAAATTTTTTTACAAACTTTTTTATCTGAGTGTAGTAGTTTTGGGTTCAGTATGAATGAGGTATTAGTAATAAAATATAAATTGTTTACGGTGGGTCTCATACTGTAGGTTTAACCTTAACTTAACTAAAAACCAGGGACGTAACAGTTATAACTTTTATTCAAAAAACTTATTGTTTTACAATTATTTCTTGTTTGAGTATTTTTAATTTTCTGTTTATTTCCTCTGTTTGATTTTTATTTTTAATTCAAACAAAAACTATCCAAACATGATTTTTATTTTTTCAAAAATAATAAAAGTTATTTTGTGATTTTTTTTCTTTATCAAAAAATAACAGTTAAGAATATAAATCAAAAGCCATAGAACCAATGACTTCAACAATTATAATATCCTGATGATGTCAACTAGTGTTAATAAAAGATTGAACAGTGATTTAAAGTGAGTAAATATGTATATTCCAGCAACATCCGGCATTCAATTAAGGTCAATTTTTAATTTTTATTTTATTATCAAATAAAAAAGTTAGTGCTTAATTTTTTCAAAAAAATCATTCTGTAACTTTTATAAAAAGTTTTAAAATAAAAATCAAAAAAACAACAGAAATTTATAGAGTAAAATATAAAAATTGAAAAAATTAAAATCTTTGCCAATATTTGTGATTTTTTTGTGCAATATGATTTATAAAATATAGTGCATTATTGAAATATTATAATTAAATAAATTTGGGTGGTGACTTTTTTAGAAATATAACAGTTATTTTGGGTCTCTGCTAAAAACAAAATAAAATGTCAAAAAAATGTACACAAAACAACAACAAATTTTTGGGTTAACTGTTAACCCAAGTTTAAACCTGCAGTATGAGACCCACCGTTAAAGTTGTTACTTTTATGGAACAAAATTTCCTTAAACTATTGCTCAGCCAACAATTGGACTTGGAAATCAATGAAACCTAAAAGAATAGGTATTTTAATTGAGCTCTGCCTGACCTGTCCAATACATTGGGTTCTGATTAAGTCTTTCAGCCTAGCTAAAAATTATAAACTCGTTGTACTTCTTTTTCATATCCTTTTCAAAGACTAAAAATTCAAAATTTTGCGACCCATTAGAAAAAATTTCACACTCATAAAAAAAGCCCATATAAAAAGTTGAAAATTCGGCTAAGGTAACAGAAATATATATTTGCGCCAGCAGGATTTTAAATGAAATTAAGAATCATGGTGTACTAAATTTAGATAACCTAAATTTTAACAAGCTGCTAGGAGACAATTTTAGATAAATTAGATACGCAACTTAAGCTAAATATAACAGAAATGTTACTAACTAAAAATTTCGGCTAAAACGTTGCTTAAAATCTAGCTTTTTGGACTCTCTGGATTTGACTCAAAACATGTCCATATTTTTTACTGGGTTTATAAGGAGAATATAGGTACGGAGTAACAAATTTTTGTCCATTTTGGTATATCTCGATTAGTTTCCAAGATAATGGGTAAACAATATGAGTCTATTACCGGAGACACCATAATATAATAATTAAAAATAATTGTTTTTCAAATTAATTTTTTATAATTAACAAACGCAAATTACTAAAAAATTAGCATGCCAAATAAATTCAAATACGGATGAAATCAGTTGTCTTACTGACTGAGAATTACAAAAAATAGTAATTCGATTCTAAAATGCAAGATAAAATAACACAACAATTAGTTTAATTTCTTCAAAACGCATTTGACAGGCTTTGTACTATTTTTTTTATAAGTGTCTTCCTAAGCACAAGGGAGCGCAATTTTATCGATCGCGAACTACCAGAGGACCTTTGAGATGATTGTACCGACCAGGGTAAACTGGGCTGCTGCCTCTGTTAATCTGAGTGGTAAAATCTAGGTCTTTATGGACGGCTCAAAAATGGTAATGAGGGTAGAGATGGGAGTTTATTCTGGCAAACTTGACATTCGGATCTCCATGCGGATCTCTTAGACTCACTCAATATTTTTTCAACGCTGGTAAGGATATATGTAACCACATATATTTTTGATTTTTTGTATGTTGGCGAGTAAGCTGACTTGTGTGCAGCAGGTCAGTTATGTTTTTATCTATCAAACATTATTATTAGCTCAGATGGTAGAGCTATTAACTGGCAACCTTGAGTCCCAGGTTCGATTCCCGCACTAGAAGATTTTATTAAAAAAAATATTACAATAAAATAATATTTTTTAAAAAAATTTATTTTTTTGAAAATCTATTTTAAGACTCATTATTTTTGTCAGTAATAGTAAGCATATAGGTAGTGACTAGGGCAAGGAATTTCATGCACTTAAAAATGGAAAATATGCGCCTAAAATATGCGGCAATTTTTCGGTTGGCAATTTTTTTTCCTGTGTGCAACACATGATTTTTGTTTGAAATTGTCCCGCTTCTATAGACCCCAGAGTAGAACAAGTTGCCCTGGAATCAATTATAAATATCTGTCAGTTATACCTTACATATAAGATTCGTGGAACGGGTTCCGGAACCCATCCAATCGGTTCTAGTGGAAAAAGTTGCATAATTGTTGTGGTTGGCAACCGATTGTAAAAAATTTACTTGGTAGTAAATACAAACAGAAAAAGAAGCAAAAATATCATCAACTTCAAAATTTCTTTACGCGATAACTGAAAAAAATAGAGCCGGCCCAGAAAAACATATACAAGCCCGTAAATAACCCTTTTTGATTTATTCACTTAGAATCAGTTAATAAATCCCCGGCGACTAACCCGGTATTGGGCTGGATAATTTAAATATGAGCTAACAGTAGGCTACACTCAAAAAAATAAGTTAGTAGAAAAATTAGTAAAACGTCTTGTATATCAAGTGTACTAGTTTTCAGCAATTTTTTTTGCTGAAATTCCGTTTTCAGCTAAAATTTTAGTTATATTTTTTTAACACTAAACTAATTTTGAACTAATGTTTTACTAATTTATTTTGCTAAAAAAATTGTGCTGATAACCGCATTCATAGCATGGACGACAACCGGATAGACAAGATGTAGATGTCGCAGCTTGTCTGGAAACGGAAATGACAAAAAAAGAAAAACAATTCTACACATATTCTATATTTAAATTTTCAGCAACTAAATTAACTAAAGCAAATTTCGCTACAAGTTTTTTGAGTTTTTTTCAGTCTACTAATATTCAGCAAAAAGTTTAGTGATTTTAGCAAGAATTTTTTTCATTTGCAGTCGACTAAGTGTTAGCAAAACTTTTGCTGAAGCTTACTTTTTTATTTTGGTAAAAATCAGCTCGCTGATTTTCAGCAAACCTTTTGCTGAAATTACCAACTGAAATTTGACTTTTTTTTCAGTGTACTTATGCAGGCTTATTAGTTTTAGAATCATAGAAGTCAGTTTAGGTAATAGAATGTAATTTAATATAAGTACTTACTTTGCATGTAAACCAATCTCAAATTCAGAGTGCAAAGATTGACGACAGCATATACATTGCACTGGCATTTGACCCTCCGTATTATGTTCCGATAAATGAATCTTAAAGGCGCTTACATCAGCCAGAATTTTCGAGCAATGAGAACATCTTCCCGATTGTCCCACCTTAGAATGTTGCAACTTATGTTCGGCCAATATGGCTGGTGAGGGAAAGATTTCATCACAAATTAAACATTTATGTTTACCAGTAGAATTATGACACGTCTTCATGTGATGTTCCAATTCACTGCGTGATTTAAAATTACCCGAACAATAGGCACATTTTAAACTAACACCCGTCTTGAGATTATGTACAATCTTGCGATGTGAATGAACTTCAGATTCGGTGCGAAAATCATTACGTTCACATATGCCACAACTGAAACCGGCATTGTTTTGTGGTGAGGTGGGTAAATCATTACGTGTATGAGAATCATTTTGTAAATGTGATGTTGGTTGTTTTGGACTTATAAAATAGTTTCCGGGAGTTTGTTTGTTATTCTCCTGATGATGTTGTTGCTGCTGCTGTTGTTGTTGTTGATACATTTCCATTACCGTACGATTTGTATCAAAATATCTTTGTGATAGCCCATACATAAGAGCTGAATGTTTCATAGCATTTGTATCAATTTGTAAAGGATTATAGAATTTATTGGCGTTGGTATTAGGGAAAAGGCCTTTATTTAAATGTGAAGCAAAAGCCATATTATAATCTATAATACTATTGTTATTATTTTGTGGTGCCAAAGGCATTAATGGTGCCTTACCAAATAGGGCATTTACATATAAAGAGTTCATGGGTGAGATAGCATTTGCATTTGGTACAGGGGATGAATGTTCTTCAAATGGCTCCTTTTGTATTATTTGCTGTGATGGCGGTGGTGCTGGCCTATCTAAACCACCATGATGTGTTTGCATGTGACGATCTAGTAAAAATTCCACATGGAAAGTTTCCGGACAAGAAGGACAACGAAATTGTCTTGCATGAGCTGCTAAGTGAAATTGCATTTCCAAGTCAGAAGAACATACTGTACGACAAAACATACACTGTAAGGAATTCACAGGTGCTTGATTATTATTTACAGCCTGATGACGTGTTTTGACATGAATGTTAAACTCATTTTCCGTACGAAACACATCCATACAAGCCGAACATCTTAGGATTTTTGTTTCAGCCGAATGAGTACAAGCAAAATGAACTTGTATGGCAACTTTGGAGTCAAACATTTCACTACATAAACCACATTTATACATTGTTGCAGCATGTTGTTCCAAAAGATGCTTTTGTAATTCTTCTGGTTTCGCAAAAGACTTTTGACAATTTCCCGCACAATTATATTCAGAATTAGTTATAAGAAAATGTGATATAACATGTCTTTCATATTCGGAATGTTCTCTAAGCAGTAGACCACAATGATGGCATACCAAATTTAGCCCCTGGACTAGATGAGTCTTTAAGTGATTGCGAAAAGATTCAAAGTCGGGTAGACCAGCATTACATTGATTACAAAAGAAAACACCAGGTTTTTCGACCACATTTAAATTCTGTTGTGGAGAATTTTGAGGAGTATTGGTAGGAGTTAAAGATCTACGATTATTTTGACTTAAATCTGTTGGTTCATCTTCGGTTTGTCTTGGGTTGGTATCCATAGACTTGGGGCTAGATAAATTATGTTCCTCTTTTATGCTATTCTCTTCTGCACTAGCTGAGCTTCTCAGTGGAGGACCTATTAACAAACGGGGGCTGAACGTACCTGTGGCAGCTAAACGATTGAAATGTTCAAAATATGAATTTGGACTAGTTAAACGATCTAAATGTGCTGTTCGCATATGTTGAAACATGGCTGGTAAATTTGGAAATTTCATAGTACAATATTCACAAGCCATATGGAAATTATGAGTATCCACCGCGGGAGGAGGATTATTAGCATTTGTTGAAGGTGGTGTCATAGAATGAGCCAATTCTTTTTCATGTTGGGTTTGTAGATGATTATTCAATTGCTCTACAGTTGTAAAATCCGACTTTGAGCAAAATGTACATTTTAACATATTTGTTGAAGAACATCGACCACGTTTATTATAATCCATTCTATTGGAACTTTGCTCGGTTGCTCCTGCTAAACCGTAACGTCGTTTTTGCAAACTACCATTACTGGAAGCTGAGCCCGTAGAACGAGGACTGTAGTTTAACGCTTGAGGATTACCGCCAGCAGCCAAAAGAGCAGCTTGCTTTTTATGATTTTGCATGTGAGAGGTTAAAGCGGCTGCCGTATTATAGCCGCGATTACAAATGGTACATTGAAATGGTTTTTGGTTATCGTGGGTTTTCATATGAATCTTTAGGTGATCACTTCTAGAAAATGCTGCCTCGCAATGTGGACAACGATAGCGACGATCTCCTGTATGCAATTTAGTATGACGATCCCGAGATCTTTTGTGTTTGAAGAGACGAGCACAGTATTCACATTTAAAGGGCAAGTGTTCGGCATGACTCTGAAATGGGGGAAAAAAGTAAATATAAAAATTTATGAGACTTTCGACTTGTTTTCGTAATCATAAAAATTACATATTAAGCCTCATTCATACTGAACCCAAAACTAGAAGTTTTCGTTTTTTTTCAAGTTTTCGATTTGAATTTTGTATGGGATTTGACAATCGAAAATGAAATAAATTTGAAAACTACTAGTTTTCGTTCAGTATGAATGAGGTATTACAAAGTAACTTTGGTTATTTTTATGATAAGTTGCCCGCCCTAAATCTGCTAATATTAAATTAATTTTTTGAAGGCATCGAAAATTAGCTAATTTTTAATAATTACGCTTTCTTATGGGTTGAATGAAGCTCCCCGAAAGATATCAAGGGGCTTCATTCGACCCACATATACTAAAGTTCTACAGATAATTTTGTCTTTACATTCTATTAAGACTTGGGTAAAATATAATACGATTGTTTAGACTAATGGACAGAACAAAAACATTTCTATATAACTTACGTGGATACAGGGACAGGTTAAGTACTGTAAAATTTTATAGTAGGGTTGCCACATGTCCTAGGTCTTGTCAAGTTTCAAGTTCAAAGTTTGATTTGTCAAGCAAAAAAATAGTTACGTTAACTTAAAAAAATGTATAGTATTTTTCCAAAATATTAGAACAAATTTTTGAGATTTTTGTAACATTTGCTTGAATTTGAATAAGATTTTCCATTTCTAAATTAGAAATCTCTTTTTTTATTTTATTTGAAATATCTGTTTTGGCGCCCAATGCGAGAGTTCAATCACAGATTATAATAATATTTTACGGCCACATATCATTTTCACGATAAGTATTTCAGCGCAAGTTCATAGATATATCTTTTTATACCAGTTTAACAATTATCACCTTAGTTACAATTCGTTTTTTCTTCTTAAATTGCAAACAAACAGAAAATTACCACTTATTTTGTTCAACACTTGCGTATAATGACGATAATTGAATATATTTCAAAACAAAAAAAGAAAAATACTTCGTCACTTAAATGTGGCAGTCATAAATATTTGAGAAAATTCTTTACTCAAACTTTGAGTATCTGCTGTATTTTAATGTATGTTTAAACTCTAAACAGTATATGAAACTTCTAAGTTGTTTTTAAGTCTGAAATTAACCAACAAACCAAAATGTTGTTGGCTCCTTTTAGATTATTATCTGAGTGCGCAAATTTTTAGTAACAACTTTTGATGTTGTCGCTTGTCATCATACCGCACGTTCTGATTTTTTTATTCCATCATCATGTTTTTTAGTTTGTCTTCTGTTCTGATTAATATTACTTATGAACTTATGTATGGTTATGAAGAAGAGGTGATTGTGGTGGGTAAATTGTCATACGAGTATACACTTATAATGATTTGTCTGTTGGTCTTTAAAACAGTTTAAAAAACCATAATCAACACACAATAATTCTTTGAGTTTAAAATAATAAAACCGAAAAAGGTTTATTTAATATATGATGCTCGAAAAGTATTTGCAATTTTTGGTAAACATAATATTAATTTTAAAATCTAGCAAATTTTTGCCAACTAAGAGAAAATTATAAAGAAACTAATTAAAGATGGGCAGTATAAAAAAATCTATATACGATTTTAAAGAATCCTACATACAAAATATTAAAATCGAGTTTCAATTACGAAATTGATAATATAAATTACATTTTAATTGATTTTGCACCTTTGGGTTTCAATTAGGCAATTTAAAATATCAATAATATTTTAATTGATTTCTCACCTATCATGCAAGTGATACTATCAATTACTAAAATTAGTGTATGATAAATTGAAACAATTAAACAGTTCAAATATTTAACTGATTCTATTAAGTATTTGTTTAAAAACAAATTTTATTGTAAACAAATCTTTAATTAGATCATTTAAGTTAATAATTTTTTGTGTGTTTTTTTGAGCTAAACAAATTAATATATTCGGTGCCGAGGTGTTTTCAAGCTGACTCTTTAACTCTTACATGTCGCCTAGAATAACGTGACTGTCTTACTAACTGACTCAACATCTCTCAGCCCAAAACCACTGAATCCGGGAAGTTGAAATTTGGTATGTAGGTTACATCTCTGGTGTATTTTCTAAAGACATCAGATACGGGGAGTGGCACAAAGTGAAAAAGTCTAAATAAAACCTTGGCTAAAAACGTGAGATTTAAAATATGTGTTACATGGAGTATGGACAGATTTAGGTACTTTTTGGAATTTTTGACAGAAAAAGGAAAGTTGAAAAGCTTTAAATTAAATTCTCCCTTACGGCCTGCCCAACCCGCATTGGATAGAAATCTGAAATTTGATGCATATGTTCTCTGTAATATAGACAAATTCGCTCAGAATTTATTTTTTGAAATTATCATCGTGGTAAAAATTGGGATTGTATGGGGAAACATTTTCCCCTTAATTGTTAGAAATCTTAAAATTAAAATGTGAGTTGCATGCGGTATGGGTTATTTAAAGATTAAATTATTTTTGGAATTTCCAATAACAACGTGATAAAAATTTCACTTGAAATTTGAAAAGTTGGTTCCTTCTCCGGCGAAGATTTCATATAAAAGGGAATTTTTTGAACAGTTTTACAGGGAGGGACAAAAGCAAGAACAGTCTCAACATCAGCAACCTGCCCAGACTCCTTTAGATAGAACATTAAATTTTAAAATATAAGATCCCCTGAGTAAATTAATGACTACGTGTGTTTCGGAATTTTGGTCAGGAACGTGGTAGCAATGGGGAGAAGTCTCCAATTTAACGATGTGTCCTAATCCTTTTTGTCAGAAACTTGAAATTTAAAATACATGGTTCCTAGAGTAAGGACTTATTCGCTGATGGGGAACTTTTTGGAAGTTCTGACAACGTGCTAAAATTGGGGGTTAAAAGGTGTAAAGGGCCTCCCTTAACGGCCTGCCCAAACCGCTTTGGCTAAAAATATAAAATTTGAAATGTATATTCTCTGGAGTATGGGCTAAGTTACTGGTTAGGTATTTTTATGAATATAAGCCCGGAAAAGTGTAGAAATAAGGGTTCAAAAGGTGAAACACTTCGGTTATGAGAAATCTGAATGCTTGCCAATATTATGTTTAAGAATGTCCAGATTATTTTACAATCTGAGACAGATTTTTTGAGGCTATCTTATTCAAAATATTTTTGGCTTATTGGTCAGTTTAATCTAACGAAACTTTGTATACTTTTCGAACACAGTTTATATGTATTTATACACATGTTATGTGAGCGTTACACAATCCGACTGTATGCATACAAATGGGCTAATTTTTTTGTAGAATTAACCGCTCTGTGTATGAATGGTTCTGTAAAGAGGGAGTTTAGCAATTTTGGTAACAACTATTTATATTTTGGTTTACCGCTGACGCTTAAAGTTAACATATCAAAGCATTTTAACCGCTTTTTTATTTTAAATATATTTTTGCGGTAATCATCTAAAATGTGTGATGATAGCGTGTGATGATGTTGATGATGATGTATTAGAATGTTTTTGTTTTTTATTATAAAAGTTTAGTTTCTTTGTTGCATTCGCCATTCGCCACCTACGGTCGTTGGATAGTAGCCATATATCACATTAAAGTAAGTAATCTTTCATTCTCCAATCTTAACTAGATATTTTGGTATGCAAAGGTCGTTTGGTAGCCGCTGTTATTAATAAATTTTTTAGTCCTCACTTTGAGTTTTGTGTAGTTAGTATGCTCAAATGGTTTTCTAAGAACTTTTTTTTTAATTTGTCATTTTAAATAAGATGGAAATGCAAGTGCTTGTTAAAACTTGTTTGTCTGCAAACTACGCTAAATGCATATAGAGCTTAAATTGTTTTAAATAATTCTCGTTAACTAAATTCTATTTGATAATAATCTAAATGACTTTACATATTTCTCTTAGCCAAATGCTAATAATTTATAAAATAAAATATATAATAATAGAGGAGAAAATGTGGATTGTAATGAAAAAATTTAAGCTAAGATCATTACGGTTTTAAGTTCAAATTAGAAACTTTGTAGCCTTTGTTTAGCATTTTTAAAATTTTTCATTTGTGCCATGGAAAATAAATGCCAACAAAGTTGCTGTCTTTTCACTGTCATGATATTTGCGATTGGCGCAGAATCTACAAAATTTTCTACTCATATAAAAATATAAAAAAAAAACATTTAACCCTTAAATGCATGATCTCTTATTTTTTAACCACTTTGTGTATGTGATTTCTAAAGGCGTGTACATTTCAAGAAAAATACCAAAAAAAATCTTTCTTTAATTTGAAAATAATTTAAACAGAAAGTGATATTAATTTATGATCTAGAGTCATTTACCAGAATAAAAGATCAACTAAAAATTCCCCTCAAAAAAATTATTTTAAAAAAAGGTGTTTTTTTTTTATTGAAAACTATGTTTTTTTGCCAAATAGCTACATTGTGATTATTTTAACGTGTATAAAAAAATAAACTATACAGTTATTGTATCCAAAATGATTTTTATTGCGAGAATACCACTTTAAATATTTAAACAAACATTGTTGAATATTACACTTTTTGTAAAAAAATGCGAGTTTTATATTTTCACAAATATACGAAGCAAAACAAAGATTTTTCCTATAACTGTTTAAAAAATCTGCGCTAAACTATAAGAAGACTGTGTACACAAAGGGCCTCAATACGCAGAAATGCAGATTTGTTCATCAAGTGGGTTTTTTTTTATTAAAAAACTAGTATGTTGCCAAATGGCTACTATGCATTTAAGGGTTAAAATCGCTACAAAATATTATTGATAGGTATTATTTTTTAATATTTATTTATAAATAATAAAATCACTCATACGATGAGTATAACTACTTCTTTAAAGTCTATTGCTAATATATACTAAGAGTTAGAGGTCATGAAATTCTACTATAAGTAGTGTTTCCAATTCGGTTAATCGATTAACCGATTCTTCGATTAATCGCCTCTATTTCGGTTAATGTCGAAACAAATAATTTAAAAGTCAAATAATTATTCGAGCCGAATAATCGGATAAAATAATATTTAAAACAAATAATAAGTATTAACAAATCGTTTATTTGAATTTATAATTTAACAGGAATTTTAAAAAACAATATTTATTGGGTATACAAGTTAATAATGTCGATTTAAACAACACATGGCATAACTGTCACATATAGTTTGTGAGAATAATAACAAGTATGGTATTTTGGTGGGTAAACATCTGTCATTATAATTCAGTATTCGATAGACGCCAAAGTGTAAACACACATTTTTTCAATCGCTTTAATAATGTCGAATTTTGTGCTTAAAAAAGATGTTTTGCGGGGAAGTCTGATAACCTTCTTTCATTTGAAGAAAACGGCTGCTGAAAGATATCGATTGTTGGTAGAATCTGACGGTCAATATGCACCAGCTCGAAAAACTTGTGAACGATGGTTTGCGCGATTCAAAAGTGGTGATTTCGACACATAAGACAAGGAGAGGCCTGGTCAATCGAAAAAGATTGAAGATGATGAATTGGAAGCATTACTCCACGAAGATTATTATCAAACGCAAGATGAACTTGCATTATCATTGGGAGTCACACAACAAGCCATTTCCCTACGTTTAAAAGCATTGGGATTCATTCAAAAGCAACGAAATTGGGTTCCATATGAATTAAAGCTGAAAGACGTTGAAAGGCGATTTTGCATGTCGGAAATGCTGCTTGAACGCTACAAAAAGAAGTAATTTTTGCATCGTATTGTTACTGGTGATGAAAAATGGATACATTACGATAACCCGAAGCAAAAAAGCCATACGTAAAGCCCGGTCAACCAGCCAAATGGACGCTGAAGCCGAATATCCATGGCGCGAAGGTAATGCTCTGTATTTGGTGTGATCAGAAGGGTTTTTTGTATTATGAGCTGTTGAAATCGGGTCAGACGATCACAGGGGACCTGTACCGAACACAATTGATTCGTTTGAAGAGAGCAACGAAAAACGACCAGAATATGCGACCAAACATGAGTCAATAATCTTCCATCATGACAACGTTCGGCCACATGTTGCAAGACCGGTCAAAACCTATTTGGAAAACAGTGTATGCGAAGTTTTGGCTCACCCGCCTTATAGCCCAGACCTTGCCCCTTCTGACTATCATTTGTTTCGATCGATGCAGAACGCCCTTACTGGAATACGCTTCACTTCAGAACAGGGTATCAGAAATTGGCTTGATTCATTCTTTACCTCATTCAATAGAGCTGGATACCCTACTGTCATTGATAAGCACCGACGCACTTATGCTTTGTCTCATAGACAAAAATCAAAAAAAAAATTTGTGTCTTCGATTTCGACGAAAATATTTTTGTATATATACTAAAATTACTTAATCTTGTGAATATTATCCTTTCTGGTATTATATCTACACTAGAGATCGCTAAAGTCGCTAAATTTTTAACATAGAATGTAATGAAAAAAGATGAATTTTTTGGATTTTACAAAAAAAAATTGGTAAAAATTCATTTTTAGAGGTATCTTTAAAAATTTTCTTTTTGTAAATATTTGAATATATTCGAATTAATAAAAGATAATAAAATTGTAAAATATCTGTAATTAACATACCAAATTAATCTGTGGATTTTTACAATATTTTTGCTGGGAGCCTTAAAATATCAAAAGTTAAATGGAATTTTAAAAAAATTATGTTAATTGATTTTAAAATTTTTTGTCATGCTCTTATAATTTTGTATAAGGAAAAATAAAGAAAAGAACAAATTTCTTAATTTAACTATAAAAAAACTTTTTCCAAGTGCCATAAATGTATTTTTGTAATTTCATCTTTTATGGGTTACGAAAAAGTTTCCAACTTTCTTAGATTTTAATAAAATGGTATAGTTTTCTTTCGAAAAATTAAGGTAATATTACTTAAAAAAAAGTATAAACTTCGGAAAAAACACATTATCTATGTCATTAATAAATTCGTAAATATACCTAACCCAGAAAAATCTCAGTAATAGGTGCTCATTACTACCCAGCAAAATATTTCATTACCATATAAGTGGTTATATAATAGAAATGCATAGCTCCGCACAACTTATTTTTTGGCGTCTAAACTCCGGATAGAGACATGCCTACAACGGATTATTTTTCACAATTTGTTAAATACGTTTGGGATTTTAGCATATTTAATTCCTTTAATGCAATTAATATATATCCCGATAAAATAAAATTGGGAAAACTGATATGCAAGTGCTTGTGCAAATTTAAATGTTACTGACACTTTAGAGAACATTGTTTTCTATTGTTGCTTTTCCATGAATGGATGTCACTACATTGCTAGATCTGTCAAAACAACAGAATAGTACATTGGAAGATGACAAAGCAAATTGTGGAACATTTTTGTTGTTGTTTTTGTTTTTTCTTTGATATGATGAGAACAACAAATTCTCATTGAGTTTGTAATTTAACTTAACAAATATTTCCAGAAATTCTAAAAACGTCGTCCACTGACGATTTCCTTAGGCAAGAATGAAATCCGGATAGGGACATGCCTACAACGGATTATTTTTCACAATTTGTTAAATACGTTTGGGATTTTAGCATATTTAATTCCTTTAATGAAAACAATTTTATGTTCGTGATCGGAATTGAACTCAAGACCTTCTGACTTTAAAGTTGCGTTTACAATGATGGAGTACTCCAATCTCTAGCAACTTTATTTCTTTTCTCTTTCATACCAACAAATTTTTGTATTTTGTTATCTCTTTTTATTCCACTCCAGAGTAAAACTTGTTTGACTCTGGAGTACAGATTTGCTCAACTCTAGAGTTAACATTGGTATGTTAACTGTTTAACATGACAAATACACCTAAAAAGCACTTCACTAATTTTTTGCCACCTCTAACTGTCAACAAATTAAAAAATAAGTATTAAAAAAAAAACAAAAATTTTAATAAAATATTTAAATTTCAAACGATATATAAAATAAAAAATTATTTCAAATTTAAAGCAGTGAAACTAGTGGCAAAAAATTCGCGAAAACTGTGTAAGTATTCAAATGTCAAATATTTTTTTGAAGTAACTCTACTCTGCATTTTGAACAGTTAACATTCCAATCTGTTCTGCAGAATAGAGTCACTCTAGCATTGTAAACGCGCCTTAAAACTTATTTTAACAAACCGTAGTAATTTTTATAAAATCAGTGCTTTGCCAGTGTATTATTTCTGGTACAGTTGGCAATTCCTGTCTGGGTAGTATTGGGCACAAGTTGCATTCAAATGACATTATAATATTAAGTTTCCATAAAAGTTTGGCTTTAAACTTTAGGCTTCGCCCCGCCCGGAATCTTGGACTTTGCAGTGAATATTACTATTTCTGTTTTGCTTGCATTCACTCATAATATCATATTCATGATATAATTTATCACCAGGGCAAGGACTTTCATGCACTAAAAAATCGAAAATATGCACTTAAATATGCATTTATAACGAAATATGCACTAAAAACCAAAAAATATGCTATTAAAAATATATGTTTTTTTTAATTATATTTATTTAAAACTAATATAAACGTAAAAATTCAGGTATCGGTTACAATAAGCTTGTTCGTTTACTTACTACAAGTTTCTATATTTACTACAGCTGAAAAAATTCAATACAAAAAGTAAACAAAACTTTGCAATTGTAGTAAAATTCGTGTAACGAACACACTGAATATGTCTTCAAATACACATAGTTAAATATATTTTTGTGTGTGGCATTTTACCTGAAAAAAACTTTATTATAAAATAGAACTTAAATATGTGTACTTTAAAATCGTACTCACTTTCGTAACTCAGAGAAAAAAGTGGCAGAAATTAATGCTCGGGGACAAGTTTCCTTAAAATATTTTTTATAAAATTTTTCAACCCGAGTAAAAAAGTTTTGATATAATCATATATTATTTTATGTAATTGCATATAGTCACTTATAGTTACATATGGCCACATATGCTTTTAAATTCAAGCAGATATACTTTTATATAGTCATATGTTAGATATTTTTTCCTCAAAGGTTTTAATATGGAGACATATGTGATTTTATATTATTACATATTGGCCTACATATATATGTACCCAGCAAAATCTTTCATTACCAAATAAGTGGTTATATAATAGAAATTCATAGCTCCGCACAACTTATTTTTTAGCGTCTAAGCTCATTATTTTTGTTTGGCGTGGTCGTTTTTATAAGTAGTCACGCTTACCCGCTCGCTTACGAAAAAATGAGAAATAAGTAGTTATGAGATTTTGAATAATAAGTGGTTACACACATGCTTACAAAAAGTTGAATTATAAGTGGTTATCCGATTGCTTACTTGATTCTTGAAAATAAGGAGTTAAGCAAATACTATTAGCTTAAGAAAATACATTCAGAAAAATTTAAGTTTTTATACCCTACACCACTATGTGGTCAGGGTATTATAAGTTTGTGCTGATGTTTGTAACACCAAAAAATATTGGTCGTAGACCCACCTTATAGTATACCGATCGGTTCAGAATTTTTTAATTTAACGATGTCCGTCTGTCCGTCCGTCCGTCCGTCTGTCTGTCTGTCCATGCAATCTTGTGCGCACTCTACAGGTCGCAGCTATTAAGATATTTGGATGAAATTTGGTACGCAGACCTATGTTGGCCCAAGGACGAACAAGTTTGATTTTTTTGAACATCGGTCCATGTTTAGACCTAGTGCCCATATAAGGGTCCTACCAAAATTATATTGTTTATACGCTGCAGGTCGTAAATATTAAGATATTTTGACGAAATTTGGTACACAGACCTATGTTAGCCCAATAACGCAGCCTATTGATTTTGGTGACCATCGGTCCATGTTTAGACCTAGTGCCCATATAAGGGTCCTACCAAAATTATACTGTTTATACGCTGCAGGTCGTAAATATTAAGATATTTTGATGAAATTTGGTACACAGACCTATATTGGCCCAATAACGCAGCCTATTGATTTTGGTGAACATCGGTCCATGTTTAGAACTAGTGCCCATATAAGGGTCCTACCAAAATTATACTGTTTATACGCTGCAGGTCGTAAATATTAAGATATTTTGATGAAATTTGGTACACAGACCTACATTGGCCCAATAACGCAGCCTATTGATTTTGGTGAACATCGGTCCATGTTTAGAACTAGTGCCCATATAAGGGTCCCCCCAAAATTGGCTTGGTTACAAACTGCAGGTCGCAAATATTAAGATATTTTAATGAAATTTGGTGCGCTGACTCACATTATAGAAAATTTTGACATAAGCCCCATTTTAACCCATTCGAATTTCGGATCCAAACAATACACCAGACTGGTGTAGGGTATTGTATAGTCGGCATGCCCGACTTTAACCTTTTTACTCGTTTTTAATGTGTAATTTTAGGACTCGTCATAAAAATTTAAACATAAAACATATTTACATATGTGACGCGCAAAATAGAAAGGGACCTAAGGACCCCTTTCTCAGGAGGGCATGGGATCGGTCTCATTCGATGCTCAGATGTTGTCTACATCAAAAAAAAAAAAAATTGATTTTTTTACCTCTATGCGCTGTCACATATAATAAATAAAAATGTATAAAATTTAACTGTGTAAAAAGTATTTATTTAAAATATTACGAGTAAGTCATTATTTTATATTTAGAAACAATGAACACAATAGGCCGTTATTAGGAAGTCATTATTTTATATTATAAAATAATGCAGAAGGTAATGATATATCATTTTTGGTAATGCAGATAGTAATGAGGTGTCATTACCAATATTTTGCTGGGTATGTGCTATATATAAGTACATAAAGTAACATATAAAAGATATAATTACATGTACGTTTATATATAATTTAGTATGACACTATACATAATAATATAAAACTATGTGGGTCCATATAAGAAATATTTTATAAATTGTGTTAGTTATGATTATATATTGACGAATATGAACCCATATACTATAACTTATAACGTTCTTTATAAAATCATCTATAATTATATATCATCCCACATAGGCAATTTTTTCAAAGTGATTTTATATAAAAATATATAAGGTCCATATAAAACCGTATTATATTATATTTGGTTCCATGTTATCAATGATTTTGAACTAGTTTTAGATTTAGTAATTACTAGGGATTGGCGCGTGACACGAAATGTTCGTGAGTCACGTTATTCACACGTTATCGTGAGTAATAATTACTATACTTAAGTGATTCGTGCGTGAGCGTGAGTAAGAATAACCCGTGATTGATTCGTGTGTGAGTTTATTTTTTGCATCATATGTTTTTAGTAATTTTTACTGTTTTGCGTGAGAATTTTCTGATTTTAAGTTTAATAAGTAAGTTAATATAATCACACTCTCAGAACAATTCCGTTGTGGCAACGGAATTTTTTGCCAACCGAATTGATTCGGTTGCTGCAACCTCATAATTCGGTTGCAGCAACCGAATTCAGTTGCAGCAACCGAATTCAATTTCAATTCGGTTGCGACAACCGAATTATTGGTTGACTCAACTGAATTCGGTTGAGGCAACCGAATTACGAGGTTGCAGCAACCGACCCAATTCGGTTGTAAAAAAATTCGGTTGTCACAACGGAATTGTTTTGAGAGTGCATGTGTGCTGAGTAAAAAACGAAATGCTCGTGCGTGAGTATTGTTTTTTTTTTTGAGCATGAGTCAAAAATGGCTTACGCACCGTACCCATAACATTAACAACACTGAAGCTTTAATACGAAATTCTCTATACTATAACGTACACTTGACTGATTTTTTATATCTTGGTTGTATATCATAATCCTATTAACTTTAAAATTTCAGTGTTGTTAACTTTATTTTAAAATTACTAAATTAAAAGAAATTTTTTTTCATGTTTATTGCACTGTCATGATAAATCTGGATAAAAGTAATGGAAGATTTATCGAAATTATAAGATCTCCAGCAGGCCTGGGGTTAATCATTACATTTTGTAATTAATTACACATGCAATTACACAATTACATGTAATTGTAATTGAAAAAAAAACTCATCTATAATTACATATTCGGCCTTATTACGAGTGTCGTAGTCATAGTCGAAACTAAGTCGAATTTGCTGAAAATTCACTAAAAACGCAACTTTTGAACAATTTTTCAATTGGATTTACCATATATAGCACTCAGATTTAAAAAAATCCAGCATCAGAGTTTCATTTCTTTATAATTTCCATTATATACAAAATCATTTTGTATGGAGTCGAAAATTTCGACTACAAATTCGACACTCGTAATCAGGCCGATTATTTGTAATTGCAATTCAAAAAAAGAACAATTACAATTACAAGTAATTGAAAATTTTTTTATTTAAAAAAATTATTTTTGTATGTATATTGTTAGATTTGGTCCTTATAATATGATAAAAAGTATAAGGTTAATATTTAGATATAATTGTATCAAACTATGTCCACTTTTATAACATTTTATATAATTTTATACAAAAAGATATAATTTGATGTAATTGGATGAGGACAAAATTCGGATACAATTGTATCGAATTGTATAAAATTGTATCAAATTGTACCAAATTGTATACAATTGTATACAATTCGATACAATATGATATAATAAGACGTTCTCATTTTTCGGATATAATTATATCTAATTACATAAAAGATTATATATAATTAAATATAACTTCATATGGCTCCATATCAATTTTTTTTACTTGGGAACTTTCTGTTCGTGAGCAATAACACCCGAAAACGTTAATTTAAAATTACATCTATAAAAAATGTGTTAGTGGATGACAACATATTGTATACTATGTGTTTCTCTTTCTAGTGTAGTATTATATTACCAACAGAGCTTCCAAATAATTAATTCTTTAGAATTTTTTTTAGTTTTAAAGTGTTAATTCTTAAATCGAATTTCATATTTCAAAATATTAAAAAATATGCAATAATGTGCAAAATATGCAATAATATGCAACAAAAATCATAAAGTATGCACTTAAAAGCAAAATATGCAAAAATATGCAACAACAAATCAATGCCATTTTTTTGCAAATTCTTTGATTCGGAAAAGTATTTGGTCAAAATCATTTTAGGGCCACTGACTACAAATATGCATTTGCATGAAAGTCCTTGCCCTGTTTATCATATTCGGAAACTACCAGAATACTAATATCTCTGCGTCGTCGGAGATTGGTATCTTGGCACCCCTTGGGTGCTAAGTTTTATAAGAATTGACTACAGAAAGCAATAGCAATAGAGAGATCACCTTCGCTTGTCACTCCTTGACATCTCAGACATGCGTCAACAATACTGGTGTCCAACATGATTATTACACCTTCACAACAACCGAATTACGAGCTTGCCTCAACCGAATTCACTTGTTACAGCCGAATTCGATAGAAACAACACTATAAGTGGGTGTCACAACTGAATTCGGTTGGGACACATTATGAGGTTACGTAAATTCCATCGTCATAACCGAATTCCTATGAGAGCGTACATTCTCACTCGCTAAAGAAGCTCTAAGTAGCCAGATCTATTTGACGACCACATGAAAGTATACTTGGCCAAAGGTTTTTTGTACTTATAGCTGTATAGGTAAAAGCTACACTCATCAAAAAAGTTAGTACAAAAGTCTGTTAAACGCGTTCTGATTCTATTAAACTAGTTTTCCTGTTATTTTGTCTTAAAATTTAGGATTGAACTAATATTTTTTGTAAATCTAATTTAGCATTACAACTACTTTCAGCCGTATTTGAACTAACTTTGCATACTAATTTTTAGTAATTTTTGTTTCTTAACTTTACAAAATTTTCAGCTAATTTAAACCACGATTATTTTCTAATTATTACATTTTTGTGTCTCTGCTATCAATATCACATACTGATGGCGCTATATTTTAATTTTTTTTATTATAAGATCGTAAAATAGTTTGTATCTCGGAAACTAAGCGATATAGAGCAAAATGGACAAAAATTCGTCACTGTGTACCTATAAAGTAACACTTATCAGACACATATACTCCCAATAATAAATATGGGCCCGTCTAGGGTCAGATCCCGGAAGTCGAAATTTTAAGCCACATTTTAACAGGAAATTGTAGATAAATCAGGTAAAATTTCTGCTGAATTTAGCTCAAATTTCCTAGCTTTTAGAGGTCACCCCATATTATACTAAAAGTTGGACTATGGGGACAACTTGGAAAGCCATATAAAATTTTTCAAAAGTCGCGATTTTAACGTATAGGCCGCTACAGATGTATACATTTTTTTTGTTGAAATATTTCCTTTTAATTGCTTCTTTACTAAGCAATATCATTTATTAAGTCCGATTTTGCTTTCAGCGAAATCAATATAAAATGCGAATAGTTTATTGACATCATATGACTAAATTATGATATTAGTAAATGAGATCGAGAATCATTAAGGCATGATGTCAACAAAATATCCTTAAAGGATAATATAAATCAGTTTTTCCGATATCCTGAAAATCTGTAAAAAAGCAAATAGCACTACTTGCAGGCAAGCCGACGATATCTAGGAGATTTTTATAAGAATTTTCCCCTTGGATGAATTTAATACATTTGCAAATCGCATAGAAGCGGATTTTATGTAGCAGAATTCGTTTAAAATTTTTTATTTATAGTGAAACATTTGGCATCAAGAAAAACTCATAAAATATGTCCTTAAAAATGTTTTTAATTTAACCTTTTGACACGGGAATTTTGATGGCTGGGCATTTTCTGACCAAACTTCGTGAAAATCTAGGTATATGCCCAAGAAATATTGTCTATTACTCTATGGCTTTCCGGCACCCCCTAGCGGAGATATTTGATATTAAAGTTCAAACATTGAATTACGCTTTGGTTAAAAGGGTTAAGAGCTAAATATTTACTAAAGAGTATAAAGCTTTAGCTTATGGAAGACACAATAAGTTTACTCTAAACCAGTGGTGCGCGTTTCAAAGCACAATTGTGAATTTACTAACTCACACATATTCTTATGCTCTTTAATTTAGTCGTCACTGAGACAGCGACGAGTGCACATGCTTAGCGGGTGTTTTGATATTTTTTTCAAGTGCACTAAAAACAATTATTTATGATATTCAGAAAATATTTTTACATTTTTCATCATAAATGTTTTTGATATCATGCAATGCCTTTTACGTTATAAAACATTTAAGGAATCTAGGGACTATGTTATAAAAAGACATTATGATTATTTTCATAGTAATATCTTTCATAGTAGATCTTTAATAGAAATAAAACAAAAAAAAACAAAATATAAACAAATTGCCAAAAGTATTAATATAGAAGATTTTGTTTAAAATCTATAAAAAATATGTTGCAGAAAATTTCATTAAGATTGTATAAAAATATGGAGATTAATAAATATGTAAAGAGAGGTCTTATCGAATTCTTTCAAATATTTTTTTCTTTTCTTTGTAATTTACTTGTAAAAATTGTATTATCTTTCTTTGATTTGAAAATAATTTAAACAGAATGTTATATTAATTTATGATCTAGAGTCAAACTAAAAAGAACATTCATTTACTTAAAAATAAGAGATCAACTAAATATTCCCCCATTCATCTTAAAACACATTGACACGGTGCAAAAATATAATTTAAATAATATACATTTAAATTTAAATTTAACGGTTCGTTGTAATTCAAAAATCTGTGGTTATCATACACAGATTTGAATAGAATCAGCTGAGATATCTTAAGAATTAAGGTTCAAAGCAAAATAGAGTAATAATAACAAAGGATAAAAATAGCATTGTTAAATTTCGTGGATTTTAGTCTAAGTTGAGTTGTTGATACGAAATTCGATTTTCTTTCAGCGGTCACATAAGTAGACAATATTAAAAAAATATTAGCCCACACAAGACGAAATACACTGATGATGGCTTTGTAGCGAAAGCCGAAAATACGTATTCTGTATTGCTGGTCTTATCGTATTCTTTCAAATATATTTTTATTCTTTGTAATTTACTTGTAAAAATTGTATTATCTTTCTTTGATTTGAAAATAATTTAAACAGAAAGTGATATTAATTTATGATCTAGAGTCAAACTAAAAAGAACATTCATTGACATATTTTTTAATTCGTCCAATTTTTTCCCCAGTGCAGTTCTCTCTCTTGCTTACTAATACAATTGCAAATCAATTTTGCGCATCACTGCTCTAAACGTTTGATTTTTTGAGCCATTCCAGTACTGCCGTGCTTTCTTTGGAAATTTCACTATTGGAAAAGTCCACTTTATCCATAAATATTTATGGATACTCTTTAGCTGCAAATTTAAACCATATCTTAATTTGTAAACAATCGGCACTTATCGCAATCTTCATATTAACGGAATTCGAATGGGTTTAACTTTAATTGCTGAGTTTGTAGTCAATAGCAAAAACAAAATCCTTCCTTTGTATTGTTTTTAAAATTCATGGAATGCAAAAATATTTAACTTTCATACGCTTAATATAGGGACTACCGTTGTAAGCTTTTCCAGAAGCGAGCAAGAAATAAGTTTTATAAATATCTATTCAATACGTATATCTGCGTTTTTATTCAATAACTGCAAAACACACATCCAAAATTATTATAACATTTGAATAAAAATTTTAATTGCATAACTGCATCTACCTGTATTAAGAATTAAAGGTTTTCATGTTTTATTAGTAACATTTGATGTTTAAATTTATTGTTTGATAGTTATAAGCCGGAAAATTTGCTAATTAGTTAAAATGCTTTAAAAATTTGTTTGGTTTTTTATTTTTAATTTATATTTTGACATTCTAGATATTGCTTATTAAAGTACGTATAGTTACGCATTTTATGTCTAATATATAATTTTAGGCACAATGTGTGTAATTATAAAGAAGTTATGCTTATAAACGTATAAACATGTTTCTCGACAAACAAATTACTATAAAAGTATGTAAATAAAATTTTCAAGCATATTGTGCTTAAACTTACGCATTTTCTGCAATTTTACATGAAACTTTGCACCCTTTATTATAATAATATTACATGCTTTTTTAGAGTGCAGTGGATAACTAGGACAAAAAGTGTTCTTAATTTAAGAGGCATAAAGAACATTACTGCACATGAAGAACAATATGAAATGAAAGTTCTTTACGTCCTCGATTTTTTGGTGGGGGGACAAACGAGATAGAAGCATCTAACCATTCTTTATTAACACTCAAAAAACGTTCATTATTCCTCCGACTTTTATTATAATGAATCTGAAATTCGCTAATAAATGTGCTAAATCTTTTTTCATAATCATTTATATTGGACGGGTTAATGCGTTCAATGATTTTCATTTTCAAAGTAGTGATTTTATCTTTCCATTCATTTACATCAGTAGTTTGCTTGAAATTATAAAGTTCTCGTCGAGGGATAAAAATTGTGTTGGGGCTTGTTCCTAAAAAAAGTATATATATTTTTTTAAAGAAACGAAAGTTTCATTCATTTGCCCATTTTCCAAATACCGAATACCAAATACTTCATTTAATACTTTACACATTTTAAAAATACTTCACATTTTAAAAGAACAAACAATAGGGTGGTTCATATAACGCGTTAGATGGTAAAGTTTGTATAAATACACAATGTGTAAATATATAAATATACTTAATATATTTTAAAATTGTTGGCGTATTTTGAATATTGTTCTGCCGGTTCTTCCTAAATTCCTCAAAAAATTTAGAGGAATAAAAAATATATTATTATTTAACAAATTTAATATTTATTAAATAAACAATCACAACAAATTGTAAATATTATTTATTTTGATATTTTTCAGATGTACAAACAAAAATAAAAATAAATTGTAGAATAAATTTATCAGGCTTACACTATTGTACATTTTATATGAATACCCCTTATATCACAGTAATACTAAACAAACAAATCAACGATTGCAATAGAGATGAACGCGTTACACAATTTGTTTTAAAAACTAATCTTTGTAGTATAAATAACAAAAAATCAAATACGGTGTGTTAATGGCATTTTAAAGATGTGACTAAAATGTTCCAATTTTATTAGACGTGTTAACATGGGTAAAGAAATTCGTGGGTAGCCATAGTTTTTTATTACAACAATGTTGGGAGTGCTTAAGTGAGCGTGAGTGAAACATTCGTTGTGGTGACTGATAAAATAACCACTTATTTTGTCTACAAAATGTGAGTAAACACTTTTTTTCGGGCGTGGTAACATTTTCGTACGTGAGAGTGAGTGATCAAAAATCACTCACGCACCCATCTCTTAAAAAAATCCAAAATGCACTAACAATAACACCAAAGTATAGAAAAAGACAACATAAAAACGAAAAAAAAACAATTTTATTCAATAATTATATTAAGACAAACAGACTATTTATACAAAATTAAAAAAAAACGGTGCAACAGATGCGCAATTTTTTTTTTATTATACAACCTCAAATGTTATACTTTTCCAAAATCTACAAATCAGAACCCAGGACTGCCCAGAAAAATAACCCTGGGCCTTTAAATATAAAAAACAACCCAAAATTGGTAAATTTTTAAAAAAATAATTAAAAATATTTACACATAATTATTTTTAACAAAAAGGTATATATACTTAAATACCTGAAGTTGAAGATTCCATCACAAAAAATTAATTTTTGAAAAGCTAAATAGAAAAAATAAAGACTTGAATCGTATCCATTTTCAATTTTTGCCACTGTATGCGAAAACACTAATAATTCTCTAACTTTGAGAGCCCACTGTGGTATAAGTAAACAACATAGACGATTGATTGTGACAACTGGTGATGCAGAATTTTATCTATTTTTACCCGATATCAAAAATTATTTAAAAAAATTGATTCTAAAATTTCAATTAATCGCCACTTTGGCATCATGTGAACCCAATGTGGGTCGTCAAAGGACATTTTTAGTTGGCAAGCAAAATGAAGGGAAGGGGTCTAGGGATCTATTTTTTTTTGTGGCATAACTATTATTACGTCAGAGATCACGAAAATTAAAAACATTAAATATGGCTTCGGCGAAAAAGGTATGGTGGTCAAAGTATTAAGACGTAAAACTCAGCTTTATTAAACGTTCCTTCTCTTCACTACTCTCATTACATTTCAAGTATGCTTAATGTACTCCTTGAAGATTTTGTAATTCAGGGATGCTGAGTTTTTTTTAAGAAGTTTAATCATTCAAAAATTGTGGAGGATATAGGAAAATTCTTTGCTTTCAACCACTCTTACCTATTTATTTTAAAACAAAACTTTGCAAATGCGATTACCAGATAATAAAAGTATTATTATTATTATTATTAATAAGTTTTATTAACGGATCTCTGCATTGTAAAAACAAAACAAGTCTAAATGTTTTGAAGCTGTCTTCTCCATTGTCTTGCTACAAACTTTACTTGCTTATTCTATGCTTCAACATTTATATTCCAAACATCAATTAAGGACACCCCTTTTAATTTTCGAATTTCTCTTAGGAATATTTAATATTTCAAAATTGACACATACATTCTAATAAAAGCCTCTTATATAAATAATTATGCATAAATTATTAAAATATTAATAAAGACACCCCATTTAATAATAAATGCACACAAACATATTCGTAGAAATTTTTTTAACTTACCTGTTCATGTTTTTTTAAATAACCAAGACGCGGAAATGATTTATCACAGAACTGACATTGATAGGATCCATCGGCACTAACAGCATTGTTACCACTTTTAATGCCATCTCCTGTCAACTTATCAAACTTGACTGCATTTGTTACAGCACCACCAACACTACCACTGCCACCAGTTGTGGCACCATTACCAACCAGCGCTGAATCCCTATCGATTTTACGTAATTTTGAAGGAATTCTTAAGGCATGTTCAGCATAACGATGATGACGACCATGACGTTTTAGTTGTTGCTGTTGTAGAGGATGCTGATGATGTTGTTGTTGGTGCGTTTGGTGTTGCTGTTGATGTTCTTCGCCACTTTCGGTAACATTTATGTTTGTTTTTGTACTATTGTCTGCATTATTGTCTTCAGACAACTTTGTATCATTTTTGTGAATCCTTTCGTTTTCGTCATCATAGTCAGCGCCATCCATAATGCCATTAAGTTTTTCGCGTTGCAGACGTTGTGTCTGTAATGTTTCGTCATCATAAGCAGTTAAAGAGTTTGGAAATGGTAAATGAGGTGGTACTGTCAAATGTTGATGATGTAAAGAATTCGGTGTTAAAGTACCATCTGATATTGAAGGTGAATAACTTGATGATGTGTGCGTAGAGTACATATCTAAAAATTAAAAAAAAGAAGAATTAAAGAAAATAATAAAAATTTAAATAATTTATTATATTTTTTATTAAGGTCTTTTTAATTGAACTAAAGAAGTTTATTTAAGTTCGAGAAAGAGAAGCCAGTTCTTCAATATTTCTTTAGAAGCAATTATAGTTCATATACCACTTGATTCACTTGATTAGAACGATAGTGGAGTACAGGTAAGAAATGATGTTTGGCTAAACCAACGAGCATATAATTAAAAGAGATACCAACTCTCCCTACCTCTGTTAAATCACTCTCTTCTTAATTTATATCGAAAATTCAGCCATAAGAATTACACACGTCTGCAAAGGCTAACATTTTCGATATAAATTGTCAATCTTCGAAAGAGAGCGACGAATGCCGCCTGGCTAAACTGCACTTTAGCGGGCATAAGAAAAACAAAAAACAAAATTCATGACCACTTACGAAATAAAAGAATAAAAAATTCAAAAGTCGTCAACTTGAACCAGGCGGCATTCGTCGCTCTCTTTCGAAGATTGACAATTTATATCGAAAATGTTGTCCTTTGCAGACGTGTGTAATTCTTAAGGCTGAGTTACCCAACCGTAAACGTATCTGTAACGAATCAGCTGTTTCGATACCACAAGAAGAAATGTATACGAATGGTTACTAACACGTAAATGTAAACGAACTTGCCGGATCATTCTGTTGAAATCAGAATTTTCTATCCGGCATCGAAACAGCTGACTGATTTTAGTCGGAAAAAATATGAAATGAATAAAGGAAATTGATTCAAACAACAAATAAGGAATAGGAATTAACAAATAAATGGAAAAATTTAGAATAAAATATAAAACCACATGAAATAGATGCTAAATAGTAATGTCGTTTACGGTAATCTATAAGTGTACTTTTTAGCTACGGCACGGTACAGTTACATCACATTTACGTTTACAATCCCATAATCCGTTCTTTATGGCTGAATTTTCGATATAAATTAAGAAGAGAGTGATTTAACAGAGGTAGGGAGAGTTGGTATCTCTTTTAATTATATGCTCGTTGCTTGAACTATGAACGAATTAAAAAGTCGATAAATAAAAAAATTAATTTAAGAAAAGAAATTTTTCAAAATTTCAAAAAAATATCAGACAGTTAGCTTACTCTAAAGTGTTTTTTTTTTAAATCTGTATTTTTTCCTACGGCGTTACATATTTATAAAAAATTACCAAAAAATTTACCTACGCTCATAGAAATAATTCTGTAAAATAGAAGAAAAAGCTACTAAAAATTAGTTAAAAATTAAATGCAGGAAAAACTGTTAAATTAGCAGATTTCTGTTGCTAAATGCTAGTAAAATAAGAACAGCAAAACTAAAACTGTTAAATTTAAAGATTTTTAGTTATATTTAAGTTAATTTTTAGTTAATTGAAAATGACAAATTGTACTGTAAAATCTGCAGAAAATTTTGCTAAATATTAGTAGTTGTTTTTAAGCTAAATTTAGTTGAACGAAACATGCTGTTAAATTAACAGAATTGTCTGCTAAAAAATTATATACTGCATTAAAAAAAAATCGAAAAATAACTTGGAAAATTTTAAATTCTTTCGTGTTTCATTATGCTACTAATTTTTTAGCAAAATTTTTTGCTGATTTAACAGGTTAATTTGTCATTTTCCATTAACAAAACTTTAACTCAAATATAACTAAAATTCTGTACATTTAACATTTTTATTTTTGCTGTTCCTCTCTTACTAATATATAGCAAAAATAATCTGCTAATTTAGCAGGTTTTTCTGTAGCGTAATTTTTAAAGTTTTAACTAATTTTTTACAGACTTTTTTCTATTAGTGTGCCCTAAAAATTAATTTTTTTTTGTGGTGCAAGAAATATCACACTTAACAGTTCCACTACCAACTAAAAATTAATTAATTTTATGCAATT
The DNA here is from genome assembly GCA_949987735.1 of Leucophora obtusa. Classification (NCBI taxonomy): domain Eukaryota; kingdom Metazoa; phylum Arthropoda; class Insecta; order Diptera; family Anthomyiidae; genus Leucophora; species Leucophora obtusa. The sequence goes on from OX465299.1 coordinate 140,015,859, forward strand.
TTTTCACCTAAATGAACTTAACAGTCCAGTAGCAACTGAAATCACTATTCTATATAATTTTTGGATCAAAATAAAATTTAACCCAACCTGAGGGGCAATTCTGTAACTTTTTAACGACAAAATTCGGTAGTTAAATTGACAAGTTTTCATAGTAAACTGACAACTTAACTACCGAATTTTGTCGTTAAAAAGTTACAGAATTGCCCCTACTGAGAATCTCACTACTGAAGGGTCTAAAATGTGCTAAAATTTTTCCAGTTAGGACCACGTTTTATCGATCCCAAAAGTAAAATAATTTTTGAAATCATGGGAAAATTTCCTTTTATTTGAGTAACATTTTGTTGTATAAAACAAGTCGTCCATTTTTCAGCCCTCCCTAAGAGATCTAAAATACACTAAAATGGCTCTAGCTCGGACCACGTTTTATGGATCTGAAAAAAACTTCATTTGTGAGATCCTGAAGGAATTTTATTTCATTTAAGTACACACACTTGTATGTAAATATGCCTCCCGGTTTTTTGGACCCAGGCGGCTTATGATTTTATATAATTATAATTTTTATATTCGTTTTTGTTTATTCCAGAGGATGTCTTATTTTTTCTATCCATACAGAGGATTCATAGTAAAGGGTTTTTCAATTAGATCGCTACAAAAGTTTTTTTAAATAAAACAAAAACGGTTTTGGATATCAATGAAATTCTTTATTCCTGTGAAAGTACGTTCGATGCCCTTATGTATGGAAATCGATCTCTTTTGCATGGCCACCACGGGCACGCTTGCAGAAGTCCAGACGCTGAACCCAATTTTCGACGGTTTTCAAGCATAAATCGGCCGATATTTGTACGAAGTTCATCAATCGTCGCTGGCTTGTTGGCATAGACCATAGATTTGACGTAGCCCCACAGGAAATAGTCCAACGGCGTCAAATCGCACGACCGAGGCGGCCAATCGACTGGACCATTTCGTGAGATAACACGTTCTCCAAACTTGGTTTGCAATAAATTGATTGTGACTTTCGCTGTGTGGCTTGTGGCACCGTCCTGTTGGAACCATATGTCCTCCAAGTCCATATCATCCAATTGGGGCCAAAAATATTCGGTTATCATTGAACGGTAGCGATTCCCATTCACAGTAAAGTGCCGGTCTTGATCATCACGGAAGAAGTACGGCCCAATGACGCCGCCGGCCCATAAACCGCACCAAACCGTAATTTTTTCGGGATGCAATGATGACTCATGGAGTACGTGTGGATTGCTGTCTGACCAATAACGCATATTTTGTTTATTGACGAAGCCATTCATTATGACGACCATAAATTGGACGTAGCGCTCTTAACGTTGAGGCCACTGACTCCGAATTTCAGTAGTAAATTTTAATAATTTCGACTCGTTGTTGGCTCGTATATCTTTCCATCATAAAATGGCAAACCTTACTGAAAAGAAATGTCAAAAGAGCGGTAAGAAATATGGCGTCGTTTGCTGTCCCTGTCTTTTGACTTGTGTAGCGTCCCTGTTGAAGAACCCTTTATTACTCGGCTTTGTTTTGGAGCAAATATTCCATGAATATTGTGTATCCGAATTACGATGTTGCGACAATTGAATTAATCCGGTTTGCAAAAAACTTGGTGGCCACAACGGAATTATTTTAAGAGTGTATAAAAAACTATAAATTTGGTGTCAGATAGCAACGATGGGATATTCGGTTTGAAATAAAATTTGTTAAAATTGGCGATTAACAATTTATTGCAGAAAAATTACCGATTCTTCTACTTCATCCATGTGTTTGCAGCCAATCAATTAGCACTAAGGAGTAGACTCATATTACCATAATCTCTAGTATCAAATAAATGTTGAGTAAATATTGGCGATAAAAAACAACTTGCAGCATTAGAAGATTAAAATTATTTAAAATGATTAGTCATCTATTTATTTGCTCGTTTCTATAATCAAACTTAAATTAGTAACACATTTATTGTGTGTAGGTGGTGATGTTATATTAACATCCTTATTATCATCATGCAATAACAGGAAATGGTTCCTCTATGATATGAAATGATACATTAAGATCAGTTAACAACTGTATGGTATAACTAATTTAATTAATGTGGTGTCTCATAGTCTTATGGGATATTTTATGATGATCAGTTTATATTAAACCACCATAGTTACTTAAAATTTCTGTACGCGACTTGTGAGAGCCGCTTAACTTTATCACTTGCAAGTGTCATAAAAACCAACAACCTCCCTAAGAGTATCATGATAGACATGCAAAGTAATAATTCTTTATTTTACGATTAAACCTTCGCTTTAATTCAACATTTTAATTAGTAGTAGAATTTGAAATGATACTCGTTCCATAAAAACTACTAACTATAAGACGAAACGCCCCAATATTTAAGTACTTCGAACATACTCACATTCACATTATAAACATTCGTACAAGCATTCAATTGTTCATTTAACGAGGGAAACTAGAAATTAATTTTAATTGACATCGGTGTTACTGTTTGTTTTATATTTTTTTTCTCGAGTGTATTTAAGTGTATTTGTTCTCATTTGTATGATGTAAGATTTGAGTGTGTGTTTAAATCTTGTAATTAGTTGTTTTGAATTTATTTCAATCTGTACAGTGTTAATTGTTGTCATTTTTGTTATTCTTGCTTTCAGCAGCAAGAGGGGGTTAAAGGTCTTTTAAAGTTTGCCACAAATTATTTTTAATCTGAACTTAAATAACCCCAAGCAGTGCTTGATTGAATAAGTTGTTGGTTATACATTGCACTAACTACACTAATAGAAATCTTTACCAATAGCAGAAAAAGCTACTAAAAGGCACTGCACAAAAAAACTACTGAAATCAGTACTTGCATCTTTTTGCTTAAATGCGGATAAGATAAAAACAAAAAGAAAAAAAACAGTTAAATCTACCAAATTTTAGTTACATTTCAGTTAACTGAAATTGATAATTTAACATGCTAAAATCATGAAAAAATCACTAAATATTAGCAGACAGTAAACAGAAAAAAATTTTAAAAATGTTGAGGGGGTAATTTTCGAAGTAATACTTTTCTTTTAATGGCTGGAAACAAGTACAATTCCATTTTGAAGTCCAAAATTGTAAAGGATTTTCAAAATGGACTTTCTTAAAATGAAATTTCTTAAAAATATTTCGTTCCCAAATCAATGATTTGTCTCATAGTTACCCAGCAAAGTCTCAGTAATGGGTGCTCATTACTAATATCTAAATAATAAGCAGCAGAATTAGGGTCTACTGCATATAAATCAGTATCAAAACTCTTTATTTTTTCCGACAAGTTCGTTTTTGTAGGTAGTTGACCATATTGGCTGCATGAAAAACGCACAAAATTTGTCCACCTGCTGCATTACATAAACATAAAAAATAAGTGGTTACCGAAATAAATAGTTATTCATATATTGATAAGCTTTTAAAAAATAAGCGGTTACAAGTTGTTAAATAATAAGGCTTATTCGTATGCTTATTAGTAGTTTGAAAAAGGTAGTTGCCAATATTACATTATTTTTGTTATTAAATAAGTAGTCGCGCGTAAGCTAGACTGCATATAAAAATGCCTTCGTCTAACAAAAATAACTAGTGATGACGTCGAATTATAAGTACTAAAACATTTTAGTTTTATTAGGTAATGTAATGTGTATTATTTGGTAATGAAAGAATTTGCTGGTGGCAACATCCACACAATTCATAAAGGAGGAAGACCTTGGGCACACAGTGGTTCCAAACCAAAAAAAAAATAAAAAAATGGTAATAATTATGGATCTTCTAAACGGAAAAAAATGTCAAAAGAACTGAACAGAAAGATCTAGGCTTTTAGAAAATTAGTTTTTTCAGGGTGTCAAAGTTGACCATCTCGGGTATACAAAAGCTTTTTGGTCGTACAACTTTTACAAATGTGAACGAATTTTGCTGATTTTAGACTTTTTGTAATCTAGGTTACAAGATAAAAAAAATATGGTTCAAGTACCATATATGGTACTATAGGAGCTACTATAGTAGCTCCTATAGTTTAGAAAATAATTAACTTTGAATTTGACCAAAAAATGTCGATTTTCGCGTCAAATGGCACTTTTTTACATTTAAAAAATTTGGGATCAGTTTGATCCCATGTGGCCGTAAGGGTTAATTTATAATTTTCTATTACTACATATAAAACCTGCTGTTAATAGAGTTATTTGAATAACTTTCAGCAATTTCCGCAAGAAACAACATCATGTTTTGATATACTGAATATTTTCCGTTCGATTTTAATAATATCTCTTTCTGTTTAAATTATTTTTAAAATTAAAGAAAGATGATACAATTTTTACAAGTAAATTACAAAGAATAAAAAATTTCAGGGAATTCGATAAGGGAATTTTCGTCCGATTTTAGATTATATATATTAATATCTCTTTCTGTTTAAATTATTTTTCAAATTTGAAATTTGTAATAGGTGGCTCCAACTTTGTATGGAGCAAAAAAAATGTAAGTTATTGACTGCCCCCCCCCCCCTTAAAATATGTATTTGGGTGTAAAACCACGTCTCCCAAAAAATTAGGACAATCGGATAAGAGGAACACGTGCCTCAACGGCCCTGAAGTTTGAAAAATGGTATACATGGGAAAATATGACTTTTTTTTAATTTGTTAAAATTTTTAATATTTTAAATTAATCTTGAATTAAAAGGATTAAAATATCGTAATAAACAGTAAATTATCTTTCTAATAAGGCAATAAAAACTAAAATCGGTTAAAAAAAAACCAAGTTATTGCAATTGCCCCCGGCAACTAATGTGTCACAGAACCCTTAATCAAGATGTTCGAGCCCAAATTTTGAAATTTGTAGAAATAATGTAATGCAAAAACATTTTCTTATTTTAATAACTCCAAGGTACTCAATTAAAAAGGAATTTTTTATCATGTGCTTTGCAAACTCGTTTTAAATTAGTGCCAAAAAGGTCGGAATTCTGAAGCACTGTTTTCAAATCCACAATTTTACATTTTTAAAAAATTTTTTAAAGAAATTTAAAAAAATCAACGATTCGACTTATGGTTTTATTAAGAACATATTGCAGATTAAAAACTACAAAAATTGTAGGAATTCCTTTTTTCATTTGGCTGGGGTAGAGATTTAATTTGAGCGGATTTCGGGAAAACAGCGATTTTTGGTATTTATTTAGCTTTTAAGCAAGTTTTTCTTCTTTTAATTCCAAATAATTTAGGCCGGAATATAACAACACAAGATTAAATACTTCAATCTTGAAAATTATGGCAAAATATAAATACACTAAATTGCCGCTGTGTAAGGTCAGAGGACAAATTTTAGGAGATTTTAATTTTTTTAAACATATTAATATAACAGATATTAACTGGGGGGGCCCAGTCAATATCTCACAATTTTTTTTTTTGAGCACCCTTATATATATGATATAAAATGGAATGAAGAGATTAATTTACCAAATAAAAGATCAACTATACATACCTTCGTTCGTTTTGATATACTTTCAGGAAAAATCGAACATTTTCAAAAAATTCACCTTTAACCTTGGTCTAGAAAGGGTTAAAGTTGTCGAAGTTTCACAAAATTTTCGGAAAACAATATCCTTCATCTGAATTAAAAAAAATCGAAAATGATTTTGTTAGAGCTTTGAAAGCTATCTTCGAATTATGCACATGAAGATGAAATATCCTGATGACTTTGTATTGTGATCAAGGATATATGTATTTATGCTAAAGATTGGCAAAATTTGATCCGAAGGAAGAAATGAAACTTTATTTTTTCGCATGGGCATTATTTGTAGAAAAATAAAATAAATAAAGTTGTGCAAACCCCATTCAGGAATTTTAATCGAGCGATATTTTAATTTTATTGACATATTTTTTCAGTAAGCCGTAAGTCAAAGTCTCTAAAAAGTTTCGTTAAAAATCTGGTTCAAGTTAAGACTAAAAATAAATTATAAAGATCATCATATGAATGTGTCGCTCGAATAATGCAATTAAATATACAATATTTTTAGGACTTAATAGTAGAAAAAAAAAACGTTTGAATACATGAATATTTTCGACAATTCCTCAACACTCATCTAGTTACATTCTTATACAAAGTTTCATATAGAAATCTAACCGAGAAGATACGTAATTAAGCGCTTGAAAGTGGAATAATTGAACTAGTTATTAAATTTTAAATCAGACACCTGATTTTGAAAATATAAAATCTTAACTGTTGTGATTTAGAAAAAAAAAATAAAGAAACATATTTTTTTTGATTGAAAAAACTTTTTTTGTAAAATATAAGTATTAATCATGCTGGGAAAATGTCAAATATTTTTTTATTTATTTTTAAAATATTTTCTGATCTAAGTTTTGGGAAGTCCAAGTTTGACACAACATTTTATTCATGGGAATGTCTAGTAAAAATCTGTTTTTAAACTAGATCAGTTCACCAGTAAATCTGATGGTTATAGGGATAAAACTTAAAAATATGGACTTCTCAAGACTTTTGAAATATCCTTGGCAAAAAAAAAAATAAAAAATTACTTTAAAGGAATTTTGTATCCAAAGTTTTTCAGATTTTAGTAATGCAGTTTTTTCTGAAAAAACTGTTTGCATTTTTTCTGCCCCCTTTTACAAAATATATTTTTGTTCATATGTTATAGGCCGGAGAGACGATCAAGCATGCTGTACAGCTTGGCTTGATGGTTCCGTGTATTTGTTTCTGTAATTTCCATCAAACAAGGCGTTACACGATCAAATGCTGTACATTAGAGCGTACCACTTTACAGGCAAAAAAAAAAGTGCGCCGTACACACTCCAATATGAAGTATTTTTGCAAGGAGGCTCCAAAAAAATTTATTTTGTTATTTTTGCCGAACGTAGGGGTCGCCATTTTACATTTTTCGTTATATCTTTGGCATTTACAGTCGGATCTTAAAGTATGATACATCAATGTTTTTCTCTCGAGGAGACCTGTGTTTTTCCCTAAGGCCATTGAGCTCAAATATCCCGTTCTAGTAGTTACCCACCAGATCTCAGTTGCTACCACCCTATTCTACCCCCTAATGTCAGAAAATTAAAGCTCGCAAAAAATCATTAAACTTTTTTAAGGAAGTTTTTCGATAAATCCAGTAGAAATTTTTTTTTATATATTGGTTGCCGAACGTAGGGGTCGCCTTTTTAAATTTTTTTTCATTGGATTTTTCCTTTATAGAAACACACCGGTCTCCTTGAGGCGAAAAAAATCGATATATCAAACTTTAAAATCCGATTTTAAATGCCGAAGCTATAACGAAAAATTAAAAAAGGCGACCCCTACGTTCGGCAAAAAAAATAAAATATTTTTTTGAAATTGCCTTGCAAAAATACTTCATATTGGAGGGTGTACGGCGAACTTTTTTTTGAGGTACGGTCTACTGTATATGTTGTACATAGGGTTTGGGAAATCCCGAAAAAAGTTTGCCGGGAATTCCCGGGAAAATAATATATTTTTCCCGGGAAAACCGGAAATTTTAAAAATATTAAATTTTTTAATTGTTTTTGTTTCGAATAGGATTTTTTAATTTTAGTCATAAAAAAAATTTTAAATACAAAAACAAAAATGTCATTGTTAAAATCTTTTAAAAGGGAATACATTTATTTGACACACAAATAAAATCTTTGCCAAGTAATAAGGAGCATTTCAACTAATAAAGATTTTTCGCATAACTTATTCAAAATTTAAGTAGTAAAACCTAAAAACTTGGTAAAATGTTTAAAAGAAATATGAAAAAATATGCAACTTTTCTTGAAGAAAACAACAAGAATAACGTTTCAGCTAAAATTAGCAAAGTACCTGAAGAAAAAAGTGTAAGCTGAATAGGCATTAAAGGTAGGGCAAACATTTCCTGAAATGGTATCCAAATTAGCTGCAGTCAATCCGCACCATAATTAGATCTTCGTTTATTCGAGAAAGTTTTTATAATAAAAACCTGGCATTGCAAAAAAATTAAACCGATGTAAAGAATATTATATCAAATTACTACAGTAATGTAAAAGATATCATGATATAAGAAAATATCGAGCTATATTTCTAACAATAGGAGATTTACTATAATCTTAGATGAATGGACAAGAATATCAAAAAAGAGATATTTCAACATATGTATAAACGGAAATAATTCATTTTATAACCTGGGGTTGGTTTATATATCAGGAAGATGTAATGCTGATGAAATAAGAAGAATTGTAGAAATAAGACTAGAAGAGTTTTATTTGTCTTTGGAAAATAACATTGTGGCCACCATATCTAATGGGCCAAGTGCGATGAAACGGTTTGTTTCCGACAGTCCAGTAGTAGGTGCCTGCTGGAATCATGCAATTCATTTGGCAGTGCTGCGAGTAATTTATGTGAAATCAAATGTTCAACATTCTGATATTTTTACTTTGAAATCTCACTACACAGACTGCATTTGTACTGAAATAGTGTTTTTTTTTAACAAAAATTACTTATATAGGTGGTTTTCATTACCAATTTTGTTTAAAAATATTTCCCGGGATTCCCGGGAATCAAATTTTTTTATTCCCGTTTCCCGGGAAATAAAAAAGTCCGGGAAATCCCAAACCCTAGTTGTACAGGATGCTTGACCGTATATAGGCCACTTTAGAAATAGAAAGTATACATACTTATAACATAACATAAATTCCAGTGGAGATCATAAAAAACAGAATTTTTGACCTCATGTTTTCTGCTTTTCAAAAAATTCGGCAAATTAATGCTCTATGGAACCGTTAAGGCAAATCAATTTCTATGTCCTTAAAATTCCACAAAGTCGCAATTTTATTCACGATTTTCAGTTTTAAAAAAATAAAAAAAAAACAAACTATAATTTGTCTGACTTTGAACACCTACAGTTTCCATAGTTCTTTCTGGATTCTACTCATTTTGATAGTACAGTTATCTACATTTAATTAGTTTCAATAATAATTTTTGTTCACAAATGTACTTTTAATGCAAATGCACGTTTTGAGTTCATTTTTCAATTTGTTTTCCACTTTTAATTTTTTTACTTATTTTTTTAAAAACACTCGCTTTATTTTTCAATATAAAATGCTTAATTTTTAAAAATTCTACATAAATTGTTTTACTTGGAGTGCCATATATTTTAGACAGCTTGTTGCATCTCAATATTTTAAACGATATAGGAATGCTACCTTTGTAATGATTTGAAAACAATTTTACCAACAGGGAAAGAAAAGTTGATACTTTTTTTATTCTATTTGATAATACTAGACAACTATAGGTAATAATAAAATAAAAGCAAAACAAGAATTTTAGTACCATTGGAGTCAAAAAAGTACTCTCCAAAACTTGCTTGATACAGAAATAAAAAATGTATTTTCCATTCCTGTCAGCGGCTTTAATAACGTCAGACCAGATGTGGTCGGGCGTGCTATACGGGACTTGGGGGTGGATGATAACATCAATGAGTTCATCATGAGCTTGCTGGGGCATGAGGTGATTGTATCCACGCTCGGCGCATCGACGGTATCTAGAGTGGTGAGAGGCACCCCACAGGGGGATTAAGTTTTTTAATGCAATCGTTCCGCGATTATTTTGAAATTTTTTAGCGCGGTTTTTTAAAATTTATAATCTAGGGACTATGATATCCAATTTATAAAACAAAGTGCGGTGACTAACTGCAAAAAAAAAATCGCGAAAAAAAATTTTACAAAAAGGAAAATTCTTACATCAGTATGGGTACGCACGTAAATGCAGTAAATTTGTGCAAAACTGTGGCAGTTATGCCAAGTTTTGTTGCTGTTGCGTGATCAGCTGTTGCAGATGCTTTGCTACTGCTCAACAACTGCACAGAGTTTGCCTTTTAGAACGTTTTGGAAAAAATAAAAAACATGTTCGCAATAACCCTAACAAATATTATTGAAAATCTTGATGGTAAAAATGACAATTTTTTGTGAAGTTATAAAAAAAAGAGAATTAAAAAAAAATGAAATGACTTTTGATTATTAAAAATTCTAAAAATGCTAAAAAAAAATAAACATTATTTAAATTTGTATTAAGAATTTTTATATAATAACTCTTCCATTATGCACCAACGTTTAGTTTTCTTTTTCTATTAAATGATTTTAACATAAAAATTTAGAATGCGCACTATTGCATCAGAAATTAAAATTATGCGACAATTGCAGAAATTTGCGGCAGCACTGCCAATTGTTTGCATAAAAAAACGTTTGACGTAAATCAGTGCTGTCAAGTGATGCATTTTTGAACGTTTTACTTTTATTATGCCGCAGTGATGCCTAACTACTGCATTTACGAACGTATCCTATATTTGTTTGCAGAATGAAAATCGCTGATTAAGTTTTTTAATATAATTTTTGTACCATAGTGTTTCTTCCCGTTCCGCCAATATTATGCATATTTTTAGGTGCGGTTTCGTTAAATATATAATTTAGAGACTATCATACCCATTTTTGGTGGCAAATTAAAAAAAAAAAAAATCGCAAAAAAAGTCGCCGAAAAAAAATTTGCAAAAAAGAAAATTCTCACATCAGTATGTTTTTTTGCAGAATGAAAATCGCTGATTAAGTTTTTTAATTAATTTTTTGTGCCATAAAGCCTTTTTTTCCTTCCATTATTTTCCAATTTTTAAGTGCGGTTTATTTACAATCTTAATCTGGGGACTATTCATACAACAAAGTTTGGAGGCTAGTTGCGGATAAAAATCGCGAAAACCAGATTTGGCCAGATTAGGCATCATGCCGCTATAGTGTTATTCAAAAAATAATGTACTGTGGCCAAAACGAGACCAAAATTGTCGTTTCCACGTTGATACTTAGAAAAATGCTAAACTAAATGACGGAAAATTTTAAAAACAACTGTTAACATTATCCAACATTTTTATGGAATATGGTTATAATTAAAGATTGAAAAGTGGACGATAACTGTCGCTCGTCTTACAGAATGCACAGCCAGGCCTGCAGTACAATAAAATAAGAAGACCACAAAAAGAGTATCCAAGAACATACAGATTTTAAACGCAAAAATTGACAGAAGCAAAAATAAAATCCTAAATGGAAGGTATTTCAGAAGCAGTGGATAAATTCGTTAGTGGCTACCCGATCAAAAAAATTTATATATAGTCGTATATAGTAATATCTTATTTTATCTTATAATACGTGAATTTATATGTTGTCATAAATAGCCATATATAAGAATATGTTTCTTATGTGGTACCTTATATAACCATATATTTTTATATATTGTCTTTTATAAAATTAGATATCAACATAATGAGATATGACAGATCTGTTGTCATATATAATTATAAATTATCATATATAACATAATATATGAGCACATATGGTGGCATATAAGCCATATATTTTGAGATATAGTAATATATGCCCTCTTATAAAAATTTTTTGGTTGTATGATTTAAGATATATTTATATATGATTATATATTACATTAAATGCTATAAGATATGATTATATATGATTCCATATATGGTGCAAGATTAACAATATAATTTTAGATATGATTATATATGGTCCCACGTCAGTAATATTTTCTATGTGTTTAATATATAATTATATATAGTCACATATTACCTGAGAGACCCTACTATCAAATCCCAGCTCGGATTACTTTTTTAACTCAATTTAATTTACTTGTAAATATTCTTTTTACAGATCTTAAAAAAATTAACCCATTTACTGCCAACAGCATCTGAAAGTTATGTTTACTGCAACTTGGGATTAATAATATTTTAATATGTGATTATATATTGTCAAATATAACCCCACACATAATTATATATGTGACTGTATGTGACTGAGGTACTATTATCAAATCCCAGCTCGGGCATAACAACAATTTTTTTTTACCTTTTTTAACTCAATTTAATTTACTTATAAATATTTTTTTACAGATCTTAAAAAGGTTAAACGATTTTGTGTCAACAGCATCTGCAAATTGTGTTTTCAATTAATAGTATTTTAAATATATAATTAGATGTCGTAATATATAATAATTTCGTTAAAGTTCTGAATTTGAGTTCTTCCAAAGCGAAATAATTTTTTTTTTGTAATATTTCTACATGCAATTTTGGCAATATTTTTATTTTTGTACTCCTACTTTTAATACAAACAAAACAATTTGTGAAAAAGTGTTGGATAAGAGTATTTTTTCCAAAGGATTGCTATGTTTATATATGTTATACCTTATTTAAAAGATATTTATATTACCTTTTAAATAACATGTATATTGCTCTTATTACATTATTAATTTCGCAAATACAGACTGTTGATATTTAGACTTTTGAGCCATATAAATAGGTGCCTTGACCCTTCAACAAACATTTTTTATCTTATTCACAAAAACAAAAAAAATCCGTCAGTGGAAAACATTTAAGATTTTTAGTTTTTGTTTTTTTGAAAGAATGTTTTAATTTATTTTTTCTAAGTCATCTATATATATAAATTTATATAATTATATATAACTCAGTAACACGAACCATGTTGTCTCATATAGTCAGTCATGTTGTATAGCAGTGTTTGGCTGAGTGAGAGTGTTGCTGACTACAACGCCAGCAACCTGGGTTCAAATCCTGTCGGCGGCATGTTTTTTGTTGCTTTTTTTATATAATAAATGTTTTTTTTTTAATTTTTTAAAAATTTATATAATTGCAAATATATCATAGGATAAATTTTGATCTCAAATTATCCAATTCGATCTGCCAAAATTAGCTTATCCGTTTGCATCTAATTGGATGTAAATTAATTTCATGGGCTATTTTGGGATCTATCAGGATCTCAATTTGATATTATTGGATCTACCAATTTTGAGATCTATTTGGATGTAATTTAATCCTGTAATATATTTGGGGGATCTGATTGGATATTACTGGATACCCCAATTTTGAGATGAACTTGGATAAGATCATATGTCGATCTATATCAAATGAGATATGACTACATATGCCAGATATAATGCTTTTTTGATCGGGTGGTGATATTCAAAAAACGGTTTATTTGTAATGAATTTATATAAAATTGCAATAATCTATAACTTATTTTTAAAAATTTAAATTAAACGGTTGAACTTTTATTTCATTTTATGTAGGTCAGTTTTTTTTCGATCTCACCCGTATACATTTGAAGATAATTTTTTACTGTAGTACTTGTTTAATGTATGCTATGAAATAAAAAATAAAAGCATCCAAATTTTTTTGTTTTTCTTCCAAATTGATCCAAATTATCTTTTTTTTTATACAATATATACATCTCAGTACACTCAGACAAAAAAGTTAGTAAAAAAATTTGCAAACAATTTTCAATTTTCAACTATTTTTGTATTGATTTTTAGTAAAAAAATTTTTAGTAATAATATTTGCTATTCTCTTATTACAAATTGAAGATTTTTCTTCTAATTTTCGTTGCTGATTTCAGCAAAACATTTTACTAATTTTTCAAAATCTAGTGCTAAACTTAGCAAAAGAAATATACTAATTTAACAAAAAGTGGATACTTAATGAAATTTTGTTTACAAGAATTCTTTAATTTTTAGAATTCTTATTTAGTTTACAATTGTTTTTATTGATATATTCTTAGTTTGGAAATAAAGCTCAGAAAATTTTATTGTATCTCCAATGCATAAAAAGGTAATATCTGGAGAACCGTTTGCAACTTTTACTCCAAATTTTAAGCTGGATGAAGTACCCAGCAAAACCTTCTATTACCAGGTAAAGAAATGTAATAAGAAACCAAAAATTGTAACTACTTACACTTTGGTCGCATAACACATTATTTTAACATGGGTGTGTCATTGGGGGTAAATGGATGCCTAAGTCGTACCGGTATAGGCTAAAATAAGTGATTAAGAGGGAAGTACTGAAATAAGTTGTTACTTGTAATATTAAATTCCCTAGTTAGCTATAATAGGTACATAATTTTATAGAGTGGAGTAAGTCATTACACATTAGTACATATTTCATTGGTTACACGTAGGGAATAAAATAAGACGTTACCAGTAATGACTTTGTTTAAAAGTACATCGATCCGAGCAATGTAATTAGATTCTAAATTTTTATTAAATCGTACTTTCGCAAAATAAGTAGTTATATTATGCAATACCAATAACTTATTATTTTTACTCTAATTAATAAGTTATTATAAAACACAATATCGGTAATATATTATTTTAAAGGCTCCAAATAAGTAGTGATATATATCCATATCGGTACCTCATTATTTCATACCTCCCACATAGGTATTGATGTATCACAATATTAGCAACGTATTACTTTAGGTTTCTAAGTAAAACCAAGGGTAAAGGGGTACCCATTGCCAGGCAATGCGTGAAAAAGGTCAAACCCATTACCAAGGTTTTGCTTTGTAATTATACATTTATTACAATCGAAAGAAAAAAATTTTTTTTAAATTTTATTTTTAATTTTTTTACAGTTTTCTTTATTTTTTAGTAAACTTTGTTGCTAATTTCAGCAGATTGATTTTAAATTGCAGTTTACAAAAATTTAGTTGCTTCTGATAATTATTTATACTAATTTCATTATAATAAAATTATTTATATTTAGTAATTTTTGAATTGATTTTAGCAAATCGATTTGATTTGCAGTTTACAAAAATTTTTTATACTAATTTTGGTGTACTACAAATCAGTAGACATGTGTTGCTAAAATGATCAAAAAATGCCGCGGGGCTAACAACAGTTAAATTTCCCGTAATAACAACAAAATTTTCAGTAGCCATTACAGACTTTTTTGGTTGAGTGTAGCCACCTCGAAGTGATAGGAGCTAAGTTTGGTTATTCCCCTAATGTATTGTACATATCGTCATATGAAATCAAAAAAGCCGTAAGTTACAAAAAAATCAAAATCAACTTTTTGATCATGCATGGTAACCGAAACGATGCGGTTATCGGCAAGGGTAACGCTATTTCATCTATTTCGGTATCGATATTTTAAGGATAACGGTTTTTTAGTTATTTCGATAACGGTATTTTAAGGATAACGGTATTTTGATTATTTCGGTAACGGTATTTTAATGTTAGCGATATTTCATTTATTTCGGTAACGGTATTTTAAGGGTATCGATATTCCATTTATTTCGGTATGTGTATTTTAGGGATAACGATATTTCAGTTATTTCGGTAACGGTATTTTAAGGATAACGGTATTTCGGTTGTTTCGGTAATGGTATTTTTGGGGTAACGGTAGTCAGTTGATAGGGGTTTGAATCGATAACGGTACTTTAGCGATATTGCCTGCTAACCCTGTTTTTGATTGATTATGCTACACACTATCAAAATACACACTCCTGCACAATTTTACACTCTACTACGATTAAAAACGACGATTTTATTAACAAAATTCTAAAAGTCCTAATTGCAAGAGCAGAAAAACTTAATCCTCAATCCTAATCCTTAAAGGCGTAAATTTCATAGCTCTGTAAATAATACAAAAATTGGAAAATTTTCTTGAATTTGCAAATCAAAATTTGTATTCAATGGTTCTTATAAAAAAAAATAATAAATTTACAGTTGAACTGCTAAATTGCAATCGGCGTTAATTGTTATGATTTTTAAAGATTGAAATTTTTGTTGCTTTAAAAAAAAATATGGAATTTTATTTTTACCAACATTAAAATTAATTTTTTTAATTTTTTTTCAAAAATTATCTAAAAAATTAGGTTCATTTTATAGCATTTTTTAAAATGGCATTTAAGTAATGGCAAATGCTAAAAGAAACTTGCTCTGGTTATAACTTTTAATAAAAAAATTGTTTTCAATTATTTATTGTTTGAATATTTTTAAATTTCCCCAGTAGCAATTGGTCGAACTAGTTCTAAAGAGTACTAGTTTTTTGACTAGTTGTGTACTAGTTAAATACGACCTATGTAGAGACTGTATAAAAAAATTTTCTGAATTGAAATATAAGATTTGAAATTATATTTTTTATGCATTTATATTTAATAAAAAAATCAGAGTTCTTAAATAAACACTTAACTTTTTTATTGTGAATTGAATTGGGATGTTAACACTTAAATGTATGGTGTAGCCATTTGGCAACATACCGGTTTTTTAATCAAAAAACCAACTTGATGGACAAAACTGCATTTTTGGGCATTAGGGGCCCCTTCAGTACATAGTGTTCCTAAAGTTTAGCGCAGAATTTTTAAACAGTTAGAGTAAAAATCTTGGTTTTGCTCTGTATATTTTTGAAAAATCTCTAATGGGCGTTTTTTTTTACAAAAAATGCAGTATTCAAAAATATTTGTTTAAATATTTAAAGTGGTATTCTCGCAATAAAATTCATTTTGACGAATTTATATAATTACACTATGCGACAGTCAAAATCGGGATGGGATGAAACCAACGGGAAATGTTATATCGGTCAAAAACAAGTTATACGTGTCCCGGCGTTTCGCTGGGTCACCGCTAGGAATCGAGATATATCTTTTTTTTGACATAACTCGAGAACCACTTGTCCGATTTTGCTCAAACAATTTTAAAAAAATTAAAAATTATAATTCCTTTAATCTGTTCATATAACGCTTTTCTATATACTCAACAGTTTTGCCGGTAAAAATAAATGTTTGTTACCGCTACCATAAAAATCAATAACCTTTTGTTTATAACTTTTTTTTAATATTTTAGGCAAAAAATATTTTTTTCTTCATACATTTATTTTTACCGGCAAAACTGTTGAGTATATAGAAAAACGTTATATGAACAGATTAAAGGAATTGTAATTTTTAGTTTTTTTAAAATTGTTTGAGCAAAATCGGACTAGTGGTTCTCGAGTTATGTCAAAAAAAAAAGACCACCAAAGGTCAAATCGATATATCTCGATTCCTAGGGGTGACCCAGCGAAACGCCGGGACAAGTATAACTTCTTTTTTACCGATATAACTTTCCCCGGTAGTTTGAACCCTTCCCGATCACTGACCCCTACAATTTGTCTCACAGTGTTATAGTTTATAGAATTTTTTTTTTCATACACGTTGGAATAATCACAATTTAGCTTTTCGGCAAAAAACCATATTTTTCAATAAAAATTACCTTTTTTTTAAAAAATAAATTTTTTTTGGTATTTTTCTTCAAATGTACACGCCTTTAGAAATCATATATGAAAAAAATGGTTAAAATTGAAGAGATCATGCATTTAAGGGTTAATCAACTGTTACATTACTGGTGTCAAAGAGTCAATCCAGAACTTAGTTTATAAGTACCAGCACAGCTTCTTATTTTTCTTCCTAAAAAAATATTTGTATACCTAATAGTTTCATTGAAACAGTGCAAAGACTGTTTTAAAAGATTGAATTTAAATAAGAGTTTTGAAATACTGGTTTTAGTTACCTTTGTTTGCATTGTGTAATACATTCTCAGTTTGCAAATAACCACTAAAATGTTTTATTGTCATTAAAAATCATAAACACAAAATATTTTAAATTTCATTTGGTAAGTGGATATAATTATCTCAATAAGAGGAAACCATTGGTCTATTCTGCGTTTTATCAAAGGAAAAACCTTTGTTTTTTTCGCTCCCTATTTTTCGTCCTTGAATTGTAATTTTCGAACTAGTTCTACAAATAGTACCAGAGTGGGAGTTTGGCGACAATTGCCCCCATCCCTATGATATCTGCATGTAAAATTCTACAGTTGTTTGTATGGAGCGGCGGTAGAACTCCTACAGTTGCCTGGCTTAAATAAACTAGTACATAACTGGTTCGGAACTAGTATTTTTTGCTACAGTGGCTTATTTGCTCTATGTGATTTTTATTTGGAATTCAAGCAAAAACACTCCAAATATGATTTTTATTTTTTCATTAATAATTAAAGTTCTTTTATGATTTTTATTTTTTTTATCAAAAATTAACAATTAAAAATATACATCAAAAGCCATGGAACCAATGAATTGAATATTCTTATGATGGTAACTAGTGCTAAAAAAATATTGAGCAGTAGACCGTACCTCAAAAAAAAAGTTCGGCGTACACCGTCTAATCTAAATTAATTTTGCAAGCAGGTTTCATTTTTCTTTTTGCCGAAGGTAGGGGTCGCCATTTTACATTTTTCGTTATATCTTTGGCATTTACAGTCGGATCTTAAAGTATGATACATCGATGTTTTTCTCTCAAGGGGAACAATGTTTTGCTCTAAGGACCATTGACCTCGAGTCTCCCGTTCTAGTATTTACCCACCAGATCTCAGTTGCTACCAAAAAGCTTGCAAAAAATCATTAAACTTTTGCTAAAGAAGTTTTTCGATAAAGCCAGCAAAAATTTTTTTATTGCCGAACGTAGGGGTCGCATTTTTTGCGATTTTTTCTTTATAGCAAAACACTGGTCTCCTCAAAGCAAAATAATCGATATATCACACTTTAAAATCCGACTTTAAATGCCGAAACTATAACGAAAAATGTAAAATGGCGACCCCTACGTTCGGCAAAATAATTTTTTTTTTGGAATAGCCTTGCAAAAATACTTTATATGTATTTGAAGGTGTACGGCACAATTTTTTCCCCTGTAAGGTGGTATGCTCTATTGAGCAGTGCTTTGAGGTACACTCAGATAAAAAAGTTTGTAAAAAAATTTGTAAACAGTTTCCAATCGCAATATACTGTTTTTATACTGATTATTAGTACAATTTTTATTTTTAGTAATCATTTTTGCTTTTCTCTTATTACAAATTATGGATTTTTTTTACTAATTTTCGCTGCAGATTTCAGCAAAACATTCTACTAATTTTTCAAAACCGAGTGCTAAATTTAGCAGAAAAATATACTAATTTAAAAATATTTTTTTTTGATTTTTTACAATTCTTGTTTAGTTTATATTTGTTACTATTGATATATTCTTAGTTTAGAAATAACACCCAGAAAATTGTATGCATCTCCAATGCATAAAACGGCTATAACTGGAGAACCGCTTGAAATTTTGACACCAAATTTCAAGTACGATGAAGTAATTATACGCTTGTTACACGCAGAAAAAAACAGGTGGAACTTTATCTAAGTGCTATGTAATTATACAACTACATAAGTTCGAAGTAAGTTTTACAATTTTCTAGCAAAATATATGTAATTTTTCGGATATTTTTCGCTACACATGTATATATTTTGCAAGGATTGTATATATTTTACAAATAGATATGCATATTTAACTAGAACTTTGTAAAACTAACTTAAAAATTATGTGGTTGTATAATTACATAGCTCTTAGGTAATATTCCCCCTGTTTTTCTCTGTGTGTACAATCGAAAGAAAAAAAATTTTTTTTTTAGATTTTATAGTTTTTTTTTTAGTAGGTACAAATTTTTGCTAATTTCAGCAGATTGATTTTAAATTACATTTTACAGCAATTTACTGAAATTTAGTAGCTGCAACTAATTATTTATACTTGTTTCATTGTACTAAAATTATGATATTTAGTAAGTTTTTTAACTGATTTTAGCAGACATGTGTTGCTAAAATTAGCAAAAAAATACCGCTGGCCTCAAAACAGTTAAATTTCCCGTAATAACAGCAAAATTTTCAGTAGCCATTACAGACTTTTTTGGTTGAGTGTAGGTTCCCAGCAAAAACAGACATTACCGAGTAATTAAGCCAGTAAGTAGCACACATAGGGTTTCACCAATTACCAGGCTATTTACTCGTAACATGACTTTTGTTCGCGATGTCCAAAACTTTTTACCTCGGAAAATTTTCTATTCAGTTGGAAAAATGTTCGAAACAATTTAATAAGTAAAATATTAATATAAAAAAGACCAAATCAGTACTTATTTAATCAATAACCAGTAAGTGATTACTTTGCAGGAATATATAACTACTTCTATAACTTATTATCAGTAAGTAATTGTTTTGTATTTTAAAGTAATCCAAATGGTAATACCCTATCATTTTTTGGTAATCCGTATGGTGTATTACGTCAACTTCGGGAATGCAGTACAGATAAATTTTTATTTTATTATCAAATAAAAAAGTTAGTACCTACTTGATTTAAAAAAAAAATCATTCAGTAACTTTTATAAAATGTTTTAAAATAAAAATAAAAAAACAACAGAAATTTGTAGAGTAAAATATAAAAATTTAAAAAAACGTTAATGTTTGTTAAACTTTGTGATTTTTTTCTACAATATGATTTATAAAATGTGATGCACTATATTGTATATTATAAATTATAATTGATCAAATTGATATTGAAATATCATAGTTGATCAAATTTGTGTTGTGACTTTTTTGTAAATATAACAGTTATTTTCGGTCTCTGATTTTTAATGTTGATAAATATCCAAATTGAAAGTTCACTTGCAGTTCACTTGCAGTACAATTGGTTTCTTAGTGCAGTCATCAGACCCATACTGATGTATGGAGAGTCTATTTGATGGAGTACGCGGGATAAGCCCACTCGCCTGATAAAGTTCGAAAGAATTTTGCGGAGATTATCTTTATTGCTCCGACGAAGGATTTGGTTACCAATAGACCTTCTCGCGAGGCAAATGGCTGCAAACGTGGTTATAAAGCTGGCGGCTATTGGGGCATGGATATACAGGTCGTTCCGACATGCCAGGATATTAGGCCTCCAGGGGGACGCCTCGGTGCGTGTTGATTATCGCCTCCACAACCCTCGTTCGATTTTAAGTTCAAGACTCGGATACCGGACAGATCGGTATGGTCAGAGGGGCTCGACCTACTTATAAGGGCACTCGAGATTTATACGGATGGCTCCATGAAGAATGGAAGAGTAGGGGGTGGCGTACATGTGAGTCGCTATGATTATCGACTCTACTTTAGGTGGTCGGATCAGTGCAGCATTATACAGACTGAGGTAGCGGCCATACAGCGGGCTATGTCTTGGATAATGTGTCGAAGGATATCTTCGAAGGATATCGTTGTTTTCACCGACAGCCAAGCGGCCATAAATTCCGTAGTAGGTGTGTTTACCACATCGAGAATTGTCCATGATTGCCGGGTGTCCCTGGTCGAGATGGCGAGGAAGGTGTGGCCAACCTATGACCGTCGCCGTACTGGGACAGTCATTGGGTTACCCCGTTTCCACTTGCGCAAGTTTGCTGGTGGTGGTGACGGGACATGGCGCTTTTGGCGCAATCTCCGTTCCTTATCGTAGCAGCTCCTGAAGAAGAAGAGGAGGAGACTCCGTTATATCGGGGTGTTTACGAGCAGGTGGACTGTTCTCTTTGGTCATCCGTTTCTGAATGACATGACGGGCCTCTCTGATGCTGACGTTGTCAGCATAAGTCTGTTCATCAGGGGGTCCAACTGGTTTGGTTCCAACCCTGATGTGGTTGCCTAACAGCTTTACAGGTAACACAACAGGAATTTGGCAGGACCCACGTGAGCTGGCCTATATGGCGGCTGCCTCTGGAACCTAACCTAACAGATATTTAAAGCATACATTCCTCGTGGACTTTTGCAAAAGTGGAAAAAGTGAATTTCAATTGCTTATCAAACACTATTTGTTGCGAAAAAGAACCGACACTTAAACCAATGAAAAGCTTTGTAAAAACTATGGAGACTCTGCACCACCAACTTCAATAGTAAAAAGGTGATTTACTGAGTTTCTTTGTAGTCGCACAAGCACTAGTGATGCTGAACGTTCCTAACATCCAATTGAGGTCAATACACCCGGAAAAGTCTAAAAAATTCACGATATGGGCTTGGCCGATCGGAGAGTGAAACTGCGTGAGATTTTAGATGCCGTAGGCATTTCATATGGCACTGTGGTTTCGATTTTAAATAACCAGTTGGGTTTTAGAAAGCCATTCGCAAGACGGGTGCTGCGTTTGCTCTCAATTGACCATAAACGCAATAGTGTGACAACTTCAAAGAATTGTTTGAAGTTATTTAACCGCAATTCGAATGATGTTTTGCTGCGTTTTGCGGCGTTTTATAACTGTGAATAAAACATGGATCCATTACAATACACCGGAGATCAAGCAGCAGTCATAAACAATACGGTTCTCCTGGTGAACCTGCTCCAAAGAAGGCCAAAGAGGGTTTGTCGGCCAACAAGGTCATGGTGTCAGTTTTTTGGAGTGCACGCGGAATAATCCACATCGATTTACTTCAAGAGGGAAAACATTAAACGGCGAACATTATGCCAACTTATTGGACTGATTCAACGACGATTTAAAAAAACTACCCCATTTGGTCAAGAATAAAATTCTTTTTCATCAAGACAATCCACGGGTCCACACGTGTGTAGTCTCAATGTCCAAATTGTATGAATTGGGCTACGAATTAGTACCTCATGCACCATATCCTCCGGATTTAGCCCACAGTGACTATTTTCTAATTCCAAGCCAAAAGAAATGGCTCGGTGCAACGATGAAATTTGTGCTCAAACAAATGCCTATTTTGAGGACCCGGAGAAATCGTATTTTTTTTAAGAAATAAAAAGTTCGAGAAACATTGGAATAAGTGTATTGAGCTAAAGGAGTCCATGTTGAAAAATATTTTTTTTGGTAACAAATTGTGTTTCATTAAAAAAGTCACGGACTTATTGATCCGCCCTCATATTTGGATAAACATTGTTGGAATTTGAAAGAATTTTCTGCTGTATTACACCTTTTGATGTTGCCTATAAAAAGATTTTTCGAGTGTATTTAATGTATAAAGTATCTACACACGGTGGGTATCATACTAACGGTGGGTCTCATACTGTATGATTAACTTTATTTTAACTATTAAACAAATGAAAATGTTAACAAATTGTATATAGAGCAACAACAAATTTTTAGGTTAACTAGTTAAGTCAGAAACCATAATTACGAAACCCAGCGTTAAAATTTCAACAAAATCATAGATATATATAAAAACACAACAAATTCCAATAAATATTGTTTGTTAAGCAATTAGTTAATAAATATAAGTTGTTTTAATAAAACTACACACAATTTAATAATTAATTAGTGTTTAATTACCGGCATTAACAATTTCCTTGGTTGCTTGTATTTTTTCAATTAAATTTTCAAGTCTTGAACTAGGGCCGCGGTATAACATTTTTAAAGCCATCATGGCTTAACACACAAACACTTAAGTGTATCTTTTCTTTTATTATTAATTTAAGTTTGGAGTAAATTCTTAAAACATTTGTTTTTTTTTTTCAATTTTGTTTTGTATCCTTTTTTGTTATAACACTGTAATAAAATTTTAAATTTTATTTTTAATTTTTTATTTCAGACACAACACTTTATGTTGTATGTCCATATACAATGAGCACCAATGATTGACTAACTAACAGCCTCCAGATGAAAGTTAACCAAGCGCACTTAAAATTCAACTAAATCAAAAATAAAACTCGGTTACCAACAAAATAAAAACCAACTACGCATTAAAGGCGTTACTAGAGCAATTGTAAAACCAAAGCGCACAACAAATAAATGTTATTAAAAGATAATAATGATGCGTATGGTAATGATGATGACGGTAATGGTTCTTAAATGGGACTCTTTAAGCCATAATAATTATTCATTGTGTATGGTAAAGTATTCTGGTGTATACAGCGAATACAACAGACAGAGGTGCCCAACCGAAATATAAAATGAACAATTGTTAGAGCGAGCAAGTGCTATAATACAAAATAAACAAACAAACGAACGTACGATATAAAGAAACGTCTGGTGCTTACGAACGCCAACCCAAGACTGATGGTGCTACCAACCATCGTCATCATTATTTGTTTAACTCTGAGTGTTTATTCTTCTTCTTGTTGTTTAGCGCTATGGGATTGGGACAAACAACATGCCGGAACCACAAAACACACTGAAACCAACACAAAATCATTTTACATTAAACACTGTATTAAGTACAGAGTGCATATGGGTCCACTGTATGTGGCCAATGTGGTAATGTGGGCAACTTAAGCATAAAACGAAAACAAAGAGTATGCAGAGTGTATAAGTGTGAGTATGTACCAACTTGTTTTTGGGAGAGGTGATAAATGGCGCCCACACAAAAATACATACCCATAAGATATAAAACGCACGCAAACACACACAAGACCACCTCACATGCTTCCACCAACACTACAAAACAGCAGGCAGTCATTAGCTCTCCCATAATATAAACCTTCCAACTGATGGTGCACACAATATTCAATGCTGATAATGATGATGATGACAATTTAATGCCTTAACCTAGCAGATGAGATGGTGGTGGTTATGGTTTTCTTTTTATATTATCGCATGAGTAAGTGTGTAATTGTTTGTAGCAAGAGAGAGAATATATACATATATATACATGTGAGAGTCGTTTTTTTTTTGTAAATATTTTTTATTACAGGTTTTGTTTTACTATGTACTGGAAAAAGGCGGAGCATGGGACTTTATGTATTCGTTAGTATTTGTATTTAAAATATTCCGAATGTGTAACGTTATTTCACTTGGTTAGAAGTGCACAAAAAATCACTTCATGGATAATTTTTTTGTACTGTTGTTATTTTGCTGTTGGTATCCAGATTTTGTTGCTGTGATTTTGGTTGTGGTTAACAGTGGTGATACTAATGGGTTATTCGTGTTTTTATATTACAATGCCAAGTTGTAGATATTTCGAGTTTTTTTTAACAAACATACTGTTGAATTGCAATTTGCATTTAATTTGCAATTGATTTTAACAAAATTTCTATAGTTCTGCATTTTATACAGATCTAATTGCCGTAATTTCAAGCAATGGATATCTATGAATGATTAGATACCTATTGGATTTTGCTCACCTACAAGGTTTGTCTAAGAAGTTAGTGTTATCTATTGCTTAAAATTATGGGCATAATTACCCACATTTGAAATGAAACAATTGATATTAAATTGGAAAACTATGAAATATACTCTCTCCTATTCATATTGGACAGTCAGGAAAACAGTTATGGTAAGGAAGAAGGTAATAGAAACGGTGGACATTTGGACTTGAATTCTTGCACATTGACCTAGGTATAAATTCTCTTATAGGTACATATCAGCAAAATAACTTGGCCTCCATGAATGGTAGAACTAGAGGTTACAACTAAAAATTTGCCAACAACAAAGCAAAAAGGAATATCAAAGATTCCGGCGCAAGGGAAGCGTCGAACGAACTGTACCTTAACTAATATATTCCAATTCTGAAGCTTCGAAATTATCAAATA
Source organism: Leucophora obtusa (assembly GCA_949987735.1). Lineage (NCBI taxonomy): Eukaryota > Metazoa > Arthropoda > Insecta > Diptera > Anthomyiidae > Leucophora > Leucophora obtusa. The sequence continues at coordinate 140,041,028 of OX465299.1, forward strand.
AGCCAAACGCTGGTGGAGTAAATTGCCACAAAAAAAAAAAAAAATTATGTCATATTAGTCAAGGAATCTTCGACTATAAAATGCAAGAAATATGGATTAACAGCCCAAATTACAATGTTTTGTATGCACAGATGGGGATACAGGGCCCATCTACGACTTTTAGCAAATTAAGAGAAGGAATTATAGATTAATATATATTTGTTCAGCAACAAAGGGCCAGTTTTATAGTTAGAACTAAACACGAATTGTTTCTAAAATTTTACTAAGGTCAGAAATTTTCAAATAGAGATATTTAGGGCAAAAATCGTTCACTCTCCAATAGGGAACGAGATCAAAGTCTAGCACGTCTCGAATTTTTCATCGGTATATCTCATTTGAAATTACACACCTCACACTTGCACACTACTATAGTTTCGAAACTGATATAATTTCAGAACGAATCTACAGTCCCATCTTATAAAAATTGAATCATTAATCTCGCGAAAGAGATCCGTAGTCTTTTTAATAGGCCACGCTGTAAAAATCATGCCAAATAGTTGGACAACTATCACTTGTAGCTCAGGGATTAAAACAGGGAAATTCGATTGTCCAAGCTTAACTCCTGGAAATTATTATGCTGTCCACATAATCAATAATCTTTTGAAGGAATTGCTTGGGTTCACCAAGGCAGACTGGAGGACCTTGACTAAGCTGATGACATTTGTCCAATTACCCACACCTTTTCAGACGTGCAATCTAAATTAAACATTAACATTAACCGTTCAGAATCAATCGCCTGATGAAGTAGAATCATTCTGTCAGAAACTGGTCAACAACCTATCCAAATTGAAATCCGCATACACAAACGGAATTCGATTGGACATACATTACGTAAACAACCCAACGATATTGCTAAGAAAGCTATAGACTGGAACCCGCAAGGCAGTCGACGTATGAGAAGACCATCTCACACCTGGAAACGGCAAATTGAAACCGAAATATCCAACTTACACCTGTGTTGGAATGAAATTAAACATCGTGCATCAGATCGACCATATGCTCCTTGCAGGGGTAAAAGAACAAATATATGGGTCATTCCATCTCAAATCGACCAATGGTTGGAATCGACCCCTTTCGATTTGGATGAATTTTGGTCAGAACTTTTCTTTCATCATATAATGAAGTTTCGCCAAAGGAAAAAAATTTTCAAAAGTTATGCAATATTTAAATTTTCAAAAAATGTCATAATTTTTCTAATTTTTGGATTTGTTACGAGGTTATTTTTTGAATATCTCGAAAACTATAATAGCTACAAAAATGGATTTTAGGTCGTTTTAAAGAGGATATTTAGCCGTATTTAAAAAAAAAATATAATGAATAATAAAAACATTGAAACCTTTGCAATTTTACAATTTAAAAATCGGCTTTCGCTACAAAGCCATCGTCAGTATATTTCGTCTTGAGTGGGTTTCGTCTATATTCTTTCAAATATATTTTTATTCTTTGTAATTTACTTGTAAAAATTGTATCATCTTTCTTTGATTTGAAAATAATTTAAACAGAACGTGATATTAATTTATGATCTAGAGTCAAACTAAAACGAACATTCATTTACTTTAAAATAAGAGATCAACTAAATATTCCCCCATTCATCTTAAACGCATTGACACGGTGCAAAAATAGTATTTAAATAATATACATTTAAATTTAAATTTAACGGTTCGTTGTAATACAAAATGGTTATCATACACTGAGTTGAATAGAATCAGCTGAGGTATCTTAAAAATTAAGGTTCAAAGCAAAATAGAGTAATAATAACAAAGGATAAAAATAGCATTGTTAAAATTTCGTTGATGTTAGTCTAAGTTGAGTTGTTGATAAGAAATTCGATTTTCTTTCAGCGATCACATAAGTAGACAATCATTAAATATTAAACCACTCAAGACGAAATACACTGATGATGGCTTTGTAGGAAGGCCGAAAATACGTATTCCGTATTGCTGGTCTTATCGAATTCTTTCAAATATAGTTTTATTCTTTGTAATTTACTTGTAAAAATTGTATCATCTTTCTTTGATTTGAAAATAATTTAAACAGAAAGTGATATTAATTTATGATCTAGAGTCAAACTAAAAAGAACATTCATTTACTTAAAAATAAGAGATCAACTAAATATTCCCCCATTCATTTTGTGAAATTTTAAATTGTGCATAACTTTTGAAAAAAAAAATTTTTTAATTTTTTTCCTTTGGCAAAACTTTGTTATATGATGAAAGAAAAGTTCTGACAAAAATTCATCCAAATCGAAAGGGGTCGATTCCAACCATTCGTCGATTTGAGGTGGAATGACCCATATATATATATATATATATATATATATATATATATAATCGATAATCTCGAAGAAGTTATCATAGAAGATACATTCGCAGCCCGAAACCCTTATTCACAGTAGTAGCTCGACATGAATTGACAAATCGTTAATAATTCTCTTGAGCTCACTTTCATGGCGAGAACGCTGGAATCAATGCGGTACTACAAGGTGGACCCAATGGGGAACTCGTTCAACAAGTTGGACCAATGGGTTTAAAAGAGGACATTGCTGTAGTTGATGCACATTTGTCGAATATTTTCTTTGCATACCTAAGATTTACATACACTTCCAGCCTATTTCAAGAGGGAAAAGTTGTATTTATATCAAAGCCGGGAAGGATATATGCTACCCAAATGCTTGGTGACAGATAATTATCACTTTATATCTACCTAAAATCATGGAGGGGATCATGGATAAGATCATTAAGGATTAGATTCGAGCAACATACCTACTTAAAGGCAAGTTCAGTGGAAACCTCTACATATGAGGAGGTTTACCACAGTGAATTATCATTTGATCTACATATCGTCGTTGCGTCACTCAGAAAATTAATCCTATTAATTAACGTGTTGCTTTCTTTGGAAAGCGATAGAAGAATTTGAAGCTGCTGAAAGATGGAGGGCTTTAAATATGGCAACACTGTAATTGTAATTTTGACGTTTCCAAATGGGCGGCTCATATATACTGAAATGCTGGGAAACTGTAAGATTAACTACGAAATCAATGTCATCCGTATAAAGGTAGGCTGTGTCACAGATTAGCATTCTTTAAACACTCTTATGGGTGACCACCATTATAGTCTCCTGACGATTATAGTTAATGATGTTTTCAACCTATCTGCTCTGCAGACGATGTAGTGATACAAATCCTAGATATCTAACAAGAAAGGTATTCATAGGCGAATTCGTAGATTTAAATGAAACCTTTAGCGAAGCAAAACGAAGACAAAGCTAAGAGGCACTTCTTTTAGGTTTCCTATTTCAAATTTTCTCTATTTTTCAAGGGAAAACCAATCGTGACTCTGAATCGGTCAATAATCTGGAAACAGTTTTTAATAAAAATTATACTAGCTCTACACAATCGTTGTCAGACCTATCTTAATATATGGTGGACATCAATTTGAAAAAACTGCAGAAAATACAACGCTTCAATTACTTACACAACAGCGTCTCTAACAAAATAAAAAGAAGAAACTCTCAGAAAACTGTTCCTATTAATTAACGTGTTGCTTTCTTGCGAAAGTTATCCCAAGAAAGCAACCTATTAAAGGTGTAGAAACATGAAGGACTTCAGATATAGCAACATTTTAATTGTGGTAGTTATTGATATGCGCAGAGCATATCAAATATAATGAATAATCCAAAGTTCTTACTCGTACACAGACTGACATTTGCGACGAGTTTGGTTATGTTTCACGAAAAGGACTTGGTGATTTTTTTAAATTAAACTTGTATAAGTATATTAACGGGGGGTCTTATACTGTATGTTTAACTTTAACTTAACAAAAAACAAAAGAAATTGTCAAAAAATTGAATATGTAAAGGAAGTCTGATACACTTGACCCTTTAAAAGCATTGTCCCCTCTGCTATCTCAGAAAGTGCATAATATAAAAAAATTCTTTTATCGATAGGTCCAAATATTGCTCTCGTCACTTTAGACTAATTTTGATTTTATTTTTTTTAGTTTCTTTAACATCTAGGCACAATCACCTGTATTTCCTCATTTCTGTTAATTTGTGATCTTACTTAGCACGGGCTTCTGGAGTGGAGTTCCAATTTTAAATACAAAAATGTTGGTTCCACTTCTTAAAAAAAATCCACATTTGCTCTTGTGATATTTCTACTAAGACAAAAATAAAAAAAATTACGTTTCTTATACACATGATCCATTTTTTTTAATATAAAGGGATCCAGTGTGTTCACTTATTGGGAAAATTGGCTCTTATTAAACAAACAAATATTATCGGACTAATAAACTATATGTTGTAGGTAATTTGTAATATGTATTAGCAGGCACGTAGCTAGGTCTAGTCCCCTAGGAAATGATTTGACAAATTTTGGAACGTAACAAAATATGTCAATAGTAACAATGTTTTTTAAAAAATGTAATACAAAAATATTTATTTTTTGTTGATATCAAATAGGCAATGGCCAAGTTTCTAAAATTTTTATAAATAAAATAGCCTCGAAATCCAATTGCGAAAACGGTTTTCTAAAAAAATTTTAAGCTGTTTGGTGCCCATAGAAATATTTCTTTATGGGTGGTTTATAAAAATTCTGAATGGTGATTTATGCTAGGCATAATTTTTCACCCTAAGTTATGCATTATAATATTGGCTTTTTATAATTTTTTTAAAATTAAAATTATTAACTGTCCACGAAAAAGCGTACTTTAGAACAAACACAAAATTTATTCTGGAAGTGACTGTAAATTAAATACATATAAAGTTTGGTTTGTCCCAATAAGCGGTTTTAGAAGATCCTGCAAAATGATCATCGTGGTCAGGCTCAATGTTTCTAACGCGAAAAGAAAGTGCACTGTTGCTAAACCAAAACCCTCAAAGAGTTTTGCAAATCTAGCGCCGATTTTAAATTAATGGCTTTTTGAAACATGTGTCTATTATTTTAATGACGTTCATGGCACAAAGACGCACTATCAGTTGCTTATTTTTATTCAAATTGTTGGTTATTAGCAATTTGGTGTTAAAAGTTGTTAAAATCGGTTTTGATGTTATGAGAAAAAATGTGAGATATGCCGTTATCATTTTAATTTTGGAGATAAGGCAAGGAAATGGTGGTAAATAAGTATTTCTTCACGTCGCACAGTGTAGCACGAGCGGCCTAAAGTCTAAAAATTCAACTGTTGTATTTCGAAAAATGTTGTCCCACATTTGATAATAAACATTTTAGTTAAAATAAATCTGTAAGATTTTTTAAAATATGTTAATTATTAAAAAAGTTATGCTGGTTCAAAGTCATTCTTGTTTAGTGTGTGTTCAACTTTATGCAAATATGTAGAAATTTAGGCATACTTTAATGGGTCGATAATACTGTCTTAATTTATAATTTCTATTTATATACATAATATCAAAATATGGCAGTATTATTTTTGTTAATTTTATATTTATCATATGAATTGTACCGTTATTCTGAATGTAAACCAAAAGAAAGAGTAAAATTTATTGCGTTTACAAACTTTAGCAGACTTTCAAAAAAAAGACCTAAAAAGACCATTCTAATTTTTTAATATATTATTATGGAAGGTATTTAAATTTTAAAAATATTAGTTTTGTCTGCCGATTCTTGCAGCTAGCATTTTTATGTTTGTTTTTTCAGTATGAAGACAAGTTAAAATTCGTGATTTTTTTTAATATTTGGCTGGCAAGCACAGCCCACAATTGGATACAGAAAACGAAATTAAATGTTTTTTGGAGAATTCCTATAAGACAAAAACTGAAGCGAAAAAAATTAAGGAAATACATTTCATAGTTACCAAAATAAAAACGTACTGGTCAAGATCCCACAGGATACTAAAACATTCAAAAAACATTGTAGAATTCCTATAGGAATGTTGTCAGAAGAAGCCGTTGAAACAACCCATAAGGTATTCAGAAATACTCGATTAAATCATGCAAGAAAAAAGCAGCAGGGAATATTTTAATAAGCACTTAATCGAAAGAATTATTTTACAAACCGAACCCAAGTTGTACATTTCGAGAGAAAAAAAATAATGCAAACACTAGAAACTACGACGAAATAATAGAGTTTGTGATTACAGAACAAAATTCAGACAATTGAGTATAACACGATACTAGTTTTTATGAGTGTGATATCTTCAGTGATTAGAAATATTCCTTATTATTTGTTTTGAATTTTTATTTATTGATAAAACCTTTCTAAATTTTAATAATATTTTGCGATTTAATGTAGTTTTGATATCGTAGTGTCCTGTGGAAGAAAGTTTTTGAAAGTTTATATATTAATATATTTTTAATTTCTGGATATATAAAGAGAACTCGAACCCTTTCTAAAAGGATATTTTTAAGAAAAAAATTTTCTTACTGTAAATTAAACAAAAATATCGTTAGTATCAATATCGTAATCAGTTGAAAATTTGACGAATAAGTAGTTTTGGCTTTAAAAAAAAGGATATGTTTAATCTTGGTGTATCCTTGCTCTAAATTGGATAAAAAAAATTTAGTCGCATTAAAAATATCTTAAGTGTTCTCTACACCCAGGAAAAAGATTGGTTGGAATTCGATCAAAACCATTAAAATGAATTTACCAGGACGTTATTTTATTTGCAGTTGCCTATAAGTGAATACTACACCAGAAATATTTTACTAGGTATTAAAAATAGGGAAAATGAATTAAAAAACAATCCTTTTAACAAATTATTGGTATCTCCAATCAATTTTAAAATTAGTATCAGTTTAGTAATTTTATGCAGTAGAAGCAGCCATTTATTTAGTGCATAGACAAGAAAATTGGTGTTACCGATAATCTTTATTAAAAAAATTTCAATATTCGAAAGTGGTAACTACAAATACGGGTATCCTAATCAAATATGACCATAAAGTTGAGTTTCTGTAGAACCAACCGAATTGTGGATTGTACTGATAACACACACAACTATTGATTGGTATTGGTAAACGAATTTTTTATTATATTTGTTTTCCAAGCAAAACATATAAATTCAAAATTTGACTTCAAAATTAATAAGTGTTTGTGGTGTAGTCGGTAGGGAGTTGGCCTAGTACGCCTGATTTCCGAGTTCAAATCCCGGACAAGACAAAAATTTATGTTTTTTTTTAATTAAAATAAAATACTCATATGTATAAACAGTAAATATGGCTAAGAAAATTAAAAGTAGTTGTGGTGCAGTGGATAAGAGTGTGAACTATTAACCTGAAAGGCCGGGTTCAATACCAGAAAATTCAAAAAAAGTTTTTTAATTTCAATAAAATTTTGTGGAACATGATAATATTTATGTGGAACATAATATTGAATAAGACAATCGAATATTGGCTTTCACGACGAAAAATATTATTTAATATAAAGATAGTGGTCGTAACCGCACGAATTCGATTGGCAACAAATTCGGTGGCCACAACTGAGATTGTTTTCTGGGTGTATACAAACAAATCTTCAAGCAATTGTAATTTTTTTTACTTTGTTTTGACTTTCTTAAAAAGGACATTTTTGAGCTATGCGTATCCTTGCTCCGAATTGAATAAAATTGAGTGGGAAAATTAACGGCATTATAAGTAATTCATACACATAGAGAATAAATCAGTTGGAAATCGGCTATATGTACCATGATTTTACCACTACAATATAAATTTGATATCAATTTAATAATATCAGTTGCGTTAATAAAAAGTTTTCGTTAATAAGAGAAAATTAGGAAATATTGATTAATTATTATTTTTTCTATAAAATTCGAGCCTTCCAACCAATTAAGGCCAAAGTAAAATGTTTTACATCTATTCGGTAGTGCCAATTACTTGAAGAATTCTTTTTAGTGCACTCTTTGCCATTAGTTAGCGTTTATAATTAAAACTTGGTTGTAATAACCAAATTGCAACATATTAATTTTTATTAGTTCTTTACTAGCAATTTTATATTGAATGATGGCCACATTAACCAATGTTTATAATACATCGGAAGTATCATACTAGATTTTCAGTTATAACACCCAAAATAAAATTGTTGAAACAACATTGGTGACCACAACCGAAAAATAATTACAAATTTAAACAATTTTGGAAATTGTAACCGATATGTTGGTTATTAATAGAAATTTTCAAATGTCAATAATAAAAAAATAAATAATTCGAAATTTTGAAAATGTTTCTAAAAAAAAGCAATGACATAAATATTAAAATTTAAATCGACATAAAGGCGCAATATTTTATTTGTGTACAAAAAATAGATGAAAAAAATAGAAATGGTAAATTAACTGTTGTTTTAAGAAATTAATTTAATTAATTAATTTTTAATTTTCTTTAGATTGATAGATAAACACTGGTCATCCAAGTTGTAGAAAAAAACAGTTCAGGATGAAAATCAAATTGGAATATTGAATATGTGGCTTAAAATTCTAAGAACTTCAAATGCATTTTATGAAGATATGGTGTATGTATGTATTTATTTAGATATCAAATCTTTTTTTTTTTCATGTTAATATTATTGAATTTAAAAATAAACGAATAAAAAATATTTGAGTGTATTTAATTCGGTAGGAATTCATAAATAAATTCGGTTGTATCTACCGAAAATGTTAATTCGGTTGGATTTACCAATATAATGTTTTCTAATTCAGTAGGTATAACTAAAAATTTGGTGTTCGTAACAAAATAAAATTAGAACTGCAACCGAATAATGTGATAGTACATGTAACTACCAAAATTCGGTTGGCAACAAATTCGGTTACCACAACGAATCTGTTCTCTGTGTGTACTTTTGGCCGCTCGTTGTATGAAAATTCTTTTTCATTTTGATAATTGTAATAAACTAAATTTCTTAATTGATAGGGCGCTGAAATTTCGGTTTTGTCATCCTCCAAATTTTGGGGCAATAATACAACTTCGGATATCGTTTCAACGGCAGCTAATAGCTCTGATATTTCTACATATGGAAAGAAATTACTTAATATTAATTTCGGTTTACGTCGTGAATTTCCATTCGTTTTTCTAATTGCTAATATTTCGAAACCAATTATGATTATGTTTTTCTAGAAAAATATGATCTTTTAATAGACATTAAACATAAACGACTAATTGACCCACTAACCAAGTTAACTGTTAATGCCATTTCACTAAATTGTAATGTTGTTTTACCAAAATTATTTTCGGTTGATAATGAATATACTTTGTTACTTAAAGAATTTCCCTCTTTGATTTCCGAACCTAATTATTCAAATCCAGTGAAACACTCAACTGTACATAGACTTATAACTGAGGGTTCTCTTGCATTTACAAAATATAGACGATTAGACCCAATTAGATACAAGGCTGCTAAATCGTAATTTGACTTCTTGGTTAAGGCCAGAATTTGCAGACCATGAAATCCCAGTGTTGCTTCAGCTCTTCATTTAGTTCCAAAAAAAGATCCTAACGAATGGCGCCCTTGTGGTGATTTAAGACGCTTAAACGCAGTAAAAGTTCCTTACAGGTATCCTCTACCACACATTCTTGACTTAAACATGAATATTCGGAATAAGAAAATCTTTTCAAAGTTAGATTTGATTAGAGCTTATCATCAGATACCAATGGCCGAGGAAGATATTTACAAAACTGAAATTACTACTCCTTTTGGAATTTTCGAATTTATCCGGATGCCTTTTGGTTTGAGAAATTCTGCTCCAACATTCCAACGTTTTATTAACGAAGTGATGTATTGATAGCTAGTGATCCAACAAGGGGTATGCTATTTGTTGTATAGTTGTGTCGTCCTAACAAAAAACAGAGTTGTTAGTTATTAAATTGAAAAAATACAACATTTGAGAATAGCACGATACAACATTTTTACGTGTGTTTAGTGTCCTATGTTTGAGTGTGCTAACAGATAAAAAACCCAATAGAAAATCGTTGTTAAAGTCAAATAAAAATTCTAACAACTCTGTTTTTTGTTAGGACGATACAACAGATAACACACCCCGTGTGAACAACCTTACTGATTTAAATTTAAAAGTATTGTATCAGGAACAACTAAACGATTTTGAAATTAAGAAACTTGTGAAAAATTATAATTCGTCATGTAATCTTAAATTAATAAAAGTTCCATTTATTAACTTTGAAATTTGGTGTGAAATGTTAATTAATAATCCTCGACCTTATGTTCCTTTATCGCTTCGGAAAATTGTATTTACTAAATTACACGGTATTTGACATCCCGGTACTCGACCAACTAAGCGACTTATAGCACAGAAATATTTTTGGCCGAAGATTAATAAACAAATTAACGAATGGTCAAAAGAGTGTTTAAGTTGTCAGAAGTCTAAAATTCATAAATATACGAAGTCTCCTGTGATCAAAATCCCTATACCAAAAAGTCGTTTTGAACATATTCATATAGATATTGTAGGACCACTCCCTTCTTCACATGGATACAGTTATCTACTTCCGGTCATTGATCGGTTTACTCGTTGGCCTGAAGTTTATCCACTTAGGGATATCACTGCTTCCACAGTAGTAGATACACTTATAAGACATCTTATTTCGAGATTTGGCGTAGCGTCAACTATTACAACGGGTCAAGGTGGACAATTTAAATCACAATTGTTTTCAGAATTGTCCAAATTTTTAGGTAGTCATAAAATAGAAACTTCATCATATCATCCATAGGCTAACGGTATGATTGAAGGATTTCACAGACAACTTAAGGCTGCACTAATGGCAAAAGGCCATTAATCAAAATGGTATGATGCCCTTCCAATTGCACTGCTAGGTATACGGTCAACATATAAAGAAGATTTAAAGGCGACACGGGCATAAATGATTTATGGTCAAAACTTACGCTTACCTGAGCAAATTGTGGTTTCACAAAGTGAGTTTGACCCTTCTAATGGCTATATAAGGTGTTGCAGCACCTTAACCCTAGAACACAAACCCGGATACAAATGTATCCACTTGCAACTTTGCAGTGCTGTAACACGGGAACGGCTTAACTTAGGGCATAGATATTTCGGGTCTAGGAAATATAAGTAATTTCTAATATTTTAAAGGTTACTTGATCAAATCAAATCAGTAGTTCAGGAGCTACGAGCTTCCAACACCTTCCAATCACACACATACGTTTGTACCTACTAGCTTATTTTGGCTTTTTCTAATGTTTAAATGGTCCAACTGATTGAATTTTAAATAAAAGATCTTTGCAACAACCATATGAAGGACCTTATAAGGTTATAGAGAAAGGTAGAAAATGGTTTAAAATTTTGAAGGACGATGAAACTTTAACGGTTTCTATTGGTCGACTGAAACCAGCTTTTATAGAAACTACTTCAAAGAACAATGCAACACATACACGCAAACATGTTACTTTCAATTTATTGGGCACACATTTTTTGGAAGGGGAGTAGGCACTTGCTAATTATGTACTTGATAAGTTTTAAAAAAAAATTAAATTGTATTGTTACTGCCATTTTTCATTATTTTTAATTTCGACAATAATAATAATAAAAGTTATTTTAGTTTTGTAATTTTTATATTTGAATTTTGTTTAAATTGATTTCCACCAACCCTTAAAATTGACTAATTGCAATAGGAAATAATTTAATCAATAAAATGAGTTTTGCCAATCGATTTGTTAAAAATTGAGTCCGATTTAAAAGTCAAATTAAAGAATTATATATTTTTTAAATTCAAAATAAGACATTGAAATCAATAAGTGTTTGTGGTGTAGTTGGTAGAGAGTACGCCGGATTTCCGAGTTCGAATCCCGGAAAGACAAAAATTTGGATGTTTTTTTTAATTAAAATAAAATATTCATAAATTGCAAATATGGCTAAGAAAAGTAAAAGCAGTTGTGGTGCAGTGGGTAAGAGTGTGAACTATTAACCTGAGTGGCCCGGTTCAATACCAGAAAATTCAAAAAAGTTTTTTATTTTCAATAAAATTTTGTGGAACATAATAATATTTATGTGGAACAAAATATTGAATTAGACAACCGAATATTAGCTTTCACGAATAAAAATATAAATTAATATAAATATGTTGTCGTAACCGCACGAATTCTATTGGCAACAAATTTGATGGCCACAACTGAGACTGTTTTCTGGGTGTGTGCCAGTTTTTAGTATTTTATAGCTTCAGAAAAAAATAAAGTCAATTTTATTTGCACATTTTTGTAAATTTAAAATCCTCCAAAATACAAATATATGCAAGAGAAAACTATTTAATAATTAAATTTTTCGCTTAAACAAAGTGCGTGCAAACGAATGTCCCACACAATTTTAAGATTTTTCCATATATGTAAATAAAGGAAAAAATTAATTTTAATAAAATTGTTATTTTACAAGTTCACTATGAAGTCAACAAATAATTGTATAAGGAGAAAATTAATATCTAACTTTTTTTTCTGAAAAAAAACCTGATACTGTATTCCCAGGTATGGCCAAAGATGGAATTTTTTTGTGGAAATTTTCAAAACTCTAATTTTGAGTTTTTAAAATTTTGGTCAACAAGGATATTGGAAGATAAACGAAAATCTAAAAACAGAATGTTTGTCTGCGTTGATCACTTCTGAGTAAAAAACAGTAACAGAAAGCTGAATAGGAAAGAAAATAATGAGTGAGTTCCATTGCATTCAAGGCTATATAAGGTGTTGCAGTACCTTAATATAGTTACCTTTGTAATGCGGGAATAGGCACATGTTCGAATCAATCCTCCAGCCAACGGGTTGTTGAGAAATTATCATGAAGCCTGTCCAAAGAAAAAGGCAGAAACAAGATCTAGTCTGATCTGAAAATTAATCACCTTTACTATAAAAAAGAAAAGATTGATTTTAAATCACAAAAGTTGACTATTATTTTAATTTTCGTTACATACAAAATATTTACTGTGTTATTCAAAAACTTTTAAAATAGCCTAATTACTGATTTTTAGGCTAATTTTGCAATAAGAATATTCACAAATGATTAATAAAGAAAAATTTATTAAACGCCTAAAGCTGGGTATAGCCTAAAATATCTGTTTGATAAAGTTTGGAAAAAGAAAACCACTGTATAAAACTAAAAAAACGTGAATTTACAATGAGTTAATGAATTTTTTAAGAGTCATCCACCCAAGAATAGATGGAATACAACATTTTGTATCCAACCAAAACAAAAAAAAAAAAATGCAAAAATTCCAAGACTAAACTCTTTTTCGAAAATTTTCCCAAATTTGCATAAAAATAAAATAAAATCAAATTCAATAAAATAGTGATGCGTTTATAAAGGGTTCTTCAACAGCGACGCTACAAAAGTAGAAAGACAGGGACAGCAAACGACGCCATATTTCTTGCCGCTCTTTTGACATTTCTCTTCAGTAAGGTTTGCCATTTCATGATGGAAAGATATACGAGCCAACAACGAGTCGAAAATTTACTACCGAAATTCGGAGTCAGTGGCCTCAACGTTAAGAGCGCTACGTCCAATTTATGGTCGTCATAATGAATGCCTTCGTCAATAAACAAAATATGCGTTATTGGCCAGACAGCAATCCACACGTACTCCATGAGTCATCATTGCATCCCGAAAAAATTACGGTTTGGTGCGGTTTATGGGCCGGTGGCGTCATTGGGCCGTACTTCTTCCGTGATGATCAAGACCGGCACGTTACTGTGAATGGGAATCGCTACCGTTCAATGACAACCGAATATTTTTGGACCCAATTGGATGATATGGACTTGGAGGACATGTGGTTCCAACAGGACGACACCACAAGCCACACAGCGAATGTCACAATCAATTTATTGCAAACCAAGTTTGGAGAACTTGCTATCTCACGAAATGGTCCAGTTGATTGGCCCCCTCGGTCGTGCGATTTGACGCCGTTGGACTATTTCCTGTGGGGCTACGTTAAATCTATGGTCTATACCACCAAGCCAGCGACGATTGATGAACTTCGTACGAATATAGGCCGATTTATTCTTGAAAACCGTCGAAAATTGGGTTCAGCGTCTGGACTTCTGCAAGCGTGCCTGTGGTGGCCATGCAAAAGAGATCGATTTCCATTCATAATTGCATCGAACGTACTTTCACAGGAATAAAGAATTTCATTGATATCCAAAACCGTTTTTGTTTTATTTAAAAAAACTTTTGTAGCGCTCTTATTGAAGAACCCTATAATAAAACCATACTCGATATTCGAATACTTTCAGTATTCGTAATATAAACAATTCTTTGACACAATTTGTTCCTATTATTATTTCTCAGTAATGTTTAAAAATCGTTTTTTAATATGTTTTGGTTTGTAATAAAACATTTTAATTTCCAAAATTTACAAAACAATATATTTCCTCCAATTACCGAGTCAATCGTTCACAAAATTCATGTATCACTAACAATAAAAAGAGAGAATATACAAAGTGTTGCCAGAATTGAAAACAAAATGAATAAACTTTTATTGTATGTTTTTGAATACAATTTTTTAATAAAGGTTTAATAGAGATAATGAATGCTTTAGCAAATTCATGTTTTAAAGCTAAATTAATAAGTTTTTTTTTGAATAACAGCGTTAAAATATACCTTAGCCCCTGTTTATCTAAAAAGAAACGAATATGATACGAAAGACAGGGAAACGAACGATCACGTAAGAAATTTGGTTTATGTATAACGATTAATAATTTTCGTCTAGCCTTACGACCATTACGTTATTTGGAATTTGCTTTCTTTTAAATAAAAATATTGCCATCAATTAGTTTAATGTTATTTTTAAAATTTTTAAAAATTTAGGTTTAAAATTTTAAATGATGGCCACTCTTTTTTTTGTTTATTTTATAAGTCAAAAATAACAATTCAAAAAAAAAAATACAAAAAAAAAAAAAAATATTGAAAATAAACGTAATTTAAAAAGTCTCAATACCAATGTATAATGGGATTAAAATGAGCCAGCATCTGTAGCAATATACTATTCCAGTTGAGGACCAGCAAGTTGGTAAATATGTGTTATAGAAATTTTGTTTAAAGATAATTGACGGAAATAAAGTACATATATTGAAAATATTGGAGTTTCGTAAAAACCGTTTAAAGTTTCGTGTAAACCATCGATAATAATATGTAAGTTTATTACCTCCAAATTCTTCTTTTTTTCTCTTTTTTTTTAATAATAAAAAAATTTTTCTACATTTTTATCCAAACGAAAAGAAATTTCTAATCGTCTGTTTTTGACACAATTTACAAATCATTTCGTGTTAGATAAACCAAAAAATTTATAGAAAATAATTTATATTACGTTATCGTTCTATAAAAGGTGTCTTTCGTTATACATGAACCAAAAAAGGTGATCGTTCGTCATTTTGACGAAAATTTCTTTTCGTTCGTAAAATATAAACAGACCGTTAAATTCTGATTTAAATTTGAAGTTTTTATTAGTTTTTTTTGTATATTTATTAGGGTTCGTCAAAAAAAAAATTTATTTGATTTTCGGATATCATCACTTTTTTTTAAAGATTTTGCGTAGAAAAAAAGAATGGCGTTTTTTTTTTCTTTTTAATTTTACGTCCTTCCACTGGCGCAAGTCGGCCAAAAACGCTGATTTGAAGACCCATTTTCTGCAGAGCAAAAACGGCTACATTTCTGGGAAATCTGACTTTACCATTCGATTCGACATCAAAAAACATTTTTTTGCGTTTTCTGAATACAGCAGATAGTCATTAGAGTGGTCCACTTTTTTCAAAAATTTCAAAAAAGTTACTTTTTTATTACACACAATGAAAATGTGTTCCCTGCTGAGAATATTGGTACAAAAATTTTTGATATACCGAAACCCGTTAAAAAGTTATTTAGTAATCAAATATGTTTTGAGCGGCCCTATGCTACTTGCAGGAGTAAAAGGAACAAATATATATAAATATGTTTAGTAAAAAAAAATCTTTGTAATAAATATTACAAAACTTACAAATTATTTTGTCATTACTAAAAAATAAATTTATAATGCGGCAGCGAGTATTGAAAGCTGCATTTTAATTAGCTCAAATAATTTTTCATTGAATTTAAAAAAAAATCCAAATTTGATTAGCTAATAACTTTTTAACGGTTCGCGGTATATCCAAAATTTTTGTACCCATGTACTCCGCCGAAAATACATTTTCATTGTGTGTAATAAAAAATTACTTTCTATAAGTTTTTGGCTATCTGGTGTATTTTGAAAATGCAAAAAAAATGTTTTGTGTATTAAATTTTTTTGTAGAATCGAATGGTAAAATCAGATATCCTATAAATGCAGCTGTTTTTGCTCTGGAGGAAAAGGGTCTTAAAATTAGCGTTTTTGGCCGACTTGCGCCAGTGGAAGGAGTTGAAATATAAAAAAAACACCATTCTTTTTTTCTATGCAAAAACTTTAAAAAAAGTGATGATATCCGAAAATCAAATTTTTGTGACGAACTCTAATATTTATGTATTTTGTTTTTAAATTTTGTTTACATTTATTTACAAATTTCCTTTTTATTTTTGAATATTTTGTTTTGGTTTTCAATTGGCATTATTTTAAAAGGTTTATTTTAAATATTTTGTATAGTACGGTTAAAACAAAAGCTTTGATTTAAAACCAAGTCGACTTTAACAAAAATATACCTTTGAAAAATATTGATAGTAAGGCTGAATGTGTTTATAATTTTAAGAAAAAAATTTTTATTTTTCTTCTTAACCCCAAACCGGGTAAAATATTATAACAATGGTCAACCCAAAGAGTCTTCAGAGAATAATTCTAAACTCAGATAAAAAAGTTAGCCAACAAATTTGTAAACTATTTTTATACTGATTTTTAGTACAATTTTTTTTAGTAATCACTTTTGCTATTCTCTTATTACAAATTACGGATTTTTTTTTACTAATTTTCTCTGCAGATTTTAGCAAAACATTTTACTAATTTTTCAAAACCGAGTGCTAAAATTAGCAGAAAAATATACTAATTTAACAAAATTTTATTTACAAGAATTCGTTGATTTTTTACAATTCTTGTTTAGTTTATATTTGTTACTATTGATATATTCTTAGTTTGGAAATAACACTCAGAGAATTTTATTGTATCTCTAATGCATAAAAAGCTAATAACCGGCGAACGGTTTGCAATATTGACTCCAAATTTCAAATACGACGAAGTAATTATACACTTGTTACAATCGAAAGGAAAAAAAAGTTTTTTTTTTAGATTTTACAGTTTTTTTTATTTTTTAGTACACTTTTTTGATAATTTCAGCACATTGATTTTAAATTTACTAGCGTGTACTAATTATTTATACTACTTTCATAGTACTAACATTATTGATATTTAGTAAATTTTTAAGCTGATTTTAGTAAATCGATTCTGAATTGCAGTTTACAACAATTTTGCTAAAATTTAGTAGCGGCTACTAAATTTGTCTGCTAATTGTGTTGTACTACAGATCAGCAGACATGTGTTCCTAAAATTAGCAAAAACTACCGCTGGGCTCAAAACAGTTAAATTTCCCGTAATTACAGAAAAATTTTCAGTATCCATTACAGACTTTTTTGGTTGAGTGTACTGAGAATTACACATATCTCTCTTTTAACTTGCACTCAACCAAAAAAGTCTGTAATGGCTACTGAATATTTTGCAATTAGTACGGGAAATTGCCGTCGCCGATCATTTGCCGCCGCCAATTTTTATCTGGTTCAAACCTAATCGCCGCCGCCGCCGCCGCCGATATTGCGAAAAACTATTTTAGGAAACATTTGCTTTTTGGTTACAAAAATCGCAAATGCTCACGTACTTCAAAAAGTTTTTGGATCAATGTAATAAGAAAGCATTAAAAATTAAGAAATTTGGCACCAAAAACTCAAAATCGTTCTTTCCAGAAAACCATAGATATGTACCATAAGTATTATTTCAGATCTTGTCGCTATTTTAAATACAAACAAATCATAAATGAAATAAAAATCTTTATATAAAACCTGTATGAAAACCTCATTATTTTTGTTGTTGCCGTGTAATTAAATAGAGGAAATATTTTAAATTGTTATTATCACCCTTGATAAAATCTTTGAATTCAATATGATATAACCTTGATATTTAAATACAAATGTATTAATTAAAAAACTTATACTAAACGCAATTTTAAATTTTAAATTTAAAACTGACAATCTTTATAAAAACTGTTAACAAAGTCATCATTTACATAATAAAGAAAACAAAACACGACATTCTACACCAAAAACCCATTACAATCACTTTGTTGTACGAGTATAACACATACATATGAACAAACTCAGTTATACAACTTTGGCCAAATTTGATGTGACTAAAATAAACGGACACAAAAAAAAAAGAAATACATACAATAGAGTTTATATTCAGCAATCATGACAGCAACGACAAAAAAATATGCACAAAGTCACAACATTAATTATGCATAATATTTAACGTTGAAAATTGTGTTGAAAGCTTTTTGAGGATAATGATAGTTCCAAAACAAAACAGAACAACAACAAAAAATAAAAAAACTTTTTATTTACCAAAGAGTTTGGGCTAGTTGGTGTTATTCTACTTCACTTATCTTAAATGTTGTATAATAGTGATATTTTAAATAATTTAAAACATCTAAACTACAAATACAACAACTGTGTACATAGAACGACCCTCACACATTTTTATAAAACAGCGATACCCTAACGTTAATTAAATTAAAGTAGACTTAATGGAATCGTTTATATTTATCATTTATACACGTACGAACTTAAACTTCCGTTTATATACTTTATGCTATTGGTTGTTTTGTGCATGTATTAATTTGATGTTTTGTAGGCGGAGTTGCGCATGTCTGCTTTTATTGTACTTTGGTGTGAGTTATATACATGCATGTAATATTTGTCTCTCTTTCCCTTATACAGACTCATACCCACCTAAATTCTTTGGTTATTATGAGTATTGACAGTTCTTTGATAGATTTAATAAGTGTGTATTGCATCGGTTTTATTGGTGTAGGGAGGGGGATTCAAATAGGTTTGTGTCTTAAGTCTTTAGTTTTTAATAAATAAAATAAACGGTGTTTAACCCTATAATGCCTGAATTTGTTTAAAAGTTGTTTGCAATAAAATTTTAATGGTTGTGTGGCATGAAAAATAAAAATTAAGTTGTTTTTAATTTTCTTTTATTGCTGAATTTAGAAGATAAATACCGACAAAGATTGATAATAAAACTAGAGTGATAATGCTAAAAGAAAAAAGAAAATTTTATTGTCTACCATGAAAATGGTCAACCTTTCTGAGACAACAAATAAAATCTAATATGACAATATCATATTGGAACGATATTCTAACTAAATATATGAAAATATAGAAAGTCCGAAAAAACAATTTTTGTATTTTCTAATGCAAAAATTAAAATAATTGAAAATTAATCTTATTCCCAAATTCTACCAAAATTAAAATTTTTAGTTTTTTTATCTACAAGGTGGCGAATATTTTATTTTAATTAAAAGAATTTCAGAATTTTTGTCTTTTTCGGGATTCGAACTCGGAAATCTGGCGTACTAGGCCAACTCTCTACCCACTACACCACAAACACTTAAGTATTAATTTTAATGTCTAATTTTGAATTTATATGTTTTGTTAGGAAAAGAAATATAGTATAAAATTCGTTTACCAATATCAATCAATACACTCACAATAACTTTACCGTAAAAGTTCAACAGTTGTTTAAAAAGTAAATCAGTAAAGTTGTTTCAATTGAATAAGTAGTTAAATTGCAAAGAAATATATTTTTTAACTTTTTATATCAGTCATTCAATAAACATAATACACAAAATACGGACTTTCGGTAGAAGTTAAAATATTCAATCAAAATTGTCTGTTAAAAACAATCAGTTGTTATAATACGATTAATTTTAAAATAAACGATAAATCTATTATTTTTACAGACTTTGCCAGTTAATTTATTAACAATTAAAAATAAACGACAAAATACAATTGTTTTGAACTTATTTTCAATTGTTTTAATGTACAAATTCGGTTGATTTTATGGAAAAAATATTGTGAGTGTAGTTGTGTGTGTTATCAATACAATCCACAATTCGGTTGGTTCTACAGAAACTCGACTTTAAGCTCATATTTGATTAGAAACCCGTATTTGTAGTTACCACTTTCGAATATTAAACATTTTTAATAAATGTGATAGATAACACCAATTTAATAGTATATTCATTAAATAAATGGCTGCTTCTACTGTACAGAATTTCTAAACAGATATTAATTTTAAAATTGATTGATTGATAATTTGGTAAAATGATTGCTTTTTATTTCATTTTCCCCATTTTTAATACCTAATGAAATATTTTTGGTGTACTACTCAATTAAAGATAACTCCAAATAAAATAACGTCGTTAACGCAAATTAATTTTAATTGTCTTGATCGAATTCCAACCAATTTTTTTTCTGTGTGAGGTTTTATGGCATTTTGCATTGCTGCTTGCAAAACATCTGGCTCCAAATTGGCGATTTGACACAAAAGAATTTTTAATACACTTATCTCAAAGAACAGCTTACATAGGCGTACCTAGACCATTTTTCTGGGGTGGGCAAGCGACCCATTAATTTTCTGCTGTTTATTTGCCCATTCTCACACTCTTAACCCTAAAAACCACTTTCGGCATTATGCTTACAATTTTTTCACACAAAAAAAACTTAAAAATGATTTTGCCTACTAATAAAACTTTCATAATTTTAAAAATTAAATAATCCTGGTAATAATCATAATTTTCAAAATTAATAAACTCTGAATAGTGCATTTATTTTTCTGAAGAAAACCTCGTACAAGGAATGTATTCCAAGCTATATTCTCAGATTATTATGAAATTTAGATATTTAATAGAGGAAAGAAATCTAAGATCAACCTGTCTAATTCGTCCACCTCGGACGAACCCTATCTAACCCCATATTCTGACCACTTAAATTACCGAGGTGGACAAAAATAGTGAGATGTTCATCTTACAATTTTTGTTTCTACAAAATATTGAAATTTCATTAAAATAACATAGTAGTGCTTAGTTTGAAGTAATTTCCTTGTTAGATAACTATGAAAACTATGAAATTTAAGATATTTAAATCACCAAACAAGATTCTGCGTTATTTTTCTATTATTGAACAACTTTGCGGTTCTAATAATTTTTCTTGAAGAAAAACTCTTATAGTCAATTTTATAATCAGAACTAAGATAGATTTGTTTCTTAAATATTTCTTAATTAAGAATTTTTCAAACAACATTTCTTTTTTAAGAAATATTTAAAACAAAAATCGATCTTAGTTCTGACTATCGAACTGACCCTTAGATTTCCACAAATTATCTGCCTAGGAAACCATTAGATATTTTCCCAAACCAAAAACACAGGATTAATTGATATTAAAAAGTAATATTGTAATACTTTTCGCCATCAAAATTATAGATAAAAGCATTGTAGGTAGATTTTTTAAAAATTCTGGGGTGGGCAAAAATCAGTCTAGGGTGGGCTTAGCCCACCCCAGACTAGCCTAAGTCCGCCAATGACAGCTTACTGTAAAATATCTTAGAATAAAAAGAGTTATAATATACAGTGCACAAAGAAAAAATTTGGACACATTATATATTAAAATGAAACGAGCTGTAATCAATATAAAAGACAAAAAACGAAAAAGGTATTGAAAAGCATAAATTTACTGTTAATTTTACCCAGGGGTATGGCATCACAAAAAAAATAAGTTATAAAAACATCGTTTTCACTAGATGGCACTTTATTAAAAAAACTGATAATTTTCTTAATTTTATTTAAATTTAAATAAAAACGAGTAAAACGGTTAAAGTCGGGCATGCCGACTATACAATACCCTACACCAGTCTGGTGTATTGTTTGGATCCGAAATTCGAATGGGTTAAAATGGGGCTTGTGTCAAAATTTTCTATAATATGAGTCAGCGCACCAAATTTCATCAAAATATCTTAATATTTGCGACCTGCAGTTTGTAACCAAACCAATTTTGGGGGGACCCTTATATGGGAACTGGTTCTAAGCATGGACCGATGTTCACCAAAATTAAGAGGCTTCGTCCTTGGGCCAACGTAGGTCTATGTACCAAATTTCATCAAAATATCTTAATATTTGCGACCTGCAGCGTATAAACAATATAATTTTGGTGGGACCCTTATATGGGCACTAGGTCTAAACATGGACCGATGTTCACCAAAATCAAACTTGTTCGTCCTTGGGCCAACATAGGTCTGCGTACCAAATTTCATTAAAATATCTTAATATTTGCGACCTGTAGAGTGCGCACAAGATTGCATGGACAGACAGACAGACGTACGGACGGACGGACAGACGGACATCGTTAAATCGAAATAAAAAAAAAATTCTGAGCCGATCGGTATACTATAAGGTGGGTCTACGACCAATATTTGTTGGTGTTACAAACATCAGCACAAACTTATAATACCCTGACCACATAGTGGTGTAGGGTATAACAAACAACAAAGCAAAGAAACAAACGGATATCTCAAATTTTATTATTTGAGATATCCGTTGTTTTTTTCCTTATTTTGAACAGTTTTCAGCAGTTTTTGAGATTTTAAATATAGGCTCACCTGATACTAATTTTAGCACCCTCTACCGGTGAGTACTGTAAGTTTTGATTTTCTATCTCTATAATTAATAGTCTCTGATTTTACGTACAATGTGCTGATGTTGTTTTAAAAAGAAATTCAAATAACATGGTTGTTATTTGAATTTCAATTTGAAAATTCAAAGTGTCCAACTTTTTTTTTTGGACACTGTATGTTGATTTATAACTGGATTTTAGCAAATCAGATAGTTCATGTACAAAAGTACAAAATTCTAGTCCCGTTGGATTTTGTTCGTTATGTAATGTTTCGGTTTGTATGTTCCAAACTTTTTTTTGCACAATTTTAGGTTTTTTTTCGGTAACGGAGCTTACATTTCCACAAAGATCCTCCGAGCAATAAGAACTTTTGTCATTCGTTAAAAGAGTAAGGGACAATGGTAGTTCAGATATCTCAACTCCTTTAATGTCTAAGTATCCACTGGCCCAGTTGATAAAACTAAAGCCTAAATTACTTCAATGTAAATGTAATGTGTCGAATCAGCTGATTCAACCCGCTTAATGAGAACCACATATTGCAAAGTACTGGACCTAAACGAGTCGTACGGGTCGAACAATTCTGTTGAAATGAGAATTTCTCTCCAGTTTTACGTGAGAGTAACAAAATCAGCTGTTTTTAGTTGCATATCAATGATGGGATTTGTGGCAAAATTGTACCATATTTGACATAATCGAAAATTGATTGGTACACTGGTACAATCTGTAGAGTTTTGGCTCATTTCGGTTAATTCTAAAATTCAATAGAAATCGGATTTATCTAAAGAAAAATATATTGGCAAAATCATATAGGACGCACTCAAGAAAATAAGTTAGTAGAAAAATTAGTAAAACGTCTTGTATATCAAGCATACTAGTTTTCAGCTACTTTTTTGCTAAAATTGTATTTTCCGCAAAAGTTTTAGTTACATTTTTTTTTAGCACTAAACTAATTTTCAGCTAATGTTTTACTAATTTATTTTGCTACCGAATTATGCTATGTAGTACAGACAATATAACTTATACCAAAAAACAACTGTAAATATTTTATTTATAATTTTTTTTTAAATTTATTTTTAGATTTTTATTTAAATCATGTCGACAATGTGGTCACGGGGACAATTTTATATTTTACGAATTTTCCTAAATAATTTGCAAGAGAATCGCAAAACACACTTTTCGAATTAAATTTTCAGCAAATAAATTAACTAAAATATAATTTTTTTTACAAATTTTTGGGTTTTGTTCTTTTTTTGCCAGCACGCTCCTGACTATAAATTTGTTGATACATCAAAATTTTTTGCTGAATATACTGACTTTTTTCTAGTGTATGGTTTACGTCCAGTAACTATTGATTTAAAACCAGCACGGAAAAGAACAATGCTTAAGATTTTTGGATGTACCACAAAAAGTACTACAGTACCAACTTTATCACTCGTGCACTCAAAAAAAAAGTCAGTAAAGTGAGCAAAAAATGTTGCTGTGTCAGGATATTTTTAGTTAGGACATGCTTGCAAAAAAGTTGGCGAAAGTAGTTTTAGGATAAATGAATTCTTAAAACTAAATAGTAGACTTGACATACAAGATGTTTTATTAATTTTTCTACTAACTTATTTTTTTGAGAGTATAAAAAAACCAACTAATTTTTGGGATAAAGCCGTGTTTCCTAATGTAAGCAAATGCAACATCTTTCAATCTGACG
This sequence comes from Leucophora obtusa, assembly GCA_949987735.1. NCBI lineage: Eukaryota > Metazoa > Arthropoda > Insecta > Diptera > Anthomyiidae > Leucophora > Leucophora obtusa. The sequence goes on from OX465299.1 coordinate 140,065,370, forward strand.
GTATGACTAGGGTCTGACGAAAGTCAAAAACAGGATTAGAAGACCCAAGTGTATTCAGTACAGTAAAACATGGAGGTCATAGTTTGGAGTTGCATGTTGTCTGTCGGTGTTGGGAGTCTTGTTTTCGTTGAAATAAAATCTAAAGAATAGTGCCTGAAAGTTGTAAATTGAAAATAATTATTATTTTCAACAAGACAACGATAAGTGGCGGATCCAAAGCCGATATATCTAACCGTATAAACAAAGCCCGGCAAGCTTTCGGCCTACTCAAGTCAGTGTGGAACTCTTCACATATATCAAGAAGGACGAAGCTAAGGATGTTCAACTCCAATATAAAATCCACACTGTTGTATGGATGCGAGACGTGGAATGCAGCACCTCGCGACATACATTCCATACAAGTTTTTGTGAATAAATGCTTAAGGAAGATTCTACACATATTCTGGCCTAGAACAATTTCAAATTGCCGACTCTGGTCAGAAACTGGTCAACAACATATCCAAATTGAAATCCGCAAACGCAAATGGAATTGGATTGGACATACATTACGTAAACAACCCAATGATATTGCTAAACAAGCTATAGACTGGAACCCGCAAGGCAGTCGACGTATAGGAAGACCAGCACACACCTGGAAACGGCAAATTGAAACCGAAATATCCAACTTACACCTTCGTTGGAATGAAATCAAACACCGTGCATCAGATCGAACGTATTGGGATAATCTTGTTGCGGCCCTATGCTTCTTGCAGGAGTAAAAGGAACAAATATATATATATACGATAAGTTATAACGTTCCGCATACTCTAAGGAGTCCTACACAATCGCCAGAATATAATCCGATTAAACACTTTTTTATGTTAGACCAACGCTCAGGGGATGCCCAACACGCAGTGCATTGTGTTGATAATTGGGAAATAGGTTATGGGGAGGAGGAATATTTGATTTGAATTTCTCTACATTGTAAGTAATAAGGAAGACTTCCGCGGGGAGTTTATTCCACATACGGCTGGTGCGACTAATAAACGAATTCTCTCTGTAATGCGCTGTGCTATCCACTAGACCAGGGTTGGCAAAACTATGACACGCGTGTCAGTAGTGGCACGCGGGTGGATTTTAGGTGGCACGCGACGTTTTGTTAGATATTTTCAAAAAATTTAAACTATTAGAAGAATGGTGAAATTTTTCATAGAGCTTGTAAATAGTCTTTTAAAATGAATAAAACTCTGTATTACCACAATATTTTGTTTAAATGAATATGGTTAATAAAGAACTCGCAATTTCGATTATCAGAAAATTCTGGGAAAATTTCTAAATTTCTAGATTGAAAAAAATTAAATGTTTCGATGAGAAAATGCCTCATAATCGGAGAAATAAAAAGTGCCAGAAAATTGCACAAAAATGAAAAACAACTCGTAATCAAATTGGATCTAAAAAAGTAAGTTTCTTTCAGAGGGAAAATAGGTGCTACGAAATAACCCTCAATGAAATAAAGGCTGAATATAAGTTTCATACTGAAATAACCCCCTTTGAATTTAAAATTGGGGTTTTATCGAGTTTCGCAGAGACATTTCATAGAAATTCTCTGTTCAAATTCATAATATTTGGTTTTTATTCATTATTATGATGATAAAAACCTCGCGATTTATTTTAACAAAATCAAATTTTTGCCTGAAGCACATTGTGCAACTAGTTTCTTACGTACTTAAATAATTAATGGCGCCTAATAATTTAACTTTTTTTTTGCAAAATGAAATAGCCACCAAAATTGGAAAAACCGCCCAAAAAAATTAAAACGCAATAATGTTCAAAGTGTTTTAATTTTATTTCATTGGGGATTTTTTCATAATGAAATAAGTTCAATATCTAAAGATTAAATAAACCCCCAAAAATTAAATTACCGTCAAACATTTTTACGTCATTTCTTGGATGTTATTTAATTTTTCCCTTTGGGGTTATTTCATGGGGGTTATCCGTAGCGCTGATAAATATGTACATCTGCGATGATCTTTTTAAGAAAAAGTTTAAAATTTTAAAAATTTTTAAAAAGGAAAATTAAGGTGGCACGCAAGAAATTTTTACAAAAAAAAATCTCCGTTTCTGGCACGCATCGCAAAAAGTCTTGCCACCCCTGCACTAGACAATCGACTAAAAACGGATGTGCTCTACTTGATAAGCGGATATTACGAATAAAAATTCGGACCCTGGGGTCAAGTTGACTTATTTCAGCAAACCACTTGCCATGGTAATATCGATAAAACTGAGTCAAACAACCAAGATTCCGACGCTACTGTCATTGATAAGTGCCGACGCCCTCCTTTGCACAAGGTCCAGAAGCTCTAAAATATACTTCGAAGCTCCTACCCATATATGGGAGTTGTATTCTGTCTTCGGTCTGATATAGGTGGTATAAATAGTGAGTAAATCGGATAGAGTGAAGTACTTATTGCACCGACATAGAAAACCTATACACTTGAATATTCTTTCTATACCTGAAAATATGCTTATTCCAACGGACATCATACTGAATTTTTATGCCCAGAACATCACGCGTATGTGATTCCTCAATATCGATATCACCCATATGTACAGATTCCAGTGTTGACCCCGCAGGACTATGGGTCAACGTACAAAATTGGGGCTTGCGTGCATTAAAGTCGACCTTATTCGCACAACCCTACTTAGAGATTGTAGAAAGGTCACGATTTAGTGTGTCATGAATAATCTGCCTTTTGACCCCAATCTCCTCAAGGCTTTGCCTACACCCAGAAAACAGATTCGTTGTGATAACCGAATTTGTTTCCAATCGAATTGTGGTGGTTACGACAACTATGTTGCATTCGGTCAGCATTATTGAATGATTCGGGTATGAAAGTGTATATTTTCAATTGTGAGTATTAACTGCAACTAAAAATATTTCGGTTTCTACAACTGAATTTACACTGTTTCCAATTAAAACATTTAATTTTTTTTGTTTGTATTTATTTAAATAAAAAATATAATACAATATAATTTAAATAAAATAAAAATATTTAAATAAGCAACAAACAAAAACCTGAAGAATGTTCTAAAAAAGGTTCGTAAATTTATAAAGAAAATATTAGACAATAATGGGGATTGTAAGAGCTTTTCCATAGCAAAATATTGCTTGGATAAATTGTTTGATACAATTTGTTTATTTTTCTACCATAAAAACATTTATTGAAAGAAAGGAGTACTATAAATACAAAGATATCCTTGCTTGTAAAAATTTACAGATTTCAACGACTATCGTAATACGTAATCTACTGCCACAGAATCGGTCATAAGAGATACAGTGATATATCACTGAGATTTGATTCTCCCCTCCTACGGTAACACTATATAAAAGTTAATGGCCTGCTCTTTCAGCATTTCGTTAAGATTTTCAGTAGTGTATGCTCATAATTCTACTAACTTTTTACCATTGTCGAAATCGACATTCATAGAGGATTGGGCTTTCTTTTTATTAGCTCCTTGAAATCAAAACGCCTATTTAATTAAGGCATACAGACATGAAGTTGAATGCTGATTTCAAGATTAACTATTATTTTCAGCAACGGGATATCTTACTTCAGTGATCATCACACAAATTTTGTAAAATGGAGCTGTAAAAAGCAATTCGGTAAAATCATGTTAGTAGTTTATGAAAATCTCTACTCACTGTTAATATTTTGTTTCTTGAAATATTCTGTAGATGATCTTTTAAATATTTAATTTTTTATATAAAATTTAATGTTTATTGTATAGGAAATTATTTTTGTAATTTTATGACAAACAATCAAATATTCGTTCGTAAAATCATTTAGATTGTTACAGCAACTAATTTTTGGAAGCTATGATTATTTTATAGTATAATATTCTGTTGTATCTTCCGAAACCATGTTTATACCCTACACCACTATGTGGTCAGGGTATTATAAGTTTGTGCTGATGTTTGTAACACCAAGAAATATTGGTCGTAGACCCACCTTATAGTATACCGATCGGTTCAGAATTTTTTTTTATTTCGATTTAACGATGTCCGTCTGTCCGTCCGTCCGTCCGTCTGTCTGTCTGTCCATGCAATCTTGTGCGCACTCTACAGGTCGCAAATATTTAGATATTTTGATGAAATTTGGTACGCAGACCTATGTTGGCCCAAGGACAAACAAGTTTGATTTTGGTGAACATCGGTCCATGTTTAGACCTAGTGCCCATATAAGGGTCCTACCAAAATTATATTGTTTATACGCTGCAGGTAGTAAATATTGAGATATTTTGACGAAATTTGGTACACAGACCCATGTTAGCCCAATAACGCAGCCTATTGATTTTGGTGAACATCGGTCCATGTTTAGACCTAGTGCTCATATAAGGGTCCTACCAAAATTATACTGTTTATACGCAGCAGGTCGTAAATATTAAGATATTTTGATGAAATTTGGTACACAGACCTTTATTGGCCCAATAACGCAGCCTATTGATTTTGGTGAACATGGGTCCATGTTTAGAACTAGTGTCCATATAAGGGTCCCCCCAAAATTGACTTGGTTACAAACTGCAGGTCGCAAATATTAAGATATTTTAATGAAATTTGGTACATAGACCTATGTTGGCCCAAGGACGAAGCCTATTGATTTTGGTGAACATCGGTCCATGTTTAGAACTAGTGCCCATATAAGGGCTTGGTTACAAACTGCAGGTCGCAAATATTAAGATATTTTAATGAAATTTGGTGCGCTGACTCTCACATTATAGAAAATTTTGACACAGGCCCCATTTTAACCCATTCGAATTTCGGATCCAAACAATACACCAGACTGGTGTAGGGTATTGTATAGTCGGCATGCCCGACTTTAACCTTTTTACTCGGGATATATTTTAATTTTATAAGGACCGAATATCCTTTTTGATTACATAAATAACACACACAAAACCGAAATAGTTATTTAATAACTAAAATATTGAATTTCCAACCGATGTCCAACTGATCTTTTTTCTGTGTGTACGATCCAGAGAAAATAAAAGACAAATGTTGCTGTCGTCTGCGAAAGAGTAGATGGGTTTGAAAGTTTGATCAAGAAAATCATTGAGAAAGGTAAGAAATAGGGAAGTAGAAGGAACAGAATCTCGCGGTACTCCTGAGTTCTGCTGAAATTCGTCAGATGAGACCTCATCTTCAACGCCACTAATAGTGCGATCTCTGAGAAAGCTCGAAATAAAACGAGCGAAGTCATTACCCACACCAAAAGCAATAAGCTTTGATACAAGCGCCCCATGCCATACACGATCAAAGGCCTTTGAAATTTCCAGAGCAACCACTTTGTTATCACTAAAACGGTTTGTGTACCCACTAGAGACCAGTATGAATGTTTTTCAAAACACTCACAAAACATTTTCTTAAACATTTTTTTTGTTTTATGTTTTATTTTTTTTGTAATGATCTAAATTCAAATATCCTGTAAATAAGTACAAATAAGCAAAATTGTCCATTTTTGTTATATTTAGTATTAAAAATCGTCAAATCTGGCATCAGCGCATGCAAGAGAATGTTTTGTAAAACATTCATTCTGCCCTCTAGTACCCAATCCAACGCTCCGAGAGGAACGCTAACAGGTCTCCCGTAGAAAGATTTCTACGGAAGCCATACAATCGGTCATTAAAAAGTGAGTTAGAGTCTAGATAATTCAGAAGATGGTAATTTACCATACTCTCCGTCGCCTTAGAGAGCGCAGAGCATGTTGCGATCGGGCTGTAATTTTCAGGGTTATTAAACTCACCCTTTTTTCTGAGTGGCTGGACATTGGCAACCTTCTAGCACGAGAGGAAAACTCCCGCATGGTAAGAAGTGCTAAAAAGGTTGACCATTGGAGGTCAGCAAGAACCTTTTTTTAACTGCTCGAGCTCGAAAGAATATCTTAGGCACAGTACACGACACTCTTTCAAGTTCTGACAGTGGTTGATCCATTTCAGGCAGGAATGAATTATCTCCAATAAACCGTAAAAACGAATAATTGGGTAATTTTTGACCCCACTTTTTAACTCCTAAACCTTGACGGTTGCACACAGAAAAAAATATGTCAACCTTAGATTTTTATTCTCTATCGCATATCCGAGTTTCATTCAAATCGGCGTGTACCACCTGGGGTTCATTCCTTGAAAGTTTTTAATTAAATGTACTAAGATCAGTCCTTTAATAATACCTTAATTAAATTTTAAGTCTGATGTAATTTCGAACGAAAGAATTCGCAAAACTCATTTTATTGATTTTTGTTAATTCTTTTTATAGAATTGATTAATTTTTATTATTAATAGTTCACGAATCAAATCATTAAACAAATAATTCAATCGAATCAAAATTGAATCAATTGAAATTTAGATAAATCACATCCTTACTTTATTCAATATCAAATCGTCCTTTTAAAGTGATAATGAATACACTGATTCATAAAATCGATCAAAATTAATGCGAGTTTATTCCAAAACTAATTAACTTTTTCAAGCTCTAACAAAAGCAAAGAAAACAAAAAAAAATCTGATGGCTGTGCTAACGTTGGCAAATAACTACGGCTAAGCATTTATTGGTGTTATCATTTCTACAACATTCCCCGGCAAGGTAGTGTTGTAGGATTAATTTTAAAGCCATGGTTTATCAGCTAGTGTTTTTCCCAATATTGCATATTTTCCCTGCCAAATTGGAATCAAAATCCCATTTAAGGGGGTGGCCTTTTAAAAGTGAATATTCGCAAAAGGTTTTATTTTACTTATTTACACTTTTTTCTAATTAAAGTCCTTATTAGGTGAATAAAATTTAAAAATTAATTTTTAAGGCCCATATCTTCTATTTACTTGCTGTGTCAATAAGCAGGATAAGGATTTTAAAAATTCTTAAAACTTTCTTACAATTAGAATATTTAATTGCACTTAAACAAATCATGTTCTAAACGCAAAATCACTTACAAAAACACAATAAAAATGTCAAAATATTTTGAAAATTTACAGAGTAAATTACTTTTTAATTTGTTTTAAAACGCCCTCCCCATAAACATAAGAGAAAAAGAAAAACCAAAAATCGTTTTTAAATCAAATACAGTTAATTATTTTCTTACTTTTTCTGACAATTGATGGTAAATTATCTTTAACAAAACAGTTTTCATTGGGAAGTAAATAACACCCACTTTAGTAAAGAAATTTCCAACAATTTTATTGTAACATCATAGAGATTTCTCATAAAAACAATATCACAAAAAACCGATTCAAAAAAACCCGTATTCAAAAAGTTTTTTATTTTTATGTACTTTTTCAGTCATTTGACTTCAATGTTGATGATTGTAACTTATCCAAATGCTAATTACTCATGACTGACAGCCAGTTTTTTTGAATTTGTTCGGTGTTGTGACAATTTAATGTTTTTTAGGGTGGGTAACTTTTAACAAAAATAACCAGAGCTAAACAGTAAACATTGTTAATTCCATACAAATTTGATATTCATAACTATTGTAAAGCGCTAAGCTGGTTATTTTCAGATAAGTTGGCAGGCATTAGAGATTTTCCACAATAGGTGAGTGGTTATGGGAGTGATATCATAAAAACACCTTCAAACCACCCAGTTTCTTGTACACAAATTTTGTTAAGTTGGTGCTAATGTAAATGAAGGTCGAGAAATTTTTAAAAATTCATTTAGAATTTAATGTACACTAACTTGTTTATAATTTGTATGATGATGATGATTATAAAAAGGGGTAAGAATAAAGTATTATAAACCAACCACCCCAATCACCAGCACCATGTTCAGATTTTGAATTTTTAATGCGCGGCTAAATGAGCGACCACTGACTGTAGAGATTTGTAGCCACTTAAATAAATTGTCCTTTTTTCTTGCTTGACGGTCCAACAACTTTGTTATATTTGATTTGACAGAAGTTATGTAAACTTTTGTGACATTGATGGGTTAAACATTGTCTTTTTCTTTCTCCTCCATGTGCAAAACACCAATATGTTGTCTTTGCTAAAAGGCTTAAGGTACTTTATCATCATATATGAATGAATGTGTGTTAATTTACTCATACATAATAGATAAATTATAAAAATGTCCTTAAGCTTATTTAATAGCTTCGGCTGTGACGAATTTTGTATATCCTGCACAAATACATTTGATATACAGTAATTGCTCGCTTTTAATCCAAATATCCGCTAGTCCGAACGTTATTATATTTTAGTAAGGACAGTATCGCAACTCTGCGAAATACACAATGGATCAGATTGAAACTCACTTCTCTTTACTGCTTGATCGGATTTATGATGGACTTAATTGAACATCCGATCAACCAGTAAAAAGTAGCGAGTTTAATTTCAATCTATACACTGTGCATTTCGCGAAGATCTGACTCTTGAATTCATTAATTTTTGTTATTATGGCTAATAACATTTCCATGTTATATGGAGGCCCGTAAAACAATGTGAGAAAAATAGTATGGAATTTTTTACACATTTTGCTTTTTTAGCTTACGTTCCCGACATACAATCCTGTAATGGAATACCAATAATAGTGCCATATTCGTGATCTGCGTCCCAAAGTCTATTAGAAATGATGTGTCGCAATCCCGATGCATCAAATTTTTCTTATTTTGTTGTACTGTGTAATAATAATTTCCTTAAATAACATTCCAGTGCGCGTGCCAAAACTTTATTATATATATTATATTGATATTGATTCTTTTCGTTCCTATAAGGAGCATAGAGCCTCCTTTGCCAAACTTTATTAGAACATAATAAATATTAAAAAATCATAAATATATTATGGAATTAATTTTTTTTTATTTATTAAATTAACGTATGAAATTAATTTAAAGTTGTTTTAAACATCAATCAGCACGTCTTTTTTTATATTTAAACTGTAGTACGCCGTCTTTAAAATTATCGCAAATACTTTTAGTGAGGGAAAACCTAAAAGATGATCTGGCAACACCCTCTTAGTGTTGCCATAAAATATTTCGATTTTTTCATTTACAGGAAGCAGAAAACATTTTTATTGAAAAATTTAACCAGAATACCGCAGTTTTGTCCCATCCAAGCAGAGACTATTAGAACTTGCACTACTCACCGGTAGTGGGGCCTAAAACTTAATATTACCTGGGCAACTATTTTTTTTTTTTTTAATGTTTATTTATTAAAAAATTTTATATAAGATTTATACTACAAATAAACAATTAGTTACTATATTTTACTATATTATACACTTTCCCTTAACGGGCGCTCTAGTACTTAGAATAACTTAGATTATCTCGTTATTTTTTAAATACCCGAGTAAAAAAGTTTTGATATAATCATATATTATTTTATGTAATTACATATAGTAACTTATAGTTACATATGGCCACATATGCTTTTAAATTGAAGCATATATACTTTTATATAGTCATTTATTAAATATTTTTTCCTCAAAGGTTTTAATATTGAGACATATGTGATTTTATATTATTACATACTGGCCTACATATAAGTGTATGTGCTATATATAAGTACATAAAGTAAGATATAAAAGATATAATTACATATACGTTTATATATAATTTAGTATGACACTACACATAATAATATAAAACTATATATGGAGCCATATAAGAAATATTATATAATAGGTGTTATATATGATTATATATTGACGGATATGAACCCATATATAACTTAGTATGGTTTCATATCTACAATATTTCATGCTTTCTTTTATATATAACGATATAACGTTCTTTATAAAATCATCTATAATTATATATCATCCCACATTAGCAATTTTTTCAAAGTGATTTTATATAAAAATATATAAGGTCCTTTTAAAACCGTATTGTATTAAATGTGGTTCCATATTAAAAATGATTTTGAACTAGTTTAAGATTTAGTAATTACTAGCGATTGGCGCATGACACGATCGTGAGTGAAGTTATTCACAAGTGATCGTGAGTAATAATTACTATACCAAAGTAATTCGCGCGTGATCGTGAGAATATATAATTCGTACGTGAGCGTGAGTAAGAATATATAACCCGTGCATGATTCGTGTGTGAGTTTATTTTTTGCATCATATGTTTTTAGAAATTTTTACTGTTTTGCGTGAGAATTTTCTGATTGTGAGTAAGTTTTTAATATACTCATGTCTGCGTGAGTAAGACACGAAATGCTCGTGCGTAAGTAATTTGTTTTTGTTTAGGAGCGTGAGTCAAAATGGCTAACGCGCCCATAAAATTAACAATACTGAAGCTTTAATATGGAATTCTCTATACTATAACGCACACTTGACTGATCTCTTATATCTTGGTTGTATATCACAATCCTATTAAGTTAAAAATTTCAGTGTTGTTAACCTTATTTTAAAATTACAAAAAACAAATAAAAATTTGTTCATGTTTCATGCACTGTCATGGTAAATCTGGATAAAAGTAATGGAAGATTTATCGAAATTATAGGATATCCAGTAGACCTGGGGGTTAATCATTACATTTTGTAATTAATTACACATGCATTTACACAATTACATGTAATTGTAATTGAAAAAAACTCAATTACAATTACAAATTATTTGTAATTACAATTACAAATTATTTGTAATTGTAATTCAAAAAAGAACAATTACAAGTAATTTGTAATTTGAAAAATGTCAATTACATTTTTTGGGAAAATAAATAATGACAAAAAGCACAAGTTAGGCACAAGTTAGGGGTAAGCCCAACATGACGTATTCTTTTTATACGCATCCATGGCTATGCAACCTATCCCAGTCAGATTTTTCTACAAAATTTTAACAAAAAACACTTTTTACTTGTAATTTCAATTACAAATTACAAGTAATTGTAATTGAAATCCCTCAGGTCTGATCTCCAGATATTGTATATCTTTTTTTATTTAAAAATATAATTTTGTATAGTGTTTGATATGGTCATATATATTATGGTAAAAATATAGGGTCAATATTTAGGTATAATTGTATCAAACTATGTCCACTTTTATAACATTTTATATAATTTTATACAAAAAGATATAGTTTTATGTAATTGGATGAGGACAAAATTCGGATACAATTGTATCAAATTGCATAAAATTGTATCAAATTGTACCAAATTGTATACAATTGTATACAATTTGATACAATATGATGCAATAAGACGTTCTCATTTTTCGGATATAATTATATCTAATTACATAAAAGATTATATATAATTAAATATAACTTTATATGGCTCCATATCATTTTTTTTTACTTGGGTACAGATATATTTGAAATAATACTAAGTGAATACTATTATAACTAAGATTTTTACAATATGCAATGAAAAATTATAGAAGAACATTGCTTATTTATTTAGTTATTTTATTAAAAAAATTATAGTCTACAAGGTAAAAAAAAAAAGAAAAAGTATGTGATTATTCGGTTAGCCACCAAAATTTATTTATATTTACGTTTGGACGTGTATTTTTATCTCTACTGAAAATATCTTTGCTAAATCTGCTATTTTCTCTTGTTAATTGATTATCATATATATTCTTGACATTTGGCCTCCTATGGATATGGTAAAGTATGGGGGTACCACTATTGTTCTGGATATATCCTTTTCTATCGAGGTATATGAAAGCTTCTGGGGGCACGTACCCACTAATTAAGCAAGAAACTATATAGTCTTCACTACAATAATATGCAGCTAATATCATATTATTCGTGTCACATTCAGTGCATTTTATAATATGATTTCTTATCAGATGAATTATGAAATTATCAATTCTATTTATTTTCGCGACTTCGTACAATTTTAGATTTGATACATATTTGGTATAATTGCTGCTATGAGTTCGGTAGAGCGACAAACAGGCCCTTATACATCTGCGTTCAAAAACACGATATTTTTCCATATAGGATGGAGATATATTGAACCATATTAGATATCCATATGTCAATATAGGTCGAATTAAAGTTTGATATAGCATTATTTTTATCCTGGGTAACAGGTAGTTTGAATAAAAAAATTTCCTATACATAAAAAACCTGGGCAACTATTTATTATCAGTATAGTATCAGCAAAGCTTATATTTAGAAACAGAAAAATTGTTGAAAGCAAAATAAAATGAAAAGGAAACAAGCGCTAAATATATTTGATTAAAAAAATTTCAGATATGCTTTGATTTTCTTTAATTTTGTTTGTTTATTTTTATTTAAATTTTGAATAAAAAAGAAAAGTGTCAGTTTACTGAACAAAGTGCTAGCTAGTGATAACTATGTCGTTGTACCTTTTTTTTAGTGACGTCATAGCACTGCATCCAAGAATTTGTCAGTGGTTATTTTAAGCATCAATTAATTAAAGTATTTTAAACTTTTAAAATGTATCAATACTTTTTTCTAAAAATTATATTCCGTAATGGGGAATTGAACCAGCAACCCTCTACAGGCTTTGACTTGTAAAATCATCTCTTAGCGAAATAAACCACTTTTATTTTATTCACTTTATAAATTTTTATAAAGTTTTATCAGCTTTAATACAGGGTGGCCCAAAACTACCTAAGGGGTTTGAATTCCTTATAACTATTGTATTATAATTTTTGTTATATTTTTTTCAGTATTTTGCAAAGAAGACTTGGGGAATTTAAAATGGAACAGTACACAATTGAACAATGTGCCCAAATCGTTTCCGGCAAAAAGCAGAAGAAATCATGATGTTATTCATAATTTAATTATGAGCGACGAAGCCCATTTCAAATTAAATGGGTTCGTTAATAAGCAAAATTGCAGAATATGGGCTACGGAAAATCCCAGAGTAGTTCAACAGCGACAATTACACCCACTTAAGTGCGGGGATATGAAGAGTGGGGCCTAAGGGATCACATGAGGATCGCCGGGAGCTCTATAGACGACCTAATGTTAAGGTTCGCGAATAGTATGATCCCGGAGCAGATTTTCGTCAAACATTTTGATATTATGGTATTGGACAAGGCCATGTGGGTCAGCCGAATGGAGACACGGCAGGTGTCTTCCGACCGGGTTCCAGCGTCCTCAATATATGGGCATCCATTTTTCAGGCGGATATTTTCATCATTTGTATATGTATGAGGGAGTGCCTGCGGAGGGGCATGGTTATATCCCGCATCTACATTCTTTCTGACAGCCAGGCTGCTTTAGGGCTCTAGGGCCTGCAAGGCATTATCTAGACTGATCATGGAATGCATACGGACTCTCAATGAACTGTAGGAGCAACTCCGTTACACTGGCGTAGATTCCTGGTCATGAGGGGCACGATGGTAACGAAAGGGCTGATTGTTTAGCCTATTGTTGAGCCCGTAGACCCTTCATCATCCCGGAACAATTCTGTGGAATATGCACCGGGCACGTTAGGGAGAAGCTAAGGTTGTGGAGGGAGAGTGAGTTTTCTGGGCATTGGGAAACTGCTCGCAAACTGATGTTTGCAGGTTTTGTGAGCAGGAGAGTGAGACATCGGAGCATGTTTTCTGCGAATGTCCGAAGAATATGCGCCGGGCACGTTAGGGAGAAGCTAAGGTTGTGGAGGGAGAGTGAGTTTTCTAGGCATTGGGAAACTGCTCGCAAACTGATGTTGGCAGGTTTTGTGAGCAGGAGAGTGAGACATCGGAGCATGTTTTCTGCGAATGTCCGAAGATTTAGGTTTCTGGGTGAACGTTTTTTGTCGCCTTCTAACATTTGGGATAATTCTCCTAATACGATTATTGGCTTTATTGGTAGATTAAACCTCTAGGGAGCAGCACAAAATACCTAGGCAGCACAAAACACCTGTATTAATCGCGGTCAAAGAATACCTATATTAATCGCGGTTAAAGAAAAGTGAACACTGCAATTGCATTTTAATTATCTGCAATTGCAGTTATTTTTAACTGAAATTGTAGTTAGAATAACTGCAATATCAGTTATTCTTAAATGCATTTGCAGCGCACTTTTTTAACTGCAATTATAGTTAATTTTACTGACATAATTCATTTAGGGAGATAGACTACTTCTATTACCAGTTGGTATCATTCGAGATACAATCGGTAACCCCAAATGTACAGTGTAATTGTCAACGTTATTCAATCAATATCTAATTCAGATTTTTGAATTAATGTAAGTTAAACTTAACCATTATCTCACTTTGTTATATTTTAAATAATTTATTTAAAGTGGCTATAAATTATTAATTGATTTATGAAATGATTACAATTATAATGCGAATTGATTGGAAAAGGAACGATCTTTTTCAAGCTCTGTTTCTGACTTTTAAGAAAATTTTGATTTAACAGAAAAATTTGATTAGAGTAGCGTATCAGTCGCATATTTAGGACAATCGTAATTAATATTAGAATTAATTACTAAAGAATTTTCTAAAGCTCATTTATTGGAAAAAGAAAAAGAAGGAGAAGAGAAAATTTTTATTAAAAAATTTAACGGACACAAGGGAATTTACCAGACTGCCGTAGTTTCGTCTTTTTGAAAAGAATCCTCAGTGACTAAGTTTATTTTGACTCTGAGATTACATCTCTTTTATCGAAAAATTAAAAACTGACCCCTCAATTCATAAATGCTTTGTAAAGTTATAGCAGGTTTACAAAATGTCATTTTCATACAAAATTTGTTCAATAAACCTCCTATAATTTTACAAAGCGTTTATGAATTTAGGGGTTATTAGATATTTGGAGTTATTTGGCCTGAAGAAAAATATATTTTAGTTACATATATTTAATAATGTATTAAGCTAACTGTATTAGATTTTGAATTTAAATTGCTTTCTTCGTTTCGTTTTTTGACTTCGCTACCGAAAATTTACAAGTAAATTTCAAAAACGTTTCCAACAAAACCTGTTTCGAAATATATCCAATAATAAATTCAGTTGCAATAACTACTAATTTTTCTGTTGAAGAATATTTTGAAACAATAATAAAAATTTAGATTTTTATTATAGGCTGGGTGTTTGTAAAAAATTATTCTGGAAGTCGCAAGCGTGCAACTCAAAAGTCGATTGTGCCAAAAATGGCACTATTCTACCACTTATTCCAACAGTGTGTCATAGATTTATAAAGTCAGTGCCAAACTGCTTTGATCCATATACCATACTGTGTAGGGTGTAAACAATTTTTTTCCAATCCTGAGTTGGGGAACAGCAAATCATCATATGCTGAATGCATAATATAAAGTCCTAACATATACTGTCAGCAGTCACTTAAGTAACATTAACATGAATCAAGTGAAAAGGTCACCAACAACATTCTTTTTTTAGGCAAAAAGCTCAGCTTTACTCACATCCGTATCAATGTCTGTCAAAGTTTTTTTTTTGTTATAATTGTCTAAAGTCCTTTAATAAAATCTAAATGTATATATAAACTGAAACATCCATGGGTAATTTAATTTTTTTTTATAAGAGAATATTTGATGAACTCTTAAAAGTTGTTTAAAATTTGTTTTCTACCGTCTGTCTACCTGGCTGGCTGCCGCCTGTAGTTATTGTGATTTTGTTTTATGGCATGGTCTACTATATTGTCATTTAATTGTCACTTTGATGGATTTGAAATGTTTGTTGTTGTTCTTTAGTTTGTTTACGGAATCCTTTTTTCTAAACTCCCTTTTTTCTTACTTGCCTTTCGTATCTTCATATCTTTTTACCTTATGTCTGTGTGTATCCCCATTCATTAATCTTAAGGATTAATTATGTGTAGTAACAGGAATATAGGAACAATTTTCTTTTTGTTAATGATGTCAATGGGTCTACCGCAATTGAGTGGCCAGCAGTAGTTAATTGATTAGATAATTGCTGTTTTAGTAGATAGATTCAAATTGACATTATTTGTTATGGGCCACGTTTGACATTTCTTTGGCATTTGGTGTTTGGTAATTAGTCAAATAAAGGTTTTACAAATAATTCACCTTTTTACAATTTTAAAACAGTGATAAAAATTAAAAATATATATAGAAGAGTTTAACATTATTTATTTCAAAACTGTTGCTACACAAAAAAGATTTTAATTCAGAATCCGCTATCAAGTTGTATGTAACTAGATAAATACACGAATGAAATTTATCAAACACGCATGTTCATTAGAGCGACTCACCTTACATGGACAGAAAAAAGTAAAAAAGTGCCCCCCTCAAAATAAACCTTGATTTGTTATATGATGATTCTCAAAATATTTCGGGTCTAGCAATGAGATCTCACGAGCTGGATGATTTAAAAAAAGTTGTTTTTTTAGTTTTTGTAAGAATTTTGCGTTTTAGCTGAAGACAACATACTCTATGTGAAAGGTTTTTTTGAGGGGCGTCCAGTGTTATACACTCTAATTAAATTCTGTTGAAATTTACCCAACTTATAGTAGGAAACTGAACTCCTACTATAAATTGGGTAAATTTACTCTATGTGCGTAATTGAAAAAAATACGCACATTGTGTTTAAGTTGGTGCACAAATAATTTGTAATTTTACATTGAAAGTGCGTAAAAATTAAATGAAATTTTTAAATTAGTGTATTAATTTACTAAATTTGTGTGTAAAAAAGCACGTTTCACGTGTAAATGTACGCATAAAATGAGTAAAAATCCACAAAAAATGCGCAAAAATCCACAGAAAGTGCGTAAAAATCCAATATAATGCGTACATTTACAACAGTTGTGCTAACTTTAAGCACCACCCTAAAATTTTTTTTAAATAAAATAACAAATTAATTTTTAGTACGTATTTTATTAATAATAATATCCGAGTCATTCTCTCATAATCGTTTATGTCCAAATTAGTCGTTTTGGGATCTTAAGGCATTTGTATAAAATTCATATAAAAATTTGTTATAACTATTGAATGGGTGCGATGACTCCTGCTCAACAAAATGCCTTCTTTGAAAGGGAGGCAGTAACCGTCAACAATAACGGGAAAAAACGCCTTAAGAGAGATATAGCCTACGCAGGAACAACTGAGTGCAATGACTCCTGCTTAACAAAATGCTTTTTTGCAAGTTAGGCAGTACTCAATGAATACTGACTTTGTTGAGCAGGAGTCATTGCACCCAGTTGTTTTACCAAGGCCGTATCTCTCTTACGGCATTTTCTCCCGTTATTGTTGGCGGTTGTTGGTTGACTGCCTCCCTTGTAAAGAAGGCATTTTGTTGAGCAGGAGTCATTGCACCCAGTTGTTCCTGCGTAGGCCGTGTCTCTCTTACGGCGTTTTCAATTTTGAAATGAGGTTTAGACTACCACATGCATTAGCAATAATTACCAAAAACAATTTCATGCTTATGTTGCTATTTCCAGACTCTAATGTGTTTGTGGAAATGTTGTAATTCACAAAAAATAATCCGTTTTCGCTTTTGCTTTTTATTATTTATAATTTTTTTTAAATTTTTTCCAATTTTAAATGTCAGAATATTTATTACTATTATTGGATAGTATATTTACCAACTTTGTGCGTAAAAATTTTATTTAACAAAACAATAGTAATTTTAGGCACAATGTGTTTATTTATAAGCACATAATGTCTAAAAATACTTTGTGTGTGTATTATTGCGTATGAAAGTGTGTATGAAAAAAGTTTACGCATTTTTTGTTTATATTTACCGAATTTTCGTAAAATTAAACAAAATTTTACCCATTTTATAGTAGTAAATTTACAAACATTTTTTAGAGTGTATATAACATGTTCAAGCATATCCAGACATGTCCTATTTTCAAGGATATTCTATACACTGATAATAATCCATGCATAAAATTACGAAAAAAAGTCAAAATAACAAAAAAATTCGTAAAATATACAAAAAATGGTTTATTTTACGAAAGTTTTTGTTGTTTTGACATGAATACCCCAATTTTGAGATGAACTTGAATAATATTAAATGTCGATCTATATCAAATGAGATATGATATTTTACAACAAATAGAGAAGAAACTTATGGAAAAAACTTTCCTAGAACCAATGGTTGACATTTTCAAGTACTACCAAGCACTAAGTATCATCACATTGTCTTTATGGGGTTCTCTCTAGGTTATAATGTAGATTTAAGTTTTTGTATTTATATAAACCTCCAAGTAAATAATGAAATGAAAAAAAAACCAAACATTTTTACTAATGTATCAATGAAAATCACATGCTATTATTTTCCTATTGCTTTAACTAAAGATCCTTTAGTTGTAAAGCAAAATTTTGTATGTTGTATTTAACATTCAAGCTTTTAATTCTATTTATAGTCATTAGAACGAAAGCAAATAACTTTTACAACGATTACTTGCATAGGCGTACCTAGACCACTTTTCTGGGGTGGGCAAAGGACCCATTTACATTCGGCTGTTTATTTGCCAATTCTCAGACTCTTAGGTCGAGTTTTTCGGATGTCAGTTAAACTTAGTTAGTAAAACCGTAAACGAATCATGTAAGTCATTTCCAAGTTTATTAACAAAAATTTGACGGAACTTTTCTCAATTAGAATTTTGGTAGTTATTGAAATAAAACCAAATAAACCGAATTTTAGTAGGTGTATTCCAGTTACCAACTGCGTTAAACTAAGTTTAAAGATAATATAAATCCTAAAAACTGGGCCTTAATCTTTAAAAACACTTTCGACATTATACTTAAAATTATTTAATAAAAAAAATACTTTTAAAAATGATAAAATTTTCATAATCACCTCCATTTTTTTAGAGAAAACTTTGAAAAAAGCATCTATTTCTTAAGAAAACCTCTTACAAGGAATGTATTCCATGCTGTACTCTCAGATTAGTATGAAATTTAGATATTTGATAGAGAAAAGAAATTTAATGTCTCATATTTTCGTACACCTCTGACGAACCCATCCCAACCCCATATTTTAAACACTAAAATAACCGAAGTGGTCAAAAATATTGAGATGTTCATTTTAGATTTTTTGCCACTACAACATATTGAAATTTTATCAAAATACAAGTGTTTAGTGTGAAGTAACTTCCCTTTGAAATATTAACTAATTATTCCTTTAAAAAATTTTTAATTCTAAGATATTTTTCTCAACAAAATAGATTCTGATACATTTTTCTATTCAAAATTCTTTTCCATTTTCGTATCAACTGCCTTCAGAAGCTTATTGAATAACTCTGTGATTCCAATAAATTTTCTTAAAGAAAAACTCTTAGGGTCAGTTTTATATTATTATTTTTCCAGGAAACCAGTAGACATTTTCCCAACCAAAAATACGAGATTAAATGATATTAAAAAAAAATATTGTGATACTTTTTGCCATCAAAATGATAGATAAAAGAATTTATAGGTAGATTTTTTTTAAATTCTGGGGTGGGCAAAAACAGTCTAGGGTGGGCTTTGCCCACCCCAGACCGGCCTAAGTCCGCCAATGATTACTTGTTATTTTTGTATTACACCCTAGCCCTTCATGCGTTATTAATGACTAGCATGCTGAAATTAAGGAATATTACTTAAGCTCCGTTTACATTATCATACAAGTGCTTATACTTTTCATCACACAAGGATGACAAAAAGTATGCTGAAATTGTCTGGTTGTCAAAAAAGTATAAAAGAAAATCTTTTTAGTGTTCAGACTATTATCGACATACACAAAAAATAAAATAAAACAGTTAAAATTTCTTCTATTAATACTTTTTTCACCATTAGTTGTTTTTAATCTTTGTTTACATTTATTTGTGAATAACCAGAGCTTTGAAGAATTAATTCTTTTTTGAATGAATTCACAACCAATCGAATTCAATTTTCTCTAGAATTGAAAGAATTCCTTTTCTTAAGTAATTCACTGAATTCGTTCAACTGAATGCGTTTATCAAACAATAAATTCAAAGAATTAATTGCATTGCAATAGTTCTCTTTATTAAATCAAATGAATTAATTCACTGGTGAACGCGTTCAATTTTATAAATCGAACGAAAAAAAAAAACAGAATTCGTTCAATTTCATTTTCGTTCAGTGCATTAAAAAAAATAAAATTACATTCAGTGAATTAAAAAAAAAATAAAATTACGTTCAGTGAATTAAAAAAAATAAAATTACGTTTAGTGAATTAAAAAAAATTAAATTAAGTTCAGTGAATTAAAAAAGATAAAAAGTACGTCCACTGAATCGAAAAAAAAATTACGTTCACTTAATCGAAAAACAAAAATTAAGTTCGCTGAATTCAAAGCCTGTTTTCTGCCGTTCAGTAGAAGAAAACATTGTATTGTAAAAACGTATAAATGAAATACGTCATAGTCAAGCATCAATATTTTACTGGGAAGCATAAGTTTGAAAAATTAATGGTTATATTTTTACCAAATTCATCTATATCTGTAAAGTTTTTATTTTTAATAGTAAAAGGCTTTATTTTTTAATCATGTAGGTTGATAAAGTGCATCGGGTTTCTCTAACACTTAATATATATATGAATTTGTTTATTTTTATAGCAAACGCTGTAAAATTGCTTAGTTGCAAATTTTATTTGTAAATAAATGTTTTCTTCTACTGAACGGCAGAAAATAGGCTTTGAGTTCAATAAACGTATTTTTTGTTTTTTTAATTCAGTGAACATATTTTTTTTAATTCACTGAACGTAATTTTATTTTTTTTTAATTCACTGAACGAAAATGAAATTGAACGAATTCAGTGGTGAATTAATTCAGTAAGGAATTAATTAATTTCCGTTCGATTTATAAAATTGAACTCGTTCACCAGTGAATTAATTCATTTGATTTAATAAAAAGAACTATAGCAATTGAATTAATTCGTAATAAAATAAATCGAACGAAAACAAATATGAATTAATTCCATTCAATGCTTTGTGAATTAATCCATCGAATTTTTAATTCAGAATTGAAAAATTGAATTAAGGAATTAATTCTTCAAAGCTCTGTGAATAACACAACACTTGTGTTGAGACAAGTGGTAACTTTATGAAATATTTCAAAAAATAAATCTTTCCAAAAAGTTTGACCGCTTTTTAAAATATGTGCATCCATTTTGACATGTGTGTAACCATACTTGGGATTTTTTCATTGGCATTGAAATTTCATTAGTTGACTAATGCTAATAGCAAAAAAATTTCATTTCCATTTAATGGTACTGAAATTTTCTGGCATTAGAATTTGTAATACTAATGCTAATGAAATCGCACTAATGCCTTAAAAACTATGAACAATTGAGTAAAAAAAAGCATTTGTTTACAAAAAAAAGGGGGATGGATAGATTGCTTTTTTTTCAACTAGCCACCGAACTTTGTTCTATGAAATGGGTGTTATAGTCCCTAGATTATAAATTTAAAAAACCGCACTTAAAAAATTGCAAAATAATAGCGGAACGCGAAAAAATTCTTTATGGTACAAAAATTTAATTAAAAAACTTAATCAGCGATTTTGATTCTGCAAACAAATATACTGATGTAAGAATTTTCCTTTTGGACATTTTTTTTTCCGCGACTTTTTTCGCGATTTCTTTTTTCAATTAATCACCGAACTTTGTTCAATGAATTGGGTATTATAGTCCCTAGATTATAAATTTAAAAAAACCACACTAAAAAAATTGCAAAATAATCGCGGAACGCGAAAAAAGGCTTTATGGTACAAAATTTTAATTAAAAAACTTAATCAGCGATTTTTATTCTGCAAACAAACATACTGATGTAAGAATTTTCCTTTTTGTAAATTTTCTTTCCGCGGCTTTTTTCGCGATTCCTTTTTTCAATTAATCACAGAACTTTGTTCTATGAATTGGGTATTATAGTCCCTAGATTATAAATTTTAAAAAACCACACTTAAAAAATTGCAAAATAATCGCGAAACGCGAAAAAAGATTTTATGGTACAACAATTGAATTAAAAAACTTAATCAGCGATTTTTATTCTACAAACATACATACTGATGTAAGAATTTTCCTTTTTGCAAATTTTTTTCAGCGACTTTTTTCGCGATTTCTTTTTTCAATTAATCACAGAACTTTGTTCTATGAATTGGGTATTATTGTCCCTAGATTATATATTTAACAAAACCGCTCTTAAAAAATTGTAAAATAATCGTGAAACGCGAAAAAAGATTTTATGCTACAAAAATTTAATTAAAAAACTTAATCAGCGATTTTCATTCTACGAACAAATTTACTGATGTAAGAATTTTCCTTTTTGCAAAATTTCTTTTGCGCGGTATTTTTTGCAACTAGCCACCGAACTTAATTCTATGAATTGGGCTTATAGACCCTAGGTTATGATTCTAAATAACCACAAGTAATAAATTGCAAAATAATCGCAGAACGCGAAAAAAGGCTTTATGGCACAAAAATATATAAAAAACTTAATCAGCGATTAACAATTTACAAACAAAAATGCAACTTTTGTACCATAAAGACTTTTTTCGCGTTCCGCGATTATTTTGCAATTTTTTAAGTGTGGTTTTTTAAAATCTATAATCTAGGGACTATAATACCCAATTCATAGAACAAAGTTCTGTGATTAATTGAAAAAGAAATCGCGAAAAAAGTCGCGTAAAAAAAATTTACAAAAAGGAAAATTCTTACATCAGTATGTTTGTTTGCAGAATAAAAATCGCTGATTTAGTTTTTTAAAAAAACTTTTGTACCATAAAGTCTTTTTTTCGCGTTCCGCGGTTATTTTGCAATTTTTTAAGTGTGGTTTTTTAAAATTTATAATCTAGGGACTATAATACCCAATTCATAGAACAAAGTTCTGTGATTAATTGAAAAAAGAAATCGCGAAAAAAGTCGCGGAAAAAAATTTACAAAAAGGAAAATTCTTACATCGGTGTGTTTTTTTGCAGAATAAAAATCGCTGATTTAGTGTTTTAATTCAACTTTTGTACCATAAAGTCTTTTTTCGCGTTCCGCGGTTATTTTGCAATTTTTTAAGTATGGTTTTTTAAAATTTATAATCTAGGGACTATAATACCCAATTCATAGAACAAAGTTCTGTGATTAATTGAAAAAAGAAATCGCGAAAAAAGTCGCGGAAAAAAAATTTACAAAAAGGAAAATTCTTACATCAGTATGTTTGTTTGCAGGATAAAAATCGCTGATTTAGTTTTTTAATTCAACTTTTGTACCATAAAGTCTTTTTTTGAGTTCCGCCATTATTTTGCAATTTTTTAAGTGTGGTTTTTGTAAAATTAGAATCTGGTTACTATAATACCCATAACTCATACCAAAGACTGGTGGTTAGTTTGAAAAAAAAAGTTTGCGAAAATAATTTTGCAAAAATAAGAATTCTTGCATCAATATATTTCTTTGCACAATGTAAATCGCTGATTTAGTGTTTTATTTAATTTTTTATACCACAAAACCCTTTTCGCATTCCGCATTTGCAAGCTCAGAAATGAATTTGAAATCTATAAAATGACGTTTACAAATGCCAATTCTTTCTTATAATTGAAGCATTAGTAATCGTAATGAATTTACTATACAATCGGCATTAGTAATGAAATCGATATATTTCAAAGCATTAGCATTAGTCCAAGTAATAATAATGCCAAAAATTTCATTAGCATTAGTTTCAATTTAATGGTAATGAAATCACCAATTTCCAAATAATTAATTAGTCTCATGTATGTGTGTAACGAACTGTGTTCACACTATTATACATTTTCTTTATACAACACCTTTCTGACATGTATAACACACTTGTGTGAAAATCTAAACGGGGCTTTAACAGTGACTGGACTGTATCTCGTCTGTGGAGTGTTATACCATAGATTTTTAGTTGGTCTGCAGATTGTTACATTGAGTGTTATTTTTATTCGGTATAATTAATTATAATTTAGTGAAATTTGGAAAATACTGAACATTTTAATAAAAACTGTTTATTTTTTAAAATTCTGAATGAGTTTTGAATTTTTTGTTTAATACAAAACTGAATTCATCTAAAAAAATCCGTTTTTTTTTGTTGTTTTTATAAAGAAAAACATCCAGAAAGTTTCAAACTGTTGATTTTGGAGAAAATATCGTGTTCCCTGACTATTATACAGTGGTGGAAAATATAATAGAAACGGTTTAAGATTTTTCTCGTTGCCTTATTTTTAAAGCTCAAAATGGTGGCTAAATTCACCCCGAAAGGAGAGGAGATGGTTCAGAAAAATGTGCAGAATTTTAGCGAAATATTCTTTTTTATTTTATTACTTGTTTTAAGTGGGCGTGGCTTTTAAAGAAAAATTAGCAATATCGAACTTTTATCAAATTACATAGTACAATTTAGCGAGTACTGATTGCTTCTGCCTTGCAGTGCCTTAAACATGACCAAATTTTTCTTTGTTTTTAGCGATTTTAAAGGAAAGTTAATACGTACGTAGTTTGATATTATGTCGTTAAAAACTTAAAACATCTGACGGATCACTCGATGAATATTGATCACAAAGGCCAGTCGTGACTACGATCGAAGAACTGATCGCATTTTTTAGTTCATTGACAACAAATTTTTGAATGCACATAATAAATTTATTCAAACAACTTATCCTTTTTTAAATTATATACAGTAATTTTGACTTAGCTGCAAAACCAACTTTTGCAAGAATTTTTGTGCAGGTAAGCCAAAAACGCAGCTATATCAAATCGTTTACCTGCCTTAATGTGAAGGTATACCAATACAGACTGAAAACCAACAAAACAAATGAAGCTAATGATGACAACTTTGTGCTTTGCACCAGATCTTGAGATTTGTATGGTTAAAAAACGACTAAAGTAGGATATTTTGTCACAAACAAAGTTGAAAACACATTTATTTTATGTGTGTTTTTTTTTTTAGAATTGAAAAATAAAGCAAAACACAAGAGGCAGCTAGCGGTGATCTTTTTTATGAAAATAATGTAAAACTGCCAAAAATATGAGGCAGTTATCTTAAATCCGCAGGTACAAAATGCGCACTTAAAGAAGACAATTGCGTACATAATTTTGTAAAATAGAAACGAAACCAAAATTTTGTGCAGTTATAGCAAATGTGCACTTAAGAAAAAGGCATTTAAATCAAAACTACTGTATGACTCGGATTTATAGTAAAAGGCCCTAATTGGATTATTATTGATTTATTAATTTTGGCAAAATTTGGAACTTGTAAAATCTTTTAATAAACGCTTTTATATTTTTGCATGAATATTTTGCATGCGTGGAAAACCAATCACTGTTGGGTTCGTGAACACCGGAGAATAGGTAGTAATGATATTGCGGGCGGTTTGGCAAGACGGCGGGACCAGCTAACTGGCTAAAGGGTTGAGTCGGTATCGGAAAATTAGAAATTATGTGGAGATCCAACGATCCTTAAGCTAAGGAACTTTTGCTATTCTTAACCAAAAGCGTTTCTGTTGTATCGAGGGATAAGTAGACGGAGAAGCATACCATGTGACAATTTCCGTCTCTTGCGAACTCCAAGGCCAGTTGCTTGGGAGATTCTCTATTCCGAGATCTGGAGGAAATCTGTGGAATCGATTCCTTGAGATTTCTGGCTTTTGCTAAGAGAGTGTGGGCTACTCTGAGTGTAATAAATTCTGTTTGACCCATAGATTACATAGATCTCTTACTTTTTGACACTTGCTCACTGCACGTAACTCATGAGAATGTGTTGGACATACGTTCTATACCTATACAAAAAATATTTGAATGTGTGTGAAAAAATGTGTTTGTTGACAAAAGATCGTTTCTCACCTGCACACATAATAATCCATGCATAGAAATACGAAATAAATGTCAAAACAACAAAAACTTTCGTAAAATAAACCATTTTTCGTATATTTTACAATTTTTTTTGTTATTTTGACATTTTTTCGTATTTTTATGCATGGATTATTATGTGTGTGGCAACTCTTGGGACACACACTGATAGAATTTTCGTTCATACTATTAATGAATCGATTTCATTAATCTGAATTCATTGAGTTAATGAAAAAGTTTCATTGAATTAATGAAAAATTCATTAATTACATGAATTTTTTAATTATATATTTTCAACTAACCCGTAAGATATGCTATAATTTTTATAAGGGTTTTGAATTTGCTAATTACTAAAATAGATATATGTTCCAGTAATGAACGCTAGGGTTGCAAACTGAAATTATTTAAATATAAAAGTCCAAATAATTACATCATTTTATTATGGCTATTTAGATGAAACGGTAACGCGGTAATGTTTACATTCTGGTGATTGCGGGTTCAAGTGGAGTTTAGAGAGATGTCAAAAACGTTATAAAAACAAAAAAGAAATATATGTACAAATAAAAAGAAAAATTAATAAAATAAAAATAAACAATAAATAAAAAAATAACGTAAAAAAAATTTATTTTTTTCAATTAGTTTTCATTTAATGAATACGTTTCATTGGTTTAATCAACGCGTTCTTTGGGGACTTTTCAATGAAAAAAATCATTGGATCAATGAACAAATTCATTAATACTATGCACAAAATTCTATCAGTGCAATGGTCTATAACACAGTACAACTCTAAAAATGCATCGGGCATGCGACATATTAATTTTGATAGATTTTAGGATAAATATCATGAATGTGAACACCAAATTTAAAAATTAGATCTAGTTTTTGAAATATTCGCAAATTTAACTTTTCACGAACAGTCGTTAAAATTTCTTATTTATTCGTATACCTGATTATACCAAGGATAATTTTTAACATGGTTTAAAAGTATAGACTTTGGGCTTTCAGAACCATATTAACTTATTTTGTTGGGTAAAGGATCTAGGATATAATTGCAATTAAAATGAAAACTTCACTAATTTTCCTATTTTGCAAATTTGGTTAACATCTTAAAATTTTAACTACATAAAACTTGTCCAAAAAACTAGTCTTGAGCTTTTGATATGAGCACGAGTAGTAAATGTATTCCATACAATATGATGGGTTCATACTAGGGAATGCATCCCGGGATTTCCCGTCCCGGGATTCCCGGGAAATTAAGCATTTGTCAGTTCCCGCATTCCCGGGAATCCCGAGATTTCAAAACTTGCAAATTAAAATAATAAAGTCAATTATTTAAAATTTTCTTATGCAAATTGTCCAACCTTTTAAAAATAGTAAAAAGTTTACATTAAGCTTGTTCGCTCACTTACTACAATTTGCTACCTTTACCACAACTGGAAAAATTCACAAAGTAACCAAAACAGCGATTGAGTAAAAGCAGTAAGATTTTCGAGTAAAACATACTGATTAATTTGTGTACTTGATCGAACATTTTAAGTTTCTTTTAGTGCCTCTTAAAACCACTCAAATGGCGTTTGTATAAAATATTTTGAATTGGATTTATTTTGTACAGAAATAAAGAAAATTTGTCCATTAATTTTTAAAAATTTCCAAGTAAGTTAAAATTCGTTCCTGTTTTAATTTTTTTTATTTATTTTTTTTTTTCTGCGGACAAGTTTTTCAGTCTAAACATTAGTTTTATGGCGTTTTCTTTTCTGGAAAAAAATGTTGCCTTGTTAAAAGGCAACATTTTAAAAATGTTGCCCTCACCCCATTAAAATGTTACATTTTTTCAGTCAGAATAGAACTAGATCTAGTCTGATTTGCAAATTTAATGTGTTTATAACTTTTGAGGAAGGTTTATTCTTCTTCTTAACCTCAAACCTACTAAATTAGAATTAATAAAAATACATATTAATGACAATATTAATTGTATTTGGTCTATAAGACGCGTTTGAAAAAACAACACTTTACTATAAAAAATAAACAATGCCCTGTTGGCTGTCCGTCTCCAATATACACAAATTGCCTGCACTTGTACGTACAAACCATACGTCAATGTGGCAATATTTGTGAAAAGGTGACACGGAGGAAATAAGAAGAAAAACAGAGAAAATCTGAAGTAGAATGTTTGTATATGTCTGTTTGATCACTTCTGAAATTATTCATATAGAGACAATCTGACAATAAAAATATAAACAATAATACAATTTAATGGAAGATCACTGATGAAGCCTGTCCATAAAAAGGCAGAAACTAGATCTAGTCTGATTTGCAAATTTAATGTGTTTATAACTTTTGAGGAAGGTTTATTCTTCTTCTTAACCTCAAACCTACTAAATTAGAATTAATAAAAATACATATTAATGACAATATTAATTGTATTTGGTCTATAAGACGCGTTTGAAAAAACAACACTTTACTATAAAAAATAAACAATGCCCTGTTGGCTGTCCGTCTCCAATATACACAAATTGCCTGCACTTGTACGTACAAACCATACGTCAATGTGGCAATATTTGTGAAAAGGTGACACGGAGGAAATAAGAAGAAAAACAGAGAAAATCTGAAGTAGAATGTTTGTATATGTCTGTTTGATCACTTCTGAAATTATTCATATAGAGACAATCTGACAATAAAAATATAAACAATAATACAATTTAATGGAAGATCACTGATGAAGCCTGTCCATAAAAAGGCAGAAACTAGATCTAGTCTGATTTGCAAATTTAATGTGTTTATAACTTTTGAGGAAGGTTTATTCTTCTTCTTAACCTCAAACCTACTAAATTAGAATTAATAAAAATACATATTAATGACAATATTAATTGTATTTGGTCTATAAGACGCGTTTGAAAAAACAACACTTTACTATAAAAAATAAACAATGCCCTGTTGGCTGTCCGTCTCCAATATACACAAATTGCCTGCACTTGTACGTACAAACCATACGTCAATGTGGCAATATTTGTGAAAAGGTGACACGGAGGAAATAAGAAGAAAAACAGAGAAAATCTGAAGTAGAATGTTTGTATATGTCTGTTTGATCACTTCTGAAATTATTCATATAGAGACAATCTGACAATAAAAATATAAACAATAATACAATTTAATGGAAGATCACTGATGAAGCCTGTCCATAAAAAGGCAGAAACTAGATCTAGTCTGATTTGCAAATTTAATGTGTTTATAACTTTTGAGGAAGGTTTATTCTTCTTCTTAACCTCAAACCTACTAAATTAGAATTAATAAAAATACATATTAATGACAATATTAATTGTATTTGGTCTATAAGACGCGTTTGAAAAAACAACACTTTACTATAAAAAATAAACAATGCCCTGTTGGCTGTCCGTCTCCAATATACACAAATTGCCTGCACTTGTACGTACAAACCATACGTCAATGTGGCAATATTTGTGAAAAGGTGACACGGAGGAAATAAGAAGAAAAACAGAGAAAATCTGAAGTAGAATGTTTGTATATGTCTGTTTGATCACTTCTGAAATTATTCATATAGAGACAATCTGACAATAAAAATATAAACAATAATACAATTTAATGGAAGATCACTGATGAAGCCTGTCCATAAAAAGGCAGAAACTAGATCTAGTCTGATTTGCAAATTTAATGTGTTTATAACTTTTGAGGAAGGTTTATTCTTCTTCTTAACCTCAAACCTACTAAATTAGAATTAATAAAAATACATATTAATGACAATATTAATTGTATTTGGTCTATAAGACGCGTTTGAAAAAACAACACTTTACTATAAAAAATAAAAAATGCCCTGTTGGCTGTCCGTCTCCAATATACACAAATTGCCTGCACTTGTACGTACAAACCATACGTCAATGTGGCAATATTTGTGAAAAGGTGACACGGAGGAAATAAGAAGAAAAACAGAGAAAATCTGAAGTAGAATGTTTGTATATGTCTGTTTGATCACTTCTGAAATTATTCATATAGAGACAATCTGACAATAAAAATATAAACAATAATACAATTTAATGGAAGATCACTGATGAAGCCTGTCCATAAAAAGGCAGAAACTAGATCTAGTCTGATTTGCAAATTTAATGTGTTTATAACTTTTGAGGAAGGTTTATTCTTCTTCTTAACCTCAAACCTACAATAAAATCACTGTTGCATTTTTCTAAACATATGTATGTGTATTGTATACTCGTATGCAATATTGTTTACGCAAACTATTACTAATTGTAGCCTAGTGGTTGTGATGCCTGCCTTTGACATGGGCTGGACGGGTTCAAATTCCAGACAAAGTAAAAAATAAATTTTTTTATGTATTTTCTTTTTTCAATTAAATTTTTTTTTTTTTCATATTTAAAGCAAATTGTATAATTTTTTATTTATTTTTAGCCTAAAAAATTGTTAAATACTAAATAACAGCAAAACTATAAAAATCTAATTAAAATTTTATAAAAACAAAAAAAAAAAACAAAAAAAAATATTTTGCTCCAACCGGGGTTTGAACCTGCGACCTACTGCATCAGAAGCCATGATAGCACCCCCTAGGCCACCAAGTTGTGAGTTAGCTGGCAAAAAACATTACAGTATATACACATGGCATTGACATAAAGAAAAAAACAGGGCAACACTCTACCCCGTAAATTTTTTGAGGGCGAAAAATGTTGCCTTTTTGCCCTTTATTTAGGCAACATTTTTAGAAAAGAACACCTAGCCCTCTTAGAATGTTACCCTTAATTTAGAAAAGAACACAAAAAAGGCAATTCAAAAGCAAAATGCAAAAAAAAGGCAACATTTTTTTCAGAAAAGAAAACGCCATTAGTTTATTAAATTTTTAAAAATATATAATTAGACTCATATAATTTATAATATAAAATTAATTTTTTCCCACTGCGAAAATTAAAAGAAAAACCACCTCAGCTTTTTCGCGATCATGAAAATTTGTGGTCTTTAAGACATTTTATTTATAAACATTTTTTAAATTAATATAAAATATTTTCTAATTTATTTCCCTTGCGGGATCCCGGGATCCCGGGAATTCAAGATAAATTTCCCGCTTTCCCGGGAAATCAAAAAGTGCGGGATGTTGCATTCCCTAGTTCATACGCGTGTCGTTAACATGTTTTATTTTCTGTTTGCCCTTTGCGACTTGTACACAGAGCTTTGAAGAATTAATTCCTTAATTCAATTTTTCAATTCTGAATAAAAAATTGGATGAATTAGTTCACAAAGCACCATATATTGTTACGAATTAATTCAATTGCTATAGTTCTTTTTATTAAATCAAATGAATTAATTCACTGGTGAACGCGTTCAATTTTATAAATCGAACGGAAAAAAGTGAATTAATTCCTTACTGAATTAATTAACCACTAAATTCGTTCAATTTCATTTTCGTTCAGTGAATTAAAAAAAAAATAAAATTACGTTCAGTGATTTAAAAAAAATAAAATTACGTTCAGTGAATTAAAAAAAAAATATGTTCATTAAACACAAAGCCTGTTTTCTGCCGTTCAATAGAAGAAAACATTTATTTACAAATAAGATTTGCAACTAAGCAATTTTACAGCGTTCGCTAGTAAAAATAAACAAATTACATATATATATTAAGTGTTAGAGAACTCCGATGGACTTTATCAACCTACATGATTAAAAAATAAAGCCTTTTACTATTAAAAATAAAAACTTTACAGATACGGATGAATTTGGAAAAAATATAACTATTAATTTTAAAAACTTATGCTTCCCAGTAAAATGTAGATGCTGGACTATGACGTATTTCATTTATACGTTTTTACAATACAATGTTTTCTTCTACTGAACGGCAGAAAACAGGCTTTGAATTCAGCGAACATAATTTTTGTTTTTCGATTAAATGAACGTAATTTTTTTTTTCAATTCAGTGAACGTATTTTTTTTATTTTTTAATTCACTGAACGTAATTTATTTTTTTTTAATTCACTGAACGTAATTTTAATTTTTTTTAATTAACTGAACGTAATTTTATTTTTTTTAATTCACTGAACGAAAATGAAATTGAACGAATTCTGTGGTGAATTAATTCAGTAATGAATTAATTCAGTAATTCAGTAAGAAATTAATTCACTTTTTTCCGTTCGATTTATAAAATTGAACACGTTCACGAGTGAATTAATTCATTTGATTTAATAAAGAGAACTATTGCAATGGAATTAATTGAACGTATTCAGTGAATTACTTAAGAAAAGGAATTCATTCAATTCTATAAAAAATTGAATATTCATTCAAAAAAGAATTAATTCTTCAAAGCTCTGCTTGTACACAATGTTTGGGTATAGGAGTTTGGGTCTTACTACCGTTTTAGTATTTCATCTGTTTACATTCTTATTTGGCATAAAAATATTTATATTGCATTTTATCGAAAAACATCAAATTTAGGGTAAAAAGCACAAAGCGATGCACCCGAGATATTCAATTTATGAACATACTAATATTATTTTTACGCATGCTCAATCTATCGGAAACTGCCGGTGGAGCAAACAAAAACCACTTTTGAATTAAATGGGTACTCTCTGGTTGAACATAGCTCTGTGGGATTCAATGGGAAGAAAATATTCATCTTCACCCCTTTTCAAAGAGGATAGTCATTGAAAGAAAAAGTGTAAGTTTTAATTTATTGAGTTTTATTAAGATCTAACCTATTTAAAATATCCCATAAGAGGACCCACTGCGATTTCACAAATCACAAATTTTTTATTAGTTCGTATGATCACTACCTATCTACAATATCTGAAATTATTTTGATGGTTGTTGAGAGTAAATATCGAAGTTTATGATCAATAGGTAATTTATCAATGCATTAACCCCAAAATTATTACACCACATAAAAAAATTAAACAATTTAGCGCGTGTTTATTAAACCGTATTCGAAATTTAATATAAACTACAAATCATAATGCCTTAAAATTGCCTTAAAATGCACCTGTTAAAAAGAAACTTAAATTGTGTGGTTTTTATAAAAAAACAATTACTGCCCACCACAAAAACAAAACCCATAATAACGAATGATTGAAATTTCAAAAACACTGTGTTGTAAAACAAAAATCGAAATCATTGAGGGATTAAGAATTAACTTCATAATCTGTACACACTTTGTTTTGACATTTAAGACGCCATGCCATTCATTATTTAGGCGAGCAGTGCACTCACTCTGTGTGTAACTATTTTGACTTGTTTATAGGGAAATTGAGAGAGGGATTATGTGGTTTTCAATTGTGAACACATTGTCATCATTAATTTCAACGCCTTTCAAGAAAAGCAGACCACAGCAATTTGATTGGCTTCATTATGACATGATAAACAAGAACTCATCAATGAATTTTAAAGGTAAATGTATCAGATACTTTTGTTACAAAGGCTTAAAAATTAAGAGGATGATTGATTTGTGTCAGCGCCTTTTCCACTTTCTGTTGATTATTTATTTTGAGTAATAAGGTGAGTGTCTGGCAGGATTTTTTGAAAATGATCCCTTTACACTGATAAAGCAAATGGGGACAGGTAGTAAATGTGTATTAATAGGTTCAATTTGTTGCATTGTTCTTTTGTAAGTTTTGTTATTTTTCATTACAGAATTTCTTACAATTTATGTATGTATGTCGATTGTTCCCATTAGAATTAATATTTAAATATTAAGATTTATAAAATCAGTGCATATTTCCCACTCTATAAAAGTGTTTAAAACATATAAATGCTTATCGTTTTAAGTCATCTCCATAGTGAAATTTGTGTACTACATTTGCTTAATGTCACTATTCCATCGGATGTTTGTTATCCATCATATAAATCATTACTTGAATTTCAATACCGTTCGTTTCTCAAGTACATATGTATATGTTTAAACTTGTTGGCATTTACTTTGGAATAATGAAGTTGGTTAATATCTACAAATTTTAACTACATAAAACTTGTCCAAAAAACTAGTCTTGAGCTTTTGATATGAGCACGAGTAGTAAATATATTCCATACCATATGATGGGTTCATACGCGTGCCGTTAACATGTTTTATTTTCTGTTTGCCCTTTACGACTTGTACACAGTGTTTGGATATAGGAGTTTGGGTCTTACTACCGTTTTACTATTTCGTCTGTAGTAGTGTAGCAGATGTGATAATAGCAGAGCTTTGAAATAGTTGATTAATTACTATTTTACAACACTGTACAATGGGATACATTAGACCAGCTTTTGCGAAAATTCGTCTAGAGCTCACAATTTTCAACGAATGTTAGCAAATTTTATTAAATTATTAAATTGCTATTCAACTTAAAGGTTATTGTATTTTACTGAAATCAGTGGTCACTATTTGATTTTATTTGTAATAATCAATTTAAATCTGAAATGGTTAATTTTTACTTCTGCTGCATCATCTGTATTAAGTATGTTCCGAACAGCAGTGAAACTTTTTTTGATTTATTTTTAATAATATTTTAATACATTTTTAAAAATTCCGTATCATATCATTAAGTTAAATAAAACTATTTTTAAAAGTAATTAACATAACGGAATGAAATTTTTTCTATGTAAAAAATGTTTTCATTTGCTTTTCCGAGCCACTCAAAATCAAACTGTCAGCAGTTTAGTCTCTTTATTAAGTTAGTACTCTCTGAGTAAGTTTAACATCTTGGGTTCTGACCAGTGTTGTCACAAACAAAAATTTTTTGTAACCAAAATATTTAAAAAAAGTTACCAAATGAGAAAAAAATAACCAAAATTTAAAGTTTTATAGTTTTTATATAAATATACTAAAATATTTATTATTTAAATTTAACTATTAACAAAACTTTTATTTTAGAGTTAACAAAACAAAAATAAAATTCTTTTACATATTTACATAATACTACGGTGGGTCTCATACTGTAGGTTTAACTTTAACTTAAATATTAAATAAAAGAAAATGTAAAAAAATTGTATACGAAACAACAACAAATTTTTGGGTTAACTATTAGTTAACTCCAAAACCTTCAGTATGAGACCCACCGTAATAACTAAAAAACTTAAATTTAATTTCATTCCAAATAGAGATCAACAAATAAGTTTCAGGTAAAAATCATCACTGTGTTATTTGAGGTATAAAAAAATTATTCTATAAGGTTAAAACATTTCTTTGGCAAACCACACATAGTGGGAATGATCTTTGATTTTGCACAATTCTTTTCATTGCATTATATTATTATTAATAGTGTTAAAATTAAAGTTATTTCGAAACTTTGTTTTATTAAAATAGGTTGTGAAAATTTTCTTTTGGCATCAGCTAAACTATACGGCAATGTCAGTGAATTTTGATCAAAATAAATTAGTTATTCAAAACATTTTTCATCCATTCCCTTTTTGTATTTAGATTCTTCATCCCAAAATTCAACTATATCCATGTCACTGTTTAATTCTGTAATGTTCAAAAATCTTAATAATTTCCATTGGGTTAAAATTTTTTCTTTATTACCGCTTGTTAGGTTTGGAAAAGATGATAATAAAGGCTTCAAAGTTATTTCTAAATTATTTAAAACTTAATTTGATGTTATTATGGCAAGATGTCTTTCTCGAAAATTCAAAGTATATTTTTTTATTTTTTTTATTTTCATATTTTTTAAGTTGGACAAGTTACTTTCATTCAAACATAGTTCAGCTTTACGGCCAATAAAAACATTTTCTACATTTAGTTAATTACATCAATTAATTTCGTCAAATAAATTAACCGTTTTTAATGAAATTAAACTTTAAATGTAATTACTTTTGGTAAAATTGCTCAAAACTAATTTAAAATTTTATTTCAATTAACCATAAACATATGGAAGACGCATTTCTTCCGATTGAAATTCTTTATTTTAGTTATTTATTATATCAAGAACATATGAGGGAAATAAAAATAAACCTTTAAGCTAGTATCGCCCACTAGTTAACCCAATTCACAAGCTTTTAGCGTTTACTTCGAAGTCGAACGATATAAAATAAAAATGCAAAGCAGGCCACTGCTCAGTTATACGATTGATTACATTACATAGTGCCAGTCACCGGGTACCAGAAATACCTAATATTTTATGTGGCTCTACAGTGCAATAATCTTGAAATTCTTTAAATCCAAGAACAAAAAGTTACAAATGTTCCTACAAAGAATTTCAATTTGAACGGGAAGAAGAACATAAATCTAAAAACACAGAAAAAAATTTTATATACTTGATTGCCAAAAAAGTTACCAAAATGAAAGAAAAGTTCACAAAAGTAAGGTTAAAAATAACCAAAACGGCTACACTGGTTCTGACTAAGAATATGTCATACCTATTTTTTGTAAAATACTATTGTAACAGCCGAATGCATAAAGTTTCTAAACAGTTTAATTAAATGTTTTTAGCCTAATTTGGCGGAAACAGTATGCATAATTCGATTAATAACGAACAATTTAGCAATCTGTTAAATAGGATAAAGCCTAAAATATGAGTAAGTGTTTCATAAATTTTGGAAAATAAAAGTCTCTGTTGAACCCATAGATAGTTTGCATTTAGACTTTTTTAATGATCATCCGCCCAAGAGTATGTAAAATCTAACATTTTGTAGCGAACAAACTAAAAAAATGTGAACAATTGCATCATTTAAGCCTTTTTTCATTACATTTTCTCAATTTGATGTACACATAAAATAAGAAATAAATTAAATAATATAGTGGTGTTGATTTAATGACATTTTATGAAAATTAATTATTTTGAATGAAGGGTATGTATTGTTGTAAATAAATGTTCTTTTTAGCTTGACTCTAGATCATAAATTAATATCACTTTCTGTTTAAATTATTTTTCAAATTAAAGAAAGATGCTACAATTTTCACAAGTAAATTACAAAGAATAAAAAATTTGAAAGAAATCGATAAGGCCAGCAAGACATTGTATCATCTTTCTTTAATTTGAAAAATAATTTAAACAGAAAGTGGTATTAATCAGGGGTATGGCATCACCCAAAAAATAAGTTATAAAAATATTGTTATCACTAGATGGCACTTTGGTCAAAAAATTTACAATTTTCTTTTTTTTATTTAAATTTAAATAATAACAAAATAAAATATAGGCTCAGCTGATACTAAATAGTTGCTCAGGTAATACTAAATTTCAGCGCCCTCTACCGGTGAGTAGTGTAAGTTTTGATTTCCTATCTCTATAATTAATAGTCTCTGATATTAATTTATGATCTAGAGTCAAACTAAAAAGAACATTCATTTAATTAATTATTTTGTCAAAAATTTTACAGAATTTGGCTGTTTCCACCAATTTTGCATAAGTTTCTGAAAAGTGTCAATACAATTTCATTAGACTATATTTATCTTTATTTTTGTTTTAATAATATTTAACCCTTAGTGGCCTGGGACAAAAAGGGCCCATGAAGCTTAATTTAAATTGTGACTGCAGGTTTGTAGAATTTTAAAATAGCTTGGAACTTGTTTTCTACTTGATAAAAAAAATACTATTGTATGTTATATGATATTTTTAGAGCCAATAATGACGCAAACAGTTACTAGGAAATTTTACAGGATAACTCATTTTAGGGGAACTTTCAGATTTTAATTTAATCTAGATCTGTGATAGAGGGAAGTAAAGTAATAAGCATTCCCAATCGAATACTATATCGAAAAATCCCATCTTTGGTCATACCTGGGACTAGGTTAGCAAAATACAAGAGAGACACAAATTTAGAGGGCAGTTAGAAATGTTCTTTACCTAACATTGAAAAACAAGAGCTAGATTTTTAAAATTATTTTATTTGAATGTTTTTTTAGTTTGAGTCTAGATCATAAATTAATATCACTTTCTGTTTAAATTATTTTTTAAATTAAAGAAAGATGAAACAATTTTCAAAATTTTTTATTCTTTGTAATTGTAACAAAGAATACAATTTTTTTTTATTATTTGCAATTTAATTACTTGCGAAAATTGTATCATCTTTCTTTAATTTGAAAAATAATTTAAACAGAAAGTGATATTAATTTATGATCTAGAGTCAAAGTAAAAAAACATTCATTTACCAAATAAAAATACAAACTATGTACCGCTCAATTATTTTATTTTTCATTATAATCTCCTGAAACTTCAATACACTTTGTCCAACGTTTTTCTATCAATTCTACCCCTTGATTAAAATAATTTTCCTGAAGCTTCCCAAAATATTCGTTTACAGCTGTCATTAAATCTTCATTCGAGGTAAAACGTTTGCCGGCAAAGAATTTTTTTAGCTTTCGTAACAGGTAGAACTCAGAGGGTGCTAAATCAGGAGAATAAGGTGGGTGGTCAAGCAACTCGTTGAAGTTTGGCATTATTAAGACACTCTTGTAGGATGGTGCGTTGTCTTGATGAAAAATTATTTTTTTGTGTTCTAAACCAGGTCGTTTTTCTCGAATTTTGAAATTCAGTTGATCCAAAAGGTTACAATAATATTCCGAATTTATTGTTTTATCTTTTTGAAGATAGTCTATCAATAAAATACCTTTGTAATCCCAGAAAACCGTTGCCATGATCTTACCAGCCGCTTGAACTGTTTTTGCTTTCTTTGGTGCACTTCCACCAGCTTCAGTCCATTGTTTGGATCGTTCTTTTGTCTCTGGTGTATAGTGATTGATCCATGTTTCATCAACGCATACAATCCATTTTATTTCGTTTAAATCGATCCAAACAAGCTTGAGAAATTTTCATTCGAATGCGTTTTTGGTCAACTGCTAACAAATGCGGCACCCATCTTGCAGAAAGCTCTTTCATCTCTAATTCTTGATGCAAAATAAAATGTACTCGATCATTTGAGATGCCTATGGTATTTCCTATTTCACGCACTTTCACTCATCGATCGTCTAATACCATATCACTGATTTTAGCTATGATTTCTTGCGTTGTTGCAGTTTTTGTACGTCCACTTCGTGGTTCATCTTCAATGCTTGTATGACCACGTTTAAATTCAGCAACCCAATTTTATACTGTTGCATATGAAGGAGCATTTTCACCTAACACATTCATTATGAATTTCTTGTCCCGATAAACT
Organism: Leucophora obtusa; assembly: GCA_949987735.1. Lineage (NCBI taxonomy): Eukaryota > Metazoa > Arthropoda > Insecta > Diptera > Anthomyiidae > Leucophora > Leucophora obtusa. Next base: position 140,104,068 of record OX465299.1, read on the forward strand.
TTTTTTATGTAAATAGCCAGGAAAATTTTCCGTGCCAAAGAATCGGTTGTAGAATAACTACTTTTCCTTTACAACACCTTCTACTGTCGATTCTAATACCAAAATCAACCACTTCTGTACCAAAGTGGAACCGGTTGCCCTAGAATCAGTTCTGGAACTAGTTGTAGAACTGATTCTACGTCAGTCAAACCTTCCCTGTAATTGGTTCTGGAACCAGTTCTATGGAATCGATTGCAGTGCAACCAGTTGTAGAATACTTAGGTGTGGTTGGCTACCGATTGTAAAAGATTTGTCTTAGTATTTAATCACACCACGAATTTATAATTTTTCCATTACAAAAATAATCACTGAAGCGTCTTATTTGAACACCTGTTACTATACGAAAGAGTTGACAGATCGAAATGAAATTTAACATGTGTTCATTTGACGGATGGAAGTTTCCATTATACAAAGCTTTTTGCTGTTTATACCGCCATCTATATGTCAAGCTAAGAACATTTCGTACTCGTAAATATAATTGGGCATTTAACCATTCAACAATGCCAATTGAAGAAAATTGCGTACAGGCACTAATGTGGCTAGCATTTTTCTCATACACATTTTTGACGCATCAATGGCGCGTCATGGTGATTTAAGTGGGTAAAATCAAAGTGATTTATATGGTTAAACACAAATTTTGACTTTAACCACTTAAACCACCATGACGCGTCATTGATACGTCAAAAGTGTGTATAAGAAAAATGCTAGCCAATTCATTTCCTGTATTTGTGCCCATGTAGTATTTTTCTGTAAACCTTTACTTTAAGAGTTATATCGCAAAGAAGCTTTGAATTAATTTTAGTCCATTTTTAGGGTTAAAAGCCGCGGGTGACTGGCCTGTTTTAATTCGAGAACACCAATTTTAGCAAGGATATTATTTTTTACGCAAAATTTGCTGGAAAATGCGTGGGGAGGTGAGAAAAATAACACTTGCAAATTCAATAACTTCATGGGTGCTCTAATGTCCATGTATTGGTGTAGGGTATAAATATACAGAACAAATTCCTAAGAATTAGTTCTATTGAAACCAGTTCCATAATAGGTGAGGTGGGAACAAATTCAAAAAAATCCATGGTATGCATAAAATTTGTTTAAAGAATTCATTCTTTTTAAGATCTAGCTAACTAGTAGTAAGAATATATTCATTTTGGGGTACTCGTTTGTATATGTGACAAACGTGCTTTTCCTATTTATTATGACATGCATGATGTTTGTAATTTTAAGAACACTTTTGACTTCCTTCATCGTTTTATTGTTTCTTGAACTTACTGTATTTTTTGGTTTTGTTTTACGATAATTTTATGTGTTCTTTATATAGTATTTCGTTTAGTTAAATTTCATTATAATTTTGCATAATCATAAATACTTACTGCTATTGAAGTAGTCGCGAAAGTAGTTTAGTTATTGATGTAAGATATCCGGGGTTATGTGGACATTATTATTATGACCTTATCTTTTTTATTATCAGTAAGAAATTTATTAACTAATATTGTGTTTGTAATATTAAAGTTATGAATGTACCCTTATTTATGCATATATACTTAAGAACTTCTATATTGTTTGTTTAATATTACCTCAAAGTGGGATCAAAAATAACTACCTACTTGCACTCCCTTGCTTGCAATAAAGTTTACCTTACACAAACAGATTTAAAAAATATCAAAGGACCAGAATTCTTAATACGTTTTAAATATAGGACTACTTTGTTCTAAAGTAAAGATGGTTGGGAAGCTCTTTCATTTCAATCTCGATTTTTTTTTATTTATTTAATTGATATACCCAGCAAAAACAGACTTTACCGAGTAATTAAGCGAGTAAGTAGCACATAAAGGGTTTCACTACTTCATGCTATTTACTCGCAACTTTACTTTTGTTCGCGATGTCCAAAAATTCATGGGTGGTCATTACCCTCTCGCTTACAAAAAAAAGTGCGAATAACGAGTTACCATAGTGAAAAAATAAGTAGTTACTCACAAAGATAGAATAAGTGGTTACTCAGAACTTAGGAAATAAGTGGTTACCCTACATTGTAAAATAGTTGGTCATATTCGCAAAAAAAAACTTTTTACTTTGGAAAATTTCCTATTTAGTTCAAAAGAAATTTATACACTCACAATATTTTTTCCTTAAAATCAACCGAATATATACATTAAAACAATAGAAAATAAGTTAAAAAAAGGACTATCTACTTTTCGTTTAAAACAATTGTATTTTGTCGTTTATTTTTAATTGTTATTTTATTAACTGGCAAAGTCGGTAAAAATAACACTGTGAGACAAATGGTAGGGGTCAAACTACCGGGGAAAGTTATATCGGTAAAAAAGAAGTTATACGTGTCCCGGCGTTTCGCTGGGTCACCCCTAGGAATCGAGATATATCGATTTGACCTTTGGTGGTCTTTCTTTTGACATAACTCGAGAACCACTAGTCCGATTTTGCTCAAACAATTTTATTTTATTTATTTATTTATTTGTTATTCCATACACAAGACTTAAGTCTTATATTACAATATGGAACTGAGTATGCGTAAAAACAATAATTTAGTAAATACTTATAAATATAATTACAATTACATTAATGACATAGAATAGATAAATATTTTGGAACGAAACAATTTTAAAATTACTGTAAACTAAACAATTTTAGAATTTAATGTAACATAAACATAATTCAAAATTATTAACAAGTAAAAATTCAAAATTAAAAATTCGAAATTAGAATCAAACATTAGAATCAAAACACACACTCAAAAAAGTTCACCGGTAGAAACCTATTGCAATTAGCAGGTAAAACAAAAGGCGATAAAATAAAATAACAACAAAAAAAAGTAGTTATTTTTAATTGCTGAAAGAGAAAAAAAAAAAAAATATAACTAACAAAAAAAAAAAAAAAAACAAAATATAACTAACAAATGCATCGAAAATTACTAAGAATGTAAAATTGTCAGTTAAGTTTGCTAAAAATATTTTTAAATAATTGACAAAACAGGCAAAAAATACTGCTATTTTCAGTTAATTAACTCTCATAATAGTTGTTTTGTATTTTTATATAAAAAACAACTATATATACAATTAAAACAATAACTATGGATTACTACACTGTCAAACTTTTTTGAGTGTATATTATTCAATTAGAGAAATAACTAATAATGTTTTTTCTGAATTGTTATGCGTTACTAATAATTTGAGTGCTATGTGGAATTCTGTTCCAGAGACCTATTGCATTAATATAAAATTGGTATTTCGAAATCTGAGTACGATGATTAAAAGTTAATAGTCTTTTGCCTCTATCAAGTGTTGAGAATTTTAATCGCAAATGTAGATGTTCAGGTTGGCGGGTATATATTATTTTATGCATAAAAATTAAAATCCTTGTTTTAACATAATCATCAAAACTAATGCCATAAAGTAGATTTGCAAACGATGAAATATGATCAAATCTTTTCAGGCCATATACATGGCGGACAATACTATTAAAAGCTACGTTCAGTTTTCTTTTGCTTTCGTTGTCACAGCTGGCAAAAAGTTCGATACCATATAATAAGATCGGCATCAAATAAGTTTTGGCAAGAAGGATTCTAATCTTAGTTGGAGTACAATACTGAGTTTGCCAAAGATTTCTTAACATTGAGAATGATCTACCGCAAGCATAATTAATATGGTTCGACCAAGTGAGAGTATTATTGAAGTAAATACCAAGATTTTTAGCATACTCAACGATTTCTATGGATTGATTTTCAAGAGTTATAGTAGGTACATGATCAAATTTTAGTAATCTTTTTTTAATAATAAGGCATTTGGACTTGCTAGGATTTATTCCAAGACCATTAGCGGTACACTCTAAAAAATGTTTGTAAATTTACTACTATAAAATGGGTAAAATTTTGTTTAATTTTACGAAAATTCGGTAAATATAAACTAAAAATGCGTAAACTTTTTTTGTACACACTTTCATACGCAATAATACACACACAAAGTATTTTTAGACATTATGTGCTTATAAATAAACACATTGTGCCTAAAATTACTATTGTTTTGTTAAATAAAATTTTTACGCACAAAGTTGGTAAATATACTATCCAATAATAGTAATAGATACTCTGACATTTCAAATTAGAAAAAATTGAAAAAAAATTATAAATAATAAAAAGAAAAAGCGAAAACGGATTATTTTTTGTGAATAATTACCAAAAACATGAAATTGTTTTTGGTAATTATTATTAACGCATGTGGTAGTCTAAACCTCATTTCAAAATTGAAAACGCCATAAGAGAGACACGGCCTACGCAGGAACTACTGGGTGCAATAACTCCTGCTCAACAAAATGCCTTCTTTGCAAGGGAGGCAGTCAACCAACAACCGTCAACAATAAAGCGATAAAACGACGTAAGAGAGATACGGCCTAGGTAAAACAACTGGGTGCGATGACACCTGCTCAACAAAATGCCTTCTTTGAAAGGGAGGCAGTAACCGTCAACAATAACGGGAGAAAACGCCTTAAGAGAGATATGGCCTACGCAGGAACAACTGAGTGCAATGACTCCTGCTCAACAAAATGCTTTCTTTGCAAGTTAGGCAGTACTCAATGAATACTGACTTTGTTGAGCAGGAGTCATTGCACTCAGTTGTTCCTGCATAGGCCATATCTCTCTTAAGGCGTTTTCTCCCATTATTGTTGACGGTTACTGCCCCCCTTTCAAAGAAGGCATTTTGTTGAGCAGGAGTCATCGCACCCATTCAATAGTTATAACAAATTTTTATATGAATTTTATACAAATGCCTTAAGATCCCAAAACGACTAATTTGGACATAAACGATTATGAGAGAATGACTCGGATATTATTATTAATAAACTACGTACTAAAAATTAATTTGTTATTTTATTTAAAAAAATGTTTGGGTGGTGCTTAAAGTTAGCACAGCTGTTGTAAATGTACGCATTATATTTTATTCTTACGCACTTTCTGTGGATTTTTGCGCATTTTTTGTGGATTTTTACACATTTTATGCGTACATTTACACGTGAAACGTGCTTTTTTACACACAAATTTAGTAAATTAGCACACTAATTTCAAAATTTCATTTAAGTTTTACGCACTTTCAATGTAAAATTACTAATTATTTGTGCACCAACTTAAACACAATGTGCGTATTTTTTTTCAATTACGCACATAGAGTAAATTTACCCAATTTATAGTAGGAGTTCAGTTTCCTACTATAAGTTGGGTAAATTTCAACAGAATTTAATTAGAGTGTAGCCCACTCCTAAATTCGATGCAACTCCAGGTTCAGGGTTCTGACGCATTCTTCAATCGCTGTAACTTTGCAACTTATGTAAAGTTGGACATCACCAGCATACATTCTAGCCTTGCAGTTTTCTAGTTTATTTGGAAGATCATTTGCGTATAATGAGAAAAGAAGTGGGCCTACGATCGATCCTTGAGGAACACCTCGGATTACAGGCAAAAAGTTAGATTTTGTGGTTGTTGTTTCAACATACTGATATCTCTCTGTTAGATATGATGATATCAGATGTGTTGCGGTTGATGAAAAATTAAACATATGTTTTAATTTATAACATAAAATGTTATGGTCAACCGTATCAAACGCCTTAGAATGATCTAAAAGAACTAAAAACGTAACATTTCCACGATCTACCTGTTGTCTGATTTCCTCGGCAACATCTACGAGAGCTGTTATGCAACTGTGTTTTTTACGAAAACCAGATTGTCTATCAGTTAGCAAATTATTGGTATCCAAATATTGAGTAACTTGATTGTGAATTAATCTTTCAAAGACTTTAGAAAGAAATGGTAATATTGCTATCGGCCTGTAATCAGATTTAGATTTTGGTATGGGGATAATTTTAGCAAGTTTCCAAATTTTTGGATAACTACAGGTAGTAAGTATCTTATTGAAAAGAAATGTAATGAGAGGAAGAAGTTGTGGCAAAAGTATTTTGAGAAACCTTGGATCTATCCCATCCACACCAACTGCATTGGACTTAATTGACAAGACACTGGATAGCACATCACATTGGTTAACATTAGTAAAATAAAAATTTTCATTTGAAGTTTCATCAGAGTAATGGTAGTAATTCTGATCAGGTTGTACAATTGGAATGTTTAAAAATTTTTCATTGAGAGTATCTGCATCGACAGCACATGGTTCTTGGCTATCAACCTTGCTGATACCAATTTCGCGAATCGTTTTCCATGTTTTTTTCGAACCTATGGTAGTAGAGAGAGAACTTTGAAGCATAAAAGTCTGATTTGGCTTTTTTAATTAGTTGATTGGTTTTATTTCGCGCTATTCGATATTCTTCATGTAATTCCGTGGTTTTAAAACGCTTCCATCGCGAATATAAAAAATCTCTATGATTAATTGATTATCTTATATTAAAAGTAAACCAGGGTTTCTTCTGTTGACTTATAATTTTAGTTTTCAGGGGTACGGCAAGATTGTATAAATAGTTCAGGTTTTGTTGCAAAAAAGATAGTTGATCATCTACCGAAGTCATGGTATATAATAATCTCCAATTAATATTGAAAAATTCATCTTCTAAACCCCTATAATTAATGTTTTTGTAGTCGCGATAAGTTATTATTTGTTCAGGTACTAGTAACTGAAATTTATACGTAATGAAGATGAGATCATGTCGCGAAAAACAGGAAGCAGATAGTTGATCATAGAGCAATACATTCCTATCATCACTAACAAAGAAAAGATCCAGAAGTGTATTATTTGTTGTTGTAAAATGTGTTGCATTGCTTGTGTTTGGAGAATTAAGCCTGAGAGTGAACATGTTATTAGTTAGATAGAAATCAACTAAAATATTTGAATTAAAGTCACCTGCGATTACAACATCATCGTATAAGACCGTGAATGTTTCCAGAGTTCTAATAAACTTTTCCATACCTATTCGATTATTTGGTATGTATACACTACCAACAAGTAATTTTCCTCCCTCGCTGCTCACTTCAAGAAATATATATTCTACCAAGTTTCTCGAATTACCACCTTCAGAAATCTCAACGTTACCGGCATCCGTAGATTTACAAAGTACTCTAAATGCAATACCTTTTTTCACATAGATTGCTACACCTCCATAACCATTTCTATCAACCCTCCGAATATTATACTCATTTAGAGAAATTGATAAATCTGTGAACTCTGGCTTAAACCAAGTTTCAGATACGCATATGAAATCAATACCAGAATCCTCAAAAATAAATCTAAATTCATCGATTTTAGTTCTCAAGCTTTGGGCATTGATGTTACAGATTTTGATACCTTTTCTCTGAGTGGCCAAAATTTTTATCATATTCGCAATTCCATCTCTGGAACGAGCTCTATTATTATTGAAATTGTTCAATATCATACACAGCTAAATCTGATAAAGTAACGCACAAACTATATATTATTTTAGTTTCATTTGTAGATAAAAACATTATTTGAATAATAATTGAATTGAATTTGTGGTAAATATAAAAAAGATTTAAAAATATTATTATTTTGTAAATATAAAAAAATATTATGACAATAAAAAATGTAAAGGATTTTGTAATAAAAAACTTAAAAGATGAAATAATATTGAAATTATTACTGATTAATAATGGCATCAGTATGATGTTCACCGACCTCAGAAATATATCCTTCAGGAACACGAAATAAATTGTTAAGCTGTTCCAAATCATCAATTTGCATGAGTTGGTCATCGGCGGTTTTTTTAATATAAACCAATCCACGTATAGTAAAAGCACTACGAATGCGATTATCCTTTTTAGCAAAACGTTATATGAACAGATTAAAGGAATTGTAATTTTTAATTTTTTTTTAAATTGTTTGAGCAAAATCGGACTAGTGGTTCTCGAGTTATGTCAAAAAAAAGATATATCTCGATTCCTAAGGTTGACCCAGCGAAACGCCGGGACACGTATAACTTGTTTTTGACCGATATAACATTTCCCGTTGGTTTCATCCCATCCCGATTTTGACTGTCGCATAGTGTAATAGATTTATCGTTTATTTTAAAATTAATTGTATTCTAAAAACTGATTGTTTTTAACAGAAAATTTTGCTTGAACATTTTAACTTCTACCGAAAGTCCGTATTTTGTGTATTTTATTTATTGAATGACTGATAGAAAAAGTTAAAAAATAAATTTCTTTGCAATTTAACTACTTATTCAATTAAAACAACTTTACTGATTTACTTTTTAAATAACTGTTGAACTTTTACAGTAAAGTTATTGTGAGTGTAATTAATATAAAAAAGACTTAATCTGTACTTATTTAATCGGTTACCGGTAAGTGATTACTTTGCAAGAATATATAAGTGCTTATATAACTTATTATCGGTAAGTCATTATTTTGTATTTTACAGTAATGTAAAAGGTAATGACCTATCATTACTTGGTAATCCGTATGGTAATGATCTGTAATTTTTCTAAAAATGTAGAAGAGGGTTTACTAATTGTCATATATTTTTCTTATGAATTTTCAACTTTTTTTCAGATATGGGATTTAAACTTCAAACCCCCAAAAATTTACCTTTGTCCTTTTCATCTAAAAAATCGATATGCATACACTTGAAATAATACGTCAGTAGAAAAATCTGTCAAACCGGTTTCAAATCGATTTTACTAATTTGTAACAAATTTTTTGTTGAAACACTAATTTAAGCAAAGATTTTAGTTATCTTCATTTAACACAATTCCAAAAATACTTAGTACTTTAACTAATTTTTAATATTAATTTTCAAAATTAAATAAAACTAATTTTTAAGAACCCATTCGTTAAATTTTTAAAAATTTATTGTTAAAATATAATATTTTCATGTTACTGTTATTGCCAGGTAGATGGCGCCACTAATGTATCCGAAGTTTTAAATATGGCGCTATTTCTTTCCCTCCCGATTTTTTAAGAGAGATATAACAAAATTTACGAAAATTTCGACTACCCCTAACCTTACAATACCCCAGCGAAAGAGGTTATCTCTATCCAAAAATGGACCATGACGGGGCCTGGAGCCTAGGAAATTATTAATAAAAATGTTTCACTTCACAAAATGGCCCCTATCTCGAAAACTAAGCGAGAATGAATGAATGAAATTAGGATAAATTCTACGACTCAGTATAATTACAGATAAAATTGTAGTTTTACAAATCTTTTATTTAAATTTAGATTTGTTAAATTTAACAAAAGAATTTGTTGAAATCAACAAATTTTATTTTAAGCCAAAAAACAGGAATAAATTTTGTTAAAGTAACTACTTTTTCTGTCCAGCTAACAGACGTATTATTTTGAGCGTATAAAGGGTAAATTTCCATCTTTAAAAGGAATCCAGAAAATGAATTGTATCTTGCAAAAGTCAAAAGTTGTGGACGAATTTTAATAATTTTTTTTCAGTAAACTAATGAAGTTTTCTTCACAACGTGAATGACAAAGTTCTTAATTTTAACGAAAAAGCTTCATAGTTTTTATGAAACTAGGGTTTAATGAAACCTTTTCACTGAATGCATGAAAATTTTGATAAATAAAATGAAATTTTTCATATAGTTTTATGAAAAACTTCATTAGTTTAATGAAAAGTTTCAATGGACGAGTTCCAGTGACACTTCATTGATTTAATGCAGAAATTCGTTAGTATCATGCAGGTAATTCTCTCAGTGTAAGATCCAATATTTTAACTAAAGCTGACTTTAACAAAAACATATACTTGAAAAATTTAGTTAATAAGAGCCATTGGTTTTGCATGTAACTCTAATCGTATTTTGCAATGCAATCCCATAATTAAAACACATAAGCTTTTTAAAATCGTAATATCGAATTTTGAATGCATAAATATTCAATAACTTTGGTTACACCTTAAATCCTTACTAAACTTACTACATTTAAATTAAGCTAAGAACAAAATGTTCATAATACAAATTATTTGTAACTAAAAAGAAAGGTGTAACATGAAGCTCATGAACATTTATTCTCCAAAGGAAGAAAAACTTTTGAGGCCAAAACAAAAAGAAAGTGGAACTATGTTTTTTTTCTAGACTACTTTTCTTTTCAATGACGTTGTCAACTCCCAAGTTGTGTTTCGAAACGAAACAAGTGAAAACAGCAAAATCTCATAAATAATATTTTTTTCGCCAGTCAGAAAAATGAAGAAAAAAACTAAAAACAAACGAAAGAAATACTTTGTGAATCTCAACAAGGTGTTTTCCCTGCTTCCTTAGTGTAATGCAGGAATTAAGTAAGTAGAAAAAAAAATATATGAAATTTCTATAAAATGCAAAACCAATCTCAGGTGTAAACAGCTTGACACCACCCCGTTTATAACAACAAACAAGAAAAACTTTTCTGTTTTCTCTGTTACTTACAACAGTTTCGCGAAAACTGATGGTCAGAAAAAATAATGGCATTAAGAAATGTACCACCGGCGAAACCATTCTCCAGCCAAAACACCAACAGACCAAACAGAATAACCAACCCAACCAACCTCATATAAACAATATGAAAATTCTCTAGTGCAATGATAGTTGAAAATGAAGCAAATAATTATGATTGGTCTAGCTCGACTAGTGAACACTCTTCATTCCACACCAAAATTCTTCATGTACTATAATGTCGTATTGTTATAAATTTTGCTCCCGAGTTGAAATCTGTTTTTCAAAATTTCCTACAACTTAAGAAGTTAAAATGTTAAATCATGATATTTTCAAAAAAAAGTACGCGATTCAAAAAATATACACTGTTGTAATTATTTACATCATATTTAGGAATTTTGACATTAATTCAATTAGAGCTTCGAATGAGTTAATTCCTTAATTCGCTTCGTTAAACTGAATTTATATTTTGAGTGAATTCTCTGACAAAACTTAAGGAATTGAATGAATTCCATTTTTTTCTTTCGATTTGTATTGAAAGAGTTCATTCATTTTTTAATGATTAATTTTAATTAATTAATTTAACGCATTCATTCTTTAAGTAATTCATTCAATTCTAATATATTCAACTTCTGGTCAAGAAATTCATTACCTAGGGAATGAATTCTCTGGCAATAATTCAACTGTGCACTTAATTCCCTGAAAAAATAGCTTTATGAATTAAATTAAATTTTTCGTTTAATTCCCCAAAGAATCAACTTTTTCGTTTAGTTCCCTAAAGTTATTAACTTTTCGTTTAATTCTCTTAAGGAATTTTCTGTTAATTCCCTGAATGTTATTTAATTCGTGATTTCGAAATCAACAAAACGGGAAACCGGGACGAAATGGTGTTTTTCGGGATCCCAAAATATTTTTTTCTTTGTTATTTTTGAAGTTTTTTTTCAAAAAGTGTATAAAAATTTTAAATTTACTCTAAAAATATATGGTATAATTCATAAACTTTTACAACAGTCTTATTGCAGGATTTTAAGCTAATTTGTGAAAAACAGTATTCATATTTGCTTAATAACGAAGAAAATAATAAAGGTTTATAGTTGGTACTCATTAACTTTAAAACTTTTATAAAGTTTGGAGTGAGGAAGCCACCATTTATTTGTTAATTATTTAATTTTCAGGCATGAAATGATTTATTAAAGCCATCCCATCCCTAGAATGTGTGGCTTCCAACAACTTGCATCCATCAAACTGAAAAAAGCTACAACAATTGCGTAGCCAATAACCTTTTTCGAAAAAATTTCAAAAAAAAAATATAAAAATAAAATCAAAAAGAAAAACAAGACAGTAGTGATGTACAGACTGTCAAAACATTATTCGAAATTCGATTACTTTTGTATGCTTCGAATAATATTTTATAAAAAATTACTTTTGTGTGTATTTCAATTGATTTGTTTTATAAATAAAAAAAAAAAATATTTTTAATGGCTTTTAAATTTATCTTAGCACATCACATTAGTTCTCTAATTTAAGAATATACATTTTCACTTCCGATTACCGAGTTAATCGTTTACTAAATTTGTACATTATTTACGACTTATTTGGGAGAAGAGAACACTAAACAATAGTGTTGCCAGTATCAAATCGAAAAATTAATTTATAGTTAAAATACGATTATGAATCAAGATTTATAATAACTCTTTATTAAGCGAAATATGTACTTTAACTATAGCAAGCTTCAAATACCAAATAAATTCTTTTTATGAATTAGCATAATAAAATATATCTGTTTTATAAGGTTTTTTAAAAACTCCTAATTAAATTAAGACCGAACGAATTAAAAAAAGCTAAGAATTTAACTCCATCGATATTTTGTGCTATTTTTGTTTATGATAATTTTCTATTCGGTATTCTTATATTATTTTAATTTATAATTAGCTGTATTTTCGATCATAGCTATCAACGTTAAGTATTTAAAGCAAATATTCGTTTAACCGCTTAAAGTATAACAAAATTTTAAACAGTTAATGTTCACAATATTTGCGAGTATAATCGAACGAACGGCAGCAAAAATTATTAGGAAGCCAAAAATATTAGTTGGATGTGAAAATTAACAAACATTGAGTTTTCAACGTTGATAATTTCCCGCGTTGAAAGTTACCGTGCATAGGAAAAGTAATGTGTTAGTTTTTGACTCAAACACATTTTTGGACACTTTGAGTTTTTTTCTGAGTTAACGGATATAGTTAAGTCGAAAACAAAGCTATTGTCAGTTACATTTTAGAATGTTCAAGTAGTTTTAAGTATTTTTAATTGTTTTTCACATATAGTGGAGAAATTCAAGTGAAAATAAATTATTTCTGAACTTTAATCAATGATTTCTGAAATAGAATAAAAAATATTGCGCAATATATATTCACATAAAATTATATCTAACAAAAAATGGTTTAGAAATTATTAACAGAGTTGCAATTTTGTACAAATTACCATATATATTTGCAATTGTAAAAATTCTGGAATTTGAGCTTAAAAATCCCGGGATTCGGAACTTCTATTTATTGAATAATCCCGGGATTTCGGGATTGGCATCATTGGTGAAAAGTTAAATGCTTCTGGACATTAAAAGAAAAACTTAAATTCAGGGAATTAAACGAAAAAGTTAATTCCTTAGGGAATTAAACGAAAAGTTTTTTCCTTAAGGGAATTAAACGAAAAGTTAATTCCTTTAAAGAATTAAGTGCAAATTGAATGAACTCCCAGGGAAAACATTCCATAGGGAATGAATTTTAATGAATTCGTTAGTGAATGAGTTCTTTAATTTAATTCTTAATGTTTTGGTTACAGAATTCATTCATTTAAATCCTTTGAATTCATTCACTGGAATTAATTCCTGGTTTTTTATTATTAATGAATTTATTCCTTGCATTAAAAAATTTAATTAAATTTTAAGGAATTTATTCCAAGGCTCTGAATTCAACGAAGTTGCTGGAATTTGTCCATTGAAACTTTTCATTAAGAAGTTTTTCATAAAATTTTATGAAAAAATTTATATTAGGCCTTTTTTATAATCACTGGATTTATTTTATTTTGTTAAAAAAATTCATATTTTTTTTTTTTAATTTTCAAGATTGCATATTTTTATCTAAATCTAACACTTATACCCCAAAGTCGTGTGAAGGAAAAAATTTAAATTTTGCGAAATTGCAATTTCTGGAATTAAATTAAACTAAATCCAAAACGGATTTATTTATTTTATAAATCCGATTTGGATTTAGTTTAGGTAATTCAATTCTTGTGTTTACATTTTTACAAAATTTAATGATTTTCTTTCACATTATATTTGCGAATAAGTATTAGATTTTAACAAAAATATAAACATTTGAAAATTAAAAAACGAAATGAGGATTTTATAAGAAAATAAAATAAATCCGGTGATAGAAAAGTCCTATTGTTAATTAAAAACTTTATATACCTAATTAAAAATTGTTTAATAAAATGTGGTTTATTTTGTTTTATTTCAATAAAGAAATAAATTATACTCGAGAAAAAGTTTTACGGCAAATTTTTGTTAATAAACTTTGAAATGGCTGACAAAATTCGTTTTCGGTTTAACTAAACCAAGTTTAACTGACATCTTAAAAATTCGCCATAAATATTATTTCGTTTATTTATCAGAAAATCGCAGTCTTTTCCATAGAAAAACCGTGATCACGATCACAGTTTAAAAGAACAACGATTTGCAAATCACATTCACTGAGAACAATGTTGCTGAAGAATCGCTGGATCGCAAACCCGTGATCACGGTCACTGTTTAAAAGAACGGTGATTTGAAAATCACGATCACTGGTAGCAGCGTTATTCAAAAATCACCGGATAGCTCATCTCTACTGTAAGTCAATTGTAATGAATGTGATAAATTCTCAGTACATGGATAATACTTCTGTAAGGTCGAGAGCAGTGGAATATATATTTTTTGAAGTCACTTCATATGATAGGAAAATGTTGGTTTGCTGCGTTTATAGACCTAATCGTAGGGTAAACCTGTCTGATTTTATTCTAAAGTTAGACACATTGACTTTGGCGTACAATGATGTTGTGATAGCAGGAGTTCAACTCGAACATCTTACTAGGAACGGTACGGACCGATAGCATGTCTTCCATGGGTCTTGAACCAAGAAATCGTACTTATCCAACGCATTTCTCTACAAGTGGCAACACTTTGCTGGATCTGTTTTGCGTTAGTAATACCTCAAATGTCATATATTAGCTGTATAACTGCTCTTGCTGAAGTAACTGAGAACATCAGGCGTGGGCTGGATGATAATAAAGTAACTTTCTTGGTATTTCTTGACCATTCCAAGGCCTTTGACACTGTCAATCACCAAACTTTGTGCATAAAACTCATAAATCTTTTTAATTTTTCATCAAGCTCATCTTAACTTATTTTTTCTTATTTAGTTAACCGTACGCAATCTGTTTGTATTGATACTTTATCGTCTCAACCTCTGAATCTTACGAGAGGTGTGTCCCAGGGTTCAATTTTGGGACCGCTTCTATTTTCTTTATATGTCAACGATCTTCCTCTGCGACTCACTCACTGTAAAGTACATTTATATGCGGATGATCTACAGTTATATCTCAGTTCCCCGGTACAATCCGTTAGGGAGAACATTGATAAACTTAATTATGATTTAGGTAAAATACATCGCTGGGCTATGGCAAATGGTCTCTGTTTAAACCCTAAAAAGTGAAAATGCCTTATGATTCACAAAATGTCAATTAAACCAGATATTGGTAACAATATACTTATAAACGACCAGAGAATCTCAATTGTTCCAGTAGCCAAAAACTAGGGCATAGTTTTTAATAGTACCCTAGCATGGGCTGATCACATAATCTTCTTAGTCGCTCAAACATATGTCAAACTAAGATCCCTGTGGGCCACACAATCCTTTACACCGTGGAAAGTAAGATTGCTCCTTGCCAAGACTTACGTTATCCCAGGTCTATTGTATGGTTGCGAACTATTTGCGAAATGTGACGCTAATAGCACACGTCGTCTTAATGTTGCATACAACAACATTGTGAAATATGTATACGGTCTAAGGAGGTTTATCCATGTATCACCATTTTCAAATAGTATCTTCGACGTGTCCTTCGAATATTTAATGAAGATAAGAGTTATCTTTTTCATAAAATTCGGTTTGGAAGAAACAACCAGTAATCGAAATTCTTTATTATTGTTAAGCAATAATTATCATATTATTTGTATTTTTTTAAAATTATTTTGTTTTTTATTAACTTAACTAAATGTTATAAATTTAATTTCAATATTTTTAGTTTTTTTTATTGCTAATTCCAAATTTTAATCACTGTGGACCTTTTTGTTTGATTTTTTTCCTGTACTTTATTGTTGTGCAGCATATTAGTAAATAAATAAATATCTCGAAAACTAAGCGAGATAGAGCAAAACGGATAAAATGTTTGCTCCGCAGGAGTGCCCTTTTATGTACTTCGATGATATTTACGACTCATTATAATTACAAATAAAATTGTAGTTTTACTAATTTTTCACTTAAATTTAGATTTGTAAAATTCAACAAAAAATGTTTTAAAATCAACAAATTTTATTTTAAGCCAAAAAACATGAATAAATTTTGTTAAAGTAACAAATTTTTCTGTTCAGCCAACAGAATTATTATTTTGAGTGTTCTACCACTGTTACCAAAGTGTAACTACCAAAATTTGGTTACTAATAAACTAGTAAGAAAGTTAAAGTCGGGCATGCCGACTATATGATGGTTAAATGGTAACTAATATTTGGATCCAAAATCCCTTATATTCGTCTGTAAAAACTTATAGATTCTCATGAATTTTTCTTAAACTCTCAGATTCTAAACAATACTTCCTTTAGATAACTTATATTTAAAGATATTTTGCTAACATTAAGATTGCCAATAGCATTATTTGTAGTTTAATTCACTTCCTAAAATTAGAAATCTTTCTTTGGTACGCGTTAAAGCCCGGCTGTAGGGTATCAGAATGTAGATTTAAAAGTTGGAGTATATTTTTAGCGAAAAAAATCGGTGAAAAAGAAAATATGAAAAACTATCTGATACAAGCTAAAAATCCAGAAAAAATCTTTGCCTTTGTGTCCTTATGACACCAAAATACTGATACTTGTGCTGCTGATACTGCTTTTGGTGTTGGCTGGTTTTTTGCTGTCAGCAAACTTTCTCGTTATGTATTTCCTGTTGCAGGACATGTGTTCATTTGGTTTAAAACTTACAAAAAAAAGATGTTGATAAACAAACAAACCAACAGAAAAGCAAGTGCATTGTAAGCAAACATCAGCTACACAAAGTTGTGATTCTTATGAGATCAACACTGTGGCTGATAAATCTCTAAAGACATTTCAACAGATTTTTCCAAAATGGAGTTTTTTAAAAAAATCTGATTAAATTCTAAATTTATATTGTAAAATAAGCAAACCAGACAATTTTAAGATTAAAGATTTAACAGGTTTTTAAAATTAACTTTTTACAATTTTGTTTTATTATCAGTTTTCACACAATTTCATAAAAGCACATTTTTGGTTGAACTTCCTTAATTATTAATATCAAATAATACTGCTCCCTACTACTAACGTAATGGTAGAACGAAATTTTCTTAACAAACAAGTTTTTCCAATTGGAAGTTATCCTTGAGGGGCACTTTTGAAGCTGCAATACGACACACTTAGGAACAATTCCATATGGTCACCAGGGACCACCCAATCATTCTCTACATACGAGCCAACAAAAACACGAATGTGTGTGGATGTGTGTAAAAAAACACTTTATTTTATAACAACAACAAAAAAGCAATGTTAAAAAAGGGAAATGAAAATGTATTTAACTCTCGCACAAACTTACTCAGAATAAACGCTGTAAAACACATAAAACAAAATGTAAAAATGAGGTTGAAACATACTATTAATCCTTGGTACACCATTTAATCATATTTTACCTATTAAATAAGCGGTTGTGTGTGTTTGGTTATTGTCGTGAATATGCATTTTAGGATTTAGGAGCATTAGTGTTTGTAAAGAAATTAAATTTTTATTAAATATCCTTCAAATGGGCTAGTCTCTATCCCCAAAGCGGGAAAAATAAACAGTGTCAATGGACTACTGACTCTGTTGGTCAAATTTGTTGAAGCTTTTCATTCAACGCCTTGTTATGTTATTTAACTTTGGTGGGGTTAAGTGCTATGGGAACACCGAAGGAAGACACTGCTATACGTATGAGGAACAGAAAAGTCATACATATTATTTTTCTAAATTGATGTTGCTGTCGCTGGGGATCGAACCCGCAACTTTCTGTAACAGACCATCGCGCTAATTATAGCACCACAACGACCAAAAGATTTTCGCGAAGTTCATAAGAACTTTTGTGTTGAATGCATCGACCACGGATGTCTGAGTCGCTGACTCTGTGACATCAAAAACAAGGTTGATACAAGACTGTGACAGCAGTATTATGGTTGCTTCAATAAAAACTCGTTAGTGAAAACCAGAAAATTTAGTTGATGCAACTGAACCATGCGATTGCCAATAAATTCGGTTATCAACACTAATCTATTTTCTGAGTGTATGGTTTGAAGATAGGACTTCCAGACGTTTGTATGGTTTCCAAGCCGAAGTATTTGCAATTAAAAAAACCATTCAATTGGAACGGGGTTAATTATCATCTTCGTGGACAGTTTCGCTGCTTTAAAAGCCTTGGGACTCTATGCAATTAGATAGCGGTACTGTATTGAATACCATATTTTTTAGCACACAATTAGACTGTTGTTGGTCAAAATAGGCGTTGGGGTTACGGGAAACGAGTTGGCAGATTTATCTTCGAGGAATGGCTTTGAGTCAGTCGGGGGCCCGGTGCAGGTTGATGTCCTTGTTCTTGGGGTACACCTATTCCTTGAGATAAAACACCTTCACCGATTGTGAGATATCTCGTACCTCATGACTGTTCCCTAATCCAGGAAGAACGGAAACATTATTGGTTTTGATGAGTGGAAAATCTATATGCTTTTAGGAATTCACAAAGGCCACTGCGCTATATGCCGTGTGGTAATACGCTGTGGACACCTCCGTGTGAAATACTGTAGAAGCTGTTTGGACTTGGAGAAGAGCAGTATCTTTTTTGCGAGTGTCTGGCTCTAAGGGAGCTGTGAATCAGATATCTGGGAAGCAGGTCTTCGATGACCTTGTCTCTGTTCGGGCTGGCGGACTTTTTGAGGGAATCTAAATGATTTTATATTTTTGGGTAGTGGTTGTTCTATGTGGTTTGAGGGGACTGAGGAGAACCGCAATGGACCTTATCGTCTCCGAGTGAATTTGCCATTCGACAGGCGTCCCAAATAAGTGTTCTACCAGGAATTTATTTTTATCTCCACGGTTACCCAGTAAAATTCCAGTGCTTGATTTGTTGTACCAATGGCAGTTTCTAATTGGGCTATGATGATACAAAATTTAGGTAGAACTTAAGCAGAACATAATAAAGTTATGGATATTACTTACAAAATACAAAGTTACAATCAAAAAAGTCCTACAGTTACTACATAACAGTTTGTTGTGTACCCTCGAAATAATACGTCTGTTGGCTGGACAGAAAAATTTGTTACCTTAACAAAATTTATTCCTCTTTTTTGGCTTAAAATTAAATTTGATGATTTCAACAAATTCTTTTGTTAAATTTAACAA
This sequence comes from Leucophora obtusa, assembly GCA_949987735.1. Taxonomy (NCBI): domain Eukaryota; kingdom Metazoa; phylum Arthropoda; class Insecta; order Diptera; family Anthomyiidae; genus Leucophora; species Leucophora obtusa. The sequence continues at coordinate 140,123,224 of OX465299.1, forward strand.
ATCTAAATTTAAGTAAAAAATTTGTAAAACTCCATTTTTATCTGTAATTATACTGAGTCGTAGAATTTATCTAAATTTGGGGTCTCGGGACCCTCCCATATCATATGAGGGCATAGAAGTGCACTCCAATGGAGCAAACATTTTGTCCATTTTGCTCTATCTCGCTTAGTTTTCTCGATGGGCCATTTTATGAAGTGGAAAATTTTTATTAAAAATTTCCGAGGGTCCAAGGCACCGCCAGGGTCCATTTTTGGATAGAGATACCCCCTTTAATCGGTTAGGGGTAGTCAATTTTGCTCTATCTCTCTTAGTTTTAAAAAATCGGTAGGGAACGAAATAGAGCCATCCTTAAAACTTCGGATACATTGATGGCGCCATCTACCAGGTAATAACAGTAACATGAAAATATTATATTTTGACAACAAATTTTATAAAATTTAAGGAATGGGTTCTTAAAAATTAGTTTTGCATAATTTTAAAAAATAACACTCAATATTAGTTAAAATACTGAGGATTTTTAGTACTGTGTTAAATGAAGATAACTAAAATCTTTGCTAAATCAGTGTTTCAACTAAAAATTTGTTAAAAATTAGTCAAATCGATTTGAAACCGGTTTGACAGATGTTTCTACTGACGTGTTATTTTAAGTGTAGTAATGCAGTTATAATTATTTGAACTGAAAATGTAATAGTTTGACTTAGGAAAAAAATTTTCAGCGTTTCTGGTCGTTTTTTTAACAACCCACAAAAACTGCTACATTTTTTTACAGTTGCTATTTGCAGTTGGTTTGAAGTGTTTGGTCCTTCAAATACTCTGCACACACAAACAAATTTTTCTTTAAAAATTTCTAGTGAGAGAATATGAGAGCAACATTTTTTCTCTTGTGTCTTTAGTAAAAAACAAGGGCACTGAATAAAGCAGACACATAAGACTGTCAATATGAAATTAAGAAAATAGTAAGGATAGTTTTATTATATATTGTACAAAACTATATATTTATTTATTTACCCCGTTGGAAATATCATCAAGACGTTTTCAGGATGACTTAGTGACATGTCGCTGTCACTGCTGACTTGCTGATCCGGTCCCATACAAAAACCTTAAGATACCTGATGACATTTTCATACAAATATAAAAATGTCATCACGACACAACATTAACTGGTCTTTACACGGATTAAATGATGAAATATCCTTTAGATGTCTGGAGAAATTGTTTCCACAAAAAGCGGATGACACCTCATGACTATTCAGCAGTCTGTCACAAGTAGTAACTTATTCATAATGTCACTGAGGCGTCTTTAAGATATTTCCTATAAACGTCTGTTTGACATGACAGCATTTTGTCGAAAAAAATATAAAAATCCCAAAAATATTCCTTAGTAAAAAAAAGTTATAATTTTTAATAATATATTGAAAGAAGGGTATGTATAGTTGATCCTCTATTAGGTAAATTAATGTTTTTCGTTCGATTTGAGATCATATTGAAATAAAAAAATAGTACTATTGCTGACATGTAGGCAGCTAATGTCATACTTTAGTTGTCCGGTGCTAGCAAGTCTGCAGTTAATCAGCGTTTTCAAAAACAGAATACAAAATGCTGACATGTCTTTAACACGTCTTAAGTAAAATGTCTTTAGCTGATGACTTGTATATAATAAGTCGCTGATGACATTGTCTTTAAGACACAATTTCCAGCTGGGTATTTATGTAAATATTATTAAATATTTTATTTCTTTTCCATTCTACCTGTAGAAAAAACATATGATGCCTCGCAGGCAGACATCTGGAACAATATATCGAGGTCTTATATTCAATAAGGGCTATCTACAAATATACAATTGTTCAGGAAAACTAAAAACCCGCTTAGTTCACGTTTTATGATTATTTTTCTTACTTAATCTTCTAAATGATTTTTAAAAAATATCTATTAATTCTTGCCTCCACATTTTTTGTTAAAGTTTTATGTTTTTCGAGATTTTATTGTAAATAGCCCTAATTGCCTTCGGATATGTTCTATTTGTGGATATAAAAATTTGTAAAAAGCCCTTTTATTAATAAAATAAGAAAGCGTGGTTCTAGAATTATTTTTTTAGTCCAAAATTAATAACATAATGTATACCTGAAGAATTTGCCAATAAAAACTCATTTTGTTCAAAACGTCAGATGGCCCCTATTCAATATAAGCCCTCGATATTAAAAGTGAATAATAAAAGTGATATTAAGTGCAATTTGGTTTCTCAGTTATGAAGTTTATGTGAGAATAATAGCAATTTAAAAATAAATTTATTTTTATTACATTAAAAGAATTAAATGTGCTAAAATCCCAAAACTTATTTTTTATTAATTAAATAAAATTCGTTTTTAATTTTAGCAGCAACTACAACTAAAAAAAGAGTAGTTTTTGCAGGTTTACAATAATTTTTATGTCTGTTGTTTTTTAACTTTATTGGTACCCGATCAAAAAAACATTATATCTAGCATATGTAGTGATATCTCATTTGATATAAATCGACATATGATCTTATCCAAGTTCATCTCAAAATTGGGGTATCCAGTAATATCCAATCAGATCCCTCAAATATATTACAGGATTAAATAAGATCCAAATAGATCTCAAAATTGGGAGATCCAATAATATCCAATAATATCAAATTAAGATCCTGATAGATCCCAAAATATCCCATGGGATTAATTTACATCCAATTAGATGCAAACGGATAAGCTAATTTTGGCAGATCGAATTGGATAATTTGAGATCAAAATTTATCCTATAATATATTTGGAATTATTTAAATTTTAAAAAATTTTAAAAATAACACAAAAAATGAAAAAAAAAGCATTTATTAATTAAAAAATATTTATTTCATTAAAAAAAAACAAAAAAAAAATGCCGTCGGCAGGATTTGAACCCACGTTGCTGGCGTTGTAGTCGGCCACTTAACTCACTCAGCCAAACACTGCTATACAACATGACTGACTATATGAGACAACATTGTTCGTGTTACTGAGTTATATATAATTATATAAATTTATATATATAGATGACTTAGAAAAAATAAATTAATAACATTCTTTCAAAAAAACAAAAATTAAAAATTTTAAATGTTTCCCACTGACGGAATTTTTTTGGTAAATAAGATAAAAAAAATGTTTGTTGAAGGGTCAAGGCACCGATTTATATGGCTCAAAAATCTAAATCAACAGTCTGTATTTGCGAAATTAATAATGGGATAAGAGCAATATACATGTTATTTAAAAGGTCATATAAATGTATTTTAAATAAGGTATGACATATATAAGCTTAGCAATCCTTTGGAAAAAATACTCTTATCCAACACTTTTTCACAAATTGTTTTGTTTGTATTAAAAGTAGGAGTACAAAAATCAAAATATTGCCAAAATTGTATGTACAAATATTACAAAAAAAATCATTTCGCTCTGGAAGAACTCAAATTCAAAACTTTAACGAAATTATTATATATTACGATATCTAATTATATATTTAAAATACTATTAATTGAAAACATAATTTGCAGATGCTGTTGACACAAAATGGTTTAACCTTTTTAAGATCTGTAAAAAAAATATTTATAAGTAAATCAAGTTGAGTTAAAAAAAGTTAAAAAAAAATTTTTTTTTGTGCCCGAGCTGGGATTCGATAGTAGGGTATATATATATATCTCAGGTAATATGTGAATATATATAATTATATATTTAACACATAGAAAATATTACTGACGTGGGACCATATATAACCATATCTAAAATTATATTGTTAATCTTGCACCATATATGGAATCATATATAATCATATCTTATATCATTTAATGTAATATATAATCATATATAAAAATATCTTACATCATACAACCAAAAAATTTTTATAACAGGGCATATATACTATATCTCAAAAGATATGGCTTATATGCAATGTTATATATATATTGTATATATTGATCATATATTATGTTATATATTATCATTTATAATTATATATGACAACAGATCTGTTATATCTCATTATGTATAGCATATATGGTTGGTATCTAATTTTATAAAAGACAATATATAAAAATATATGGATATACAAGGTACCACATAAGAAACATATAATTATATAAGTTAACACATTTGGTAAATACACCTAATAAATTACTCTATTCAGTGAATACAAACATTTTGCTGACACACACATGAACACCTTTTTTATATTTAAATCAATAAATAATAAGTTACAGTATAAGCAAATAATAAAATTTAATATAAAGTAAAATTACTAATAAGCAATTAATAAAATGACCTAATTAAAGCTTGACAAAATTTAATGTTCAGCAAATATTATGTTTCCGCTTATTTTAAAATGTTAGCAATAATTTAAGTAGAAATTAATTATAAAAACCAAATAAAATGTTTAATAAAGTGAGTTCTCTTCAAACGTACAAACTGATTTGTTTACTGGCGCCCGAGCATTCTAAATTTAAGCCCGCGAAATAAACCAAAAAAAAAAACCCCGGGCAAAAACAAAAAACGTAAAAAAGATTTTGAAACTATTAATCAGAAACAAAAAATAAAAACGCGTAGAATTTTTATACCCTACACCACTATGTGGTCAGGGTATTATAAGTTTGTGCTGATGTTTGTAACACCAAAAAATATTGGTCCTAGACCCACCTTAAAGTATACCGATCGGCTCAGAATTTTTTTTTATTTCGATTTAACGGTGTCCGTCTGTCCGTCCGTCCGCCCGTCTGTCTGTCCGTCCGTCTGTCTGTCTGTCCATGCATTCTTGTGCGCACTCTACAGGTCGCAAATATCAAGATATTTTGATGAAACTTGGTACACCGACTTATGTCGGCCCAAGGACGACGCCTATTGATTTTGGTTAAAATCGGTCCATGTTTAGACCTAGTGCGCATAATCCGACAATAAAAAAATCCACAAATCCCATTTGAAGAACTGATACCATTTTTTTCAGATTATTAACCCACTGGGCTAACGCAACTGTGGACGTTTACGAATACAGCAGTCCACTGGTAACCATCAAGCAGGGTATTGGAAAAATAGCCAATGGAGATTACAGGATAATACAATCGATTTGAAAGAATA